>CM076680.1:159701423-160301423 GCA_038501925.1 Xenopus petersii
TGACAGCACCTCAGCCGATATGACTGATAGCCCCGTCTAAAAACAGCCCCTTGCAGCATATTTTTTAAATTACTTCTCTGGCTTCATGTTTTATTCCAATCCCAGTGCAAAATCAACTCCCTAGGAAAAATTAAGAGAAAGAAGGTCCAAGAAAAACTGCAATGACCAGGTTCATTATTTCTGCAATGTGATACTCCCATGTGTGCATAGTGCATGCTGCCTTGGTATATACACAGGGAGAACTACTGGGGCCTTTAAATGAGACGTATTTATTACAAACGCCTGATGAAGAACTCAACACCTTTGGCAAGACAAACGCTCTAATAAATAATGCAAAGCAGACTGTAATTTGTATTTACTGGAAGGCTCCATCAATGTATTTGCACAGCTGAGATAAAGGCTAAAAGGATTTATATCCAGCTAATGGTACATGCAACGTTCTGGCTGTCATCAGTGCAAACACAGCATCAGATCCTTTGAAATAGGTCCCCAAAGTAGCGAATGGAAATCATGCAGGCGCCCTGAAAGAGGTCATTCCAGCAATTCAAGTTAAAAATTCAAAAAAAAAAAAATCAAAAACCACATCATATTTACTGTACTGTAGTAGCTGCCATGCTGCTTTTCTGTACTAGGGAGTTCTTAGGAGAGAGACAGAACACTATGATGCATCAACGAGAAATAGTCACTGCAATTACTGCTGTCTTGAGGTAAGCAGGGAACCAGTACCACTATATTGTACCACTCTACATCATTTCTAGGGATGCACTGGATCCAGGATTCGGCCGAATCCTTCTGCCCGGCCGAACCGAATACGAATTAGCATATGCAAATTAGAGGCGGGGAGGGAAATCGCATGACTTTTTTGTCACAAAACAAGGAAGTGAAAAATGGTTTCCCCTTCACACCGGCCGAATCCAAAATAGTGGATTTGGTGCATTCCTAATCATTTCACAAGCGCAGTTGGTTTGTTGGCGGTTGGGCTGGGCTTTTCCGAATAAAGGGTATTTCCATAATTTGAATCTTCATACATTAAGTCTACTAGAACATCATGTAAACATTAAATAAACCCAATAGGCTGGTTTTGCCTCCAATGAGGATTCATTATATCTTAGTCGGAATCAAGTAAGGATGCACCGAATCCAGGTTTCGGTTTGGGATTCAGTCAGGATTCAGCCTTTTTCATCAGGATTCGGCCAAATCCTTCTGCCCGGCCAAACAGAATCCGAAATAGCATATGCAAATTAGGGACGGGGAGGGAAATCGCGTGGCTTTTTGTCACAAAACAAGGAAGTGAAAATGTTTTCCCTCTTCCCACCCCGTATTTGCATATGCAAATTAGGATTCGGAACTTGGCCGAATCTTTCACGAAGGATTTGGGGGTTAGGCCAAATCCAAAATAGTGGATTCGGTGCATCCATAGGATCAAGTACAAGCTACTGTTTTATTATTACAGAGAAAATAATTAAAAAAAATTTTATTTGTATAAAATTAAGTCTATGGGAGATGGCCTTTCCGTAATTTGGAGCTTTCAGGATTACGGGTTTGCGGTTAACGGATCCCATACCTGTACCAGCAGTTTTGTAGTGCCAGGAGTTCCAAAGTAGGAGGGTTTTGGGTAACAATAACCGATACCCTCATTCTTGTACATGAATGTACCTCTCTACTGGATCCAGGGATGCACAGAAATCAGTTTGGGATTCAGAGCAAGATTCAGGCAAAACCTTGTGCCTGCCCGAACTGAATTCACATCCTAATTTGCATATGCAAATTAGGGACAGAAAGGGAAATCGTGTAATTTTTTGTCACACAAGGAAATAAAAAATGTTTGGTTTTTTTCACTTTTTCCCTTTTTCCGTCTCTTACACAAATTAGGATTTGGTTCGGTATTAGTCGAATCTTGAAGGATTCGGCCGAATCCCAAATAGTGGATTCGGTGCATCCCTAGCCGGGTCTGCATTACATAGCCAGTGACACGGCTAGCTCGAGCCGGCTATGAAAGTCACGGCTCACTATGCACTGCTGGCTTATACAGTCATAAATCTACGGCCAAGTTTATGAAAAGCCAACACTGCTACACAGTCAGACACACCAAAAACAAACATTGCTCCAACTAACACTGTATAATTAAGTGATAGACTGAAGTTTCAGAAACGAATAAGAATTTGTGTCGAATTTTAGCAAAGGATTGGTCAGAAGTAGCTAAAAACAGGATTTTTGTTGTAAAGGATTGGCTAGAATTGTTTAATATAACCTTAAAGGGATTCTGTCATGATTTTTATGATGTCGTTTTTATGGGTCAGGGCACAGAGGCAAATTCGGGGAGATTAGTCTATTAGTCGAAGAGGATGACAAATCTCCTCTTCTTCAAGGCAACTAATCTCCCCAAACTGATTCCCCTGCCTTCCCGCCAGCTAAAAATGGCGATTAATTTTCCGAAGTTACCTTGTTAGGCAACTTCGTGGACAAAATAAGAGTCTGCCTGAAATCTCCTTGGTGCATAGGTCTGTAAGGAAGAACCTCCTAAAGCTTGGTCAGTGCATGGAAAAAGGTACAACTAGGAGTGTTTGGGACAAACCACAAGGCTGCAAACAAAGCCCCGTGAAACTTGGGCAGATCCATAATTTAAGAATCCTTTAAAGGAGAACTAAACCCTAAAAATGGTTAGAAATTAAATATTTTATATAGTGAACTTATTGCACGAGGCTAAAGTTTGAGCTTGTCAATAGCAGCAATGATCCAGGACTTCAAACTTGTCACAGGGGGTCACCATCTTGGAAAGTGTCTGTGACACTCACATGCTCAGTGGGCTCTCATTGGCTGTTGAGAAGCTAAGCTTAGGGGTTGTCACTAATTATCCAGCAGAAAATGAGCTTCCCCTGTAATATAAGCTGATGCTACAGGTTTGCTGATTATTAAATTCTGATGCCAATTGCACTGGTTTCTGTGCTGCCATGTAGTTAATTATCTGTATTAATTACTAATCAGCCTTATATTGTAACATTTCTATTCTATGTGTACTATATATTGTGAGTGGGTCCCTAAGCTCAGTAAGTGACAGCAGCACAGAGCATGTGCAGTGAATCAGCAGAAAAGAAGATGGGGAGCTACTGGGGCATCTTTTGAGACACAGATCTCTACTGCTAAAGGGCTGTGGTTGCCTTGGGCTAGTTCTGAAGACGAAAACATAAAGTAAAACATTTCAACCTACTTCTTTAGTTAGGCTTTAGTTCTCCTTTAAAGCCTCAAGTGGCTTCTCTTGTCTATGACATCAATGAAGGCAGTACCAAGAAACACAGTTTAAGCAGTTAATTAAACTTTTACTTAAATTCCACCCGAAGTAAAAAAAAATTTCCAACTGGAGCAATTAACATGGAAATTTCACACCAAGGCTGCTTTACCAAAAAAAAAAGCTTCAACTTGGGAGGCGAGTCCTCCCATCCAAATTGTACAACATCCCTAATTGCTTTTGTTTTCAAAGGGATTTGCAAGCGGAGTGTATACTAACATTTCAGCAAAGCACAAAAGACACTTCTCTTGCTCAGCTTTCGGCCCAGAACCTTTCCTGCTCACGGAAATGAACAAAGCACCCGACTCCCTTTTCTCTTTCCCAAAAGAGCTCGGAGAGGCTGAGTAAACGGAAGGCGCTGGATTGCAGTGCGTGTTCTATTTGATCAGAGCTTTGTCGGAACGCTAATAAAGGCTCCAGCAGACAAGGAAGCAGAAAGAGTACAAATTCAGAGTTTTCGTCTGGCTTTTTTTTCTTGGAAAAAATAATAGCAAAACATTCAGCCAATAGCAGAAGCTGCCATACTCCGTCACCTTTACTTGCGTCCCTGCCAGACACATGGCAAAGTGGGAATATTAGGATAAATTGCCCACAGAGCTTTGGAGTATTAACTTGCAAGGCCTTTCGGAACACGTCACAGTTCTAAGAAAGAAACTTACAGTGCTCAATTTTTTTTTTTATTAGTACAAAAAGTCTAAGCAAGTCTTAAGTGGGTCCAGACAGAAAATGCTGCACGAATCTGCCTCCCAAATGGTTTGCCGATGAAAACATGGGTTTGGGAGATAAAGAAAAATGTTGCGGTTTTTGAATAAACCAAAGACACAAACACATAGCTTGAAAGCACTTAAAGGAGAACTATAATCTAAAATAATTGGGGGCACCCAAAAGTGACTCTAATCAATAACCAAAACACACTCATCGCTAATTCTCATCACTATATTCCAGACTTCTCGAGCTCCAGTCAGCAGTGTCGGACTGGGAAGCCAGGGGCCCACCAGAAAACCTTAGCGTTGGCCAAACTATTATTCCTCCTCTCCTCACTTAACCTCTTTATTCTCCTAGTCTTTTATATCTACTTACTATATTCTTTAACTATTAAGCATTGTTCCCATAAAGAAATAGGGAATGACCATGAAATAGACCAAATATTTAGAAGCAAGAGGCCCACTAACACATGGGCCCACCAGGAGTTTTCCTGGTATCCCTGTGTGCCAGTCCGACACTGCCAGTCAGTCTTGGGAAACCCCTGCCACCACATCTCAGACTCTCCCATTCCCTACAAACGTTCAAAAGCTCCCAAAGGATCCACTTATAGCCTTAATAATGCATTCTACATCATCAGAAGTCAACATACTATAGGACCAATGTCACATGTAGCCAGTGAAGAAATGCCCATGACCATCTGTGAATAGCTTTTCCACCGGGTTGTGCTTACTGGGATGTAGTAATGTGCTGGTCAAGTTTCCTTCGACCCGAAACCAACCCTAACCCGCCCCCTCTTAACAAGGAACCCGGCCCGCTCCGTCCCCTCTATTTAAAGACCTGCACCAAGCCCCAACGTCATGAAAGAGGCAGGGTGGGTCAAGTCTATAGATTTGGGGAACGGAAGCCTAAAGCTGGCAATGTGAGGTCGCTGGAGAGCGGAAGAGAGAGCTCAACCCGAACTGAAGATTTTTTGCTGTCCGCCTGACCTGCTAGTTTCGGGCCGGCCCACACATCACTACTGGGATGCACACAATGTTTCCGGGTGTGCTCTTTCCTTGTGCCGGTTCTGTATTTATTAAGGGTCTGTCTTTGGCTGCCACAGAAGCATATTTAGCCCAATTCTTCAATATTAGTTCTCTAAATAACAGCGAGACTACCCAGGGTCTAGCAGGAAGTACATTTCTAACAAGCAGAAGTTTTCATTGAAACACAAGGATGTGAGAAGCAGCAGGATTAAACAAACAGAAGAGTCGGTTCACACTATCAATTCAGACGGGCTGCAAGGTATTTCACAGTTTGGCAAAGACAGGGGAAAGCACAAAGTCACACCGACAGTTAGTTCTGAAGGAGGTCTCAAGTCAGGATAAGATAAAGCAAAAATATCCCAAAATCACCATTGATGGACAATAATCTGGATCCACTCTATTACAATTAATGGGAAAAAAAATCATGCTTTCTAACACCCCAATAAATTCTTTTATGAACATTGTTTTCTTTGTTCTACCAAAATATAGAGTGAATGTGAATGTATAATTCCTATCCTCTGGTTTAAAGGTTCTATATAAGCCTTAATGACTTGGCTGGCAGTTTAAATATTTCCTGTCTCCATTATTCTCAGGCTGGCTGAGCACAGTCATCCCTCTCATGTCCCAAAGACCTCTTGCACTGTCATAGGGTGGGAAGAGTGGGAGGGAGCAGGGATGGGCGAATTTGACCCGTTTGGTTTCGCCAAAAATTCGCCGCCGGCGAAATGTCGCAGACGCCCATTAAAGTCTATGGGCGTCAAAAAAAATTTGTCGCGCGGCAAAATTATTTTGTCGCGCATCTTTTTTTTTTTTTTGACGCAAGTCTCCATACAAGTCTATGGGCGTCATTTTTTCAGCGAAACAAGGCGAAAAAATTCGCCCATCCCTAGGAGGGAGCGCTCAAACCAAACATGCCTGTGACCCAAAGATTTTTTGTGGTAGCCGGCCAGATCCTGCAGGTGAGGCCGGTCCACAAATCTATATCTGATACTTGTGGGTTTGGGCCCCAAAGTGGGGTTGCTGTTGCGGGTTCTGTATCTTGTACACAGAGATATCCTAAACTAAGAATAGGGTAGTGCATTGATTTACTATGAGAACCAGCTTCCTCTCCTATTCCTCTCCTATTCATCTATCTCAATAAAATGCAAATTAATTATCAGTATATGGCAATAAATAAAGGTATTCAGTCATGATATTTATGATGTCATTTTTATTTCTAAATTACACTGTTTACACTGCAAATAATTCACTCTACAATATAAAATTTCATTCCTGAACCAGCAACTGTATTTTTTTAGTAATATTGGTGTGTAGGTTCATCTCGGGTCATTTGGCCTGGTCATGTGCTTTCAGAAAGAGCCAGCACTTTAGGATGGAACTGCTTTCTGACAGGCTGTTGTTTCTCCTACTCAATGTAACTGAATGTGTCGTAGAGGGACCAGGATTTTTATATTGAGTGCTGTTCTTAGAACTACCAGGCAGCTGTTATCTTGTTTTAGGGAGCTGTTATCTGGTACCTTCCTGTTGTTCTGTTGTTAGGCTGCTGGGGGGGGGCGATATCACTCCAACGTTCAGTACAGCAGTAAAGAATGACTGAAGTGTATTAGAGCACAGGTCACATGACTGGGGGCAGCTGGGAAACTGACAATATGTCTAGTCCCATGTCAGATTTCAAAATTAAATATATAAAAATCAGTTTTCTCTTTTGAGAAATGGATTTCAGTGCAGAATTCTAATGGAGCAGCACTATTAACGGATGCATGTAAAAAAAAAAAAAAGAAAAAAAAAAGAAATTCCCTATGAGAGTATCCCTTTAAGGTTGGAACTACACAATTCGTCTTCTTGAGATCCGACGCTCTGAGAGGAAGCGCATGTTGCGAATAGGGATGCACCGAATCCAGGATTCAGTTCGGGATTTGGCCAGGATTCGGCCTTTTTCAGCAGGATTCGGATTTGGCCGAATCCTTCTGTCCGGCCGAACCAAATCCAAATTTGCATATGCAAATTAGGGGCGGGGAGGGAAATTGCGTGACTTTTTGTCAGAAAACAAGGAAGTAAAAAATGTTTTCCCCTTCCCACCCCTAATTGCATATGCAAATTAGGGTTCGGGTTCGGTATTCGGCCTAATCCTTCATGAAGGATTCGGGGGTTCGGCCGAATCCAAAAAAGTGGATTCGGTGCATCCCTAGTTGCGAATATAAGTTAAGTAATAGAAATGTCAGACCTTGTCGCTGTGTGCATCCGACACAACACGGCTATCGGATGAAGACACAACATGCATCGTTCACATCCTAGAATCGTGTCGTGTCTGATGCACTCATCGACAAGGTCGACATTTCTATTACTTACCTTACATTCAACACATCTGTCTCCTCGCATGCGCTTCCTCTCAGTGCCTCTGATCTCACGAAGACGCATTGTGTAGTTCCAGCCTAAAGATTGGAAAGAGAAACAGAAAGTCAGAATAAGATACAATATATATATAATTTTTATTCATCCTCTGTACAAGTCGCAAAGCATAATTAAAAATGGGAAGTTAATCACAAAAAAACAAAAACTAAGCAGAAGTGGATTCCATTTCCATAATTCCCACATATCAGCCAAGTAATCCCAATCAACATATGATTTTACCTAACTTGTTTCCTCGTTTTGCTGCCATTGTCACGCGGTTGCTAAATATTTACTCTTCCCGGATTAGTAAACTGACAAGTCGTCTCTTTGTAGTGCAGATTTCAGGACCCCTCTGACAGTCCAGATGTATTCTCACGCCTTCAGGGAAAAGACGACTTAACTAGAAAAGATCATCTCTAAACAAGTTTGAAGTGAAATTACCTTATAAATGAGTCAGGACACAAAAAAAAGTAGCAGGATTCCTTTTATGTTTCATCTGAACAATTTAGATCAGTGAGTGAGACCTGTAAATTGAACTGTTCAAAGAAAACTAAACAAGAAAAAAAGAATTTGGAGATACATTACTACACCTGAATGAATAAGCGAATTTTACCTCCATCGCCAAATTCCAAGACTTTTTTATTTTCTTAAAGGACCAGTAACATCAAAAAAATTTTTACAAAAATGAGTTAGAATACAACAAAAAAAACCCACCAAGACAAATTAAATTTTAAAATAGCAAAGCATTTATTAAGAAATAACTTACCGAAACTCCACTTCCTGTCCTCTACAGAAAAGGCGAAATGGCGACCATCCATCCTGCGGCGCTCGATTTCTTCTCCCTGGCTATTCACTGACAGTGTGTCCTGCAGCCGGTCCCTGATCTTCACGCGAATATCCCCAGGTCCCTGTGTTTGTAGGTGTATCAGCGCGATGTACGACCCCGCCGTGCTCCTGCCGACCCCGCCGCCTTGTATGTGTCTTTGGTGGAGGATCAGCGCGGGAAGCGGGGCATCAGCAGATCCCCATCCTCTTCTTCCTCTGCCCGCCGTTCGTCCTGCATGATCTCCTCTGCTGTGCGAGAGCCCTATGCGATGCGCTTGGGAGCCGAACCGGTGCCGATACCAATTCCTGCGCAGGGTTAGTAGCTCCATGCGATGCGCTTGGTTTCTAGTGATCCCCAACACAGCAGCTCCCCAGGGCTTTTTCTCTGCCTGTCTCTTCTCCCAAAGCTACCGGAGGGCTGAATGAATGAGCAGCCAGAGAAGTGGCACGGGGAGCAAACGCTCGTCCACTTCTGCTGATCCATAACTGGACAGCTGTTTGTGCAAACCCTGCGCTCTCGCAGGAATTGGTATCGGCACCGGTCTCTGCCCGCCGTTCGTCCTGCATGATCTCCTCTGCTGTGCTCTCCTCTGTCACTAGAAACCAAGCGCATCGCATGGAGCTACTAACCCTGCGCAGGAATTGGTATCGGCACCGGTTCGGCTCCCAAGCGCATCGCATAGGGCTCTCGCACAGCAGAGGAGATCATGCAGGACGAACGGCGGGCAGAGGAAGAAGAGGATGGGGACCTGCTGATGCCCCGCTTCCCGCGCTGATCCTCCACCAAAGACACATACAAGGCGGCAGGGTCGGCAGGAGCACGGCGGGGTCGTACATCGCGCTGATACACATACAGACAAACACAGGGACCTGGGGATATTTGCGTGAAGATCAGGGACCGGCTGCAGGACACACTGTCAGTGAATAGCCAGGGAGAAGAAATCGAGCGCCGCAGGATGGATGGTCGCCGTTTCGCCTTTTCTGTAGAGGACAGGAAGTGGAGTTTCGGTAAGTTATTTCTTAATAAATGCTTTGCTATTTTAAAATTTAATTTGTCTTGGTGGGTTTTTTTTGTTGTATTCTAACTCATTTTTGTAAAAAAAATTTTGATGTTACTGGTCCTTTAAAGACCAAAAGCTCTACTTTCTCTTGAAAACCAAACACTACTGCCGCTCAAAAGGAAAAAAAAGTTTGTCTATTCTGATGCCTTGAGAGCAAACAGTGATAAAACAAATGTTATTTTTATGAAGCGCAAGCACAGGTATGGGATCCATTATCCGTTTTAAATTGTTTCTGTTTTCTCTGTAATAATAAAACAGTATCTTGTACTTGATCCCAACTAAGATATAATTAATCTTTATTGAAGGCAAAACCAGCCTATTGGGTTTAGTAGACTTAAGGGCATCTAAAGGGCATCTAAAGGCAAAAAAATAAAATCCCATTTTTACTTTCTATAATGAAAAAGAAACCAGTATACTTTAGTTAAAAAATGTGTACCGTTTTTATAAGAAACCTGTCTGTATGCAGTGAAATTCTCCCTTCATTTACTGCTGTGGATAGGAATTGTCAGACAGTCCCTAACTGCTGAGCAGGGAAACAATCATACTTATGAACAGCAGGGGGAGCCCCTGCCTTACTTCCCAACCATGCAGAACTCAAGCAGCTTTGGTTGTTTCCCTGTAGAGCAGTCGGCAACTGTGTAGAGCAGTGGTCCCCATCCAGTAGCTCATGAGCACCATGTTGCTCCCCAACCCCTTGGATGCTGCTAAAATGATCTCAAAGCAGGTGCTTATTTTTGAATTCCTGGCTTGGAGGCAAATTTTTGGTTGTATAAAAACAAGATGTACTGCCAAAGCCTCCTGTAGGCTGCCAGTCCACACAGGGGCTACCAATAGCCAATAACAACACTTATTAGTCACCACCCAGGAACATTTTTCATGCTTGTTATTCCTCAACTCTTTCTACAACTGAATGTTGTTCATGGGTGAAAAAGGTTGGGGACCCCTGTTGTAAAGATTTGTATTGGATTTTATTTTTGCCTTTGCATCCCCTTTACTGTTTCCAACTCCAGCTGCAGGGACAGAGATCATGGAGCCTGATTTAAACAGATGAACTGGGATTCTATTTGGAGGATTATTTTGCTGCAGCCACTGGTTCTGCAGAGTTGGAGAAAGTTTATATTAAACAATACAAAAACTATAAAATCCCCATTAGATTACATGACAACACAGGACCCAGTGCAGTCTGTATATTCTGATTATTAATCAGTCTTGCTGTATCGGCTTCTGGCAGATATTATTTGACTTGTGCTGTTTTGCTAATTTATGATGATCCCTAAGCAGCCCAGACCACACTGAGCATGTGCACAGTCTTGGTCTTGCAAAGATGTTTAACAAAGTTACAAGATGGTGACCCCCTGTGGCCAACTTTGAAAGCATAAATCATTTGTTTGATTAGGCTTGTGGTGCAGTAAGTTCATGTTTATATTTAGCATACAAAATACAGCATTTCTAGCCTTATTCTATTTTAGACATCCCCTTTAATATATGAAGATACCTGTACAAGCATTTTTGGGTAACTTATGTTGCACTGCATATGCTGGAGCTCTGATTTGTAAACCTGCAGTGTTTACTGGTCGCTGAAGGAATTTATGGATGGTGAAGGCAGTGTTTACTTTAAAAAATATAGAGAAGTGCAGTGCTAATGTACTATGGGGTTTCCAGTGTCTTTTATATAATTAAAATGTAGGGGAAATAAGGAAACAGCAATTACAACACGAAGACAGGATAGTAGTACCTGTACTAGGACTATGTATTATAGGAAATAAGTGAACACTTCAAATAGGTTTTTCTTTATCTAACTGGCTGTCAATTTTGTGCCCCCAATCACTACCCGCAGTTTGGGAACCACTGGCCTAAGGAAAACAGTGTGGTAGCTCCTACACATATGTAGAAAGGTGCACAGACGGAATACCCTGTGCACACAATAAGTCGTGGTTAACACCATATCTAGTATAAATACAGAGATGTTCTATAGTCATATTATATGTTCTATATTGCATAGGCAAAGGCTTCCATCAAAGCTAAGGAATAATGAAATGTCACCACACTTGCACACCCTGGCTCTCCATAAAGCGAATGCCCGGTGAAGAAGGCTTCGGCAACCTCCAAATTTCATAATTATGCTTGACAAAGGGGTTTACCCTGCACCTTCGGGCTTGTCCGTGCTTGGATTTGACCTGAGTGCCAGTGAAATTCTTTATACTTCCATCAAAGCTGATCAGCATGTGAGACATAATTAAATTAAAAACAACTTTAAATAGTGTTATCTCTGCTTTCACTGGAACAAGCCATGCACATTCTAACATTTTGCAAAAGAATCATAAGCCTCTAAACTGCATCTGTGCAAAGGCTGGGTGTTTCCAGATCTGGGAGCAGAAGTTTGGAACCTATGAAAGATATTTCTTCTTTGTTAGTATAGAAATAATGTTGAATACAAAATTAAGAACCATTCAGGGGCAGGGGAACCCCGCGGACGTAATGAGGTGCGCCCAGACCGTAATACTTAGTTTGTTTTTAGATCAAACAACTGCTCTGTGACCTCGCAGAACAGACAGTGCTCTGTTATTCTTTGCACCTATTAACCAGGTGCTCATTACTGAGGACAGATTTAGAGATGAGGAATTGGGTGCTGAAGGGTTTTTCATCCCCTTGGCTCACTGCCTGCAACATTGATTTTCTTTTTCATTGGTTAAAATAATCTTTCCCCCTTTGTCTATCCTCCCAACAAACTGATAACAGATGTGCTGTAACTGATTTATTTCATGTCTGAGGAACTTTTTTTTATATATATATATAAATCCTTGAGAGTCCTGTAAATGCAAACCAGTTGTCTGTAGCTTTTTTAGCAGCCATTAACCACTTGTTATCAGTGAACTCATGCTAGGTTTACATTGGTTAATTGGCTAAAGAAAGGAAGAGGTGAGGGAGATTCTTTTGACCTGACTGGTAAATGCCACATTCAAAAAGTTACTGCAAAAGTTGCAGCGTAGCATCGATGGCTGCTTCACAGGCACTACAAAGTGTCCAGTTTTTTCCACTATTTTTTTGAATGTGATAACGAATAAAGAAGTTCCAGATGCGACTACTGAGAATGCAGTGTGTTTAGGAGCCAAGTTGCGCCAAAGAAGGAGCCGAGTTGCGCCAAAGAAGGAGCCGAGTTGCGCCAAAGAAGGAGCCGAGTTGCGCCAAAGAAGGAGCCGAGTTGCGCCAAAGAAGGAGCCGAGTTGCGCCAAAGAAGGAGTCGAGTTGCGCCAAAGAAGGAGCCAAGTTGTTTTTAACTTGGGGGGGGGGCTGGCCACCAAGGGTTTTTTTTTTTCTTGTAGGGGGGGTCCCAGAAAATACATTTTGTTGTACGGGGCCCCCGCAAATTTTAATGATGGCCCTGACTGGAATCAAATGTTGCACAGCCAACTGCTTTTTTTGTCCACTCAGCAAGCTCTCCAAATGGTCGTTTGAAAGCCCCACACAAGGAACAATGGTCTGGCTAAATTCACTGCTTTTAAGATATGGTAGTAGATTAGGCAGTCTAATCCAAGGATGTCAACCCATATAATAAATTCAATCTTGTATCTACAGGCAAACTCTTGTGCCATGACACCCTAAGCCTTACTTCAAAGGCCTGTGGTACCCTGGGGGGGGGGGGGCAGAAGTGCAGGAATGTGGTGGTGCAGGGTGTCATTTAATTGAATGGAAACTAGCACGCAGAATTTAGCACAAAATTCTGTTCAAATAAATGGCAGGTAGCATGCTCACATTTAAAAGGGCTGTTTACCTTTAAATGAACTTTTAGTATAATATAGAAAGATATTTGAGACAATTTGCAATTGGTTTCCATGTTTTATTACTTGTGATTTTTGAGTTATTTAGCTTTTTAATTCCAGTTTGCAATTTCAACAAACTGGCTGCTAGGGTCCAATTTACCCCAGCAACCATGCATTGATTTGAATAAAAGACAGGAATATGAATAGGAGAGGCCTGAATAGAACGAGGAGTAATAAAAAGTAACAATACATTTGTAGCCTTACAGAGCATTTGTTTTTTAGATGGGGTCAGGGACCCCTATTTGAAAGCTGGAAAGAGTCAGAAAAAGAAGGCAAATTATGAGAAAAATAATAGCAACCAATCGAAAATTGTCTTAGAACTGGTTAATCTAGAACATATTAAGGGTCAGGGCACAGGCTCAGACTCCGAGTGCCATTGGCGGGGCGGCACTATGAGTGCCGAAGTTGCCTCACGATGAAACTTCGGACGAAATTGGAAATGAAGTTCTCTGAGTACCATCCCGCCGGCTATTTACAGTCTAGCCGGCAGGAGGCAGTTTGGGGAGATTAGCTGCCCTAAAGAAGAGGAGATTTGTCGCCGGGTGACTAATCTCCACAAATCTGAGCATGTGCCCTGACCCTAAAAGTTAACATAAAGGGTAACCACCCCTTTAAGTGTTTCTCCGTTGCTTGCAAATAGGGATGAACAACATGGAGATTTGGAAGTCTTTTCCAGCAGGATTCGGCCACATCCAAGTGCTTTGTGGAACCAAATTCAAATCAAGTGACTTCTCACACAAACAAGGAAATCGATGTGTTTTTTTTTTTTTAAACTTCCTTACCCTAATTTGAATATGCAAATTGTGGTTCCGATTTGGGCCTTCTTTCCCAAAGTAGTGGATTCAGTGCATCCCTAGTTGCAAATGACTTCTTTTCTTCCCCAGCATTTGCTACAGCTGTAAGGGTAAAACTCCACGAAAAACTCATCGGATTGACGCCTGCCGACAAAACGCCCTCGAAAAGTTGGATGGAGACACAGGCATCAAGACTCTAATTGGACTGAATGAAACGTCACAGGTAAAAACTACATTACATCCGATGCAACACGACTGTCAGATGTGGACGCAGAAACCAGCATCTTCATCTGACAGTCGGACCTTATAGTTGTTACCTCAGACTTTTTCAGTCAAATTATATCTTGACGCGTGAGTTTTGACGCCGGGCGTCGCTCCGACAAAAAACGCTTGTGGAGTTCTTCCATAACACTGCTAGGATGCTACATCATTCACTGTCTTTAAACAAGTTTTCCAGGCAGAAATACTTGGACGGAACCTTTTTGATGAATAGCATACAGTTTCCAAATCCCAGCAAACTGCTGCAAAACATTGATTTTGTCTTTTGCCAAAATAAAGAGGCATGAAAATCAGTGCATAGTCCATGGCCTCCAGCACAGCTGTTTGAAGACTGGAGCAAAACTAACAAAAGACAACCAAAACTGGCATCACATTAAACTAGAAAGCAACTGACAAAAAGAAAAGGCTAACGTTTCCTTTTTTTTTTTTTTTTTTTACTTTTGCAAACATTTGCAATCCATTAGATCAAAACAAACAAAAATGTTTTTAATATTCTTATATATTTGTGCAAGTGATTTTAAAAGGTTAATGTTGTACTAGCATGCCAACACTGAGAGCATTCCAAATCCTTAAAAAATGCTATTTTGAAGTTTAAATAGACTGTGAAAATAATTGTGGTTTACTTGATTACTTTTTATAGAAAAAATAAATTGAATGAAAAAAACCAACGAATTCTGGCTTGGTGGCAAATAATTCTTCCTGTCTGACATGAGACTCAGCTATGTGCTTCAGATCAGTAATGGGAGCAAAGATGGCAACACACGGGCTGTTAAGTAATTAAAATATAATGTACTGCACTGGTAAAACTGATGTGTTTGTTTCAGAAACTCTATTATAGTTTATATAATCAAGCTGCTGTGTAGCCATGGGGGCAGCCATTCAAGCACAGGATACACAGTAGATAACAGATAAGTACTACTATAGTTTATATAAACAAACTGCTGTGTAGCCATGGGGCAGCAATTTAAGCACATCTGTCGATAACAGATAAGTTCTGAAGAATCCCATTGTATACTACAGAGCTTATCTGTTATCTCCTGTGCCTTTTCAGCTTTGAATGGCTGCCCCCGTGGCTGCCATCATGACTACACAGCCGCTTGTTTGTATAAACTATAGTAGTACTTATCTGTTATCTACTGTGTATCCTTTGCTTGAATGGCTGTCCCCATGGCTACACAGCAGCTTGTTTATATAAACTATAGTAGACGTTCTAAAGAAAACACACCAGTTTTACCAGTGCAGGGCAACAAAACATTCTATTGCCATTCCTTTAAGTCACTTAAATTTTTTGTTGTTTATGTTCATTTAAGTATTAGGAGCAGAACAGCTCAGCCATTGGCAAACATTACCTCCACACAATGTATATTAGCCATGCACACTCAAAAAAATGTTTGCAAACAAAAGGACTATTGAAAAAATGTTTCTTTATATTTCAAATAACATACATCAGACCATAAATGGCCGTCCAGTAGAATACATATAGGGGGGCTGCCATATTTGTGCAGCAGGAGTGTTAGCATTGGAAACTCTAACTGACAGGCTGAGATGGGACAGTCAGGTTGGCAAAACAGTCAGGTTTAGAAACTTCAAATAACAATTATTTACAAAAACAGACCTCTCAGCAAAAAATCTATCAACATGACCTATAGGTAACTTTTAATGTACATTCATATTTTATAAAGTAGTTTTTTATGTGTCAGTATCACTTTAAGTTAAGTATGTTGAAGAGTGGCTAACGCTAAGCAACTTTTTAGCTAGCCTTCATTTAATACGTTTTACAGTTTTTTTTTAATTATTTGCCTTATTCTTCTAACTGTTTCCAGCTTTCAAATGGGGGTCACTGACCCCACCTAAAAAAAAAATGCTCTGTAAGGCTACAAATCTATTGCTACTTTTTATTACTCAGGCCCTCTCCTGTTCATACTCCACTCTCTTTTTCAAATCAATGCATGGTTGCATGGTTGCTAGAGTAATTTGTACCCTAGCATCCAGACTGGTGAAATTGCAAACTGGAAATCTGCTGATTAGTAAGCCAAATAACACAAATAATAAAAAAATAAATCAGAATAGCTCTCTCTACATCATACTAAATGTTAATTTAAAAGTGAACAACTCCCTTAATAGAATAGACATATAAGGGTCCTAGATACAGGTCATGCACCAGCCATAGGAAATTAAATTAATTACTATTCTCTTCTTTGTGGAGGTTACAATGAGTAATGTAACACAATGAAAAACAGAATGAAATTGCTAAGTGGTATATGTGACCTAGTTCATTGATTATGGGACTATTTCTGTTTAAGATAAATAAAGTTCTGTCTTGTATAAAAAAGGGCATTAACTCAAGGGATGAAACATAATTATGCCTCTTTATAGGTCCCTGGTGAGGTCTCATCTGGAGTATGCAGTGCAGTTTTGGAGGGATATAAATGAGCTGGAGAGAGTGCAGAGACTAAGTGCAACTAAACTGGTTAGAGGGAGGGAAGAGTTAAATTATGAGAGGAGACTGTCAAGGTTGGGGTTGTTTTCTCTGGAAAAAAGGCGCTTGCGAGGGGACATGATTAGACTTTACAAGTACATTAGAGGACATTATATACAAATAGCAGGGGACCTTTTTACCCATAAAGTGGATCACCGTACCAGAGGCCTCCCCTTTAGACTAGAAGAAAAGAACTTTCATTTGAAGCAACGTAGGGGGTTCTTCACAGTCAGGACAGTGAGGTTGTGGAATGCACTGCCGGGTGATGTTGTGATGCTGATTCAGTTAATGACTATAAGAGGGACTTGGATGATTTTTTGGACAGACATAATATCAAAGGCTATTGTGATACTAAGCTCTATGTGTGTATGGGGCTGGGTTTTCATTTGGAGGGGTTGAACTTGATGGACTTTGTCTTTTTTCAACCCAATTTAACTATGTAACTATGCATATAACTATGTAAGAGGTCCAACCTTTGATCAGGGATGCACTTACTTCAAATATAAATATATTAGGAAGGGTTGGTTCATTTCCAAGACTATATATGACAGCAGATTTCCCCCTCAAATCATACCCTGACTAACCTTAATGTGCATCTTGGAGAGCAAATTGGCATTTTCCCCAGTTCTCACCATAACTGGCGTTCAGGCTGAGTGCCGGGACCTAGGAGGACTTTAAGGGTATGGGACCTGTTATCCAGAATGCTCGGGACCTGGGGTTTTCCAAACAACAGATCTTTATAGCTTAAGTCTACTAGAAAATCATATCAACATTAAATAAACCCAATCCCCAATAGGGATTAATTATATTTTAGTTGGGATCAAGTACAAGCTACAGTACTGTTTTATTATTACAGAAAAAAAAGGATATCATTTTTAAAAATTTGGATTAATTATAGGAGTCTATGGGAGACAGCCTTTCTGTAATTTGGAGCTTTCTGGATAATGGGTTTTCAGATAACGGATCCCATACCTGTATGAATAATCTAGAATCTAAGAATGAGAGCACAAGGCTTATGCAACCTATCATTGTTCCAGATAGCAAAAAAAAAAAAATAAAGTACTACAAATACAAGTACTGGATTTTAACAGTTAAGTCGGTTCATATGAATCATTCCATAGTGAAGAAATTACCCCCTTTTGTAAAATATAAGGATATTATAAGTTACCGAGGAGTTCCGTGACCATATAAAAACACGAGGCCGAAGGCGGAGTGTTTTTATACAGGTCACGGAACTCCGAAGTGACTTCTAATATCTTCATATTTTACAACAAGAGATACTATATTTATTATAATACACTAATTTTAGTGAGTCGTGTGACAGAAATGACATCACAACCCTCCGATTATAACTGATGACATCACTAAGCACCGTTAATAACCGATGACATCACTAAGCACCGTTAATAACCGATGACATCACTAAGCACCGTTTATAACCGGTGACATCACTAAGCACCGTTTGGAAGGATATAATTGATAGGATATTCACGGTTTGTGTATTATATATGTATGATCTTTATAAGAGACTATTAAAGCACCTTTTCTTCACAATGGCATTTTTTCTGATAAACGTATAACAAATCATCCAGACTGTTGTTTACCAAGGATATATTATTACACAAATTCTTCCAAAACAGCTTTCATGAATATAATATACATCTGTTACTTATACAGTTCCTTGTTAGGTGATTTGCGCCCTACTTTCTTTTTCCGGATCGGTCTGGTGAGACACAAATGATTTCCTGCCTTGCTCTCCCCCTTTGGCAAAGCCCTTTAACTTGTTTCCCATGGTTTCCGGAAAACACTGCCCATCCTGCATCAGCGGGAAAGAGAGATAGGAGACTGAGCAGCATCCAGCAAGGGACAGAGCAAGCTTGAACAGGGGAAAGGAATGCAGAGATACATGTCTAATTAAAAGAAAATGACAATTTTTTTTTTATTTTTTTGCTAAAAATGAATAGAGGTTTGAAACTTCCGCCGCCTTTTACTTTCTGCCCATAAAACAGTTGAAGGCCCTGGCAAACAATTTGTTCTTACCCGGAAATTCTCAGAATTCCCTGAATTGAGCCGGTGAAAATGTTACGATCGTTGTCATCCTATTTCCAGATGTGAGCCGTCTATTGAAAGGCAGGAAACCTTAATGGGCAATATACCCTATTAATAGCATTTATCCTTCCATATATGAGACAGTAACATGAGCTTCTCTCTATTGTATGCAGCCGAGAGGCACTTAATAAATAATTAATAAAGGGAAATAAGGCACAGAACATGCTTTGACTTTTATTCATTCATCTGGACAAGAGAAGTCAAAAAGCATCAGGGCAAAAGCACTGAATATTTTCCCTCCTCTATGTATTTATATATGCCGTATTGCTGAAGTTTTCGGCAGAAACGGCCTTAATTAAAAGGTAATATAAAATGTGTTGCTACCGCTCTTAGGGCAAGAATCAAGGTAACAAGGAGTAAGAAACCAGCAAGTGCAATAACACATTGATTTAGTTGTTCTATTTGCTTCAGTCACTAAAGCAGTTGCTTTGCGGGGTGTTTCAGTACAGATAATAATGTGTGTGTTTAGGTTCATGTGTTGTGGGAAACATTATTATCAAACAGCAGCCACAATATAAAGCTATGTATCTCTAGCTTATTCTGTGCAGAGTAACCCTGCATGGCGAAAACGAAGTCCATATTGGGGCAAATTCACTAATCTCCGAAAATTCACCAGCGACGGCTTCCCTCACATCGCAACACTTCGCCAGGTGTAGATTCACCAGGACAACGCTAATTCACTAAAATCCGAAGTTGCGTCCAGGGCGACGAATGCTGGCGAAGAAGCGCTCGCGTTACTGCAGCAAGCGAAGCAAAGTTGCGCTCGCGTTGGCTAATTTGCATACGGCGGGAAGTTTCGATCGAATGGACGTATATGTTGCAGCAAATACATTACATTACACAAGCCCGGCAAACCTTAATGAAATAAAATACAGTTGTTATATTGCCCTACACATGAGGCCAGTGTATAGTTTATGTGCCATATGTTAGGAAATGTAGGGGGGAAGCCGGGTATCCCAGAAAAAATTTACGATCACCCTGAAAAATGAATAGTCGCCAGCGTTTTTTTGGGGCTTACAAAATTTTTTAACTATTTTTTGAGGAACTCCTATCTACTCTATTGCACTTCGTCTGGTCTGAGGTGGCAAGTCTGGCGCAAGAGGTAACGTTCAGTAAAATCTGCATCTTGAATGAATTTGCGTAGTTACGTCCATTCACCAGAGCGCGACTTCACCAAGCGTAAGGGAGCGAATTGCTGCTAGAGTCCATCTCCTTCGCTAGCGAATGTAAGCCAGTTAGTAAATCAGCGAAGTAATGAAATGACGTCACGCTGGCGAATTTTCACTAATGTTAGTCACTTCGCCCTTAAATAAATCTGCCCCATAGTCGCAAATATACATATTTTATGTTAAATGTTTTGTGCAGTTGGGCTATAAAGATATTTTAAATTATGTTTAAACGTCCATGAAATAGACACGAACGGGGTTATTTATCAAAGTTGCATGTTTTCTTAAAGCGAATGAAATCAAATGCACTCGAAACTGGAATGGTGTCTTATTTAGGAAAGAACTCAAATGGCAAAAGCCCAAATATGCTAGTTCGAGTCCCGCAACCTGAAAACTCAAATTGATCGCATTTTTTGCAAAAAAAAAAACGATCAAAACATTTGTGTTTTTGGCAAAACCCTCCAACTCGTACATCAAACAGGCTGTTAACCTGTTCAAATGGTTCCAGGGACCTCTGCCATTGACTTCTACAGAACGTCGACAGGTTTTAGGTGGTGTATTTTCAGATTCTAGCTATTTCTAAAATATTCAAGATTTAAAAAAAAAAAAAAAAAAAAACTACAAAAAAAAACCAAACACACAAAAACTCGAATTTTCCTGGAAAAAAAACTCGAACCTTAATAAATTTGCCAAATCTAATCAAAATTAGTACATTAATAAGTAAATAAGTTGCTTAACAGGACAACAAGTGTCTGGACATTTGCTCATGAAGAGATGTATCACAATCCAATAAAAGTTAATCATCAGCTATTCATGTGCTTAACTAACTTATGAAATTGATTTGAAATGTGGTGTATAATCAATTTTCCCAGGTACTTTTCACACTGCAAGCTGTTTCAATTATTTTCTTTTTTAACTCTTTATCAGCTAGTGGAAGCTACGTGACCTGACTTAGAGGCCTACTAAGTTTCCTAACCTTCGCAGCAGTCCTGCCTTGATTTATGGCTTTTTTTTAGCTATCTTTATAACAGAGCATTCTGTCCCAGTGGCTGCACAGATCCTATCTGATCCCAATTGTAAGCAACAGTCCTGCCCTGCTTTATGGCTGAGATTCTAGCGATCTGTATCGCTGAAAATCCAATTGGAATGAATAGAACGTGGGCGAGTTTTTATTTATTAAGCTTTAAACTCACATTTTGGTAAATGTGCACCATATTATGGCTGTTTCTTGCTTATCAGCTATACATACAGCTCACGAGGAACAAAACTAGAATTTCCAACCAGAAAAAAATGGCATTAAACTGCTTGTGAAACTGTAGGAATACAAAAGTGAACAACAGGCTTATTTAAACATTCTAGAGATGATCATTACCAGTTATTTAAACCATTAAGCTGGCCACAGACGAAAATATCCCATCGTACAAATCAATGTACTATTGGACTTTCCCATCTCCCGAGCTGCCACTAACCATTCAGATCAAAGTCTTACCATTCCGACCAAATAATGTAGTTAAAGAACAGATCAGCCGATGTTCCGCCCCTGACAGCAATCATACGATAGACAAAGCTGGTGACAGTCTCCCACTGAAAATCGAATGATCGGCAATACATGCAGAGATATTATCGGCAACCTGTCCGATCGACCAAATGACCAATCTCCACCAGACGAAAAATGTCGGGACTATCCACACACGTTCAGAAAATCGTACGAATCCTCGATTCGTACGATGAGATCTTTGCGTCTATGGCCAGCTTTAGACGCTAATGCTGGTGTGCGACAGAGGACATGCTGCTCTATATGAAGGAACAAACATGAAATACCTTTAAGGAAATTCCTTGGCGTATCCTCAGGTATGCGGGGGTCAAAGTAACCACAGGAGCAAATCACCAGGCGTGCGGCCAATATCAGATATTGTGGGCTCCTAGGAAACAAATAGTAAATAGTTAACAATCTTAGCAGCAAGGTGGAAAGGAGTACTATCTGAGCGAGTATAAACATCACAAGATGAACCATTCTACCCCTCCCGATCTGACACTCGGAATAGAAGGTATACACATTAAAAGATGAAAGTGTTTTAAAGTTATACAAATATAATACACAAAAGCCATGAATATCTTGTAAATGATATCCTTATAAACGGTGAGTTCTGATGTCATCAGTTATAAACGGTGAGTTCTGATGTCATTTCTGTCACACGACTCACTTAAACTTGTGTATTATAATACATAAAGTACCCCCAGTTGTAAAATATGAGGATATTAGAAGTTACCTTGGAGTTTCATGACGAGCCTTCGGGCTTGTGTTTTTATATGGTCATGAAACTCCTCTGTAACTTCTAATATCCTTATATTTTACAAGAGGGGGTACTTTATTCACTATATAATGCAGTGTTGACCTGCACTGGTAAAACTGTTGTGTTTGCTTCAGAAACACGATTATAGTTTATATAAATAAGCTGCTGTGTAGCCATTCAAAGGAGAAAAGGCTCAGGTTACACAGCAGATATCAGATAAGCTCTGTAGAATATAATGGTGTTATCTGATATCCACTATTTAACCTGTACCACGATAAGGTAGCCTTTATTGTAGTCACATACATACTATATCTAATATATGCCTGTATACCACTTTAAGCTAAGTCTCTTTTCTGAATCAAAGTTTGTATGCAGGAACTGGTATTTACCGCTCCTGAAATATAATCACAAGGATAAGATAAAGTTTAGCAAACAAATAAACAGTGATTGTTAAGAAAACTAAGTTTCCACCTAACACTACGCTATCTTAATAGAGATTTACTAGCCCTCTATCTACTTTTTTATCTTTATCAGTGGTAACAGTATATGCGTAGAATAAGATTGTTTGGGGAACGTGAAACAGTGAAAGCACATAGCACAGATTTAGAGAAGGAGTTACTGTTGCCTGAGAAGATACGACCTAGTGGTCTGATTACCGTTCCAAGAGGGAGCAACGTTCAAAGAGGGTCGTGGGGGATCGTTAGTAAATTGGTCGGCCTCGTTTAGATGGGCAATTGGTTGCCTCATCGGGGACACCCCATTCCGGAGGTGGTGTCTGATCCCCCTGGGCATACAGCAATAGAATGGATGGAGCAAAATCATGGGAATTGGGTTACGGTGCCCTTTAAGGACATCTATAAGAAAACAGGTTTACCTGACCTTTGGGAGACTCTAATCAGCACCCATGATCAGTGCATGACTTTCTAAACCCTTTTTCTTGAACCACTGATCATGGGTGCTGATTAGAGTCTCCCAAAGGTCCATATCCAATCTGCCTGTCTCGGGTAAACCTGTTTTCTTATAGATGTCCTTAAAGGGCACCGTAACCCAATTCCCATGATTTTGCTCCATCCATTCTATTGCTGTATGCCCAGGGGGATCAGACACCACCTCCGGAATGGGGTGTCCCCGATGAGGCAACCAATTGCCCATCTAAACGAGGGAGGGGGGAGGGTTTTTGCGCCGACTGGGTTTCCTTCTCCTTTAAGGTGCAAAGCTGGGGAAAATAGGCCACAAAGTTAAAGGGGATGTTCACCTTCAAACAATTCTTCAGTTGAATTGTTTTCAGATAGTTCACTAGTAATAAAGACTATTTTTAATTACTTTCTATTTTCTATGTGTGACCGTTTTTCTAATATTGAAGTGTAAAGTTTAGTTTTTTGCCTTAAAGCAGCTCTGGGAAGGGAGGGTCGTCGACGCTGTTCTAAATTGATACATTTAGTTGATCCATTTCTTATGTTGGTCCTACAGCAGAATCTCTGGGTTTCATTACAGGCAGCTGTTAGACTTGATACAATAGTTACTAATACTCCAGAGATGCTGCTGAGACATGGATCAATTAAATGTTGCAAAATTGTAATAGTTCAGAATCTGCACCTGAATTACTGACCTGCCAGACTCAAACGCCTGAGACACGAACATTCAACTTTAAACTTAGGTTTTGGAAAAACTGCAAGAAATAAAAAATGGAAAGTAATTGAATAAAGTCTTTATTTCTGGTGAACAACTGAACTGAAAGTGTTTGAAAGGTGAACAACCCCCTTTAAATTAAAAGTATTTACTTTCCCTTTAAATGTTCTAGTGCAGCCTCTATACAGCCATATTCCTTCATCATTGGTTGGAAAACACCAGTTATAGTTAATATGTTTATATAAAAATGCCTCCTTTGTGCCAATAGAAAGGGGACAAAACCTGCAGTGAGTTGAGAACTCTCCAACTTTTTTCTCTCTACCAGACATTAACCAGCAGGACAAAGAGTTAAAGAATGCCGCCAACCTACAGATTTGTTCTACTGAGAACAGAAAAATAAAGTAATATTACAGGTCAGTGTCAATTTAAGTCTAATGTATCATCGCAGCATGAATTTAGCTCCCCATCACCTGCACAAGTAAATTCCAGTCCACATTTTATTATTAAAATGTAATTGATTTAATTTAATAGTTTGATCAAAATGGAGCTTATGGGAGATGACCTTCCTGTAATCAGATCTTTCTGGATAATGGATCCCATACATGTATATGGCTTATTGTGTGGCTGCATTCTTACCTGACTCTAGTAATCTATTAGGCACTCCTAAAGGCAATGCAATATTGTCATGCTTGGAATTGCAATAGAAAGTATTGGGGTATTGGGGTATTGGGGTATTGGGGTATTGGGGTACTCCCCCCCCCCAATCAAACACGTACATTAAACATTTTCAGTGGTTTCAAAGTCAACACTCAGGACTGCAGGTTGTGACTGTCGCAAGTAGTAGAGTAAATAGAATTCCTACACGAGTATGACAAGTGAGGGGGACGGAGAGAAAATAGAGAACCAGAGAGGGGGGGTCAGCCCTGAAACCCCAACACAGAGGGGGGGGGACACCCCAGGAGAACTGCAGACAAAGTGCCCGGGTCACCTAAAAGCACAAGAGCGCACTCACCATGAGCAGCTGGGCCCCCGGTTCCTACTCTCACTCCGCGGCACTCGGTGACTCCAAAACACACCGCCGGCGCTCGCGCGAGACCCGAACGCCGCCACTTGCTCTCAAGCTCCGCCCACTGACTCTAAGCGCGCCAGAAAACTGCGTAACCACGGCAACCGCCACGCGTTCCTCCCAGCTGCTCTGTGTAACTGCGAAAGAGCCGCCCTTGCGTTGTAATGTTATTGTTGTGAAGAACAGCCACGCCCCCGAACAATAGCGTGAGCCGGTTGGCTGAGCAGTGACTTCCGCCAAAGTGGTTGGCAGAAAGCTTTAGCGGAGGACGTGTTGTGGTTGGCCGCTCCTCTTAATGGTTGTAGTTCACGTTTGTCACTAGGAGGCGCTCTTTTACACGGAGATATCATTACTACGACTAAAGAATCAATAGTGAGAGCTAATGAAATGACAGCGACATCAAGTGGTGCGCTTTACGGCTGACTATCCTATAGTATTATGTACAAGGAGAGACGCTCCCTGTAGCGCTGTTATCTAGTTGTGAGATATACTGTCCTCTACGCAGATGCTGCTCCATATCAGTGTATTGCGATACTCGTGAGGTAAGATTGTTCTACAGCGACATCTAATGGCAGATTACGCCATGCGCCTGATGAAACCCGAGTGATCCTCCCATAGTTCTCACAGATATACAGCACGAATCATAGGAAACGAGAGTTGCTATTTTGTCCGGGTTTTATATTTCTTGCGTTTCTACACAGCGAATGTGCTTGTTGGTTCCGGATTAACGTTCCGGGGGAAGTTCTACTCAGCACAGCATATGCTGTACAGTAACGCAAGCGCAGAAGATATAGTAGGTAACTCATGCGCAAAAGAAACATTATGTAACGCATGCGCAGAAGATACAGTAGGTGACGCATGCGTAGCTGAGCTGTAGCATGTGGGCGTGCTGGTGTTTCAGTGAGTAGTAGGCTCAGATTGAGATTGCGAGGGGAGGGGAAAAAAGTGACGAGGTGGCCGAGTGGTTAAGGCGATGGACTGCTAATCCATTGTGCTCTGCACGCGTGGGTTCGAATCCCATCCTCGTCGACTTTAGTTTATGTTTTCATTTATTCACATCTGATATTTGGAGTTGATTCTGATGATTCCATTAGTAGCAACGTTTTTATTATGATCACTGACAGGTGACCTGGGGCCCATCAGGGAATATCACCCCAGAGATTGTTTCTGACTGGGCCAGTGGGAAAACAACCCAGTAGCCCTGACTTTCATGGACCCACCAACCCCCCAGTCCTGCTGTTCCACCCCAGACTCAGGCCTGTTCCACTGCCCATTAATAACATTGGGATCAGGCCCAGACTGGCAATCTGTGGGTTCTGGCAAATGCCAGAGGGGCTGCTGTAAGGTCCCATGGAAAGTCACTATTTAGTGAGCTGGTGGAGGACTGTTTGGACCTCTGTTCACTTGGAATGCCAGGGCCTATTTTGACTCCCAGTGCAGACCTGATTGGGATCAACCATAATTTTTCCTGGACAGGCCGGTAAGTACTAGCAAGGTGGCAACTCTACTGCCCGGCCAATGACAGGTGGAAAGTTCAGGAGACAGGAGGTAAAATGTTTGGGTGGCACGTGGGAGAGGGACAAACTCTAGGGGAGGAAAGGTGGCCACGTTTTTTTGAGAAAAAAATTTATAAATGTATTAATGACATTGGCATTAACGTACTAATGGTCAGGCCGGTAAAATACTGGCCATGTGGTAACCCTGGGGCGGAATCTTGAAATCAGCCCTGGTGGGCCCCATGTAGGGTCGCCTCCTTTTCTTGAAAAAAATACAGACTTTCCTTTATTTTTATGCATTTCCCTTATTAAAAACATTGGGATCAAACTTGTCATCAACCCCCTCATTATATACAGACAGTCCCCGGGTTACGCACGAGTAGAGTCTGTAAGTTTGTTCTTAAGTTAAATTTGTATGTAAGTTGAAACATATACATATACTAAAATATAGACAATATAACATAAGATAAGAAATTTAGATGAGATCCGCATCTATTAATCCTAGCCTCATTCCCCAGGGTACCCACTTTTTTGTGGGGAACCCGCAGGTACCAGACCCGCTGCAGGACTCATAATTACCAGAAATGACTGCAGAATTAGATACTGAGAACATTATCCCCAGACATGCCAGTAAGATCACTGCAGAAAGGGATTCTCAGAAGATTAGAATTAGATACTGAGCACATTAAGCTCAGACATGCCGGTATTATCACTGCAGAAAATGGATACAGATTATTGATGTGCGGGCTTTTCTGCCTGCTCTCCTCACTCACAACCTTAGACTGACGACTCCTGGCTCCTGTTTTATAGGCTCATGCCTGCCCTGCCCCTTTTGTGATGTAGCGCGGGTCTATAAATGGAAGGGGTGCGGGTCGAGTTTTTCTCGACACTCACATCACTAATACAGAGCCTATTAAAGTGCCAGTAAAATCAATGCAGACATGGATACTGACCAGATTAAACTCAGGCATGCCAGTAGGATCATTGCAGAAATTGATTATAAGAAGGTTAACCCCAGACATGCCAGTAAGTTCACCGTAGAAATGGATACCGAGCACGTAAAACCCAGACATGCCAGTAATAACCCCAGACATGCCAGTGTAGGCCTTAAAAGGCAAAGAAGGAGCACAGGAGAAATATAAAAGGGATTGTGGGAATTGTCTGGAGGAGGGCAGATTTCTGATACATTGTTTTTGTAGTCAGACCTGACCAACTGAGAATAGCAAACGAGAAGGCTGCTTTCAATGTATGTCACGTAGAAATGTTTTCAAGCAAATCTGATGCTGAGAAAGTTTCCAATTGTTTCCAACTGTAAAATGACTTGCACAGACTCTGCCCCCCCCCCTAGCTATTCTCTGTACTGCTGGTTCTGACTACATGAACAAATGAAACAATGTAGCAGTAGTCAGCAACCCTCGAGCGAAGTCTCTAATTATCACGACGCTTTGCAGTTGCTCTATTTAAAGGGGAAGTTGAGTCAGGTAGCAAATGAAAACGAGTGATTTTGTTGAGGTAGAGGAGTGATTGCATTCAATGTATGGACCCAATGACAATGACAGGACCCAATACATAATATGTAGGGAGTGGGGTTTGGAAACTTGTGCAGGGCTGAAGCAACTCCCAGCACCCAGTACAGGCCACAGCGCTGTATGCAGAGAGCAGAGAGGGACAAGGGGAGATGATAGAGAAACAAACAGCAGGTCAGTAACCAGCCCCTAATTATTATTATTATTATTCAGAATTTT
Source organism: Xenopus petersii (assembly GCA_038501925.1). NCBI lineage: Eukaryota > Metazoa > Chordata > Amphibia > Anura > Pipidae > Xenopus > Xenopus petersii. Next base: position 159,729,595 of record CM076680.1, read on the forward strand.
CCCATTTCACTTGCTATGGAAGGCTCACAGGCTGACGTGGCAGAGCAGGTTTGGCATCTGTATTTGCAGAGCTGATAAGAAATGGGAGATAAGAGTCCGCACCCTATGGATATGGAAGGTGTAGGAATGTAGTCAGTCTGGATGGGGCGCTGGGCTGGGGCAGGAGGGGCTGTAGTTCAGCATCACGTGATCTGTGGGTTTTACCATTTCATCACAAGTTCAACATAAAGTCACTGCTCATAAATTAATAATTAATCAGAAAAACTGTAATGCAGGTGATTTGTGTTTTTTAATAAATATACCTTATTTATACAGCGCTGACATATTCTGCAGCACAGTACAGAGATCAATCCCTGCCCCAGTGGAGCTTACAATCTAATATCGCATACACTGGGGGCAGTTGTATCAACAACCTATGAATCTGCGTGTATGTATTTGGGGTGTGGGAAGAAACTCATGCAGACACAGGCAGAACACCCCAAATAGGTCCCTGTGCTGCAGGCTTTATCCATTGCTGTGGCCCCTTCCCATAACAGCCATTCTACATTCAGTAAGAAGCTATAGAGCTCTGGGGAGTCCCACCGAAGGCTTCATTCTGATTGGGTCTCTGTGATTAAAAATAAATAAATAAAAAATAACAGTTGGACAGATTGTCCTGGTCCATTGAGTGTCAGGGGCTTCTAAGATGGTGGAGCTCAAGGTGGTCTGGCTAGGGGTTAACTGCTCGGGCCCTGCACAACTTGGGAGCAGTAGATAGTAGGGATGCACCGAATCCACTTTTTTGGATTCGGCCGAACCCCCGAATCCTTCACAAAGGATTCGGCCGAATACCGAACCGAATCCGAACCCTAATTTGCATATGCAAATTAGGGGTGGGAAGGGGAAAACATTTTTTACTTCCTTGTTTTCTGACAAAAAGTCACGCAATTTCCCTCCCTGCCCCTAATTTGCATATGCAAATTAGGATTCGGATTTGGTTCGGCCGGGCAGAAGGATTCGGCCGAATCCGAATCCTGCTGAAAAAGGCCGAATCCTGGCCGAATCCCGAACCGAATCCTGGATTCGGTGCATCCCTAGTAGATAGAGATAGAATAATGGGGAGACCAGATAAAGCAGGGAAAGATGATGTCATTAACCCTTTATATAAAGGCTGCCCAATCCATAGCTTAGCAATTGTTGTAGAACTACAACTCCCAGACAGATGAATAATGGGGACAAAAGAGCAGCAGTAAAGTCCTTTTTTGCTCATAAGAAACAGCTAATCCTATAATTGTTCATGGAATATAATGACAGCCAATAAGCCTCCGTCCTGAAATGACCTCCACCCGATACTATGAGGCGCCTCAGGAGGAGGAGCAGACCCTTCATTTTGGCATCTCTGCACCTTACAGTAAGGCATTTGGCATTGCCGGGTCTTTTCTTATTGGCCAGAAGGAAGAATTGAAAGAAGCCAAGTCTGTGTGAAATGTGCTCTATGTCTCGTGTGATTGGTGGGAGTGGGAGTCCATGTTATAATCATCCTCATACTGGGCAGGTCTGTCTTTCAGGGAGATGGCGCCGTACTCAACACTTTGGGTCGGCAGATGCTGTTTTTCAGCCTGGACCGTAACCATTTCTGGGATTTCTTGCCCATCTTCATCGCTGCTGTCCTGCAGGAGAAAGAAAGACGGGGAATGAAAACTGGCGACCTAAACTGGACAAAGATTAGAGACACCAATCAGGGGACCATTCAGGCCAAATGACTGGAGACAATATCCATGTTCAGTGAATGGAATTAGTTATCAGAGTGAATGACATAAGAAAGCTCAGCAAAGCAAATTCCCAGCAGGTTAAAACCATTTATTGTAAATTCATGAAAACTGGATATATAGGTGCGGGACCTGTTATCCAGAATGCTTGGGACCTGGGGTTTTCTGGATAATGGATCTTTCTGTAATTTGAATTGTCATACCTTAAGTCTACTTTAAAATCATGTAATCATGAAATAAACCCAATAGGCTGGTTTTGCTTCCAATAAGGATTAATTATATCTTAGTTGGGATCAAGTACAAGCGACTGTTTTATTATTACCGAGAAAAAGCAAATCATTTTTAAAAATCTGGATTATTTGGATAAAATTAAGTCTATGGGAGACGGCCTTTCCGTAATTCGGAGCTTTCTGGATAACGGGTTTCCGGATAACGGATCCTATACCGGTATTTATTAACAGAAACTGGCCAGCACTAACTGCCAGTACTTACAGCTCCTTGGCATTCATTGCCATTTGTCTCCCTTCTCCTATTGAGACCAGGGACAGTAGCTGCACCTCAGCCTGTTAAAACTTGTGTGACCCTTTCAGCTTTCTCTGAACTACATCATTGCCTGTAGACTATTAGGAGTTGCTGTTAAATGGGTGGTTCACCTTTAAGTTAACTTTTCAATTGGTCTTTATTATTTTAATTTTATAGTTTTTCAATTATTTGCCTTCTTCTTCTTCTGGCTCAAATGGGGGTCGCTGACCCCATCTAAAAACAGCTGCTCTTTAAGGCCACACATTTATTGTTATTGCTACTTTTTATTACTCATCTTTCTAATCAGGCCCCTCCTATTCATATTCCAGTCTCTTATTCAAATCAGACCGTGGTTGCTAGGGGAATTTGGACCCTTGCAACTAGATTACTGAAATTGCAAACTGGAGAGCTGCTGAATAAAAAGCTAAGTAGCTCAAAAACCACATATGATAAAAAAATGAAAACCAATTGCAATTGTCTCAGAATATCCCTCTCTGCATCATACTAAATTAATTTAAAGGTGAACATCCCCTTTAAGGTTAAAGCTGGGGGTAAGTAAAAAAAAAGAGACTGTATTACATTGAGAGCCTTTACCTCCTCTTTCCTTCGGTAATATTCATCAATGGCGTATTGGTATTTAGGAACCGTCAGGCCAAACAGGGTCGCCAGTCGCCCCCCAAGAAAGTCACAGGCTGAAACACAGAACAAATTGACTGGATCATGGCTGATCTGGGTACCCCAGTTGTCTCCTACACCCCAGAACCATATACGGTAAGTAAGTTACTTGGCTAATAGTATGACCCACTTCATTCAAGCAGCCTCAACACACTTAGATTGTAAGCTCTGCTGGGGCAGTTTATGGATAATGAATGACCCCTGTGTAAGTCACTGGCACTAAATAAAGAATAAAAAGACATTTTCGAATATGAAGTCAGAACCACCTGTTGCAGTATCTGCAGATGAATGGGATTCAATTCAACATGCGCCCGGTTGGATGTGACCAATAACACTTCACCGTAGGAAACTCAGTCTAGTGACATTGATAGGGGGGCATTGTTGGATTATGAGGTGCTCATGGCACCATGTGACCTTTATAGGAATGAATTGGGCAGTTCAGGATACGACTATGAACTGGGCACAAATCCTTGTAGATTCCCCTTGGGGGTCCAACAATGGGACCTGACTGTTCAGAGCAATAGAAAGTGAAGAATAACGGGGAATGGAAAGATATAAATCCTTCATTGTGTCACTCACTAAAGAAGGCGCCGGTTGCTATTCGCACGATCCAGAACTGAACGTAGGTTTTCCAGCTCATCTTGGCCTGTTGGGATTAGAGCACAGACAATAAGAAACTTCTTATATAAAAACAATACAAATCAATAGAATGATTCCGTTTTAAACACGGTAGATAAAACGGTTTGTTGTTCTTTTCCGCCATCAAACATCTGTGCCGCAAGAGTCTCACCGTGTCCACACTACGGAAGTCAATCTGTCCTCCCTCTTCCTCCTCTTCTTCCTCTGTGCTGTATTCCTCCATCGTCTCTCCACTTGCAAAGTGAATTATTCTTCTGGGAACCCTTTTTTCCTCATTCTCAATTTCTTTCTGGGGACAAGATAAGGGAACATGATGCTCTGCAGTGATCTTAACCTCCTTTTACCCATAAGCAGAGCACAGAGACTCCAAGAGAAGGATAATAATGAATTATATACAGCCAGATAGCAGATATACAGCCAAATCCAGTTCCTAAAGATCTCCAAAATATCACTCTTGAGCTATGCTGGGCTGGCCAGACTGATCCTTCTAGTGCCCAGCAAAGCTCATGCTGCCCACTCCAAGATTTGTTTAAAATTAGACTGCAGCCTTGTGCCTTTATATGGTCACAGTACCCCTCACTCACTTCTAATATCCTTATAATTTACAGTAGGGGGTACATTATCCCTTATAATACATGAGTGATACTCAGAGTTCCCTGTATAACTCAGCCTGCAGCCTTGTGCCTTTATATGGTCACAGAACAACCCCTCAGTGACTTCTAATATCCTTATCATTTACAGTAGGGGTACATTATCCCTTATAATACATGAGTGATACTCAGAGTTCCCTGTGTAACTCAGCCTGCAGTCTTGTGCCTTTATATGGTCACATAACCCCTCAGTCACCTCTAATATCCTTATAATTTACAGTAGGGGGTACATTATCCCTTATAATACATGAGTGATACTCCGAGTTCCCTGTATAACTCAGCCTGCAGCCTTGTGCCTTTATATGGTCACATAACCCCTCAGTGACTTCTAATATCCTTATCATTTACAGTAGGGGGTACATTATCCCTTATAATACATGAGTGATACTCCGAGTTCCCTGTATAACGTAGCCTGCAGCCTTGTGCCTTTATATGGTCACATAACCCCTCAGTGACTTCTAATATCCTTATCATTTACAGCAGGGGGTACATTAAATATTTTGTATATGCTAACATTTGGTCAATTGCTGGAAATCTTCAACTGGAGACAGAATTTGTTAATACATCACCAATTTGACATATAAAACATGAAAGATTATACATACATGGAACTGTGTGCCCCACGTGAAATAATGAACCAACAGAAATCATTGTTAAGGTACAGCATTTGAGCTGCAAAATTGTTAAGAATTAGGATTTTCTAACAAATACCCTCACTTACCAGTATGATGTCTCCGTCCGACATTTCAGGCACTTTGTGAGTCTGTGGGACAGATCTGAATGAGGAAGAAAAACAAGAAAATCAAGATGCGCAGAGTGGTTATTCCTGTGCCCCTACTTGGCTGTGGGCGGAGGTAAAATGACCGGGATACCACATTATATATGAATACACACGCTCAGTCTGTTTGGGCTGTAAACAAAGACACAAAAGCACCTGATCCCAAAGGGACATTTAAATGGAATCCTGCTCGTGTGCCATCCTTATCCTATCAATATTGTTTTATTGGTTATACTCAATAGGATCTGTGCAGCCACTGGGACAGAATGCTCTGTTATAAATATAGCTAGAATCTCAGCTGCCATAAAGCAGGACAGGACTGCTGCTTACAATAGGGATCAGATAAGATCTGTGCAGCCACTGGGACAGAATGTTCTGTTATACAGATAACTAGAATCTCAGCCATAAAGCAGGACAGGACTGCTGCTTACAATGGGGATCAGATAGGATCTGTGCAGCCACTGGGACAGAATGCTCTGTTATACAGATAGCTAGAATCTCGGCCATAAAGCAGGACAGGATTGCAGAGAGAAAGAAGAGATCAGACAGTGTTCAATGCACACAAAAAAGTGACTTTTCACCATTTCTGTATATATATTATATATATATATATATATATATATATATATATATATATATATATATATATATAAAAACTCCCCTCAAACAAATTACTAAACAAAACTAATTGTTTTTTAGCCACTAACATATTTTGATGCTACTTCCCATTTGAGCAGTAATGTATCCCCAGTAGCACATGCAGACCCCTCTATCTGCTAAAACAAACCATTACTATTAATTATAATTACCACTTCTTACCGTGTCTGTGGGTGCTGAGCATGGGGTGTTGCATCCGGGTGGGTGAGCAGCAGGGATCTCAGTGACACAGGCTCTGGCTTCACAGTCTTTGTTTGATTTCAGGGCAGCTCTAGATGTGACTTTTGGCTGCACATAATCAGTAGGGCGTCTCTGCTGTGGCCGGGGGACAAGGAAGCTGCACCTGAGACTCCTGTTGTTGGAAACATTCTGCTGAGCGATTATTCAGGGCTAGAAAATATCACAGAGGGTCAGGTTTCCCTTTCTGAGTTGTAATTATTATTAATCCTAAATGTCTGAGCTTCAGCTGGCTCATGGCAATTATGTGGGAGGGGCTCACTGCACAAGGAGAACTTAGAACTTAGAAATATTTAAATCATTGCAGTCTGCATTGGTATTTACTCCAACGTAGGGTTGGAGCTGCCATAGCGTCTCCATTAATATATAAGTATATACTCCTGTTCTTAAAGGGACTCTGTCATGATTTTTATGATGTCGTTTTTATTTCTAAATTACACTGTTTACACTGCAAAATAATTCACAATATAAAATGTCATTCCTGAACCAGCAAGTGTATTTATTTTAGTTGTAATATTGGTGTGTAGGTGAATCTCAGGTCATGTGATTTCAGAAAGAGACAGCACTTTAGGATGGAACTGCTTTCTGGCAGGCTGTTGTTTCTCCTACTCAATGTAACTGAATGTTTCTCAGTGGGACCTGGATTTTACTATTGAGTGTTGTTCTTAGATCTGCCAGGCAGCTGTTATCTTGTGTTAGGGAGCTGCTATCTGGTTAACTTCCCATTGTTCTGTTGTTAGGCTCAATTATGTGGAGCACTCACCTCCCCAAATCACACTTTTGTAGTGCCAGGTGCTGTACTGTGAGACCCACTCCTGTCACTGGGTCAAAACAATATCCAGAAAAATGCCAGCAGCACACCGAGTCTGGTTGTAGTTGTGTTCAAAGATGAAAATGTATTAAGCCCATATGCAAGAAGGCAACGTTTCGAGCCTACCAGGCCCATTATCAAGCCTTGATAAAGGGCCTGGTAGGCTCGAAACGTTGCCTTCTTGCATATGGGCTTAATACATTTTCAGGACATTGTTATGTTGTTAGGTTTCTGGGGGGGGGAAGGGAGGAGGTGATATCACTCCAACTTGCAGTACAGCAGTAAAGAGTGACTGAAGTTTATCAGAGCACAAGTCACATGACTGGGGGCAGCTGGGAAACTGACAATATGTCTAGACCCATGTCAGATTTCAAAATTAAATATAAAAAAACTTGTTTGCTCTTTTGAAAAATGGATTTCAGTGCAGAATTCTGCTGGAGCAGCAGTATTAACATTATATATATTATATATAAGACAGGCATGTCCAAAGTCAGGCCTGGGGGCCAATTGCGGCCCATTTTCAAATTTACACCGGCCCTCAACCTCCATCATGAAATCAATAGAAATGTGGTCCACTAGCACAGTGTGATCAGGAATTGCGTAGCCGTAGCAGTAATATTTGGGCACATTAGTGAAATGATCTGCCATTTGGTCTATACTGCTGCCTGTGTGCTGAAGGTGTTAGCAAATATTATTTACGTGATTATATACGCGATTCCTTGTTTAAATGAGTTCAATGATGTTAATGGTTCAAAGAATGTCGGGCTGAATGGTCGGCCCCCACACATTTTCACCTCACCAAATCTGGCCCTCGTTGCAAAAAGTTTGGACACCCCTGCTTTAAGAAAATGTATGCACTTGGCCCCCAGCAGGAAAACATTTTTTAGAAGTACAAGTGCAGCAACCATGGGAAATAGTGCTGCATTGCGCAGTGGTATAACTATAAGGGGAATAGGGGGCAGTTATAGCACTGCACATTGGGGCACCTTTTCCCATGATGCAGTGAGACTGTATGATCTGTACATAGTACATACCTCCCAACATTTTGGAAGTAAAAAGAGGGACAAAAAATTTTTTTCAGCGCGGTGCAAAAATTTTTGACCACACCCCTTTCTGTGGCCACACCCCCTAATTACCATGTTTGTTTTACAAAACTTGGCAGGTTATGAAAGTTTGAAAATATTTCTCCTCATCTAAACTGTGTTTTTGTGTCTCAAAATTGTTACAAAGTATCTTATTTGCACCTGTTAGCTGTTCTGGCCTCTCTGCTAAAAGCCAATTAAGTGAGAAACTTTGTTTCTTTTTCTGGCTGTTCAGTGCAGAGAAAAGAGGGACTTTCCATTACAAATGAGGGACTGCGGGTTGAGCTGTCAAAAGAGGGACTGTCCCTCCGAAAAAGGGACAGTTGGGAGGTATGATAGTAATTAGCAGGGATGCTGTAGGCGCCTGGATTTGTGTATTGCTTGAGCTGGGACTGGCTGGAATCCCAGGGATTAGTCACTGTCTGGTGGCCACCGTGGCACTACCTGCTCAGCTGAGCTCTGCACATGGGAAGGGCAAGTCTGACTGCGTTAGTGTAAATGAGTATAGGGAGAGATAGTTATAGTGCAACTGCAGCATGGATGGCACTAGATAATGCAGACTCAGGACAGATAAGGCTGCAGTGTTAAAGGGTAAGTAAGCTGCCAGTTCAACATACAGCCTGATGAAAAACTCACAACATACATTTAAGGCAATGGTTGTACTTGCAGGACTGGATGAGCAGCCAAGGGACCAGGATCAGTACAAGGGCTGTGATATCCTCAGGCAAATGTATGTTATGTAAAATGAAAAATTCATCCCTTTAAAATAATGGTTTTCAAGTCACATGGAGAATCAGGGGCCCATGGAACACTTGTCATTTGCTGGGCAGCTCTGATCAAATGTAATGCACTTGGCTCTAGATTCTAGAAGCCTCCTCTGTTTTATCATATGATTTGGTTTTACCTGAAAACATGATCTTAATGCCTCTTTCCCATTCACGACCACCATCCGGGGGGACAGCTGTACAGGACCTGGTGATTTTTAAGCTTTAAGGGGACTTTGCAATGCTGCACTTCCCGGATGAGCCGGGCCCTCCTTGAGTAATCGAAGCAGAGCCAAAAGGAGCAGAAAGCTCCATTCAGTAACTGAAAGTCACTGAATGGAGCCGAAGCTGCTGAAAGGTTAGGGGGGCCCTGGCCACCAATGTTTTCCTTTTTTTTTTTTTTTTTTTTTTTTAACTTATGAGGCTACAAATGGCTACCAATGTTTATTTTTAATTTGAAGAGGGGTCCTGGCCACCAATGACTTTTTATAACTTGTGGAGGAGCCTGGTCACCAATGTTCTTTTAACTTGCAGGGGGACCCTGACCAGCAATTATTGTTATAACTTAAGGGGCATGTTTTTACGGTTTTACTGCAGATGTTTGTGTGGCCTTTTTACAGGACCCAGAAAATGTTATTGTACGGGCCCCTTCATTTCTGATGGTGGCCCTGCATTAGGAAGGAGTAAAGCAGTGGACACGTTCACAGACGGATACCCAGCTCCATAGAGAATTAGAGAGTGGGAATTGCCTCTCATTTGGGTCCTATAAAACTTGCACCTTTGGTTAACTTACAGTATGTTATAGAATGGCTAATTTTAAGCAGCTTTTCAATATGTATTCATTGTTTTCTTTTTTTATAGTTTTTGAATTATTTGCCTTCTTTTGACTCTTTCCAGCTTTCAAATGGGGGTCACTGACCCCATCTAAAAAACAAATGCTCTCTTAGGCTACAAATGTATTGTTGTTGTTACATTTTATTACTCCTCTTTCTATTCAGGCCTCTCCTATTCATATTCCAGTCTCTTATTCAAATCAATGCATGGTTGCTAGGGGAATTTGAACCCTAGCAACCAGATCGCTGAAACTGCAGAGCTGCTGAATTAAAAGGGAGATAATCCAAAAAACGCAAATAATTAAAAATCAAAACCTATTGCATATTGTCTCGAAATATTACTCTCTATATCAAACTAAAAGTTAATTTAAAAGCAAACAACCCCTTAAACCCTCATGTTCACCATACTGAGCATTTTAGAAGCAATAACTCTCCCTCCCATGAGGTCAATTAAAATTAGGCCCAATCTCCAAATTCTGCTCCATATGAATTTGTTTCTTTTCTTGATGGAACATGTTTATCTTGTGGCCCTTTATCCTCCAAAGCAGTTGAGTTTAGGGTGAAATACAAGAGGTTTTCACTCCACTGGCCAGTGTTGGGTGTGGGCGGAACACCCAGAATGTAGTTTCTTTAACAAGGGGACAGAGAGAAGTTGGATCTGTAGTTGTTGTTGCAGTTGGTCAGTAGCCAAGAGACAATTTACAGATGCACAAATACATGGAGACAAATGGTCTGTATATTAAAGATAGGGTTTAATAGCAACACATTTTAAAAAATATACATCACGTTTGTTATAATCTTGTAACAATTCTATATTGTCATCCTGCCAGTCTTACCCAGGAGTGTGCCAGTCCCTGCTTGTAGAGCTTACAATCTAACAACCATAATATATCTTGCTCATAGCATTGTTCAGTGTATAGTGCACAGATCCTAATGTCTATCTCCTATTTGGGAATTATCCTGGCGTTCCTTTAGCCCGGCACCATGGTGAATTGCACTTTCCGTTCGATTGTCTCGGCTAAACTCACAGAAGTTCTAATTGGCCTCCTGGAATTACCAGTTTCCAAAGGGTCTCGTCCTTATATTGATGGTGCAAGTGACAAATAGCCTATATTCTTGAATAGAAGTCAAACCCCTATATGTAATAAAAGGCACTAAGTGTGCCCAGGAGCTGTAACCCATAGCAACCAATAAGACATTTGTGTTTAAACAGGTGATAAGTAAATGCTACCTTCTGATTGGTTGCTAGGGGTTACTACACCGAGGCAAACTTAGTGCCTTTTATTACATAACCCCAAAAGAGATTCTCATGATTGCTGCTCAGGGCCCCAGTTAAAATGCCTCCGTTTGTTTTATAGACTCTTAGCTTTATCCCAGGGGTTACAAGTAGTGATGTGCAGGCTGGCCTGATACCCGTGGGTCGGGCGGGACCTACCTCGCACTTCCGGTTGCAGACGGGACCGGGTTGAGCTCTACTTCCTGCCAACTTGCACTGCCGGTTCCGACTGCCTTTTATTATAGATGTGCGCCTTATCGCCTGCCCCTTTTTGTGACATCATCGGCAGGGCGGCACGTGTCTATAAAAGGAACCCGGTAGTTGCGGGCGGAGGGTGGGTTAGGGTCAGGGAATCCGGGTAATCACTAATTACAAGTTGTTAGTACCCAGCACATACTGAAATACAATTCTAGGTCAGAGTCCTCGATATTCAGTAATGGAATCTGTAACACAATCTTCCCCCCCCAAAAAAAAAATATACCACCCCCCCCCATCATATGACTTTGTTCCCCTGCACCTCCTTAATAACCAGGGGCGAAAAAGCAAAAAGTAAATATTCCCATAGACACCCATGGAGGGAAATAGTGCTCTCTTCGGTCTATAAACCTCACCCATTCCGGGGTGAAACGTCACAATATCATGATTAATGTATCAGGGCCGTTTAGTAGGTTTAGCCATATTATTTAGCCTTATTATTTATTATTTACAAATAGCAATTCTCTCCAGCAGAAGAGTTAAATGAGCACTCATGACGGCGTGTAGGTATGTACATACAGAATCTAATTCCACAGAAAAGGGTTATAAACCTATAAAGCTCTCGTTCTGCTCTCTACAGACACACTACACTGATATAAAAGGAGCAGCACAATAGTGATTGGTGGGAGTTTGTTTCTGTGAGACTATGGGGTATATTTATCAAAGAGTGAAGTTAGAGGTCGCCCCAGTCCTCTACAGTGAAATTCCGCCACTCTCCGTTCATTTCTATGGGATTTTGAGAGGCGTATTTATCAAAAGATGAACGTTGACTTTCACCCATTGATAAATAGTCTTTTAAAAAATCCCATAGAAATGAATGGAGAGTGGCGGAATTTCACTGTAGAGGACTTGGGCAACCTCTAACTTCTCTCTTTGATAAATCTACCCCAAATGATTGTTGTGAATCTATGGCATTAGTAAGCCAAGGCGTGAGCTTCCATATGGACTTACATAGGATCTGCAATATATAAAGCAGACTTTTTTTTTTTGTGCAGTCGTCCAATCCAAACACCTGTCCATATTGCTTGTGAATGCATGTAATAGAACCACAGAACACCTCAATGTGAGGAACACCTTAAATTAAGTACTTTTCTGTGTTACATGATCTATCAGATACACACACCTCTGTATGAGGAACACCCCATATCAATTACCCAATACAGTATCTCCTTTCCAATAAATCACTCTGTTTGGATGAAAGTGCCCTGATCACATAATATTAATGTGTCACATGCTAAAGGGATTCTATCATGATTTTTATGATGTCGTTTTTATTTCTAAATGACACTGTTTACACTGCAAATAATTCACCCTACAATATAAAATTTCATTCCTGTATTTATATTAGTTGTAATATTGGTGTGTAGGTGCATCTCAGGTCATTTTGCCTGGTCATGTGATTTCAGAAAGAGCCAGCACTTTAGGATGGAACTGCTTTCTGGCAGGCTGTTGTTTCTCCTGCTCAATGTAACTGAATGTGTCGCAGTGGGACCTGGATTTTACTATTGAGTGTTGTTCTTAGATCTACCAGGCAGCTGTTATCTTGTGTTAGGGAGCTGCTATCTGGTTACCTTCCCATTGTTCTGTTGTTAGGCTGTTGGGAGGAAAGGGAGGGGGTGCAGTGCAGCAGTAAAGAGTGACTAAAGTTTATCAGGGCACACGTCACATGACTGGGGGCAGCTGGGAAACTGACGATATGTCTACCCCATGTCAGATTTCAAAATTAAATATAAATAAATCGGTTTGCTCTTTTGAGAAACAGATTTCAGTGCAGTAGTAGTACTGGCGTAGTCCTATTAACCGATACATTATGAAAAAAAAAAATCATATTTTCCCATGACTGTATCCATTTAAGGAAAAACACACTGAGGGGTACCTCATCTAAACGAATGGCCGCCCAATTAAAGGAGTAGTATTAACCTTCACTGAACCAGCAAGAATTGCTGCAAGAAACGGTGTAGTTTGTGTTTTGCTGCAGAGGGAAGTGATGTGGGCAACCCGGGCGAGAAGGAACGAGCTTCATTCAGGAGATCTGACATCCACTGTCCTTCTGCAGCTTTACATCCGGCTCCTTCATCGGCTTCACTTCTTCTTCTTTCTTGGGTTTAGCCTAAGGGGAGAACAAACATTAATAAACGGTGTATGGGCGGGCGGGGGTGGGGAAACAAAATGCATTGGCCTCTCCAATGAGTGTTATGGTGTTGGGGGTGTCACACTAATGTTGATAAACCAAAACAGAAAAGTAGGACCATCAATGAACCCCTAAGCCTTAAAGGGGTTATTGACCTTATAATTTACATTTATGTAGAGAGTAATATTCTGAGACAATTTGCAATTGACCTTCATTTTTTATTATTTGTGTTTTTTGAATGATTTAACTTTTCAGTTTGGAATTTCAGCACCTATCTGGTCACTATGGGTCTAAATTACCCTAGCAACCAGGCTGTGGTTTGAATGAAAGATTAGAATATGAATAGGATAGGATCTAAATAGAAAGATGAGTAATAACAGGTAACAATAAAGAAAATTGGAGAGCTTCACAGAGCAATCATTTTTGGCTGCTGGGGGGGTCAGTGACCCCCATTTGAAAGCTGGAAAGAGTCAGAAGAAGGCAGCAATACCATTCAAAATCTATACAAAAGAAAAAATAAAGCCCGATTGAAAAGTTGCTCAGAACGGACCATTCTATAACATACTAAAAGTTAACTGAAAGGTGAACTTCCCCTTTAAAGTGTGAGAGTAGTTGCTGGCTGACCTGCAGCTGAATGGTCCAATTTCACATTTATAGTTCTGACCTACTGGACAAAGAAACGATCAGTGGGTTATTGTAACGGACTCTTCATATTTAAAAGAGTGGTTCACCTTTAAATTATCTTTTAGTATGTTATAGAATGGCTAATTCTAAGCAACTTTTTATTTGACCTTCATTATTTTTTTATAGTTTTTTTTAATTATTCGTCTTCTTCTGATTTCAGCTTTCAAATTGGGGTCTCTGATCTCATATAAAAAAACCAAATGCTCTATAAGGCTACACATTTATTGTTATTGCTACTTTTTATTACTCATCTTTGTATTCAGGGCCTCTCCTATTCATATCCCAGTCTCTCATTGAAAGCATGTTTGCTAGGGTAATTTTATATGTACTATTACCAATTTTATTATTTTTGGAGGAGTACAACACACAGGCTCAAGCCTCATACAGAACAAGCTTCTCTCCCAGCCTGGAGAGGATACAGATGAGAGGTGGCTCTTACACTATCATCTTTTGGCCGCTTAGTGAGATCAAAGCCGGCGTGTGTTTCTGGGCTCCACTGGGAACTCATTGCAGGGAATTCAAAAGGCACAGGCTCCACCAGACCATAGTTAGCCTTCAGTTCCAGCTGCGGGGCCTCTGGAGGAACCTTCTGGAAAAAGCTGCAAGACAGAACCCAAAGTCAACAAACTCCAAAATATTTTCATATAAACCCACATCCTATATAAATAGAATTTATTGCTCCATCTCTCACAAAATAGGCAAAAAATTCCATGCCCTATTCATTGCACTCATGTCAAAATGGGTATAGAGTCCCTTTAAACGCTAGCTCCTCGCAAAAATGGTTCCTCTCCCTGCCCTGATTTTAATTCAATGAATATTGACCTGATGTGTATGCAGTATGGACATAATGTAAACAAGTAGTCAGCACAACTATTATGCAATCTTCTTCGACATAGTGTGCATTCTCCAATGGCCACTCTCCGTGGGAATACCAGGATCGTTTGATCAGCACCACTGGATATTTTTATTTACAAAACCCTTTATTCAACAATAAGGACATTAAAACAACGTTTTAGGCCTGAAACATTGCTGTTATGCCCTAAGTGCTGAGTAAAGTGTTTTTGAAGGAGAATTAAAGAAGTAGCTAGAAATGTTGTAGACTATGTTTTGGGCTTCTGTACCAGCCCAAGGCAACCACAGCCCTTTAGCAGTAAAGATCTGTGTCTCCAAAGATGCCCCAGTAGCTCCCCATCTTCTTTTCTGCTGATTCACTGCACATGCTCTGTGCTGCTGTCACTTACTGAGCTTAGGGACCCACTCACAATATACAGTACACATAGAATAGAAATGTCACAATATAAGGCTGATTAGTAATTAATACAGATAATTATCTGTCGCCTTACAAATCGCTTCTGGCGGAGCCCTGGCTTCTGCCGCCCATGACGTAGCCAACGCTCTGGTAGAGTGAGCCCTTAAGTCTCCAGGAACCTCTCTGCCTGCTTTGTGATACGAAAAGACAATACATCCAACAATCCACCGGCTAAGAGTAGCCTTCGAAGGGGCCATTCCTCTCCTTGGACCTCTAGGAATAATGAACAACCTGTCAGTCTTCCTCCATGAATTTGTCCGATCTAGATAATGGGACAGAGCTCTCACCAAATCCAAAGTATGCCACTCACGTTCCTGCTTGTTACTTGGATTCGGACAAAATGATGGTAAGGTTAGTTCCAAATCTAGATGAAACTGTGACATCACCTTAGGTAGGAACTGAAATGATGGCCTTAGAATAACTTTATCTGGAAATATCACCGTCTCCGGTTCTTTCGCCGACAATGCATGAATCTCTCCTACCCTGCAAGCTGAAGTAATCGCTACCAGGAAGAGTACCTTCAACGTAACATGCCAATCTGATGCACTCTCCATAGGTTCAAACGGAGCTGATGTTAGCACCTTTAAGACCAAGGGCAAATCCCACGGAGGTACTCTTTGCTTTCGAAAAGGTTTCACTCTCTTTAGGGCGTTGAAAAAACGAATCACCAACTTTTCCTCAGCTAAATTCTTGCCAGTTATAGCAGAAACTTGACCCCTAAGCATGCTAGCAGCCAGACCTCTCTGAAACCCTGCAAAGAGGAATTCTACTACCGACACTGCTGATGGAACTTTTGGATTAAATCCTGTATTTTCTGTAAATTTGGCAAAACAAGCCCACACTCTGTAATATTGAGTAGACGTGGATATCTTTCTGGATTTCAGTAATAAATCTGTTAACTCAGTTCCGCACCCCGCATCCGCAAGCCTCTGCCTTTCAATTTCCACGCCGTCAGTGACAGGCGACACATCTTGAAAAGGTATCGGACCTTGCATCAACAAATTCTTTAGGACTGGCAACCTTACTGGAGGTTGTACTGCCATCTGTGTCAGCAGAGGGAACCAAGGATGTCTCGGCCAATACGGAATTATTGCAATTACTGAGGCCTCTTCTACATCTATTTACCTCAACACCCTCCAAATCATTGGAAAAGGCGGAAACACATACCCGAATATCCCTCTCCAATTCTGGAGTAGCGCATCTACTCCACTGGTTTTTTGTGACGGGTATCTTGAAAAGAATGTCCTGCATTTGGAATTTTGATCTGATGCCATTAGATCTATTTCTGGTTTTCCCATTTGTTGTATTATGTTGTGAAATACAGTTGGTTCTAGGCACCATTCTCCTGGATCTAAGATATTTCGACTTAGAAAATCGGCCTGTACATTCGTTTTTCCTGGGACATAAAGGGCTGTGAGACCTTCTAGGTTCACCTCTGCCCAATCCATGATGGTTGCCACTTCTCTGAGCAATTGACCACTCCTGGTCCCTCCTTGTTTCCGGACGTATGCCACCGCAGAAGCGTTGTCCGAACGAATCTTTACCCACTTGTGAGCAATTCTTTTTGCGAAAGCTTCTAACGCCATTCTTATTGCTCTTAGTTCCAGCAAATTGGAGGGAAGATGAGCTAAGTTCCACTGCCCCTGTGCGGACACGTTGTCCATTATTGCACCCCAGCCTGTCTGCGAGGCGTCTGTGGTTATGATCACAAAATTGGGTTGTTTTAGGGGCATTCCTTTCGATAAGTTTCGAGGATCCAACCACCACTCCAGATTTGAGTTTACCCATTCCGGAACACAAAGGTACTGACCCAATCTGAGAGGATTGATTGCTCCCGATTTCAGAAAGAAATTTTGAAGTGGCCTCATGTGCCACCTTGCCCAAGGCACCATCTGTATTGTAGAAGAGAAGAGGCCTAGAAGGGACATACATTCCCTGACTGAAACCGCCAACTTCCGTCTGAAGGATCCCACTTTGTCTATTATCTGGAATATCTTCTGTTCCGGAAGCGACACTGTCTCTTGAAGTGTATCCAACTCTGCGCCTAGAAACACAAGTTTTTGTGTGGGTACTAGCTGACTTTTCTGCCAATTTATTACCCAGCCGTACAGCAACTGCACTGTTTCTGCTTCTATTTGCCTCTTCCTCTGTATTGGCAACCAAGAGGATATATTCCAGATAGTGGAAAGCTGAAACCCCTTCCACTCTGAGATGAGCTATGATCGTTACTAGAACTTTTGTGAAAGTTCTTGGTGACGTAGAGAGGCCAAATGGGAGACATGTGAATTGTACATGTTGGTTTTGAACTACAAAGTGCAGAAATTTTCTGTGAGGACTGTACGCCGGCACATGGAAGTATGCGTCTTTGAGATCTAACTTGACTAGCCATGTTTGTGGGGACACCGCAACAATTATCGACGCCAGCGACTCCATTTTTAATTTTCTGCAATTTATGAATCGATTTAAAGGACGTAAATCTAGTACTGGTCTGAAATCTCCTGATGCTTTCCTGACCAGAAAAAGCTTTGAATAGAATCCTCTCCGTCGATGTAGAACAGGCACTGGTTCCACCGCTCCTATTTGCAACAGTTGATCTACATAATCTTGTAATATTTGTCTTGCTCATTGAACCTTCGGAACTGACGAGACACGATACACTTCGCGCTTTGGCATTCTTGAAAATTCCAACCGATAACCCTCTTTTATAATCTGAAGAACCCAATGATCCCGAATTTTTCGAACCAGACCTCATCGAAAAGCGCCAGACGCGCCCCTACCTTGTAGATCTGGGCCGGTCTGATCTCATTGTATTCTGCTCGAGAATGCTCCAAAGAAAGTGTTCTTTCTCGTTGGTTGCCGAGACTCTCCCTTAGTATTTCTCCAGGATGCTTGTCTATTCTGCGGTCTTCCAGGTTTATACTGCCTTGAGTTTCGAAAAGACCTATTCACTGGCGACTCTGCTCTCGCCCCTTGACGTCTGAATCTTTTCTCTTGAGGCAGGAACACGCTTTTACCTCTTGACACCTTCTTAATAATAGAATCAAGATTCTCTCCGAATAACTGCTCGCCTTCATATGGAAGTTGGCAAAGGTTTGTCTTTGATGCCGACTCCGCTAACCAGGGCTTCAGCCATAGAGCTCTTCTAGCCGCAACCGAAAGAGCCATAGACCTTGCTGTTAGGTAGACTAAATCTAATGAGGCCTCCGCCACAAAATCTACTGCCACTCTTAGATCTGACAGCATCTCTCGCAATGTTGATCTTTTTACATTGGAAGCTATTGCCTCATCAAAATTATTGACCCACAACTTCATGGCCCTTGAGGTCGATGTTAGTGCCACCGCCGGTCTACAGGAGGCCCCTGCCGAGACAAAAGATTTCTTTAAATCAAACTCCATTCTCTTCTCCATTGGATCTTTGAATACCACTGCGTCATTAACCGGCAAAGTGGTTTTACGAGCCAACCTGACTACCGCTGCATCCACCTTAGGTGGATAATCCCATAATTTTGTATTAGCTTCTTCCACCGGATATTTCTGGGCAAATTTCCCCTGAATTACAACTCTTTTTTCAGTTTTCTTCCACTCAGAATTAATTAATTCCTTTATTGAATCATGTACTGGAACTGTCGCTGCTCACTTTTTCACTGGAGGAAACAGCTTATCCACTGAAGAACTCTTTGGTAACTCTTCTGTGAGGTTCAAAGTCTTCCTCACTGCTTTAATTAAACCATCAATCAGTGCTGTATCAAAGTTTGATTCCTCTTCTGAAAGAATTTCACCTTCTTCGGAAATATCCGACTGAACATCCGCTGGATCATATAATTCTTCATCAGATATATCTGAAATGGAATCATACAAAACCTCCCGCGATCTTTTAGGTTTCCTAGATGCCTCTTGTACTCCTTGAACCACTGCTTGCTTAATAATAGAGACTAGTGCCTCCAACTGAGGGAGTGAAGGAGCTTGAGGTTCCGCTGTAGAAGATTGTTCAGCAGAAGTCTGTTTCCTTGGCTGATGAGATTCCGTTTTGGACGTATCAGCAGAAGCAGAGAGGCTAAAAAGAAGTAAAACACTTTAATTAGCCTCTTCCCCCTCTATTAGCAGATGAAAAAACATCCCTTTTCTTCAGCTTACCCAGAGACTTTAGGCTGCATAGCTTTCCCAGAGCCAGGCTGTTCCATCCTGCCTGCACCTAACAAGAACAACATGCTAATTACTTCCACTGCCACATTCTGCTTGAAAAGAGGCTCAGGAGAGCTCGCTTACCACTTTTCTCCATGAGCAGCAATCAAAACGATGTCCTCACAGAGCGCCAGCTGCGCTCCACAGCTCCAGTTTAAAACCGCTAAAACCGGAAGTGACGTCACCGCTGACACGCGCATGCGCCCAGGTGGAACGTTCCAAACGCTAACTCTGGGGAAACGCTGTACTGTGCGCACATTTCTTCAGTTCCTCATGCGCCAGTAATGGTCCTGCCTAGACACCGCATTCTGCCACCAATCTTCCAGCCAGCAAGGAGCTATAGGCTACACGTGGTGGACACTCCGACCCAGCCTAATGGTCCTTCTCCGCAGCAATCCCCTCTGGGGAGCGATTTGGGAGGCATCAGGGGAAGAGGAAGAGAAACCCCTGGAATAGGTAAGCACATCCGTGGCCTGGACAGGAAAAAAGACAAAGGGGGAGTGTAACAGGGCGGATGTTATAGAGTATTTGGAGTTAACCCTTTCCTGTCCAGTGGCCTGTGGGGCGGGAATACTCATATTGGTGAATAGCTGCCATGGGTGGCTTGAGAAATAATTGTTTTATTAGGTCAATGAATTAAAGCACTTCAAGCTCCAATTATCTCTTTCTCAAGTGTAGAAATAAACCACTTATATGTGACTGTACTGAGTGCACCCATGGTGAAGGCACATGCATGGCCCAGAGCCTGGCACAGTATTTGATACAGCAGTGATTGGCCTCTGCCTATTGTTTTCTGTGGCATCCCTGGGTTTCATCCAGCAGCATTCTTTGAGTTCAATGTGACTCCGTGAAAAAATATGGGAGTTCTTATGGCAGAACTGGGAGGAAAAGTCAATAAGTCACTGGCTGGGGAGGTAGCTGTCCTCTGTAGGTGGGAGAATAAGGCAACTCTATTCCTCTAGGAAGCGATACCCAACCAATATGCTGCTTACCACTCCCATTGATGTTGCTCCCAATGTAAGGTCCCATTTTTCTTTTTTTTCCTGCCTTGAAGGCAAGTTGTAGAGGCATATAGATACTCCAACAAAGCTTTCTGCAGGCTGGCAGTCCACATGGGATTACCAATTAGCCTATCATAACTCTCACTGCCACCGCCAAGGGATTTTTTCAAGCTCCCCTACAGTTGTTACATTTGAGTGTGGTGCAAGGGTAACAAGTTTGGGGGAACCTCTTCTCTTGGGAAATACTTTTCTATGTGTAAATGACCATTTGAGTTTGTAATGCACAAAATGTTCCAAAGAGGAAAAGCCTCATACTTACATAAAGCCGTTCTCTCTCTGGCACTTCTCCAGCGTGTTCCTTACTAAGGCCCCCAGCTTTCGGAAGAACAAGTGTCCTGATGGTTTGGCCGTGGTGCCGGGACCCTTTGTCTGACCATAATCTTTGCACAACGCTTCTGCCTTTCCATAAACTGCACCAGAATTAAAGTAAAAGGGTTATAGTATTATTGCACTGCACTGTACAAGATGCTTAGTACCTACTTTACAGCAGTGACTAATGAACAGGCCTGGATTGGCAATCTGTGGGTTCTGGCAAATGCCAGAGGGGCTGCTGTAAGGTCCCATAGACAGTCACTATTGAGTGGGCCTGTGGAGGACTATTTGGGCCTCTGTGTACTTGAAATGCCAGGGCATATTTTGAATCCCAATCCAGACCTGCTAGTGAATGACAATATGATCAAGTGTCCAGACTCTTGGTCTTAGTCAGTCAGCCCTGTATACCCACCGCTGTAATCCTCACTCATGTGTATGTTCAAATAAAGCCTAATATTTTGCACCGATGCTGTTGCCTACATACTGTGTCCTGGACTAGCGTCGAATGTGATGAGAATATCGAGTGTCCAGACTCTTGGTACCTGGTAATGGATTATTCTACCTGCTAAATAGTTCTCCTTAGTCACACCTTGTTTCTCTAACTGCACACTGATCACCTGTACCTTTAAATAATACTATCCATGTCCAGCAGAGGGCAATCTCTCTCTCTCAATAGCAGTTCAATGAGATCACCTTGTCAGAGTTACCTCGGCTACTCCCACTCACTAGAATAAACATAGATATAAAGAAAAAACATAGCTCCATGGCCAACATGGCATATTTACTAAATAAATGATCAATGAAACGAGTTTAAGGCCAGGGTCAGACAATGGCGGATCTTGACCTGCATTTTTATGCAGGCCGAGAAACCGCTGCCCCACTGTGCTTCCACTCCTGCCTGACTGCACCCGGCTGCATTGTTTCCACTCAGGTGCAGGAAGAGGCAGTAGATTTCAGTGCCAAATCGCAGCATTCCACATTTTGTGTCAAAATTCACCCGCCATTGTAAAGGCAAGGGGAGCAACAGGGAATCGGATTCTCTGCCTGCGGAGAATCCGATTTGCTAACATCGTCTGTCCCTAACTTAAACCCTTACTTATAAAGTGGGTAAATTTCTACCGAGATAATCCATCCAGTAAGGAAGCACATCCATGATACAGATTGCCTGACTTCAATGTATCCAATAAATAACATGTTAATGTCTCCTGCTCAAAGAGGCTCTCTGCATAAGATGTTCCTTTAAAAACACCGCCTTTAGGTTCAACATTTGCAAGAATCTTTGCCCATAGCACATTATAGACAGGATTGCGTCTTCAATTCAGTGTACATAGAAAGGTCTGTTCAGAGAAGAGCCAAGAAATAGTTCAGAACAGGCCTGGACTGGCAATCTGTGGGTTCTGGCAAATGCCAGAGGGGCTGCTATAAGGTGCCATAGAAAGTCAGTATTTAGTGGGCTGTGAGGCTGTCTGGTCCTCTGTGTGGGCTGATTGGGCCTCTGTGTAACTGAAATGCCAGGGCCTATTTTAATTCTCAGTCCGGACCTGGTTCAGAGCACAAGTAATGCGGGAGGATTGTTGACATGATTCACATGAGTTCACAATCAAAGTGAATTGTAGAAAATGTTCCTTTTGTCCTCGTCATCCTTGCCAGTAGAAAGCATATGGAATGTGTCCTGAAGCACAACCAGATACAAAACCCCAAAACTTCAGGTTTTAGTTTTTCACCATCTTTCATCTTTTCACCCTAACGAAAGTCACCAATATTGATCACAGTACATTTGGATGGGAATAAGTCATGGATGGCAAACCACAGCCAACCAGAAATCACAAAAAAATAAAACTAAACCTACCTCCATAGCTGAAAGAGTTTGTGGATTCTGGAAGTTGTAATTAGACATTAGTAGTGAGGTCAGATTCTACAAAACTTTGACAAAATATTCTGCAAAACTCTTAGATCCCTGTTATAAATAGATGGTGCAAATTGCCTACACCAATCTGCCCAAGAACGCTCTCTTCTACCTAGTCTATACATTAAAAAAAACTTTTCTAATTTTCAAGCAGGCCTATTTATTTGCCTGGGGCTGCACCTAGGTACCTTAAGAAGTGTCTATATGGGCCAAAAGGCTTACTCACATTTCTCTGACTCTTGCAGTGACCGAATAGCTTCGCCACATTTATCGGTGGACAACAAAGTCTGACCATGATAGCAGTATGACTGGAATGAAACATTTGTGGATACGTTACCGACAATAACCTGCATTGATTGTACTGTATAGAGAAAATTACGACAATCCCTTTATTGGCTCACTAAGATGATAGTGACACAAACAACTTACATAGGCCATATAAAAGCACATCTTCAGTTGAGTATAACTCCTCCATTTGCCAATGTAAATTGGATCCAGTGAGGAGAGTGCGTGATCTGAAACAGATACATATATGAAACAGGTACAAGGTTACCGTAATATTAAAGAATGTTTTCATTTTAGTGTATTTCTAAACACTTTTGCAATGGGTGTACATATTATCAACTGTGTAAAACTGCCTATCATGGAAACTAATAGAAAAAGATAATAAAGTGCTGAGAGGAGCGCACTTAATGATTTGGGTGGGCACAGTTCCCTCTTAAATACGAGTCAGGCCCAGTTGTACTACAGCTATAGGCAGGGGAGCGCATTCAATACATACCAACTTTCTGATAGTAATTAGCAGTCTCATAAGCCAGGGCAGCTATCAGGCCAGGATTGTGCTTCAGCTCAATAGCTCTTGCGATGGTCACTAGAAATGCAATTAAAAACGATTATTTAAAGGAACAGTAACATCAAAAAAGGAATAGGTTTTAAAGTAATAATATAATGCAGTGTTGCCCTGCACTGGTTAAACTGGTGTGTTTGCTTCAGAAACACTACTATAGTTTATATAGACAAGCTGCTATGTAGCAATGGGGGCAGCCATTCAAAAAAAAAAAAAAAAAAAAGGTTCAGGTTACACAGTAGATAGCAGATAAGCTCTGTAGAACATGATGATGTTATCGGTTATCCACTATTTAACATGTGCCATATAGACTTTTTTTCAATCACCCATTGCTACTCAGCAGCTTGTTTATATGAACTATAGTAGTGTTTCTGAAGCAAACAGACCAGTTTTACCAGTGCAGGGCAACGAAGCATGATATTTTCATTAATTTAACACACTCATTTTTTGGTGCTACTGTTCCTTTAAACAGAAACAGAAAAAAGTGGGTTACCTGGGTAGGTACAGCATAAGGGCAAAACCCACTTCAGCATTTCAGTATTAGTATCTCTACGTCAGTATTTCAAAGGGGGGGGCTGTGTTCTCTTTTGAGGTCCAACATTGTATCAGGGTCCACTGTAGCTCATTACAGGGTTACAAAAATAGTTAAATACTGCTGTGTGAGCCACTGTACTTTCAAGCATATTTAGGACTGCAAATAATATTTTTAGGTTGGGCTTTCAGGAGTATGTAGGTGAGGAAATAGGGTAAGGTTTGTGGGGAATGCCTAACTTGCCTTCAGGATAAGCCCCCCAAAACCACTGTCCTGCACCCTCTAGGGAAGCCAGCCACATCTAGATGCACAGAATTGAGGATTTTGGCAATTGCCAGCACTTTTTGTAAGACTGGTATTTGGCAATATCCTTACGGTTTACCCAGGGATCCCCAACCCTTTGAACGTATGAGCGACATTTAGATGTTAAAGGAGTTGGGGAGCAACGCTAGCATGAAAAATGTTCTTGGTGGTGACAAAGAAGTGCTGTGATTGGCCATTTGGTAGCCCCTAGGTGGAACCTACTTGAGGCTCTGTATAGCAGGATATGTTGCTTTTATTCAATAAAACTTGCCTACAAGTCAGTAATTCACAAATAAAAGCTTTGTTTGAGGCCACTGGGAGCAACATCCAAGGTATTGGAGAGCAACATGTTGCTCACGAGCTACTGGTTGTGGATCTCTGGTTTAAACAAACCGGATGTGAACAATTAGTCATGTGACTTTTGAGCAGTGTCAGAAAGCAACAAAAGTTTTAGCAAGAGTAATGTTTTTGGTTTTTTTGTTGATACAAAGGTGAGGAATGTATTGTTATAAAAAATTAAATAAATAGTTTCAAGGTTCATCAGGTAAAGTGCAAGCTGCACGTATATCTGATTATATGGATAACACACACATCACTGACCACTTACCTTCTTGAGCCTCTGCCTGGCACTGAACTGTATAGGCATCTATTACTCTAGTCTCCAGATCTCTTCCTTTTTCCACAGGAGTGATGAGCTTTGGAATGTGGCTTTCCTGAAACAAAAGACCAGAGAGTTCATGCATAGTTAAACACACACAAACATATCTGTGTTCCATTCAAAATATATATATATATATATATATATATATATATATATATATATATATATATATATATATATATATATATATATATATATATATTTATATATATATTTATATTTATATTGTGTCAGTGGTAAGTTGCAAACAAATGAAAACACAGCATGAGAGCATTACAGTGGGTTTGGGTGCAAATGTAAAAAAACCAAAGTTCCTACAATATGGAGTCCAGGTGTAAATAGAATGAATATAAAGGAAGTTTTGATTGTTACCTTTAAGTGCTTAAATATTCCGGCAGCAACTTTCAGACTTCTATGAACTTCTTTGGCTTCATCTTCAGTAATACTACAGTATCACATAAACAGACACAGTATAGCAGATGTCTCGCAGATTTACTGTCATTACACAGACTATGGTACAATGCAATAATGCCACAGCACAAAATACTGTAACAAAATGTCATTAAAAAAGACAAAACCAATTTTAAATCAAGTTAAGGCTGCCATCATAAATAATATTAGTTAGTCACTAACGATATTCTATCTATATGATAATAAGTATTACATCTTAACGATCAAGCATAAGGGCAAATGATAAGGTCAAAAGTGGCCAAGATGGAAGCATCTTATGCAAAAGTGGGTATAGAATTATTAACTCATATTAGTGGAACTTTTATACATGCATTGGTTACACAGCAATAGTTAGTTCTTAGGCCAAGGGCAGAGGTTTCAAGGCAGGAAACCTTGAATACTATATTCTTTATATTGCAAACTTCATTGTGCAAGAATGGAAGCCATCTGTGGGCTTGCTGGGTTTAATATTTAATAGTCACATTTAACTCTAGTGGGCATATTCAGGGCTGTATTCTAGTCCAGGACTGCCCTAGGCACTGGACCTCTTTGGGAGCATGCATATTGATGGAAGTGAATTTGAGGGTATATATATATATATATATATATATATATATATATATATATATATATATATATATATATATATATATATATATATATATATAATGCCAGGAGATGTTATTTTTTTGTAATTTTTTTACTTACTATATAGGCATCTGAGGGCCACCCCTTAAGGCTGCAGCTCTAGGCACCAGGGTCGGACTGGCTCGGCGGGTCACCGGGAAAAAACCCGGTGGTCCCCTACCGGCCCAAACCTGCTCCCCGAGCTGTTTTCTGTTTAAAGGTTGAGAGGGGGTCCCGGGGACTGCAAGGAGGGGCTTCATTTGGGCCCCCAAAGCTCCAGTCCAACCCTGCTAAGCACAGGCCCAATAGTGCCTATATAGTAAATACGGCCCTGGGCACATCTTCCATAATATCAGCAGTACCAGTTATAATTGCACCCCTAGACAAAGCACGTTATAATTTACAAATCACCCTAACTTCAGTTGCCACCCTACAAGTGACCCTAACATCATCTTCAAGCCCGGCGATCAAGAAAGAGCACAATGGTTACATATTCACAGGTAATAAAACCATTTTAAGGTCCTTGGCATTGACTTACTCTTCCTTTCCAGCCAATCTTGAGGCGTATTTTGTATACCAGAGGGCCACGTTGAATCCCATTGATGCCAGTTCATACACTGCATCCTGCTGAGCGCTGCAAAAGAAAGCCATGGTAAATGGTATTTGCTAAAACATAACAAGGCTTGTTGCATTCTTATATTAATCTGCAGAATTCAAGTGTCATAGAATAAATGTAGAGAATTTAGGACAAACCTGGGAGCAGTCCCCTGCAATGTGTCAGTCCACTTAAAATTCTGGATATAGCGGAGCTTGTTGTCCTGCGTCCCACCGTCCAAGGAATTAATAAAGCCTGAAACATTTCCCTAAGTTAGTGCTGCGGTGTATAATGGAATGGACAGCCAATACAAGCTTTTCCTATAAGTGCTGAATTACCCAGAAGCAGAGAGAAGTAGGCGTCTGTAGCATTTTTCATCATCTCATGGTTGCACGTAACATCGGTGAATAATTCCAGCAGGCGTGCTCTTGTGCTCCTTAAATCACTGCATGAGAAGCAAACGGAATTGAATCAATCCAGAACTTTGAAATCTTTGTCCCTGCCATGTATGTTTTCATGACTATAGTTGCTATTCATGACTATAGTTGGAGAATGGGATGAGTAAAACCATAGCAGTGAACAAGTGGTTCATCCTGCAACACACTGATGGAAATGGAACTTTGTACACACAAGAGAAGGTCAATTTTATTCCACTTCCCCAGACTACTGAAAATCAGCTCTAATACTATTAAAGGCGTTGTTCACCTTTAAATACCTTTTAGTATGATGTAGAGAGTGATATCCGGAGACAATTTGCCATTGGTTTTTATTTGTTACTATTTGTGGTTTTTGAGTTATTTAGCTTTTTATTCTGCAGCT
The DNA here is from genome assembly GCA_038501925.1 of Xenopus petersii. Taxonomy (NCBI): domain Eukaryota; kingdom Metazoa; phylum Chordata; class Amphibia; order Anura; family Pipidae; genus Xenopus; species Xenopus petersii. Next base: position 159,756,941 of record CM076680.1, read on the forward strand.
CTCCAGTTTCAGCAATCTGCTTGCTAGGGTCCCTATTTCCCAAGCAACTATGCATTGATTTGAATAAAAGACTGGAATATGAATAGGGGAGGCCTGAATAGAAAGATGATTAATAAAAAGTATCAATTACAATAGGGTGCAGATTATTAAGGGTCGAAGTGAAAATTCTAATTCTCAAACCTGCCGAATTTCTGTATAAGTCAATGGAAGAGGTCGTGGGATCAATTTGGTGATGTTTGCAGCCTTCCTGACATTCGATTTTTTTTTTTTGGAGAAAAAAAAACTAGAATAGAGTTTTTTAATTGGATTCGAGTTTTTCTTATTCGAATTGAATTTGATTCGAGTTTTCGGGTCGATTCAATTTGTCCGAGCTGAGAAAATTCTATTTTATTAATACATTTTGATTGGTCGAATTTCGAGTTTATGGGAGTTTATAAAAAAAAAAAAAACAAAAAAAAAACTCACATGAATTCGGAAATTTGACCCTTGATAAATGTGCCTCTAAATGTCTTGTATTACAGAGCATTTGTTTTTTTAGACGGGGTCAGTGACCCCCATTTGAGAGCTGGAAAGAGTCAGAAGAAGGTAAATAACTCAAAAACTATAAAAAATAAATAAATAATGAAGACCAACTGAAAAATTGCACAGAATTTGCAATTCTGTAACATATTAAAAGTTAATTTAAAGGTGAACCACCCTTTTAAGGGTATATTAACAATAAATGATCACACTGGACAAGTTGCTCTCCCCATGTTGTATAGTGATTTGATGTGGATTATGATTAGGGATGCACCGAATCCAGGATTCGGTTCGGGATTCGGCCGAATCCTTCTACCCGGCCGAACTGAATCCGAATCCTAATTTGCATATGCAAATTAGGAGCGGGGAGGGAAATTGCGTGACTTTTTGTCAGAGAACAAGGAAGTAAAAAATGTTGTCCCCTTCCCGCCCCTAATTTGCATATGCAAATTAGGGTTTCGGATTCGGTTCGGTATTCGGCCGAATCTTTCACGAAGGATTCGGGGTTCGTCCGAATCCAAAAAAGTGGATTCGGTGCATCCCTAATTATGATACAGTATAAGGAGAGCATTAGACAACATCAGATTGCTAATATGACCCAAGTAAACAAAGACTAGAAGGGCCCCTTATTTTATGCTCTCTACAATAAACCATGATTTCTAGTAATTTATTGAAATTGGTGAAAAATGGTTTGGGATTGTTGCACCAGAGCAGTTATATGAGCCAGTGAAGAGATCTCACCTGCATATTTTAGATGCTGCTTGGGTGGAGGCAACCCCATAGAAATTGAAAGACACTGGAGCCGTGGCCTTTAAAGGGTTGCGATGAAACCAGTGTGTCATTTTGATGGAATATTCTCACTCGCTGTTGGATCTCCTATGATTGAAGGAAGAGAAAGAGTAAATATTCAATCAGACGCCTTATGGGTATTTTACCTTACAGTGGAATATAGTTTCCTTCATACACATTGTGATATTAAAGGGGTTGTTCACCTTCTAAAACTTTTTTTTCGGTTCAGTTGGTTTCAGATTCTTCACCAGAAATAAATTTCAGGTATGGGATCCGTTATGGGGAAACACGTTATCCAGGAAGATCGAAATTATGGGAAGGCCGACTCCATTTTACCCAGATTTTTTAAAATGATTACCTTTTTCTCTGTAACAATAAAACAGTACCTTATATTTGATCCAAACCAGGATAAAATGAATCCTTATTGGAAGCAAAACCAGCCTACTAGGTTTATTTAAGGGAAGATTTATTAAAGGAGACATTTTGTGTAAAAAAGTAAGAATGTACCAGTGAATTACACTCATTTAGATATAGAAGAATTGTGATTTAAAAAGTAGTGTTTCAGGCTGATTTATTGAATATTTCTGCAAAAACCCTAATATTCCCCAATATTAATTTTTAGCACCATGTAAAAGCAACACCATATATTACTTATGTGTCTACAAAATTATTTTATTTTTTTTTATTTATCCTATATGTCTCCTTTAAAGGTTGAACTGTATTTAACCTGAAATATTTGAGTTTTTGAGAGTATTTTTCAGTCAAAACTCGAATTTTAGGTTTAAAAATAAAAAAATAATTTATTTGGGGTTAAAAAAAACTCACATTTTTTAAGATTTATTATACCCCGAAGCAGGAAATAGCTCGAATACATTAGCCAAAACCTGTCGAAATCATGTAGGAGTCAATGGCAGAGGTCCCTTGAAGCATTTGAAGAGAAGAGCCTTCATGATGTTCGTGTTTTTTTTAAATGGGTTTCGCTCGAAAATTTGATCAATTCAATACAATTTTTTTCCTCCACGGAAAACTAAATCAATTTTTGTTTTTGGGTTGTTCACCTAAAATTCACAGATTCAAGCTTTTTTCATTCGAGTTTTTTTTTTAAATCATAAAAAATTAATTCGAGATATAAAAAAAACCTCACAAAGCTCTATAATTTTAGCTTTTATTAATAAAAAAAAAAAGGGATTATGAAAAAACCCAGGTCCTGAGCATTCTGAAAATCTGCACTTGCTATTTTCTATTTCCGACCATTTTTTTAATATTGAAGTTTAAAGTTTCATTTTACACCTTCTTATGCCTTTCTAAAGCAGCCGTGGGGGGGGGGGGGGTCAACGACTTTGTAAACTGTTCTAAATTGATTGTCCCTGCTGAGCAGAATCTCTGGGTTTTTCCCCTTCCCTCCGTGCAGATTCTGGCCTCATAGAGTTCACAGCAGCCATCTTCATCTTCTGTCTTTTTTGGAAGTTTCGGCACATGCGCAGTTGGAGTAAATGTCCGGTACCACTGCGCATGCGCCGAAAGTCACGAAAATGTTCAAAAATTTTTTGGAAGTTTATGTAACTTTTGGCGCATGCGCAGTTGTTCGGGACCGGAAATTTACTCCAACTGCGCATGCCGTCAAGACACGAAGAAAGAAGATGGCGCCCGTGAACTCCGAGAAGAAGAAGATGGCTGCCGTGAACTCTGAGGCCAGAATATGCATGGAGGGGTGAGTAAAAAATTAGGGGCATTTGCCCAGGAGGAGGGAGGGGTCTACCCAGGGTAGGGTTTTTTTTTTTTTTTTCATTACAGATTGGATTCTCGTTTAAGTACAATAAGGCCCTAAGTTTGCCCAGATGTAGTAACCAATAAGATGTTTGCATTTAAACAGGTGACTAGTAAACGCATACTGTTGATTGGTTGATATAGGTAATTAGACTAGTAGCAAATGTTGCACCTTTTAATGCATTTTCCTTTAAGACTCTTATGTAGCCCTGCACAGAATGCAGAGTAGGGCAAATATCTCTTTTACACTTGCCCTAAGCAAATGTCTTTACCCTTGAAAGTCAAGTGGAAAGTCCAAGAACTCAACACCACCGGCGAGGATTAGTACAGGTATAGGATACCTTATGTAGGAACCCAACACCCAAAACGCTAGGTCCCAAGAATTTTATATAATAGATCCCATACCTGAAATTAATTCAGATTCACAATACACCAAACCTAAATACAGCCCAGACAGTAGCATTTGCTCCTGTATCAGATGGAAGTTCACTTTCTGCCAATGTGTTAACGATTTTGCCTGACCCCTAAGCTTATCTTCTTCCCAGCAGCCTAGAGCTCACTGAGCATGTGCAGTGCCACTGGCACACAAAAGATGGACTAACAAGATCATTATTCTCATAGGGCTGCTCAGCCTCTGGACAGTAAGTTCAGTACAGGTATAGAAACTGTTGTCCAGAATGCTTGGGACCTGAGGTTCAGAGGCGGGCCAAGCTAGCTAGGCGTCCTAGGCGACCCAGCTCGCCCTCACTTCCCTCGTCGCTTGCGCAGTGATGTCACGCGCAAGGTCGTTGATGGGCGCCATGACGTGCATACGCACAGACTACAGAAGACTATGCGCTGCGTGACACGGACGCTCGCGTAAGTGAGTTAAGTCTGGCGAATAGTAATGTCTGGTCTAGGGGTAGGCAGAAGATGTAGCTGCCCAGCGCCCCTCAATTGTTGCGCCCTAGGCAGCTACCTCTTCTGCCTACCCCTAGTTCCGGCCCTGCCGAGGTTTTCCGGGTAATGGATCTTGGTAAATTAAATGTACTAAAAAATCAGTTAAACATTAAATAAACCCAATAGGCTGGTTTTGCTTCCAATGAGGATTAATTATATCTTAGTTGGGATCAAGTATGAGTTATGGTTTTATTATTACAGAGAAAAAAAGATATTTTTTAAACATCTGGATTACTTGGATAAAATGAGTCTATGGGAGACCTTTCCGTAATTTGGAGCTTTCTGGGTAATGGGTTACTGGATAACGGATCCCATACCTGTATGTAAAAAACTGCATTTCTATCCATATTCATTTTTGGGTTTTCGTTCTCCTTTAAAATGTCTCATGGGCCATGGTCAGACGTCATTACTCCTCCAGTGACAGTTTTTCTTGAGAATACAAGGACATGGTAGTAGGCAATAGAGCCCTTGGCTAGAAGGATAAGCGGAAGCCTATTGGGGGGGGGAAGAGAAAACTTGTGTACAGGAGCAGACAATCATTGACTTTATTCACATATATTATGTCCCTGAGTAAAATACAACAGAAAGCAGCAAGTCAGACAAAGGCTCCTTGATGGGAACAGGACTCAAACACAAGCCCCTCTCATGGAAAGAATGCAGCAAATATCATACAAATAAATGTCCTTTCTGAACAGAGCAAAAGAGCATTTGTTAGTGTGACAAAAATGAATATTGAAAACTATTATTTCATGAATCTTTCCAAGAACAGAGCAGATCATTCAGAAATGAAGAAACGTCAAATGGTTTTACTTGTGGCTACACAATTTTTATTTATAGAACTGCAAGTGAATTTATTTTCCCAGCGCAACAAAGGGTGTTGCCAACTCATTAAAGGGGTGACTCACCTTCAAGTTAACTTTTAGTATGTTATAAAATGGTCAATTCAAATCAACTTTTCAGTTGGTCTAAATTATTTATTTTTTATAGTTTTTTAATTGTTTGCCTTCTTCTTCTGACTCTTTCCAGCTTACAAATGGGGGTCACTGACCCCATCTTAAAACAAATGCTATGTAAGGCTAAGGCGAACGTATTGTTGTTGCTACTTTTTATTACTCATCTTTATATTTAGACCCTCTCCTATTCATACTCCAGTGTCTCGTTCAAAAAAGGGTCATTTGGACCCTAGCAACCAGATCGCTGAAACTGGAGAGCTGCTGAATAAAAATCAAAATAACTCAAAAACCATAAATAATAAAAAATGAAAACCAATTGCAAATTGTCTCAGAATATCACTCTCTACATCATACTAAACATTCAGGTTAACAACCAGATTAAATAAACCCAATAGGCTGGTTTTGCTTCCAATAAGGATTAATTATATCTTAGTTGGAATCAAGTACTAACTACGGTTTTATTATTACAGAGAAAAAGGAAATCGTTTTTAAAAATATGGATTCTTTGGATAAAATGGAGTCTATGACTTTTCTGTAATTCTGAACTTTCTGGATAACGGGTCTCCAGATAACAGATCCCGCACTTGTACAGCAACCTTCTGACATAAACAGCTATGTAGCAGGCAATGAAATCCAATCAATCTATTTATTGTTTGCTAAGTTCCTCCATTGTGTAATGAAAGATTGCAAAAGCACTTAACTGCAATTAAGCAGCTCTGGTTACAAAGGCACCGCTAGTTGCACAAACATATACCAATCACTTGTAGTCAAGGAATGTAACAGCCATTTCTTACACAGATTTAAAGGAGATCTAAACCTGAAAAATTATTATGGCTAAAAATGCCATATTTTATATACTGAACTTCTTGCACCAGCCTAAAGTTTCAGCTTGTCAATAGCAGCAATGATCCAGGACTTCAAACTTGTCACAGGGGGTCACCATCTTGGAAAGTGTCTGTGACACTCACATGCTCAGTGGGCTCTGAGCAGCTGTTGAGAAGCTAAGCTTAGGGCTCGTCACTAATTATCCAGCAGAAAATGAGGTTTTTCTGCAATATAAGTTGATGCTACAGGTTTGCTGATTATTAAATTCCGATGCTAATTGCACTGGTTTCTGTGCTGCCATGTAGTAATTATCTGTATTAATTACTAATCAGCCTTATATTGTGACATTTCTATTCTATGTGTACTGTATATTGTGAGTGGGTCCCTAAGCTCAGTAAGTGACAGCAGCACAGAGCATGTGCAGTGAATCAGCAGAAAAGAAGATTGGGAGCTACTGGGGCATCTTTGGAGACACAGATCTTTACTGCTAAAGGGCTGTGGTTGCCTTGGGCTGGTACAGAAACCCAAAACATAATGTACAACATAACTAGCTACTTCATTACTTAGGCTTTAGTTCTTCTTTAGGGTGGCACAGCAGGTTTCGTTTGTTTTAAACAAGGAGTTTTCCATTATCATTCTGCCAGGACTTTAGTTAAAGAAAAAAAATGACAATAATAATAAAAAAAAAAAACACACATTATTGATTGTAGTCCAAGAGCAAGCTTTTATGCTTCATAAACTCATGAATGAATGAAAACTAGAGCATAACCATCAGTTTGCAGAACCTGGTACAGTTCAGACACAGCCATAAACAAAGCATTGTTTAAAAAAAAAAAATGTTCCCTTTAATCTGAGATTTTATGCTTTAGAGATGAATGCAAATTAGAATGACTAGTTGCCCTGCACTGATAAAACGGATCTTTGCTTCAGAAACTTTACTATAGTTTATATAAACAAGATGCTGTGTAGCCATGGGGGGCAGCCATTCAAGCACAGGACACACAGTAGATAACAGATAAGTACTACTATAGTTTATATAAACAAGCTGCTGTGTAGCCATGGGGGCAGCCATTCAAGCACAGGATACACAGTAGATAACAGATAAGTACTACTACTATAGTTTATATAAACCAGCTGTTGTGTAGCCATGGGGCAGCCATTCAAGCACAGGATACACAGTAGATAACAGATAAATTCTGAAGAATCCCATTGTATACTTCTGTTATCTGCTGTTTGCCCTGTGCCCTTTTTCAGTTTTGAATGGCTGCCCCCATGGCTACATAGCAGCTTGTTTACACTTTCATATGTTGGTGTTACTGTTCATTAAATACACCTGTGCCCCCTTTCTGTTTTGCATCCTTTTCTGAAGGTTTGTAAAGCAAGAATCTGCAAGCATATAGCTTATCTGCAGCAGAAAGAATGGTAGCAAGTACCAGTACCTGGCTAGAAACAGCTTTCATTGTTTCCTACACAGGCAAAGTGGACATATTTGTCTATAAAACATGAGTAAGCTAATTTATACCTGGCTACAAATAGCAGTCACTAATCTCTGGGTGTGACATAAAGCAAAGTGCTTCCTACAAAGGTCTATTATATCTGCAGTTTGATACTAGTATCAACACACTATCGATACCTTTCAGTTCTGTATAGCCTATGTTGCCATTTTCCTTCCTCTGAAATGCACTGGGGAAACAACTTTATGTCACCTAAATATAGTGCAACCAATGCAGCGTTGCAAATATGCTAACAGCAGTGACACAGCAGTCACATGCGAGTGCAGTTGGTGGGTACATGCAGTCTCAACTAGGCATGAAATGATAAAACCAGACACGCATACCTCCCAACATTTTGGGAATAGAAAGAGGGACAAAAAGTTGTGCCATGCGTCAAAAAGACTTTTGACCACACCTGTTTTTGTGGCCACACCCCCTAATTACTGTGTTCATATTACAAAATTTGGCAGGTTATGAAAGTTTGAACACATTATTGTTGTATTTATGTGTTATTACAGTTTTGCTAATGAAGGTGAATTGCTGCAACAAGAGACTTGCTTATCCTAAATTGTTACAATTGCTTTTTTGTTTATCTTAAATTGTTACAAAAGTGCCTATTCTGGGCTCTCTGCCAAAAGCCAATTAAGTTTTAGAAACACTGTATCTTTTTCTGGCTGTTCAGTGCAGGAGATCACAGAGAAAGTTGGGACATTTCAGTAACAGTCCAGGACTGCGGGTTGAGCTGTCAAAATCGGGACTGTCCTGTGAAAAACAGGACAGTTGGGATGGATGGACATGAGACAGAAGTAAAGCAAAGTAGGTTCAATGTGTGGGACTTGGATGCACAAACCAACATCAGAAAACAATGTAATGATCATAAAGTCAGCTGTCTTGTCATGCTTTATGGGATGATTTTTTGTCTCAGCATGAGGACTCAGCATTCAGATTTAGCTTCAGCCCACACCAGGTCAATATATGTATGGGGTCTGTATATAATCCCTGTATGTTCGCTTCCTCCAAATAAAAAAAACCTGCTATTCGGTTAACTGGTTCCTGATATTTTTAATCTAATCCATTTGTCTGGGTGCAGTAGGGAGTTAGATGGTTCCATTGGGCTGGGGCTGATGCAGAACTGCTTAAAGGAGAAGCAAACACAAAAGTTAAAAAACCCCTACCCTACGTAGACCCCCTTCCCTCCAGCTTTAGCGTTACCCCCGGTCAAATGCCCCTAGCTTTTTACTTACCCCTCATGCAGATTCTGTCCAGTGGAGTTCACGGGCGCCATCTTCTTCTCTTTGGAAATCTTCGAATGAGAGCGGCGGAGCGTCACATGTGCAGTTGGAGTAAGTTTCGCAACAATTTAGAATGGGCCGAAGCGCCAGTCTCATTCCAAAGATTAACAGAGCGACTGAAGATGGCGCCCTTGAACTCCGATGCCTGAATCTACACGAGGGGTGATAAAACGTTAGGGGCATTTGCCCGGGGTAACACTTAGGCTGAGGGGAGGAGGTCTAGGTAGAGTAGGGGGTAGGTTTTTTTTTTAACTTTTGGGTTTGCTTCTCCTTTAATAGCTGCTCTAAAAAGTGAAGAATGCTCAAGACAGGCTCAGCGCGAGGGCAAGGGCCCCATCGGGAGTAATAAAAACCAGGGATGGTGAAGTTGCAGTCCTACAGCTGATGCTGAAACACAACTGGGGACCTGTAATTCAGGTACAACTTTAGAGTTGTAAGTTGATGGTCCCAGACAGTGGTGTAACTAAAGCACAGGTTCCTCTTCTGTCCATCTACTCACAAGGCAGCTTTCTGCCACAGACGGACCTCAGGCACCAGATAGGTAAGGGCTCTAGTGCACCCTTTAAGCCCCCCCCCAGTTATGCAGCCATTCTTGATAACGTTTGCCCCCCTTAAGAGGCCCATGTTATTAATGCCCTAACATTAAATTCAGACCTAAGATGCCTCAGTTACGCTTTACATGGAATGTACATCATTGCTGCCTGTACAGGTCTTACACTGGCCTCACACGGCAACAGTAGCTGCAGACTGAGCAACTCCAGACCAAATGCTCTGCATCTTGCATTGGCCTTTGATATGGTTCTCTCCCAGCTGGTTGCATTGACCTCTAGTATAAAAAAATGGATAAACAGAACTAGAAAGTCAAAACTATGTTAAAAAACCTTTATTACTGCAAGGCTTAGACTCTGGACAAAAAAAGCGATGTTTCATGCCACACAAAGCCTTTTTTCAACACATTCTTGTGCCATAGTATGATAAGATCATTGGCTCTGGGTATAAACAATCACATCACCCCAATCAGATCCACCAACTGGGTAGGCCTCCCCTCACTGCAGCTCTGTGTATGAGCAGCAAAAGTATGTATGTGTGCGTGTATATATATATATATATATATATATATATATATATATATATATATATATATATATATATATATATATATATATATATATACACACACACATACATATATATATATATATATATACACATATTGATGAAGGGTCAGCACACTCTGTCATTTGTGAATATATGCTCTTTTATTGGTACAGCATCTTATCGTGGATCTAAGGATCGTGGTCGTGCACCTCTGGCAACTATAAAGTTTGAGCGCAGGCACTTTTGGGACTATTTATATATATTTGGAACACAATGGTGCACACCATAGTCCATATTATTACCCGGTGCCTAGAGTGGGGAAGATTGCGACACTCACAGGTTTTTTTTAGTGAAAACAAAAAAAAAATCTTTATTTGGCTCAACGTTTCGAACTCGCACGGGGCTCTTGGTCAGGAGTATGCAACAGACAACCAGGGACCCACCACTCCACAGTTTATATACCCACGGTTCAAACTTTTGGCACTAAGGTGTGTTGCTAAGCAACCGTCTGCGTGACCGGTACGTGGGTACTTAGCATAAAACAATCCATCAATGTGCAGGGTAGAGTCCTGCACGTGTCCATTTTTTGGGACCCGATCCGTACCTGCAATCCAGACCCGCATTCTTACCCACTTGGACCAGCTACCTGACCCGCAACCCGGACCCGCTGACCATCAAGAATCAGGAAGTTCTGCCATTGTAAACCGGAAGTGACATCATCGGAAGTAGTCATGATCAGAAAAAAGGAATAAATATCGCTATTGAAAAGAGCCGCGGCGGTATCGGACTGGGACACCAGGGGCCCACCATAAAACCTTAGACCAGGGGCCCACTCTCAGTACTATTATTCTTCATCTCCTCAATCAACCTCTATTCTTTGTTTTCTTTACATACTATAATCAATTATTCCATCTATTTAGCCTCTTTGTTCTCACCGAAATAGGGAATGTCTATGAAATAGGCCAAAAGTAGCAGCATGAGGGGCCACTGACACCTGGGCCCACCGGGAGTTTTCCTGGTATCCCAGTGGGCCAGGAGAGGAGGTGACAGGGTTAAACAATTGTTAAAATGTGAGGCAAATTGGATTAGGAAGCTTGGCACCCTCATGCCGGGTGGTTTAAACAAGGAATACGATTTGTACCCTCTGTTATAAATATGACAATCTGGTTGTTTTAAAATTGATTTTAAATTAATTTTAATATATCACATTGCTTTGCTTCTCTTTTAGAGACCACTGGAGACTATTGAAGCAACAAAAAGCTAAGTTAGCCTGTATGTAACAAATAAGTGAACTTTGTATCCTGTACTTGAAAATGTAATTATAATTGTAATTGGTTACAGATGGTTACTGTTAAGCTGCAAAATACTTTTGGTGGATAAGTGCAACCACTAGAGGGCATTGCTAATGTGGGTATTTAAGGAAGTTACACTCTGCAGTTTTTATACTTTGTCAGCTTGAGAAAGGACCAAGAGGTCCGAAACGTTGCTGTGCCAGATGTAATTCTGAAATAAAGGCGGTTTTATTCTATGATGGGAGTGCTGCTACCTCTTTTCCATCCCAGTGGGCCAGTCCAACACTGACCCACGACCCGCAGAACCACCGACCCTCGTCTATACTCGCACCCGGAACTTTTACCCACAACCCGCAGGATCACACGACTCACTGAAACTTGTGTATTATAATAAATAAATGACCCCCTATTGCAAAATATAAGGATATTAGAAGTCACCTCTGAGTTGACCTGTATAAAAACATTCAGCCTTGGTCTTTTATATGGTTTTTTTATATGGTCATGAAACTCCTCGTTAACTTATATAATCCTTATAATTGACAAGAGGGGGCACTTTATTTAATATATATACATATGTAGAGAGAGAGAATGTGATGATGTAATACTGAGACAATGATGAAAGGCTCTGAACAAACAATATCAAAGCTCTGTGAAAAAGTTTGTGTAACAATGGAATGTGATAAAAAAAAAACAGGGTTTACGTTCCATCTCAAAACTCAGGGCAGGGGTGTTGTTGAACTAGAACACAGAGAAGCCGGTGTGTAACAGCTGGAGGGCTGCTGATTGATGTAGTAAAGATATGGAACTATTAAATGCTACAGTATGTCCTTTGTATCCCCCGCCCCCCAACACACACAAGAAGGGGCCCCTGTAATTGTGGTGCCACGGGATCGGACAATAATCGCAGGCCAGTGTTATGAGACCCAGGGGTTGGAATGGCGCGGGTAAAGACAATACTATACTCACCAGGGGCCGGGTAAGCTCCAAGCAGTCAGCTGACTAAAAAACTTCGATGCCGCGAACTCAGCGCATCCCCCGGACCCAAACAGCCGACTGTCACACGCTCGCTTCCGGGTTGTGACGCAAACAGATAAGCACGCCCAAAGGCGGGACAGAACAGCACATTCTTTTTGCGCATGCGCACACCAAAACTCGGGAATCCCTCAGACTCCTCACTAGGCGCGTCACTAATATATTGAAGTCGAGGCTATTTCGACTGTATTTAACTCCCTCCAGTCATTCATCCCCTCGCTGACCCCCGTCACCCGTGAGATTACGTCATACCATAGAGCCGGCCAAGAGCACATGCGCGTTCCGCAGCCTGCAAGGGTGAGGCAGTTACCTGGGCAACGACGCGAGTCGGTTGAAACTATATATAAGTAGGCGTGGTTTCTAAAAACACTTCACCCAATCAGCGCGAAGCAAAACAAAGAAAAACTTACATGAAGGCGTGGCATGGGCTGGGTGCGAGGCTTGGTACGCAAATGGTAGTAAGGGAAGGGCTGGGCTGTAATGGGCTTGGCCGTGGATGCAGGCGGCTGGGTTTTGGGTGGGAGTCAGGGGATCTGCTGCTCTTGGAGCTGAATGGCACGGTGAGGCTGCTGGTGCCTGGGAAAGATGCGGAGCTGAGTTGCCTCTCATCCCTTTCTGCCCTGGGAGGGGCGTCTGCTCTCAGCCATGAGTGACATGAACAAGATCCTGCACAAATGGAGCGCCAGCCTAAAGAAGGGCACTGACTTTGACTCGTGGGGGCAACTGGTGGAGGCCATTGATGAGTATCAGATGTAAGTGTCTCACAGACTTACCCTTGGGACGGGCACTAAGTGCTAAAACTCACCTTGTCAGGGATCCTACTAGCATTCAGCTGCTGCAGAACCTCTTGGGAAACACACGTGCCCTGGGCAAGGTACCTCTGTATTATAGTTCAGCTCGTGTGAGGGGGAAATGCCCTGCTCCTATATTACAACTAATGCCTTCATCTTGTACCCACCATGCTGTAACTAGACGTCAATGAACCCTGCAGCTAAATCTTTCTAAATATAACTTTCAATAAGATATTTGACAAATACTCAAACTGCTTCTGCGTCGGTTCCCCTCTGCGCGTCCCCCTGTGCAATTACTACCCAGCCAGTGACTTTTATATTGTGTATATACTGTATATTGTGAGTGAGTCCTTAAGGGTTAGTTCACACGAGGCAACTTCGGGCGACTATGGAAAACGCATCGCTGCGTGTGCTTTAGCACTGGCGACTATACATTATAGCCTATGGGATAACACTCTGAGGCAGTTCAGGGAGATTGTCGCTCAGAAGACGAGGCGATTAGTCGCCAGGCGACAAAATCTCCCCAAATCTCCTTGTGTGGACTAACCCTAAAGGAGAATTCAACCCTAACGTTAAATAACCCCTACCCTACATAGACCCCCCCTCCTCTCCCCAACCTAAAGATGGCCATAGACGAAAAGATTTCATTGTAGGAATGTCCATTTTGTCCGATTTTCGGGCCGTGTGTGGAGTGTCCCGACATTTTTTTCGTGAGATGGCATTCGGTCACATTAGAAAATTTCCGTCGGCAACCGATAATATCTCAGCACGTATTGCGCTTCCATTTGGTATAGCAACAGACAAAGAAAGCAAGGTATAAGGAACAGGTGATGTATCTGAAAAACACCTTTAAAGTAAACCTTTAAAATAAGTGAATATAAAATGGAAGAGGGGGCTATTCTGAGCATTTTTGCAATGTATGTTCATTATTTATTTATTTTTAATTCCAAGATATTAAGGGACACGTGATGTTAATATGAATGAATTTTGTTACAACAGCGCCACCTGCTGGTCATTTTCCCACCAGTCTGACCACCAAGTAGTCAAGGAAGTTGTCAGGAGAAAGAAAGAGGCTGCTCTGATGTTCTTCTGCTTAGGAACCTTTCTCACATCTTTTCACAATAAATAATGAATGTAAATGACAAAAGTGCTTAGACTAGCCCCCTCATCAGTTTCACATTCACTTATTTTAAAGGTTTACTTATCCTTTAAAGGAAAACTATACCCCCAAAATGAATACTTAAGCAACAGATAGTTTATATCAAATTGAATGACATATTAAAGAATCTTACCAAACTGGAATATATATTTACATAAATATTGCCCTTTTACATCTCTTGCCTTGAACCACCATTTCGTGACTCTATCTGTGCTGCCTCAGAGATCACCTGACCAGAAATACTACAACACTAACTGTAACAGGAAGAAGTGAGGAAGCAAAAGGCAGAACTCTGTCTGTTAATTGGCTCATGTGACCTTACATGTGGTTTGTATGTGTGCACAGTGAATCTTACGATCTCAGGGGGCGGCCCTTATTTTTTAAAATGGCAATTTTCTATTTATGATTACCCAATGGCACATACTACTAAAAAAGTATATTATTATGATAATGGTTCATTTACATGAAGCAGGGTTTTACACATGAGCTGTTTTACTCAGTATCTTTTAATAGAGACCTACATTGTTTGGGGGGTATAGTTTTCCTTTAAAGGAGAAGCAAACGCAAAAGTTAAAAAAACCCTACCCCCTACCCTACATAGGCCCCCCACTCCCACCTCCCCCCAGCCTAAGTGTTACCCCTGGGCAAATGCCCCTAATGTTTTACTTACCCTTCGGTGCAGATTCAGGCATCAGAGTTCAATGAGACCGGCGATTCAGCAATTTTCCTGAGTTTCCTGGCATGCGCAGTTGTTGCAAAAAAGAGAAAAGCTCCAACTGCGCATGCGCTGCCACGCCGGTCTCATTCTGAAGATTTCCGAAGAGAAGAAGATGGCGCCCGTGAATCTGCACCGAGGGGTAAGTAAAACGTTAGGGGCATTCGCCGGTAACACTTAGGCTGGGGGGAGGAGGGAGTAGGGTAGGGGGGTAGGTTTTTTTTTAATTTTAGGGTTAAATTCTCCTTTAAGCCCAGTAAGTGATGGCAGCACAGAGTATCTGCTGGGAGTCAGCAGAAAAAAAGATGGGCAAATACTGGGGCATGTATAGACTTGGGTTGGGGCAGAACCCAAAAATTAAGTTACACAATTTCTAGCATAATCCTTTGTTGAGATTCAGTTATCCTTGAAATACCATCTTCTAACCTCTTGTGGAAATCCTGAAATACTTTGGAAGCCCCAAAAGCTAAGCCAGACATATTTGGGAGAAACATGTAGTAATAAACGACCATATCATCCTTTGGGAAGAACTTAAAGGCAAACTCCAAAAACGTTTGGGGGAAATCTTTCAAACTTTAATGCTGGGGCTGCAAGTGTGACTAAGTTTCCCAGTGGGGCTTTTATATGACTCGATGAAGTGGCAGCTAAGGTCTCTTCTCAGTGTGAGCACAGTGTTTGGAATGGGGACATGTCTGTAAGGGGAAAGTGATACAAACCCTCATTATTTCCAGAAACACATATTCTGTTAATTGTACTAATTGCCTTCTTGCAGTGTTGCTGAAGGGCCACATTCCTGAAGAGAAATGACAGAACTGATTGCCATGGTATGCAGCTGACATCTTAGTAAATTAGCTTTGTAACGGTCTGTGCTCTTACAATGAATACGCGTGTGTTTGCTTGCTGTGTGTGTAGCTGTGCTGGGAGATGAAGTTAGACGTTAGACCAGCAGGGGGACCAGAACCAGCCCAGAAAGCTCACTGCTGTTTGCTAACAAGCAACTAATCCATTTGAGTGACAATGGGGTAATGAGCTTTTAGGGCAGAGACAGACGAGAAGATTCAGGGAGATTAGTCGCCCTGCATCAAATTGCCTCTTCTTCTACCCGAACTGCCTCCCCGCTTGCTAGAATCGAAATCGCCCGCAGGATGGCAATCGAATCGATTTGTTTTCCGAAGACGCCCGAACTTTCCTTGTGAGGCCACTTTGGAAAACGAAGCGCCCAATGTTCCATCCCGCCGTCAAATTACATTCTAGCCAGTGGGGAGGCAGTTCGGGGAGATTAGTCGCCCAAAGAAGAGGCGATTCGTCGACGGGCGACTAATCTCCACGAATCTACTCATCTGTCTCTGCCCTAAATCTCCCTGAATCTTCTCGTCTGTCTCTGCCCTTAGGCGGCAGTTTACATGGTACTGGCTGGATATTTGAGGAAGCACAGACCAGATCTTTAGGAAGATCCAACCAGTGATGTTGTTCAACATTTGCCAGCATTTTCTTAGGGTAAGGGCACGGTAAGATTCGGGGAGATTTAGTCGCCCGGCGATAATTTACCTCTCCCCGAACTGCCTCCCGCTGGCTAGAATCTAAATGACCGGCTGGGAGTGCTTTGTTTTCCGAAGTTGCCCGAAGTTTCCTCGTGAGGCAAGTTCGGGCCACTTCGGAAAGCGAATGCACCGGTGATCTATATTTTTGTTTATATTTCATTTCAGTGTAAGTGCTTCCTGATCCTCAGATGAAGAGCTGGTAGTTCTTGTCAATGTTCATGCCGTGTCTCTTCCTAAATCAATATTATTGCATTATCCATTAGCACAAAATAGAAATAGGGTCAGAGGGCCCTGCTCACATGAGCTTACAATCTAGATCCAGAAGAACTTATTTTGGTTAATTTTGGAATAGGGACAACATATTGCGATGTTCACAAAAGGTGAACCACCCCTTTAAAGCTCAGGAACAAGTACAGGCTGAGGCTGAAGATATCAAGTTCTACTCACTTACAAGATCTGTGACATCTTGAGCTGCTGCAGAGAAACACTAGTGGGTGGAAAGTGAAACAAATGCCCACACAAACAGCATAACATGTGAGACGGCAGATCCTGTGTCGGATGAGGCGACAGCTGCACTAAGTTTATTACACACTTGAATTATGTTAAATATTTTTGGAAATTGAGTTTGTATAACAGAGAACTGCACCCAGTAGTGTTATTCTAGTCTTGTAGTGGGATTTCATGTTGGCAGCTCTGCAGCTGGTTATCTCATTATTTGCCTTTTTATTCCGCCTGTCTCTGACAAGGAACAGTGTGAAGTTGTGTTCTTGCATAGAACGTTTGTGATGTAGCTTAAGTTTCACATGTTACTTTATTAATTGCTGTATATTCCAAAGCTTGTTTACTAGACTTGGTTGGATTCCCTGCATCAATGCACATCCTAAGTGTACTGAAACCTGAAATCATTCTGTAAATTATAAGGATATTAGAAGGGCTAGGGATCTCGGAGCATCACGCCTGTATTACAAGGGATAATGTACCCCCTATTGTAAATGATAAGGATATTAGAAGTCACTGAGGGGTTATGTGACCATATAAAGGCACAAGGCTGCAGGCTGAGTTATACAGGGAACACTGAGTATCACGCCTGTATTACAAGGGATAATGTACCCCCTATTGTAAATGATAAGGATATTAGAAGTCACTGAGGGGTTATGTGACCATATAAAGGCACAAGGCTGCAGGCTGAGTTATACAGGGAACCCCGAGTATCACTTATGTATTATAAGGGATAATGTACCCCCTACGGTACCGTATATAGTTGAGTATAAGCCGAGTTTTTCAGCCCCCAAAATATGCTGAAAAACTCTACCTCGGCTTATACTAGGGTCAAGCGCAAAAAAGCGCCTAAGAATATTCGCCGGCGCCTTAGAATATTCGCCGGCACTTAGAATAGTAGCCGGCGCCTAAGAATAGTCATCCAAAAACGAGATTGAAACTTACCAGAAGCTGCTGCATTTCTCACCCTCGGCTTATACTCCAGTCAATAAGCTTTCCCAGTTTTTGGAGGTAAAATTAGGTACCTCGGCTTATACTCGGGACGGCTTATACTCGAGTATATACGTTAAATTATATAGTGAATAAAGTACCCCCTCTTGTAAAATATGCTTCGGCCTCGTGTTTTTTATAGTCATGAAACTCTTCTGTAACTTATAATATCCTCATTTTTCAACTGGGGTACGTTATTATAATACACAAATGCCTGTCATGTGACATAAATTACATCAGAACCCGCCGTTTATAACTGATGACATCAGAACCCACCGTTTATAAACATATTCATGGCTAATGTGTATTAAAAGGATATTCTTACAATGTGTCCATATAAGGGCTCAAGGCTGCCAACTGACTTATACAGGGAATTCTCAACATCATGTGGCCTTGTGTTATAAGATATAATGTACCCCCTACTGTAAATGATAAGGATATAAGAAGTCACTGAGGGGTTGTTCTGTGACCATATAAAGACACAAGGCCGAAGGCTGAGTTATACAGGGAACTCTGAGTATCGCTCATGTATTATAAGGGATAATGTACCCCCTACTGTAAATGATAAGGATATTAGAAGTCACTGAGGGGTTCTGTGACCATATAAAGGCACAAGGCTGCAGGCTGAGTTATACAGAGAACTCTGAGTATCACTCATGTAAAATAAGGAGTAATCTACCCCCTACTGTAAATTATAAGAATATTCAATAATATAATAGTGTGACCATATAAAGGCAGAAGGCTTGAGTTATACAGACCAGGAAACCACAATGGGATTTTTAACATGGGAGTTGTTTTTTTATGATACCAGTTTGTGATTCACGTGACACACGTATGATAACTAAACGGTGTTTATAAGGCTGTATTTTACAGGTTATTCGTGGCTCTTGTATACTATAAACTCTGGGATTTTCCATTGAAAGCTCAGACTTCTCTGGCTGAGCAGAAACACAACCCTCATAAAGACTGGGATGCTTTGGCTTGTATTGTGATGCTGTCTGCACCAAAGCAGATGCTTCTGGAATCTTGTTTGAGGCTGTTTTTGTACTGCTGGAAACATGAAGTCATTTTTTGGGTCTTCAGCTTCATCTCCTTTGCAGAGCTTAGAAGTATCTGCTGGCGGACACCACAGCTTTTCCTCCCCACGCATTTCACTCATTTTGCCGTGATAACCCAGAGAGCAGCAGGATTCCTGCCAAATACTTTCAATTTCAGGATAGATATTTGCTCAGCTTCCCACCCAAGCCCTGGCTGTTTTCGGGTGGAGTCTTTAAGCAGGATGTGAATGTAGGGATGGTTTCTGCACACGCAGATGGTGCCTTTCGCTTATTACATAAAATGGCTCACTACTAACTGGAAGAGCGATGATTTGTATATTTCACCTTCTGTGCGATGTACAATCATTTCTGTTTACCCCGTGGAGAAAATAGTTTAAAGGGAAATATTGCCTCTTGTGACTTTTTTTCAGAAAACAAATGTTGTAAAGCCAGTTCTATTTTGTTCAGTTATAGATCAGATTGTCCTATTCCTAGCTACTTTGCAATAACACACAAAAGTTAACTTAAAGGTAAACTGCCCCTTTAATAAAAGTGAACCCGTTTACACGAGAAATCACACGCATAAGTAACCCATTATTTATTTGATGGCTGTATTTGTTTTTTAATTATTTGCCATCTTTTCAGCTTTCAAATGGGGATCACTGACCCCAGCAGCCAAAAACACTGCCAAAACTTTCCGTTTCTTTCTATTCAGCCCCTCTCCTATTCATATTTCAGTCTCTCATTCAAACCGCTGCCTGTTTTCTAAGGCAAACAAGACACTGGCAACAAGAGAGCTGCTGAACAAAGGGCTAAATAACTGAAAAACCACAACAAATAAAAAAAAAAATGAAAACCAATTGCAAATCAGAATATCAGTCGTTGTAATACTAAAAGTTAATTTAAAGGTGAACTACCTCTTTTAAAGTTCTAGCCATCTTCAATGGAGTGTTAAATGATGGAGAATGTTTAGAAAGATGGACCTTGCTAAATACTACATAATATGGAATGTTTGGTCCTTAAAGGGATTCTGTTGTGATGTAGTTTTTATTTCTAAATTACGCTGTTTACACTGCAAATAATTCACTCTACAATATAAAATGTCATTCCTGAACCAGCAAGTGTGTTTTTTTTAGTTGTAAAATTGTAGGTGCATCTCAAGTCATTCACTCTGGTCATGTGCTTTCAGAAAGAGCCAGCACTTTAGGATGGAACTGCTTTCTGGCAGGCTGTTGTTTCTCTTACTCAATGTAACTGAATGTGTCTCAGTGGGACCTGGATTTTACTATGGAGTGCTGTTCTTAGATCTACCAGGCAGCTGTTATCTTGTGTTTGGGAGCTGCTATCTGGTTACCTTCCCATTGTTCTGTTGTTAGGCTGCTGGGGGGGAAAGGGAGGGGAGTGATATCACTCCAACTTGCAGTACAGCAGTAAAGATTGATTGAAGTTTATCAGAGCACAAATCACATGACTGGGGGCAGCTGGGAAACTAAATATGTCTAGCCCCATGTCAGATTTCAAAATTAAATCAAAAAATCAGTTTGCTCTTTTGAGAAATAGATTTCAGTGCAGAATTCTGCTGGAGCAGCACTATTAACTGGTGTGTTTTGAAAAAAATTGACCGTTTAAACTTTTCCTTTGTCTTCTGTACAGATTAGCAAGGCAGCTGCAGAAAGAAGCACAGTCTCCAGCCAACTCCTCTGACTTTACAGAAGATCAGAAGGTATGTGCTATTCACTTCTTCACTGTCTTCATGTTGGTTTCCGGATCCCATACCTGTACACAAATCAGGGATGTGCAACAGCATGAAGGATTCTGGGAATTGTAGTTTAACAAAAGCTGGAGCGCTGCATATTGGACATCCCCAGTATATACAATAGCAACAGCTAACAATTGTTCTATCACATAATATGTCCATTGTACATAATCAGTTTTGTCACTACAAGTCCCCTTTAGATGCCAGGGGCCCAGGGTAGATGCTTTCTCTGTCCCACCCAATTATAGATTTTACTTCTGCTGCTAAAGAAGCAAATAAATAGGTGAGGAGGGGGCCCATGATTTCCTGCCGTGTCCCAAGAGTCCGTGTGTATTTATAACTTTGGTTCCGTATCTAGTAGAGTTGTTCATCTGTAGAGTAAACTAAAGAGACAACTGAACATTCCTGTAAGCTTATCTCAGCTGGACTCGGCTCAAGCAGGACAGAAAACATCAAGAAAATTGTTCCTGGGGGGCCAGTGAATGCCCTTGGGTGCCTTTTGGGGTCAGGAGATGACGGACTTGCTCAGATTGACTTGTCTGTGGTTCTGATCAGGACAGACACCTGCACATTGCTTCTTGCTGCAGCTGGATCCTCCTGCTCTCTGTCCTTCTTTTTGCTTCTCGCTTTGATTTACAAGGACTGTGGGTCTGACCAGGGCCCAGAAACAAAATAATAACAATAAAACTCTAGCTTCCGGCTTTCAGTAAGTCTCAGGGGGTTATTTATTAAAACTCCGAATGCAAAAAACCCAAGATTTCGTGTTTCTTTTTTTTTTAAATAATTAAATTCAAATTTTTAGTGGAAAAAACCCACAAATTTTTCAGGATTTATACCCAGAGGATGGAAATGGAATTTTATCTTAGATGTTCACCTTTTGCCATGTAGTAGAAATAGTATAACGTATTTAATGGCTGGATTTTATTAAAATATCATGGCGCATAAACTCTGGCAGACTGCAAGCTATAAAAATCCCATTTAGAGCCATATCCAG
Source organism: Xenopus petersii (assembly GCA_038501925.1). Classification (NCBI taxonomy): domain Eukaryota; kingdom Metazoa; phylum Chordata; class Amphibia; order Anura; family Pipidae; genus Xenopus; species Xenopus petersii. The sequence continues at coordinate 159,778,421 of CM076680.1, forward strand.
CCAGCATTACTTCAGTTTGACAGCTCAGTGTAAGATCTAATTGATTTCACAAGTTTAGGAGGCTGTTCCTGCTGAATTGTGCTTAGTACAGGGGAATACCTATACTGCCATAGTTTTATGGGATCTCTCTGTACAGACTATGAGCAAACTTAGGGACTTTTCCTGCTGAAATGTGCTTAGTACAGGGCAATACATAGCTGTCCTTATTGGCCAATAATCCAATTTCTGAGGCTCCATATGCTTTGCCTTGGCCTCTCTGGGTCCTAGTGGGCTTTTCCTTGGCCTTCCTGGGTCCTAGTGGGCTTTTCCTTGGCCTTTCTGGGTTCTAGTGGGCTTTTTGTTGGCCTCTCTGGGTTCTAGTGGGCTTTTCGTTGGCCTCTCTGGGTTCTAGTGGGCTTTTCATTGGCCTCTCTGGGTCCCAGTGGGCTTTTCATTGGCCTTTCTGGGTCCAAGTGGGCTTTACCTTGGCCTCTCTGGATCCTAGTGGGCTTTGCCTTGGCCTCTCTGGATTCTAGTGAGCTTTTCCTTGGCCTTTCTGGGTCCTAGTGGGCTTTTCCTTGGCCTTTCTGGGTTCTAGTGGGCTTTTCGTTGGCCTCTCTGGGTTCTAGTGGGCTTTTCGTTGGCCTCTCTGGGTTCTAGTGGGCTTTTCATTGGCCTCTCTGGGTTCCAGTGGGCTTTTCATTGGCCTTTCTGGGTCCAAGTGGGCTTTACCTTGGCCTCTCTGGATCCTATTGGGCTTTGCCTTGGCCTCTTTGGGTCCTAGTGGGCTTTTCCTTGGCCTTTCTGGGTCCTAGTGGCCTCTTTATGTCCTAGTCTTTGCCTTGGCCTCTCTGGATCCTAGTGGGCTTTCAAGTCAACAACATCCAAGGGCACACAGGTCTACAGGAAATCTTCCACAAATTCTTTATTTTACGGATTGCAAATGCAACGTTTCGGGGAACAGAAATCCCCTTTGTCAAGCATGCTTGACAAAGGGGATTTCTGTTCCCCGAAACGTTGCATTTGCAATCCGTAAAATAAAGAATTTGTGGAAGATTTCCTGTAGACCTGTGTGCCCTTGGATGTTGTTGACTTGAATCCTGCTGTGAGGTCGCCGAACCTCTACCATCGTGCACCAGGCATCTCTTAATTCCTTACAGGGTGTGCGGGGTCCTACATTGCTGTTTTCCTAGTGGGCTTTGCCTTGGCCTCTCTGGATCCTAATGGGCTTTACCTTGGTCTCTCGTGGAACTCTAATGTGTCTGGGGCCCAACTGGCTTTATCTTGCCCACTCAGGGGCCCATTAAGCTTTGCTTGGGTTTCTCCATGTTAAGATGAAGCAGTTTTAAGCAAAAGTCAGAAGTCGCAGACTCTCAGTGTAGGAAATGAGTCTCCGATTCACTTTTTTTTTCTTTATTAAATTCTTTGTTTTTATAAAGTGTGAGCTAAGTGCGATTCACTTCCTCGCTGCCATTCCCCCCATCTCCCGCAATGACTTCAGCTTGTTTCTAGAGCCCCTGCACCGTCTGTCCTGCCTGTGAATGGGCGTCTTTCATGAGCCAGCTGAACTTCCTCACACACGGCCGGAGGGTAATACTCAGTAGATCACGTGAACTGCAGACTTTATGGCTTTCCAGGGACCTGGAGAGTTGGAAGGGTTGGAGCAGAATGTATATGGAAACTGGAGATGAAGCTGGCTGAGCACCAGTAGGTCTTATTCACTCCTTGAGCCACCACACCCAACTGTCAGCGAGGAAATGACAGCGAGCCTATGGCTTCCAGGGCTCTGTATTGGAGAGATTCTTATAATACATAGTTCTAATTGCAGTATTTTTGTCCATCAGAGTTACATACTTGGTCTTGGTCCCTGCAGTATCTCCTCGAATGTATTCAACCTACTGATCCCGAGAGACTAAAGAATTACATTGAACACGCTTATTATGTCTGATGCCCAATAGTGATTCTAGAAAAATATATATTCATTACAGTGTTCAGTACTTTTATAATTCTTTATTCTCTGCATTGCTGGTTTTGACTCATTGACATAGTGTAGCAGACACCGATTAAATAACAGATTTATAAAGAAACATGAAAGCCATTTTGGGATCTGGAGTCTTGGATAGAAGAGAGCTGACTACATTGCTGCATGAGTCAGAACCAGCAGTGCAGAAAGGGATAAACTCTGCTATAAAACTATAAAATGTTTGCATAGTTATATGAAATTTGCCTAGTTATAGTTACTTTCATTTAGCAAAAATTGAACATTTGGGTGGAGTTCCCCTTTAATTACTGTCAAAGATCATTGTCCTGCCTGTTATGGTCAGTTGGTCTGTTTTTTAACACCACGTTGGTACATACACATAGAGCTGCCGTCTGGGACACAGTCTGTGAATTAAGCACAAGGGGGAGACATGAGGTCCGAAATTGAAGATTATGGAGAGACTACGGTGGCCCCGAGTTTCCACTTCCATTTCATTATAAAGTCTTCCATGAAACCTTTAGGGGCACTAACATAATAAGTCGGATATAAAAGTGAGCAGATGTAACAAGCTGATGTCGGTCATTTCAGGGTTTAATAGAAGTTGCAGTATGTGTAGAGGCTGTTCAGGGTTCTTTGTCTGCAGCTTTTCACCCTTTTTGTGTCTTCGGGTGTTACCAGTGGGGGAACCCGCTGCAGCCAAACGGAGGGTCCCGGGTGCTTCTCAGGGGAGGGCCACGGCTGCTTAGGATTAGGTACCAGACACTTTGTGGGAGGAGGTACTTGTTGCTTGTTGGAGGCCATTGGTTGCTTTGACCATCCGGCTTTTTTTCTGCATCTTGGGGGAAGATACCAGTTGCTTTTTGAAGGATACCAGTTGCTTTATAGCGGATGCCTACTGCTTCCTATGGGATGGCACATGCTGCCCAGAGGTGAGTGGCAACTGCATTGTGAGGGTGGGCACCAGCTTCTTCTTGTTGTCAGACAACAGCTACACAGGCCTTGCCTGGTAGTGTTTTATTGTGTTGCAGATATAAAAATAGTATTCACCTAATAGTTGTGGTGAGGGGGACTGTTCCTGCTGAAATGTGCTTCATATAGGGTAATACCTATGCTGCCGCATTTTAGAGGAGGGCGCCAGCGCATTTTGGATAATGGCGCCAGTCGCAGTTTTGTAGGAGGGACCAGACACATTGTGGAGGAGGGCGCTAGCCGCAATTGTGGATTGCCCCGGCTGCATCTTGGAGGTGGGTGCTAGCCCCTTGTTGGTTAAGGGCACCTGTTGATTACTAGAGGCCATTGGCTGCTTTACTAGGGTGGCCACAGACTTTGCGGTGGGCAAAGTTCTTGAGAGAGGATCACAGCTGCTTCACAGAGGAGGATGTGAGTTGCACCTTTGGGTAGGCCATTTCTTTTTCAGTTGCTGAGATCAGTTGTTCTGGGTGCAGATATACAGTGTTTCATAGGAAAGTCCTGTCCAATGCTTCTTGAGGATACAAACCTGTTGCTTGCTGGGGGTTAATAACAAGTGTTTCTTGGAGTAAGACGGCAGCTGGCAGGGAACATGACTGGCACATGTGTGGTTTTACTCCTGTATAGGCCACACAGTCATATGGCTGTTAGATGTTTTTAAATTGATGGGGAGGTGCTGCAATTTTCGCTCACTTAAAGATGATTGTTTTTCAGACAACAGCTACACAGACCTTGCCTGGTAGTGTTATTGTGTTGCAGATATAAAAATAGTATCCACCTAATGAGGGTGAGGGGGGCTGTTCCTGCTGAATTGTGCCTAGTACAGGGGAATACCTATGCTGCCATAGTTGCTTATGGTATATCTCTATGTAGGCAATAAGTGGGCTGTTTCTGTGCTTAGTTCAAGAGAATACCTGTGCTAATTTAATGTAGATAAAATGCCATAAGGCTAAAAGCAGACAATCAGGAATGTCCTTCAGTGTTGAATTCAGTCCTCCACTATTTCTTTGGCCGCATCCCCAGTGACATTGCACCAGTCTATATTGGCTTTGTTGCTTCCACTTTAGGCCTTATATCCACCATATGTGATATAAGACACTAAGTTTACCCAGGAGCAGTAACCAATAAGACGTTTGGTTTTAATCAGGTGACCAGTAAATGCTACCTGCTGATTGCTATAGGTTACTGCTCCTGGGCAAACTTCGTCCCTTTTAATACATAACCCTATATGGGAGCAGCCTGTGATAATGATAGGGCAGGCAAGGCTGAAAGTGCAATTATTTAATGCGTGTGTGGTGGTCCTTTAAAGAACAGACTGCACAGTTTGACCCTATTGTCCCTCCATATCTAATGTGCCTTTTTTGTTTCCATCTGCAGAAAACCATTGGGAAGATTGCAACATGCCTAGGACTCCGCAGTGCTGCCCTACAGGTACATCTGCCTCTCTGCTCTTGTGCTTATTGCCATTATTATTAATATTGCTTGTCCACCCCTCCCCCCATTTTAACCTCGTCCTGCTTCCCTGTCTGTTAGCCTTTGTGACTAGTCAAGAAATCTTGTCCTGGCACCATAGAAAAGGCCAATGCCAACCTAATGTGGCAGACCCAATGCAGCGAAGCTGGATCACTGATACAGAGAGTTCAGTTACTCCGGGTAGACTTATTTCTGCTTAAATCTGCATAATAATGAGTTTGGGCTGCCATACTGCTTACTACATACTGCTGAGGTTAATTGTAATATAATATATTAAAGGGCATGTAAAGGTAAAAAAAATAAAATCCAATTTTCACTTTCTTTAATGAAAAAGAAACCTATCTCCAATATACTTTAATTAAAAAATGTGTACCGTTTTTATAAGAAACCTGACTGTATGCAGTGAAATTCTCCCTTCATTTACTGCTGTGGATAGGAATTGTCAGACGGTCCCTAACTGCTGAGCAGGGAAACAATCATACGTATGAACAGCAGGGGGAGCCCCTACCTTTCTTCCCAGCCATGCAGAACTCAAGCAGCTTTGTTTGTTTCCCTGTAGAGCAGTCTGCAAATGTGTAGAGATTTGTTTTGGATTTTATTTTTGCCTTTACATCCCCTTTACTGTTTCCAACAAATCATGGAGCCAGATTTAAACAGATAAACTGGGATTCTATTTGGAGGATTATTTTGCTGCAGCCACTGGTTCTGCAGAGTTGGAGAAAGTTTGTATTAAACAATACAAAAACTATAAAATCCACATTAGATTACATGACAACACAGGACCCAGTGCAGTCTGTATATTCTGATTATTAATCAGTCTTGCTGTATCGGCTTCTACAGATATTATTTGACTTGTGCTGTTTTGATAATTTATGACAATCCCTAAGCAGCCCAGGCCACGCTGAGCATGTGCACAGTCTTGGTCTTGCAAAGATGTTTAACAAAGTTACAAGATGGTGACCCCCTGTGGCCAACTTTGAAAGCATAAATCATTTGTTTGATTAGGCTTGTGGTGCAATAAGTTTATGTTTAGTATACAAAATACAGCATTTCTAGCCTTATTCTATTTTAGACTTTACTTCCCCTTTAACAAAGTATAGTGGCTGAAGCTCCGATCAGAGATCTGTGGCTAAATTCCTTGTGTGGGGAGTAGGAGCAGTGCAGGACAGTTTCCACTTACTGTACATTTGCAACCACTGGTAAATAAGCAGTCAATATTACTCTGTGTATTGACTGCTCTATATCATAACCCATCACCTACAAGGTGTATTGTTCTATAATACACAAAAGCCATGAATATCTTGTAAATTATATCCTTAAACCGGTAAGTTCTGATGTCATCAGTTATAAACGGTGAGCTCTGATGTCATTTCTGTCACATGACTCACTGAAACTTGTGTATTATAATAAATAAAGTACCCCCAGTTGCAAAATATGAGGATATTAGAAGTTACCTTGGAGTTTCATGACCTGTATAAAAACACTCGGCCGGACATGAAACTCCTGGGTAACTTATAATATCCTTATAATTTACAAGAGGGGGTACTTTATTCACTATATTAACCCTTGCATGTGCGTTCTCTTGACGCTGACCGTTATTATTCTGTATGTAACAGTACACACAGTCCCAGGAGGGCTTCACGCTGGAGGACGTAAAGAAACTAGAACCAAGTGAGTGTCGCTGAGATGGATCGTTACTGAGTCTGGATGTGATCCCCCTGCTACACACCGAGAGCAGAACAACACAAAATGAGTAGAAAATCCAGAAAATCACATAAAAAAATCATTTGGAAACCAGATGTTTTTCATAGTTTGATAGCCGCTTGGCATTCATCTGGACATGCAGATCATTTTTGGTTTGTTAGGGGTGGGGCAGAAATTATAAAAACAAAAAAGTAACAAAAGAACTCCATTATTTTTTGTTTTGTTTCCAGAGTCAGTGACCCTGACAACCAATAGCATTTTGAGTTGTATAACAAGTCTTATAATTCATGATACTGAACTCTCTCCTTTATTTCAGTTCTAAGCTCCATTGTCACCTTCAACAAAGAATTCCCCTTTGATGTTCAGCCTGTTCCGTTAAGGTAAGCGCATTCGACTCACGTGGTACATCCCAATTCTTCTGGGCGTGGGCCCAGCTATCGTGCGGAGTGTCGGTATATGGCAGGCCCAGCCCATTAACATCCTGTATTCTTCTCTCTAGGAGGATTTTAGCGCCCGGAGAAGAGGAGAATTTAGAAGTAGAAGAAGAGGAAGAAGATGGTGGGGCTGGGATTGGGTCTCCTGATTTGTTTCCTGCCCGTGTCCCAGGTGAGAAACAAATTCTTAAAGGGGCACTGTCTTCTTGATAAAACTGCACCCAATGGATGCCACCTAAATCTGTGTCTCTATATTCGCCATTGGTGATACATCCTGGATATGTTATTTTTTTGGTGCTTCTCCTACTCGCCTGCTTAGCAGATCTGGTTTCCATAAGCTTCAGTGTTGTTAAATGATTGGATCATGTTGCAGTATGACAGCTCTTTCTCCTAAAAGAGATTCCTTATGCAGACTGACTTACTTGATATATATGGACAAATATATATACACTATGCAGCAATATAGAATAAATAAAGGACATGAGTGCACACTAGGAACCTTTCCTGCTTTCCTGCTGCAAAGGGCAGCCCAGCAAGCAAGAGTTCCCAACCCAATAAACCCTGAGTCTGTCCCTGCACCCAAAGTGGATAACCCACCAGCTGTAGCAGCTTTACCCCATAAACTGCTAAGGAACCCCCTCCTCCACCCATCCGCAAGCCCCAGACAGTCGCTGCAAGCTCCATTTACTCCATGTACACACAGCAACAAACCCCCGGGAAGAATTACACTGTGCAAGGCGCCCTCTCCCGATCCCAGACGATTATCCGCACTCCACTGAATTAAGCAAAACACCCAGGTGCTACTCAGGTAAACAATATTGATAAGAATCCAAGGTAAATGAGTGCACACCGGGATCCTTTCCACAGGTTATTTTAAAACCATCATTTTATTAAGTTAATTAAAAAACAAGCCTGTCTATATAGGGTAAATAGATTCAATACTGAAAGAATGACCAGCAACTCCGACATATTGGTGAATTATTGAAAGGTGTATTTAAGAATCACATGAAAAGCCAACGTAATGTTTCTGTCCACGCAGGGACCTTTCTCAAGGCAACCATGTTAAACCCCACACTGTTTATATACCCATAATCCCATTGAACCCTTCATCAGGAAGTGACTAAAACACTATTGGAGGCAATTACAATAATTGGTGCAAAAAAACGCTATATACGCAAATAAAGTGACCAAGTATCTTAATCAGTGTATAGTTGTGTGCTTAAAGATTCATACAAGCTGCTTGTACTGTATCATACCATGTGTATGTATATCCTGGATATTAATAAAGTGCCGAAGTGCTCTGATAAGTTAAATAGTTGATATATGTGTTAAAAATGTGATGTGGACAATTAATTTGTTATTGTAATTGCCTCCAGTGGTGTTTTTGTCACTTCCTGTTGATGGGTTTAATGGGATTATGGGTATATAAACAAGTGTGGGGTTTAACATGGTTGCCTTGAGAAAGGTCCCTGTGTGGACACACAATATATAGTAGTTTTATTGCTATACTGTATATATTACATGTTGCCTTAACACTCTCCAAAGCTGAGACAATGCTCTGCCTATGAGTTATATCCCTAAATACCATGACTGTGAGACAATTGAATGGCTGGGGCCCAGCAGACGGTTCCACAGCTGAATTCCTGCCTGGCTTCAATTTGCTCCACCTAACACCATTTTCATGTTTCTATGTGATAAACATTCCGTGGGAGCGGAGGTCTTGGCTTTTTGGTTCTGGCCCCTAAATGTGTAGTCAAAGCTGGGCCAGGCCCCTCTAGCTCAGAACAACATTAGCAAGATAGAAAGTATATTGTCGCAGTGATATCCAGTAAGCACCACCCACATGTTTCAGCCTAATGCTCCAACAGGCCGGACCCCTTTGCACTGGTATGGGCCCCTGTACTAGGCATTATGTCATACAGGTTAGCCAGTGGCACAGGGCTGCTATAGGAATGACGGTTTGTGGGTGGGACAAAGATCCAATAGACTGGGTGACAGTTGCCCCCATGCAGTAGCCCTGGGGGCAAAACAGGTAAGTGGCCAGGGGGATAGGGGGTGGGAAGTCATGCAGACACATTCCCATGACAGTGGGATATTTTTGTACTTAAATTCTGACATTTTATATAAACTTGCTGTCTTTATGATTATATGCATGTTGTGTGGATATTTGTTATGGGGGTTGGTATTATCCTTACATTGCCCACTTCCTGCCAGTGACAACTTCCTGAGCAGGAAGTGAATGGTGCCAAGGAATATAGCTTCCCCCCAGTAAATGGCTTTAAAGGGATTGTTCAGTATAAAAATAAAAACTGCGTAAATAGATAGGCTGTGCAAAATAAAAAATATTTCTTATATAGTTAGTTAGGCAAAAATGTAATGTATAAAGGCTGGAGTGACTGGATGTCTAACATAATAGCCAGAACACTACTTCCTGCTTTGCAGCTCTCTTGCTTTCCACTGATTGGTTATCAGGCATTAACCAATCAGTGACTTGAGGGCGGGGGGGGGGCACATGGGTCATAACTGTTGCTTTTGAAGCAATTTTGAGCTGAATGCTGAGGATCAATTACAAACTCACTGAACTGTTAGTCGCTGAATAAAAGTGGCCATGGATGTAACAATTACAATCCTTCTTGCGACTATTGGTCGCAGGAAAGATTGTTTCAAAACACACGTGTAGCGCTGAATGGTCAGATATACAGATAGAAACAATAGAATTCTACCTGTATCTGACGATTCAGCACTAACAATGGCTGATGAAAATGTTCCAGGCCGATCGATGAGCCGATTGATATCCAAGTCTTCTAACGATTATTGGTCGGCTCATCTCCCACCATACACGCACTGAATATCATATGGAAATGTGATTAGAACAATATTATCAGTGCGTCTAACTTTACTCCGAGTTAGAGAGCTGAAAAGCAGGAAGTAGTGTTCTGGCTATTATGTTACACATCCAGTCACTCCAGCCTTTATACATTACATTTTTGCCTAACTAACTATATTAGAAACATTTTTTATTTTGCACAGCCTATTTATTTACCCAGTTTTTATTTGTACACTGAACTGTTCCTTTAATGCTGACACGTTCTGTGAAAGTTATATGTTACTCTCACCCTATGTGCTTGTTTAGTTTTAAGTAAGAGAATTAATTTGCTCTCACTAACGACTCCATGTCCCTGTTTCTCATTTGCTGACTCCCTGCATGGCTTCATCATTCACTCGCTCCACTCATCACTGTCCTTTCAACCCAGGAGCCATTCAAGGTACGAACTTTGCAGAGGCTTTGCGTTGTTCTATTTTGTTGCTGCTTCAGTTAAAGGAGAACTAAAGCCTAACTAAAGAAGAAATGTACATTATGATTTGTGCTTCTGTACCAGCCCAAGGCAACCACAGCCCTTTAGCAGTAAAGATCTTTGTCTCCAAAGATGCCCCAGTAGCTCCCCATCTTCTTTTCTGCTGATTCACTGCACATGCTCTGTGCTGCTGTCACTTACTGAGCTTAGGGAGCCACTCACAATATACAGTACACATAGAATAGAAATGTCACAATATAAGGCTGATTAGTAATTAATACAGATAATTACTACATGGCAGCACAGAAACCAGTGCAATTAGCATCAGAATTTAATAATCAGCCCTGTAGCATCAGCTTATATTACAGGGGAAGCACATTTTCTGCTGGATAATTAGTGACGACCCCTAAGCTTAGCTTCTCAACAGCCAATCAGAGCCCACTGAGCATGTGAGTGTCACAGACACTTTCCAAGATGGTGACCCCCTGTGACAAGTTTGAAGTCCTGGATCATTGCTGCTATTGACAAGCTGGTGCAATAAGTGCAGCATATAAAACGTGGCATTTTTAACCATATTTATTTTTAGGGTTTACTTCTCCTTTAAAATGTACCTTCCTGGCTCCAGACTGGTGGCACTCTGACAATGCTCGGTACAATCTCCATCTGGATGGCGTGCAGCCAGCAAACTGTCCTGTTTATGAATGTACCTCCCTTACCTTTAACGTCTTAGTTAGGGGTATTGTGGGGGTATTACATGGGAGAACAAGGTTCATGGGTGTGATCTTAACCTACTGTGTGGGATGAATAGGAGGTGACCTGGGGTTTTTTTTTTTTGTTTGTTTTTTACTCACCACCAGAACTACTAAGTCCCCAGAATTGCTGTTTGTGCCACTGCCCTTAGAGTTTATTGAACCTCGCGCCCAGACTTTATTATTATAATGTACATATTAGTGACCCCTATTCTTCATTCCCCAGGTACACTCTTACCCAGGCTGCCGTCTGAACCCGGAATGACGTTACTCACAATTAAAATTGAGAAGATTGGCTTGAAAGATGCGGGACAGTGCATTGATCCTTACATTACTGTTAGTGTAAAGGGTAAATATTTATAGTGTTATTATTGCGTTGTCTAAACTGATGCCCATGTAAAAAAAAATTTTTTTAAAAAAAAGTGTCAGTCACCTAGATATATGGCTGAGATTCTAGCATTCAGAGTATTCTGTCCCACAGAGTATTCAGAGTATTCTGTCCCACAGATCCTATCTGATCCCCATTGTAAGCAGCAGTCCTGCCCTGCTTTATGGCTGAGATTCTAGCTATCTGTATAACAGAGCATTCTGTCCCAGTGTCTGCACAGATCTTATCTGATCCCCATTGTAAGCAGCAGTCCTGTCCTGCTTTATGGCAGCTGAGATTCTAGCTATCTGTATAACAGAACATTCTGTCCCAGTGGCTGCACACATCCAATCTGATCCACATTGTAAGCAGCAGTCCTGTCCTGCTTTATGGCTGAGATTCTAGCTATCTGTATAACAGAGCATTCTGTCCCAATTGGCTCTGCAGATTTTGTGCTTAGTCTGGCTGCTAATCCCAGGTCTCTATGCTACTCTGGATTTTTATTTTCCTGCAAGACCTGAATTTCCCTTTTCTGGGAATGGGATTAGAACCCAAGGTCAGCAGATGATTTGATGTGCCAGCACTAACAGACATGCCTTGTGTACTTCATTATGGCTGCACAAACCACAGGTATCTTTGTGCTGAACTGCAACTCCCAGCAGCCCCAACAAGCAAAGTAGTGTAGGGAAGTATAGTTGCAAAATGTAAGGGCTGCAGTTCAGATATCCAAGTTGTCTGCACAATTCTGCTCCAACCTCATTTCACTGATGTTCTCATCTAATTGTACAGATTTAAATGGCATTGATTTGACTCCAGTACAAGACACCCCCATGGCCACGAGGAAAGAGGACACGTATGTCCATTTTAATGTTGAAATTGAAATCCAGAAACACGTGGAAAAACTTACCAAAGGTGAGAATGATCTAAAACGTTTAAAGCAAAAGATGTCACGCTTATTCAGCGCTGCATTTGTTTATCCCTTTTTATTTTCATCTTTTGACTCTTGAATAGGGAAGCACCGGATCCACCACTTGGGATTCGGCTGAATGGCCGAATCCTTCGTGAAAGAATCGGCCGAATACCGAACCGAATCCCAATTTGCATATGCAAATTAGGGGCTGGAAACAAAAAAGTGCAAACCTCTTGTGGTGAAAAGTCATGTGATTTCCCTACCCGCCCCAGGTCACCTAATCAGCTGGCTTCTGCTGCGCTGTTTCAAGGGTCAGAACCAGGAGTGCAGAGAAAATAAACGGATACTGCTCTCATTATGCAAAATAACAGTTCTTTGAGTTCCCCTTTAAACCCAGAATACTGATCTTCCCTAATTAAAGCCATCCCTTGCTTGTTGTCTGAGCGCTGTGTTGTGGAATATTTCTTTCATTACTTTATGGCAGAAGTCAGCAGGTTTTGTGCCATAATATCCTGACATTAGATCCATTAACCCCCTCCCCCATATTGATAAGGCAGGGAGGGATAGTGTTGTGCAGGATAGTGTTGGGGCCCCTGAGGCTGCAGGCGCAGTGGGCCTTGGGCCCCCCAGTCCGATACTGACCCCACTATTTATCAGGAATCCCCCCTTCTTTTGAATCTGGAATATTCTCTTACCTATGGGGCATTTGTATAAAAGAATTCCCCTGATATATCCTGCAGACAGGAAGTTTGCTGTGCACTGATCAAATACTCCCCCTATGATCTCATTCTTATTTTGAATCTCTTTCGTATAAATCAACTTCCCTTTATTTTCGGTTGTGGCCCATCGATCAGTGTCCCTCCATAGACTTCATAAAATCATCAGGCCTGAGTCATTCTATGGCAGGATGATGAGCGGAAGGGAGACCCAGATGTTGTGTTGATGGATTGTGCTCTATCCTGCCTGTTCCATACTTGTGACCTCATTCCCTTTGCTCTTTTCAGGGGCAGCTATTTTCTTTGAATTCAAACACTACAAACCGAAGAAGCGATTCACCAGCACCAAGTGTTTTGCCTTCATGGAAATGGATGAGATAAAGCCGGGGCAGACAGTAATAGAACTGTACGTGCATCAAGCCTTTATTGTAGTGCTGCTGATACAGATGAGGAATATTACATTGAGGAGCATTACTTGCCCTTTATTCACATCCAGTACATGTGAGAGTATCATAATCCTTACAGCTAAAGATTGGGGTTTAGCTGGAGTGGGCAGGGCTGTATTTTCTAGATATATATATATATATATATATATATATATATATATATATATAGATAGATAGATAGATAGATAGATAGATAGATAGAGATAAAGATATAGAGAGATAGATAGAGATAAAGATATAGAGAGATAGATAGAGATACTGTATATTGAGATAGATATATATATATATATATATATATATATATATATATATAGAGATATAGATAGACTCCAGTTTCCCATAGACTCCATTTTATCCAAATAATCCAAATTTTTAAAAATGATTTCCCTTTTCTCCGTAATAATAAAACAGTAGCTTGTACTTGATTCCAACTAAGATATAATTAATCCTTATTGGAAGCAAAACCAGCCTATTGTGTTTATTTAATGTTTAAATGGATTTCTAGTAGACTTAAGGCATGAAGACTCGAATTACGGAAAGATCCGTTATCTGGAAACCACAGGTCCTGAGCATTCTGGATAACAGGTCCCATAACTGTATAGACAGATAGATAGATAGATAGATAGACAGATAGATAGATAGACAGATAGACAGATAGACAGATAGACAGATAGACAGATAGACAGATAGACAGATAGACAGATAGATAGATAGAGATATAGAGATATATAACCTATCCCCCCCCCCGGTAACACTAGATCTAAATACAGCCCTGATTGGAGGAAATTTTATTATAATAGAAAAAAATATATATTTTTACTGTCACTGTTGGGTACAGGTCACTTTTCTGCTTCTCTCTGCCAATGCCGGGTTCCATTCTACTTGTCTTCCCTCCTGGGTTTCTCTCGTATAGTAATAGAGGCCCAGGCTTTTAGGGGCAAAGTTTCTTTTACCAGGAGGAAGGTCCCCAAAGAGTCAAAACCACCCAAAAGAGAAGAATTGGTAAAAGCATCCCACAGCCCTTTAGTAGGGAAGTTCTGTGCCTCTGAAGATGCCCCAGTAGCTCAGTTGCACCTTCACATGGCAGCATAGAAATCAGTGCAGTCTGCATCAGAAGTATCAGTCTCTGTTACAGACTAACCTCATTGTTTGCTTGATGATTTCCCACGACCCTTAAAGGTATACTGTCATGGGGAAAAAAAATTCTCAAAAGAGCAAACAGTTTTTTTTATATTTAATTTTGAAATTTGACATGGGACTAGGCATATTGTCAGTTTCCCAAGTGCCCCCAGTCATGTGACTTGTGCTCTGTGTGAGTGATATTACCCCCTCCCTTCCTCCACAGCAGCCTAACAACAGAACAATGGGAAGGTAACCAGATAACCGCTCCCTAACACAAGATAACAGCTGCCTGGTAGATCTAAGAACAGCACTCAATAGTAAAATCCAGGTCCTACTGAGACACATTCAGTTACATTGAGTAGGAGAAACAACAGCCTGCCAGAAAGCAGTTCCATCCTAAAGTGTTGGCTCTTTCTGAAATCACATGACCAGGCAAAATGACATGAGATGCACCTACACACCAATATTACAACTAAAAAAATACACTTGCTGGTTCAGGAATGAAATTTTATATTGTAGAGTGAATTATTTGCAGTGTAAACAGTGTCAGAAATAAAAACAACATCCTAAAAATCACAACAGAATCCCTTTAATCTCGGCAGCCCAAGCTCACTGAGCATGTGCAGTGTCATTGACACACAAAAGATCCCTTACAAGATCCAAGATGGGGAACTGCTGGGAGCAACTTTGAAGGCCTGGATCATTAGTATTATAGGGCTGCTGAACATCCGGGCTGCAACTTTAAGTTCAGGCTTTATTTTTCCTTTAATAAATGGGAACAATTTGAGACGATTGGGGAAAATGAGGCAAACAAAGTTTGATTTTCTCCCCCCCAAAATAACCGTTTCCCCATTTCTATTCATGCAGCTACAAGAAACCAACTGACTTTAAAAGGAAGAAATTACAGTTGCTAACGAAGAAGCCGCTCTACCTTCACCTGCTTCAAACGCTGCTCAAGGACTGAGCGTCTGTGTGTCTTCCTCCAGGGTCAGACTCGCAATACTGCAGTACCCACACACAGGGGAGGCCATTCCATCACTGGAGTCACATGTCAAGATAAATCCATCGGGATATGGAGCATTTATGTACATTCACATAAATAACTGTTTTTTTTAATATAAGTTGCCTGTAATCCTACGTCAAAAAGTAGCAAAATCAATTTTTTGGTCCAACCAACAGCAATAATAGACTTGGGACGTACCATCTTGTGTCTTCATACGAGTGTTAAAGGACTTTGGTGACTGGCTCACTCTTGTACATAGGAGTCTAACACGTATGATCTGTGTACATACAGCATGCTTCCCAGGAGGGCGTAAATCATATCTGGGATCCATTATGTATTTACCCAGAAACCCCATTTAATTCCAGCGCATGGAACCCCCCCCCTCTCCTTACTCCCCCCTATATTAGACCTGACATTATTATCTTCTTCCAATGAAAAACCACTGGGCTTTTTCTAGGCAGAATCCTATTTTCTACAGATTTAATTTAACCCCTTTTTAATCACATCTGTGTAATTTCTGACCCCAATTCCTTAGCACCCGAATGATTTGTACTTCAACAGCTTTGTCACTCTAATGTATATTTTGTATTTAATCCTCTATTGGTGCATTCGGTTTACTGGTAAAGCTGAATGTCTGGGAAAGTAATGATTTCATATGTTCAGATTCTGATGTTTCAACGTTCGCACCCAATATCATTCCCCCAGTGTCGGACTTGGACCCACTAAAGAAGCTGACGCCAACTCTCACAGCAATCAGATTCAGATTTAAGATTGGCCCATGCTGGAAAAAAAGATGTTCCGATTGGTCAGTCTGACACTCTAGTGATTTCCCATTGGCTCACATAGGAAGTGATCTATAGGTTATGTATATTCTTTAAAGGGAAACTGTCGTGGGAAAAATGTTTTTTTCAAAATGAATCATTTTCATCATTTCCAGCAGAATTCTGCACTGAAATCCATTTCTCTAAAGAGCAAACATATTTTTTTATATTTAATTTTGAAATCTGACATGGGGCTAGACATTTTGTCAATTTCCCAGCTGCCCCCAGTCATGTGACTTGTGCCAGCACTTTAGGAGGGAAATGCTTTCTGGCAGGCTGCTGTTTTTCCTTCTCAATGTAACTGAATGTGTCTCAGTGGGACATGGGTTTTTACTATTGAGTGTTGTTCTTAGATCTACCAGGCAGCTGTTATCTTGTGTTAGGGAGCCGTTATCTGGTTACCTTCCCATTGTTCTTTTGTTTGGCTGCTGGGGGGGAAAGGGAGGGGGGTGATATCACTCCAACTTGCAGTACAGCAGTAAAGAGTGACTGAAGTTTATCAGAGCACAAGTCACATGACCTGGGGCAGCTGGGAAATTGACAATATGTCTAGCCCCATGTCAGATTTCAAAATTGAATATAAAAAAATCTGTTTGCTCTTTTGAGAAATGGATTTCAGTGCAGAATTCTGCTGGAGCAGCACTATTAACTGATTCATTTTGAAAAAATTTTTTCCCATGACAGTCTCCCTTTAATCTATTGCCACCAACTTTAATAAATATGATACAGGTATGGGGTCCGTTATCCGGGAAAACCCATTATCTAGAAAGTTCTAAATTACATAAAGGCCATCTCCATAGGGAAAAAAAATGTTACTTGTTTTGTGACGAAAAGTCGCGAGTTCCCTTCCTGCCCCTAATTTGCATACGAACATTAGGATTCCGTTTGTTCAAACTCAAGGATTCTGCTGAAAAAGGCCGAATCCTGAACTGAATCCTTCGGTGGATCCCTAGTAAAATCCTTCCTCTCCATTCAGAAGGACTCTTGCATTGCAACAAAAGCTGCTTTCATGTAAACTTTGTTAAAAAATAAATTGTTTCATTAGATAAAACAATCGTTTTTTGTTTTTTTTTTGTCTTTTCTTTGGAGAGTGTATCACATGGCTGATCTGGGAAGTGATTAATAGCGGGTGCATCTTGCACATGCAGAGTAGGCCCTGAGATTATTATAGGAAGTTATTGGCTTCCTATTTTATTTAAAAATAGAAATAAAATTAAGTTTTTTGACACAACTAAAATAATTCTGCCATGCTTAAGAGGGGCACGTCTGGGTCAGTATTTGTAGTAGTTCAGAGACACTTTATATTATTGTTTCTTCTCCATCCACTTTCTGATTCTCCCCTTATTGTGACCCTACAGAGACCCAGCGCCCAATGTGTTAACAGAAATCAGACTCCGGCTGCTACTGCAGTTTATAAAAATAACTAAAAAGGGGAAATGGCTAGAAATGCTGTATTTTTTATAAACTGAAATTGCAGGATCAGCCCAGAGGTTCAGCAGCCCTATAACAGTAATGATCTGGGCCTTCACAGAAGCTCCCCATCTTGTTTGGCATTTTTTGTGTCAGTGGCACTGCACATGCTCAGTGTGATCTGGGCTGCTTAGGGATCGTCATAAATTATCAAATCAGCACAAGTCAAATAATATCTGCCAGAAGCCGATACAGCAAGACTGATTAATAATCAGAATATACAGACGGCACTGGGTCCTGTGTTGTCATGTAATCTAATGTGAATTTTATAGTTTGTGTATTGTTTAATATAAACTTTCTCCAACTCTGCAGAACCAGCGGCTGCAGCAAAATAATCCTTCAAATAGAATCCCAGTTTATCTGTTTAAATCTGGCTCCATGATCTTTGTCCCTGCAGCTGGAGTTGGAAACAGTAAAGGGGATGTAAAGGCAAAAATAAAATCCAATACAAATCTCTACACAGTCGCCGACTGCTCTACAGGGAAACAAACAAAGCTGCTTGAGTTCTGCATGGCTGGGAAGTAAGGCGGGGGCTCCCCCTGCTGTTCATAAGTATGATTGTTTCCCTGCAGAGCAGTTAGTGACCGTCTGAAAATTCCTATCCACAGCAGTAAATGAAGGGAGAATTTCACTGCATACAGTCAGGTTTCTTATTAAAACAATACACATTTTTTAATTAAAGCATATTGGAGATAGGTTTCTTTTTCATTAAAGAAAGTAAAAATGGGATTTTATTTTTTTTTGCCTTTACATGCCCTTTAATTCTGATGCAGAATGCACTGGTTTCTATGCTGCCATTAAATGAGAATCTGAATTCATTGGTAGTTGGACTTGTATTGTGAATTTCTCCTTATATAAAATAGCAGGGCACTTCAGAAAAACTGACACTGCATCTTGTCCTTGATCTACACTCTAACACCACCTAGTGTTCATCTTATGTATTGCAAAGCCATGTATTCGTATAATACGGAGAAGCACTTATTGTAACAATAGTTAATCGCTCAGCCCAAGCCCCTGTGCTCCCCGTTGTTTTGCCTTTGAGAGATGGTGCAGCAGACAGTCAGCATTTAGGCCCTACTGCTATATATGACTAATTATACAATGGTGGTGCTTCTATGATAATCACTTTTCTTGCTAGGGATTCACTGGTAAATTTATAATTATTGGAATTTCCCAGAGGCTCCTACAAGAATACTCAAGCTCATTATTTTGGAGCCGGTAGGTTATTAAAAGAACACGTGATAAAACAGGAGTCATAGAGAAGAGTTTTCCTATTCTTTATTATTAGAATTATTCTCTGATTTACAGGTTATGTGCACTTCTGGTGTTCCCAACCAGAGATTAAAAACAATTCTTTATTCTATGTAAACCAGTGGTCTAGGCTACAGCCGAGCGTGGAAAAGCCATTGCAAATAATGTCATTATAAAATGTATTTCCACAGGAAATGTTGACATTCATTTCTTTAAGACAAATAAGGGTTAACTCTGGTACATTAAAGGGGATGGGGGTAGGGAGACAGGCGTGTCTGTATTGCAAATCCAGAATAATTAATTAAAAATCCCCCAAAAAACAAAAAAGTAAAATATTGCAAATAGAAGACGAGTGAAATAATAAATTGGGGGGTATTTGTGTAAACCAGTAACGCTGTATCCAATGGGAAACTATTGAAAGTACTTTTTGTTTCTAGCGTGTGTTTCCATAGCAGAAATTTCAGGGTTTGGGTTCAGATGGGAGTTCGTGGTCTGTCCGTGCGGGTGGTCTCTGTGCAGAAGAGAAAACGCGCTGATCAGGCAGTGATGGGCCTACCGGGAAGGATCCAGGATGAGGTCCTGCAGGAAAGTCCCGACCTTGAATAAAGTCTCTTGCTCCAGATGGTGGTCGAGGTGGTGGGACTCCTTGAGGATGAAATTCTCTAGCCCCAGGAGGTGGGGGACCTGGGACAAAATCTCTAGCTCCTGGAGGAGGGGGCCCTGGTAAAAACTCTCTTGATCCAGGATGAGGAGGTCCTCCTATAAATTCTCTTGCTCCTGGAGGGGGTAGGCCAGGTGGGAAGTCTCTTGCTCCTGGAGGAGGGTTTCCAGGTGGCAAGTCCCTTACTAGAGGAGGTCCAGGTGGGAAGTCTCGCCCTCCTGGTAGTGGGGGACCTGGAGGGAAATCCCGAGGACCAGGAATAGGGGCCCCAGGTGGGAAGTCCCTTACTCCTGGAGGAAGCATGGAGTAATCCCTAGGACCAGGAGGTGGCATAGGACCAGGGGGATAATCTCTAGGACCGAGGGGTCCACGGATAAAACCTCTCAGATCAGAAGGCATTGGACCAGGTGGTAAGAATGGTCTTGGTGGGAGGTCTCTCATTCCAGGTGGTGGGCCATGCACTGAAAAGAAAAAGTACAGATTACCGGGACATTTCCTAGAGAACCTGGACTACAATTCCTATAGTCCAGTGTTAACCATATTCTTACTAGGAACAACTGAACAATCTTTTTCATTCAAATAGTGTCATGGACTAAGCAGCATTACCTTTCCCAGCTTAATATCACAGAGCAGATACGCCATTTCTAAGTACATTGGGTTTAACACTTCTATTTTAGTGATATCAGGGCTACCAAAACAGGGATGGGGGCAAACAAGACTTTTGTCAGGGGGCTGAATGCCATGAAAGGGACAAGGTTTTGCACTAAAGGGGTGAATAGATTGGCATATGGTACAGTCCTGCAGCGGGTCGGGTACACGCAGGTTACCCAAAAAAAAAAAAAAACGGGCACGCGGCGGAATGAGGGGAAGATTTTTAGGTTTGGGTAACCTGCGGGTCGCGGCTCTGTGGGTCGGGTTGCAAGTCTCATCTAAATTTCTTATCTTATGTAATATTGTCTATATTTTACTCCTTTTAAAGTTTTAAAAAACTTGTTTCTGCCCTGCCCATTTTTGATGACATCACTTCCAGTTTGCAGCAACATCACTTCCTGTTTGATGGTGGTCAGCGGGTTGCAGGTCGGGTTGCGAATAAGGCAGTTGCGGGTCCAGGTTTGGAAGCGGATCAAAGTGGGTAAATATGAGGGTTGCGGTTCGGGTCTGGGTCTTAGAAATTGGTTCTGCACAGGACTCTAGTATATGGAGCCCCCCATGACTATTTAATGGAAATCCTCCCTGGTTTTAGGGAGAGGCACAACCAATTTCCCCCGTGTGTCGTCACTTTCCATTCAAAAGAACAGGAAATATTCCGGTGGAACCACTAAGGAATTCTGAATACAACATTCCCAATATGATTCCTGTAATGCCAGGTGGGAAAATGGCATTTAGAAAGCAGCGTGGCAGTTGGGCTAAAGGCCTTAAACCAATGTTATCAGAATCTCCCTTGATGTGACACTGGGGGAATATTGGCCGAACCGAAAAGCCAAAAAGGAGGAAACTAAAAGTCACTTGGACAACCCCAAATATGGAAAGCGAGTTACTCTCTCTCCATCTGAAAGTAAAGCTCCACAAAAACCATAGCATGACCCAAGTCTAGTAACCTAGAGCCAACCATGACTGAACCTAGGAAAGGCTTCTGGTTGATTGGTTGCTATGGGTTACTAGAACTAAGCTGGACTTTACAGCTGTCGTTTATTATATCACCCCACAGAATATTCTCTAGAACCCGTGTAGTATTATGTTCCTACTTTGTGGAGGAAGCAGAGGTCTGGGTCCAAAGGGTCCTCTTGGAGGAAGTGGACCAATCATCCGTACGGGTGGCTGTGACATCACACCGGCGGGTGCAGGAGAATTCATAACTGGTGTTCCAGGAAATGATGGTGGACCTTTAGCTCCAGGGAGGACCTGTTCATAACAAAGAGCATTCAGGTGAAAGAAACTGCCATTTCAGCTTAGTAATGACTAGAATATTCTCAGCGTTACGGAGCTCCAGTATCTAGAGACTGCGTAAAGCAGCCCCAGTGAACCTGTTTGATTCATTATCAGAACCACTAATGTAATTTCTTCCTGGATGCTGGAATTAACGCTTCAATGTCTGGGACCTGGGGTTTTCCGGATAACGAATGTTTCCATAATTTGGATCTTCATACCTTAGATCTACTAGAAAATCATTTAAACATTAAATAAACTCAATAGGCTGGTTTTGCTTCCAATAAGGATTAATTATATCTAAGTTTGGATCAAGTACAAGTTACTGTTTTATTATTACAGAGAAAAAGGAAATCATTTAAAAACATTTGGATTATTTGGATAAAATGGAGTCTATGGGAGATGGACTTTCCGTAATTCAGAGCTTTCTGGATAACGGGTTTCCGGATAACGTATTTAATATCTATATTTGTGCATTAAAGAAATCCCCCAGTGGATACGCAAGATTTGACCTAAAGTCTTTGCATACTATATTTACCTTTTATCATATGTGTATATTTACATATATTTGTTTATTTACAATATTTCTTCCTAATGTGCTTTTCTTGGTCTCTGTTCAACCTTTAAATCTGTAAACAGATGAAAATAGGGGAGAATCCTTCCAAAATGTGTCGCACTAGCTGTACTGTACATTGAACTACCCAATAACCCAGCAACCAATCAGATATTCGCTTTTGCTGTTCTACTGCACCGAAAGCAAACGGCTGATTGGTTTAAAGGAACTTGCTAGTGCAAGGAATCATTTTTACTTGGAATGTAATTGAAATGTGGCATATGTGCTATCCAAGAAAGTCACAAACTAAATCCTTGCTGCTTAGTTAACAGATATCCCCAAACCAACATATTTAAAGGAAAACTACAGCCATGATATAGATCAGGTTTCATAAGATACAACAGGTTTGAAATTTCTCCTGCAGCTTTTTACTGGTTGGGGAAGGAATTTGCTTTGCTCTGATCATTTCTTTGCTTGTCGGAGGACAAAAGACAAATGTTTCCCCGGCAGTTGCACGACCCAGTTACTCTCACTTACCTGTAGGTCTGTACATTTCCTAAAGGAATACTGTGTGTTGCAGTTATAGGTTTCATTTAAAAAATTATTACCCAGCAACCCAGAGACACACACCAAGCACCCTCCCCCCCATGCTGTCAGCACCTTATGAAATACCAGTAAATAAAAACTCTTGCGTTTTTCTATTCTGATCAGGTGACGTCCTGTTAGATTCACCATTTGCACTGGTCGCACTTCTAGTAGGTGATATGTTAGGAGGCTTATTCAATTGCTTTCAAGAATGGACATATGGCAAATTTGTGCCCCTAAGTCTAATGAAGAATGCTGCAGTCAGCCTCTCCCAGGCTTAATTAGACACAAACAATTGTGAACGTAACCTTCGATTTAGTGTTCCTAAAGGAGAAGTTAAGGTTAAAATTGAGTAAGCCTTATCAGAAAGGTCTATATAAATACACCAGTAAATCTTCAAAGTAATGCTGCTCTGAGTCCTCTGTCAAAAGAAACACCACATTTCTTTCCTTCTATTGTGTACACATGGGCTTCTGTATCAGACTTCCTGTTTTCAGCTTAAACCTCCTTGCCCCGGGCGTGAGCATGCTCAGTTTGCTCCTCTTCCCCTCCCTAGCCTAGTGAGCAGGGAGAGACTCAGGCTGGAAGTGATGTCACACCATGCCAATATGGCAGCTGCTATCCTAAACAAGCTTCTAGAGCTTTATGGTAACATTCTACAGAATAAATTCAACATTCTATCTTGCACTTTTGCAGCTAATCTATTGGCAATAAAATGCCTCCGTAGCTTTCCTTCTCCTTTAAAGGATTTGTTCGCCTTTAAATTAACTTTTAGTATGATTTACACAATTTGCAATTGGTTTTCATGTTTTATTATTTGTGGTTTTGAGCTATTTAGCTTTTTATTGAGCAGCTCTCCAGTTTGCAGTTTCAGCCATCTGGTTGCTAGGGTCCAGATTCCCCTAGCAACCATGCAACGATTTCAATAAGAGACTGGAATATAAACAGTAGAGGCCTGAATAGAAAGATGAGTAATAAAAGTAGTGATAAGAATACATTTGTAGCCTTACAAATATTTGGTTTTTTTTTTTAGATGGGGTCAACGAACCTAGGTTTGCCATCTGTCCAGTTTTGACCCGGACAGCCCGGTATTTTGAGGGGCTGCCGGGGTCTATACTTCCTGCCTGATTTTCCAAATAAAGAAAACTGGGCGGGATTCCCTTGATTGACGATCGGCCAATCGCCACGTCATAGCCCGCCCACTGACGGCACGGGTTCGCCCACTGATGTCACAGACCCTCCCCCCCGCCCGGTCTCAGCCAGACATAAAAGTGGCAACCCTAAGTGAACCCCATCTGAAAAACTGGAAAGAGTTGGAAGAAGAAGGCAAATAATTAAAAAAAAACTATAAAAAAGTAAAAAACGAAAAGTTGCGTAGAATTGGCCATTCTATTACATACTTAAAATTAACTTAAAGGTGAACCACCTCTTTAAACATGAGAGAACAAGTGTGAATTTGTCAATTGTTAATAGAGTATTTGATATACTGGATACAATATGTAACATATCAGTATATAATACGTATACTGTACAGTCCTGGCTTCTTATACTGAGTGGGCATGTGCCAAAGCTTCAGTTTTGCATTTTACAAATACACAAGGTCCTTTGCAATCAACACCTTATCAATATATTAACCCAGAATCCTCAGCCAAATGTGATGAGTAGAGACAGAGACATATTATGGGGAAGCGCATGCAAGTCAGTTAGCAGCTCACTCTTTGCACCTGAAGCGGTTACATGACACCCAGCTCAATCCATTGCTGCCGCATACTTACTGCCTCCACTTCATCGGGTGGGGGAAAGCTAGGAGCCACACTTGGGGCCTCAGGCTCAGGAGGCGGATTTGGCTTTTGTTTTTACAAGAAAAAATTCAATAAGAAAATCATGTACATAAAATGCCACATATAAATGATAGGTAAAAATGGGGTTGAATGAACTTCTTTTAAATACAGGGCCCCTTTAATATCAAGGGCAGTCCTATAGTAAAGCAAAGGGGCCTCTTTTTATTTGGAACATACCATGCCGTCCACCGTCATCGAGGGAGAGGATGTTCTTGGGCCCATGGAAGCTGAATGGCCAAGTTCCACTGAAACACAGAATAAAATGTGGGCTAAATACAAGTAGACTGTAAAAAAACATTTTCTGTTCCATTTTACTGCATTTGGTTTCCCATTTAAATCACAGATACCACGGCAACACTGTCTTTTTTTGGCTTTAAGTTTTGCTGCATCCGGACACTTGGGGGCAGATTTATCAACGGTTGAATTGAAAATAATAACGAACCGAATCCGACGGGTGGGAACATAGTAAGTAAGGTTGAAAAAAGACACACGTCCATCAAGTTCAACCTTTTAGTTTTTTTATCTGCCAGTTGATCCAGGGAAGGGGAAAACATTTTTTACTTCCTTGTTTTGTGACAAAAAGTCACGTGATTTCCCTCCCCATCCTTTTGGATTCGGTTCGGCCTGGTAGAAGGATTCGGCCGAATCCGAATCCTGCTGAAAAAGGCCGAATCCTGGATTTCGGTGCATCACTATTTATCATACTCTGACCCTTTAAGAACTTGAATTCGACTATTCGCCACCTAAAAACTTCCGAATTGCTGTTTAAGTCAATGGGAGATGTCCTGGGATCAATTTGGAGTTGTTTGCAGCCTTCCTGACATTCGAGTTTTTTTCTGAGAAAAAAAAATAGAATTCGAGTTTTTTTAAATTCGAATCAAATTCGTTTAGAATTCGGTTCGAGTTTTCTGGTCGATTTAATCCACCGTTTGAAAAATTTGATTTTTTTAATAAATTTCGAATTTGAGTTTTTAAAAACTCACATGAATTCGAAATTCGACCTTTGATAAATGTGCCTCTTGATGTAATTCTTGATGTCACGATCAAAATTTGCAACAGTGCAGGACCAAAGCCAAAGTACTGTTATAAAGAACAATGACCCCAAGGGAGCACAATGACCCCAAGTTTCACTTAGGACAACATTCACTGGATTCAACCAATATATAATGAACAAAGTATCCCTTTCTTGTAAAATATAAGGTTATTATAAGTTACCGAGGAGTTTCATGACCATATAAAAGTAAGAGGCCGAAGGCTGAGTGTATTTATACAGGTCATGGAACTCCAAGGTAACTTCTAATATCCTCATATTTTGCAACAGGGGTACTTTATTTATTATAATACACAAGTTTCAGTGAGTCATGTGACAGAAATGATATCACTACTCACCGTTTATAACTGATGACATCAGAACTCACCGATTATAAGGATATAATTTACAAGATACTCATGGCTTTTGTGTATTATATAGAAATGATTTCAATACAGTGAACCGTACAGATATTCTGAAGACAGAACAGCGTAAGTGACATCCTATAGTGTGCCGATAACAAAGAGAAGGAATACTGACCTCTAGCAGAAAACAAAAATCCTTTCTGTGTCTTACAGCATATAAATAACATTAGTTACATATTCTCTATGATGTGTGAAGCCTAAACCTACTTTCCTAATACAGCCTGGACCGAACACAATCCCCCATGTTCCTCTTTATCCGAATGTGAGAACTTTGAAACATTCAACTGGGCCAGAATAAACCTGTCTGCAGTTATCAGAGAGCCACCCACCTGGAGCAGAGATTCTTCCTGACATATCAGCTTGGGAACGCCTTGGTCCAGGTGGAATGTCCACGGCACCTTTATGTCAGATAAAGATAATTATTACCATGGAGTATTTCGATTTATGCTGCATAATGTAACACATTTTGAAAATATTGTAGTGATTTATCTAGTGCTCATTGACTGCTAGTATGCTGCCATAAATGCAACCAGCTGCAGCCAATCTGAGAAGCCACACAAGTGAGTTAGCTGATACATTCATACATGGGGGTAATTTATCAACAATGGGCAAATTTGCCCATGGGCAGTAACCCATGGCAACCAATCAGATTGCTGCATTCATTGTTCTTCTTGCAGCTGGCTTTAAAAAGCTAATCACTGATTGGTTGCTGTAGGTAACTGCCCATGGGCAAATTTGCCCAGTGTTGATAAATGAGCCCCACTGAGCACTAAGTTTGCATTGCAGCAGATTTGTGCCCCGGACTAGCGAGATGAAAGAAAGGTTGCAAATTGCAGTCAATACCATGCAGGCCTGACATTCTTGGGACAATGTTCTGCAGTGATGACCTCAGGCCCTTTCTGCAACAATATTGACTGGAGTGAAAATCTGCTGTGTGCAACAGAATGTTATTTACCAAAGTCACCTTTAGGACCTTCAGATCTACTGAGATTGGCAGATGATGACCTTCCGGATACATCCATCGTTAGAGGAGGTGAAGGATTTCCCCCACTTACAGGGGAAGGTCCAAACGAGCCATCTCTGCTCAGATTACCTTAATTAATAGAAAATGAAAATGCTGTTAGGGGGTCAATATAGCGTTTCAATTCAATTCTTCAAGGAACAGAAAAATCAGTAACTAAAAGGAACAGTAACATCAAAAAATCAAAGTGATTTAAAGTAATAAAAATATAATGCAGTGTTGCCCTGCACTGGTAAAACTGGTGTGTTTGCTTCAGAAACACTACTATAGTTTATATAAACAAGCTGCTGTGTAGCCATGGGGGCAGCCATTCAAGCACAGGATACACAGTAGATAACAGATAAGTACTACTATAGTTTATATAAACAAGCTGCTGTGTAGCCATGGGGGCAGCCATTCAAGCACAGGATACACAGTATATAACAGATAAGTACTACTATAGTTTATATAAACAAGCTGCTGTGTAGCAATGGGGGCAGCCATTCAAAGAAGAAAAGGCTCAGGTTACACAGCAGATAAGCTCTGTAGAACATAATGGTGTTATCTGTTATCCACTATTTAACCTGTGCCCTAAAGCTTTTTTTCAATTTCTGCCATGGCTACACAGCAGCTTGTTTATATGAACTATAATAGTGTTTCTGATGCATACACACCAGTTTTACCAGTGCAGGGCAACAGTACATGATATTTTCATTACATTATACACTTAATTTTTTGTGGACAAGTGGACCTGTCACCCATAAATAAAAATCTGTATAATAAAAGACCTTTTCAAATTTAACACAAAATTAGTTTTTTTATTTAGGCATGCATAGCTGTTGTAAACTCATTTAAAAATCTCAGCTGTCAATCAAATATTGCCTACTCCTCCTCTATGCCTCAGGCATAGAGGCAGGGCAGGCAATTTGTTTCACTTTCCATTCAGCACTTCCTGGATATCACTGCACTTCCCACAGTGCCCCTCTCTCTTTACCATTTAATTGTGTAACCAGGACATGGGGATGGACATCAGGTCCCCCATTCTGGTGCACAAACAAGATTCTGAGATGATACAAGGCTTGTCTTAATAACACTGTCCACAAAATGGCTCCTGCCTGCTTGCTATAATTTCCAGACTGAAAGAAACAATATTCAAATAATTTATATAGTGTAGTTAAAGTTTATTTTGGTTGACCAATGTGATAAAATAGGATTTGTAATAATTTTTTCGGATGACAGGTCCGCTTTAAGGAGCCGGGAGGAATGTCACAGATACTACATTTCCAGATAAGCACAGGCAGACTGGACTAGGGGGTAGGAGTAGGGTTGCCACCTTTCCTGGAAAAAAAAAATCCGGCCTTCCTATATATTTAGCATTTTCCCATTAATAACATTGGTATCAACCATCATTTTTACCGGCCAGGCCGGTAAAATACCGGCCAGGTGGCAACCCTAGATAGAAGGCAGAGAAGGTACTTGCCTGGTGCCCCCCCAGCTTTGTGCCCTAGGCACGTTCCTATTCTGCCTACCCCTAGTTCCGGCCCTGAATACAGTTCCACATTAATACGTTACACTGACAAGAATTGGCTATGGGTCAATCACACATAGAGATGGCGCGAACTGTTCGCCGGCGACGCGCGAACATCGGGTGTTCGCGCTCGCCGGAAGTTCGCGAACGTCGCGCGACGTTCGCCATTTTGGGTTCGCCATTGTTGGCGCTTTTTTTTGCCCTCTCACCCCAGACCAGCAGGTACATGGCAGCCAATCAGGAAGCTCTCCCCTGGACCACTCCCCTTCCCTATAAAAACCGAAGCCCTGCAGCGTTTTTTTCACTCTGCCTGTGTGTGCTGAAGAGATAGTGTAGGGAGAGAGCTGCTGCCTGTTAGTGATTTCAGGGACAGTTGAAAGTTTGCTGGCTAGTAATCGTTTTGATACTGCTCTGTTATTGGAGGGACAGAAGTCTGCAGGGGTTTGAGGGACATTTAAGCTTAGGTAGCTTTGCTGGCTAGTAATCTACCTTCTACTGCAGTGCTCTGTATGTAGCTGCAGTGGGCAGCTGTCCTGCTTCTGATCTCATCTGCTGACTGCTGCAATAACAGTAGTCCTTGTAAGGACTGCTTTTATTTATTTTTTTGTTCCAATACAGAGCAGTATCAAGCAGATTACTAGCCAGCAAACTTACTATCATCTGTCCCTGAAATCACTAACAGCTCTCCCCCTACACTATCTCTTCCAAGCACACACAGGCAGATTTTTCAGATACATTTTTGCCCTTGATCCCCCTCTGGCATGCCACTGTCCAGGTCGTTGCACCCTTTAAACAACTTTAAAATCATTTTTCTGGCCAGAAATGTCTTTTTTAGATGTTAAAGTTCGCCTTCCCATTGAAGTCTATGGGGTTCGCGAAC
This sequence comes from Xenopus petersii, assembly GCA_038501925.1. Taxonomy (NCBI): domain Eukaryota; kingdom Metazoa; phylum Chordata; class Amphibia; order Anura; family Pipidae; genus Xenopus; species Xenopus petersii. The sequence continues at coordinate 159,807,541 of CM076680.1, forward strand.
CGCTCGCATTTTTGCGCAAGTTCGCGAATATGTTCGCGAACTTTTTTTCCGACGTTCGCTACATCCCTAATCACACACACATCCTGATTGACAAAGAGAGGAAGGCAAGCTGGAAACTGGTGAATGGGTGGCGCTAGCCCAAAAGAGAATTTGGCTGAAATTTTGGGGTAAATGTATTCAGTGTTTTGGATAACCATGTTATGATTATATATTTATACATTTGTAAACCTATGTTTTATGCTTATTACCTCTCTTTACTGGTTGCTGATGCTCTGGCCTTCCTGGTGTCGGTTTCACAATGGCAGGTCTCTGGAGCGCTGTAATTCTTTGGTTGGCTTCAATTAATCTGAAATAGAATTATAAAAAATTGATGTACACTGTTCACATGTCAGATAGAGCATAACCTGACATGTAAGTGTGTTCTCTTACTTCTGCCTGAGGTTTGCACACTCTCGTTTCTCTTCTGCCAAGGTTCTCTCAGCTGACCGAGCAGTGAGCTGAAACATAGACAGCAATTGAAGGGAATAAAATAGTCATATGCAATAGCAATTACTCATCATAACCATTTGCAATAGATCAAACTGCACTCAAATAAAAACATTTGATCATTGACAATAACTTCTTTGAGCATGAAGGCTCGCTGGAACAACTGTGAGAAAAAGTTCCTTAAAGGCTAATAACAAAAAAGGACATTTCATAGCTGTGTCTGAAATCAATTCTCAGACCCGCTGCTTCCATAAAAGTCCACTTTTTTTAGAATGTAATTGAATAAATGATGTGATTTGATGACAGGAAGTTGTGGCAGTTCTATTATAATGCTCTTTTTTAGCAACGTGATATAAACACTGATAAACATTCTAATGCTCTGGACTGGCAGTAGGATAGTTCTAATCTAGAGGAGACAGATCAACAAATGCTATTACTAATAGGGATGCACCGAATCCAGGATTCGGTTCGGCCAGGATTCGGATTCGGCCGAATCCTTCTGCCCGGCCGAACCGAATCCGAATTTGCATATGCAAATTAGGGGCGGGGAGGGAAATTGCGTGATTTTTGTCAGAAAACAAGGAAGTAAAAAATGTTTTCCCCTTCCCACCCCTAATTTGCATATGCAAATTAGGGTTCGGATCCGGTGAAGGATTCGGCCGAATCCAAAAGAGTGGATTCGGTGCATCCCTAATTACTAATCAAATGTCAGTGAAAACACATAAATGGTTAAATAAACACATAAATGGTTAAATAAACACATAAATGGTTAAATAAACACTCTATAACTTTTTTTTACTGAACTATATTTAAGGGGGAGATAAGTAATACACTCACCCAGTTTTCATGTGCTTTCTTTTCATGGCCTGCAATCTAAAAAACAAAATAAAAAGAAGAATTAAGCAAAATCGTAAATGATTATTTATTTTCTCTGGAATATGGAATAAAGAAACCCCCCTAATGATGCTTCAGGCTAAAATGAAATGTATGTAATTATAAGGGCCAGGCAGGCCTATCATGGCACAATCGATGGTCCCTTGGACCAATTTCTCTACTCTAGGAGCAGGAACGTTTTCCTTCAGATTCAATTAGGCATTATGTAGAATTGTAGTAAAATCTGTACTTCTACATAGTTCTAAAGTGTCAAATCACAGGACTGAAGTATTTCTGGTTATAGCGTTTCTTCTCAAGAAATATAAACATTTTAGGGCAGACACACACGCTCAGATTCAGGGAGATTAGTCGCTCAGTAACATATCTCCTCTTCTTAGGGGCGACTAATCTCCCCTAACTGCCTCCCGCTGGCGGGATGATACGGTGTGCTTCGTTTTCCGAAGTCGCCCGAGGTTGCCTTACATTCCAGCCGGCAGGATGGCAGTTCAGGGAGATTAATCGCCCCGAAGAAGAGTCGATTAATCGCCGGGCGACTAAATCTCCCCGAATCTGTGCGTGTCTCTGCCCTAAGTGCTATACTTAAATAACATGCAACCAGATGTTGAGAATTTTAGAATTATTTAAAGGCATTTAACTAGTTGTTATTCCACCAAGCAACAAAGGGCAATGGTTTGAATTACAAAAATAAATAAATAATAAGAGAAGGAAAGGTAAACCTCCATTGGAGAGCTAAAAAGGAAACACTGTATGTAAGAGAAACTGCCCATTACCTGGTTTTTAAAGGACCTTTCCGTTTTCTGCAGCTCCTCTTCCATTTCCTGAATTCGTTGCCTACAAAATCAAATAAAATTGTCCAATTGTAAAATGACGCAGGCCCTACGTAATCCCAAATTTCACTTTCCTTAGCGGAACTCAATTTACATCAGTCAATATTTGGATACTTGATTATCACTTCAATTGACAATTTTACTCCTTCTTCACAGTTTCAACATACAAGCAAAAAAATACTTACTTATAGATTTTGACTTCTCCTACGGCCTCAACAGCCTTTTCATCAGCCAAATTCAGCTTTTGCTCTTTGTCTTGGCGCTCATATTCCTCCTGTGTAAGTTTCCTAGAACAAAAAACAATCTTAGTCTCCTTTTTAAATAATTAGATATGTACAGTGAAAATACAGAGGTTGCCAAAATGTTGGTGTAGTAGATATGAGTTAGGGTTAGATTTTGGTTAATTTAGGGTAAAGTTCTGAGGGACTAAAGAATGGACTCACTCAACAGTCAAATTATACTGTCTTATCCTGCTGTTCACCCATGTACAGTCATATGTAAAACTTTGGGAACCCCTCTTAATTCTTTGGAGTTTTGTTTATCATTTGCTGAACTTTCAAAGTAACAACTTCCTTTTAATATATAACATGCCTTATGGAAACAGTAGTATTTCAGCAGTGGCATAACGTTTTTTGGATTAACAGAAAATATGCATCATAATAAAAATTAGACAGGTGCATAAATTTGGGCACCCCAAAAGAGATATTACATCAATACTTAGTTGAGCTCCTTTTGCAAATGTAACAGCCTCTAGACGCCTCCTATAGCCTTTGATGAGTGTCTGGATTCTGGATGGAGGTATTTTTGACCATTCGTCCATATAAAATCTCTCCAGTTCAGTTAAATGTGATGGCTGCTGAGTATGGACAGTCTGCTTCAAATCATCCCATAGATTTTCCATAATATTCAAATTGGGGGACTGTGACGGCCATTCCAGAATATTGTACTTCTCCCTCTGCATAAATGTCTTTGTAGATTCCCAAGTGTGTTTAGGGTCATTGTCTTGTTGGAATATCCAACCCCTGCGTAACTTCAACTTTGTGACTGATGCTTGAAAATTATCCTGAAGAATTTGTTGATATTGGGTTGAATTCATCCGACCCTCGACTTTATCAAGGGCCCCAGTAGTCCCTGAGCTAGCCACACAGCCCCACAGCATGATGGGACCTCCACCAAATGTGACAGTAGGTAGCAGGTGTTTTTCTTGGAATGCCATGTTCTTCTTCCGCCATGCAAAGCGCTTTTTGTTGACCAAATAACTAAAAAGCACTTTGTTCCAAATGACAGTGGCTAATGTCTAAATGAGCTTTTGCATACAACAAGCGAGTGTTTGTGGTGTTAGTGCAGAAAGGGCTTCTTTCTCATCACCCTGCCATACAGATGTTCTTTGTGCAAATTGAGCTTAATTGTAGAACGATGTACAGATACACCATCTGCAGTAAGATGTTCTTGCAGGTCTTTGGAGGTGATCTTTGGGTTGTTTGTAACCATTCCCACAATTCTCTGCATATGCCACTCCTGTATTTTTCTTGGCCTGCCAGAACTGGGTTTTACAGCAACTGTGCCTGTGGCCTTCCATTTCCTGATTACATTCCTTACAGTTGAAACTGACAGTTTAAACCTCTGAGATAGCTTTTTGAAGGCTTCTCCTAAACCATGATCCTGAACAATCTTCGTTTTCAGTTCTTTTGAGAGTTGCTTTGAGGATCCCATGCTGTCACTCTTCAGAGGAGAGTCAAACAGAAGCACAACTTGCAATTGGTCACATTAATACCCTTTCTCATGATTGGACACACCTGCCTATGAAGTTCAAGGCTTAACAAGCTAATCCAACCAATTTGGTGTTGCCAGTAGTCAGTATTGAGCAGTTACATGCATTCAAATTAGCAAAATTACAATTTTTTTCACATTTGATTTAATTATATACAACTGAATACTGCTTCACTAAAAAATCTTGGTTCAGAAAACACCCCAGTACTCGGTTGTTCCTGGGAAATGTAAGACACACCACTGTTATCTTTTTTGTTGAAAGTGGAGTAAATTATTATGCAGGCTGAGAGGGGTTCCCAAATTTTTTCATATGACTGTATCTCTAATTCACCAACCCAGGTTTTTTTTTTTTTTTTTTTTTTATATCATGCTCTGAAGAAGGATTTGCATATTTTATCATTTTATTTCAAACTGCCTGCAAGACAGCAGCTCTCATTTTTATGTTTCTATGTTCCCCCATTCCAGACTCTCAGACTCTGCTGGGATCCCAAATGGTTCCATGGGTGAATTGTTTTCCATAGTACCATATGTAAAAAGTATCAAACTAAATATGCTGGTCCCCTCCCACCACAGTGCTGTGCCCCCATCTCCTTACGTACTTTTGCAGGGCCATCTCCTTCTGCTGGTACAGTTCCGTAAGGATTTCAACCTTCTGGCGCAGAGTTTTGTATTCGTTGTCCAGGTGATTCTTGTCTGACTGCATAGCACTGCTGTCGTGCTGAAGTTGCTTAATTTGTTCTAGATAAGAGAGACACATATACATTTACAACTGCAGCTTTGATGGGTTTTCACCTATAAAGTAAGAAAATCAAAATAACAACCAGCCGAAGTGTGTTGGCCCCATCACTGCAAAAACATGAAACATCTGATGTCATCTGTAACAGATACAACTAGACTTTTTCATAATAGAGTAGCACCCCTTGCATCTTGAATTTTGTCATGTGGAGGAATTATTTTGTTAGGTGCTTTTCACTTAGGGTGTCAATCAATTGCTATAGATTGCAAAGTCTCTGTATCAGACACTCATGGGGGAATGCAATCATGAGCTTAGCCAGTCAGAGGCTCTGCATGGAACGTGTCTCTAAGTTTATTCCCTTCTACATCATAATACAACTAATTTACTATAATTATTTTTAATGCTGGTAAATGGCACAAGGGTCACCAGCCAAGGGCAAAGTTGGGCACACACAAAAGGATCAGCTCATATGCTAAGGTTAAAAAAAAAAAAAAAAGCAGACCGTTGCCCAGCTTGGACACCGATATTCTGGGCCACACTAGGCTGATAAAAAAGTCATTGGTAGAAAACTGCATTTACAAGAAGATGTCATGTCGCTCATGTTGAAGGAATCAGGTTGGCAGCTTAAATAATCGTTGTTATGGCCTGCTTAAAGGAGAACTAAAGCCTAACTAAAGAAGTAGCTAGAAACGTTGTACATTATGTTTTGGGCTTCTGTACCAGCCCAAGGCAACCACAACCCATTAGCAGTAAATCTGTATCTCCAAAGATGCCCCAGTAGCTCCCCATCTTCTTTTCTGCTGATTCACTGCACATGCTCTGTGCTGCTGTCACTTACTGAGCTTAGGGACCCACTCACAATATACACTACACATAGAATAGAAATGTCACAATATAAGGCTGATTAGTAATTAATACAGATAATTACTACATGGCAGCACAGAAACCAGTGCAATTAGCATCAGAATTTAATAATCAGCCCTGTAGCATAAGTTTATATTACAGACCAACCTCATTTTCTGCTGGATAATTAGTGACGAGCCCTAAGCTTAGCTTCTCAACAGCCAATCAGAGCCCACTGAGCATGTGAGTGTCACAGACACTTTCCAAGATGGTGACCCCCTGTGACAAGTTTGAAGTCCTGGATCATTGCTGCTATTGACAAGCTGAAACTTTAGCCTCGTGCAATAAGTTCAGTATATAACATTTCTAGCCATATTTATGTTTAGGGTTTAGTTCTCCTTTAAGGTGATGGAGTAGGTGACAAGGGAAGTTAGTAATAACAATTCAATTTACTTGTTCAATCACTAGTTTGTCACGGACCAAATCAATAATTGGTCTAATAAAAGTTTAATGGTTTCAAGGTGGACACAGCAGCCAGTAGTACAGATGTCCAGTAGATGTCTACCTTCAAGGTCATGTCGTGCAGAAACCTCATCTGCCAATTTTCTTTTGTAGAGGTCTTTTTCTTCCTCAATTATGGATAATGTCGTTTTTACCTAAAACAAGGGAGATCAGGAAAGAGGTTATAAAAAGTTAATGAGTGTTGGAAAAGAAAAGGAAGCCAGAGTAATCAATCAGCTGCTGGATGCAACTCAAGGCCCAGGGAGCTAACCCTAATGGTTTCATATGTTGTAATATTAAAGGAATTGTTCAGGGTAAAAATAAGAACTGGGTAAAAAGATAAGCTGTGCAAAATAACAAAGATTTTTCTAATATAGTTAGTACCGTATATACTCGAGTATAAGCCGACCCGAGTATAAGCCGAGGTACCTAATTTTACCTACGAAAACTGGGAAAACTTATTGACTCTAGTATAAGCCTAGACACAACTACAGCCCTGTCTCCCAGCAGCGCACATTCTGCCAAAGCGACCCCCCCCAGCGATCAACCGGACTTCTTTGCAAAGTTGATGGTGACAGAGAATTGCCAAACGGATTACTGTGTGCATTGTCCCACTGTCCCACTACCATGTGCAGAGGGCGCTGTGTGATATTGCCATCACTGTTAATCTTTCGTATAACCAACAGAGGGCGCTGTGTGATATTGCAGTCACTGTTATTCTTTCATATAACCAACAGAGGGCACTGTGTGATATTGCAGTCACTGTTATTCTTTCATATAACCAACAGAGGGTGCTGTGTGATATTGCAGTCACTGTTTTTCTTTCATATAACCAACAGAGGGCGCTGTGTGGTATTGCAGTCACTGTTATTCTTTAATATAACCAATAGAGGGCGCTGTGTGATATTGCAGTCACTGTTAATCTTTCATATAACCAACAGATGGCACTGTGTGATATTGCAGTCACTGTTATTCTTTCATACAACCAACAGATGGCGCTGTGTGATATTGCAGTCACTGTTATTCTTTCATATAACCAACAGAGGGCGCACTGTTATTCTTTCATATAACCAACAGAGGGCATTGTGGGATATTGCAGTCTCTCCCCAAGTGTACTGTTGGTATAGGAATGATTAAAAGTGACTGCAATCTCAGCTACTCGGGTCCGGTACCGCTGACCCGAGTATAAGCCGAGGTGGACTTTTTCAGCACATTTTGGATGCTGAAAAACTCGGCTTATACTTTGGTATATACGGTAAGCCAAAAATTTAAGGATTGACTGTTGCATACTGCACCTTAGAGAAATAAATAACCTGTTACAAAATGATGTTAGAAAATGACTGAAAGAAGGAGTAGGAAGTCAGTCATCAAAATAAAGGCAATGGTCACAATCTAATTGTCTGCTTCACAGACAATATGTTGTTAAAGGAACAGTTCAGTATAAAAATAAAAACTGGGCAAATAAGTAGGCTGTACAAAATAAAAAATGTTTCTAATATAGTTAGTTAGCCAAAAATGTAATGTATAAAGGCTGGAGTGACTGGATGTGTAACATAATAGCCAGAACACTACTTCCTGCTTTGCAGCTCTCTTGGTTTCCACTGACTGGTTACCAGGCAGTGACCAATCAGAGACTAGAGGGGGGGCACATGGGTCATATCTGTTGCTTTTGAATCTGAGCTGAATACTGAGGATCAATTACAAACTCACTGAACAGTTATGTCCCATGTGGCTCCCCTTATAGTAACTGGTTAGACATCCAGTCACTCCAGCCTTTATACATTATATTTTTGGCTAACTAACTATATTAGAAACATTTTTTATTTACCTAGTTTTTATTTTTATACTGAACTGTTCCTTTAACAACATATTGTCTGTGAAGGAGACAATTGGATTCTGTTCATTACCTTCATTTTGATGACTGACATCCTACTCCTTCTTTTAGTCGTTATCAAACATCATTTTGTAATAGGTTCTGTTTATTTTTGTAAGGTGCAGTATGCAACAGTCGATCCCTATGGAAACCAAACAAATAAAGTACAATCTCATACTTACCCTTGAGACATCCATCATTTGCTTAATCTGCGTTTTCATTTTCTCCTTCTGCTTCTCTAAAAAGAAACATTCCAATAAGCGCAGATTAGTTGTATAGATTCTGTTTCCTCTGAATCTAAAAATGTGTCCAACACTCATGGCTTTCCTTATGGAAGTGCTTGTTAAAGGGGAGGTGAACTATGTTATAGAACGGCTGATTCTAAAAAGGGATGCACCAGGATTTGACCTTTTTCAGCAGGATTCGGCTGAATCCTTCTGCCTGGCTGAAATTAATCCTAGTTTGTATATGCAAATTAGGGGCGGGGAGGGAAATTGTTTGACTTTTTGTCACAAAACAAGGAGGTAAAAACTGTTTTCCCTTACTACCCCTAATTTGCATATGCAAATAAGGATTCGGATCACTATTCTGCGGAATCTTTCGCAAAGGATTCCGGGGTTCGGCCGAATCCAAAATAGTGGATTTGGTGCATCCCTAATTCTAAGCAACTTTTCAATTGGCCTTCGTTTTTTCCTTTTTTTAATTTTTTTTTTTTTTTACAGTTTTTGAATTATTTGCCTTCTTCTTTATAGTCACTGCTACTTTTTATTGCTCATCTTTCTTTTCAAGCCCTCTCCTATTCATGTTCCAGGCTCTCATTCAAACAGAGCTGCCGAATAAAAAGCTAAATAACTCAAAAACCACAAATAATGAAAATGAAAACCAATTGCAAATTGTCTCAAAATATCACTCTCTACATAATACTAAAAGTTAATTTAAAGGTAAACAACGCCTTTAAAATCCTCAAACAAAAACAGTTAAAAGAAACACCGGTAAATAAGTGACATGACACAGATGAAAGAGAAAACCAGAAATTTTAAATCTGCAGCCAGCACACTTGCAAGAAAACAAAAATGAGTTACCTGGAAGCTCTCCGTTTGCTAATTCCCCTGTCTGCTGCCAGCTACCATCTTCTACCATTGTCGAGTCCTCTTCAAGCTGTTTTAGTTGCATGATGCAGTTGGTCAAAACCTAAGGATCAGAGATTAGTGAAAATAAATTAAAGGTAGATTACTGGGCCAATAACAATAGCTCTAATAGCATCACTCAAACCAATCAGGGCACTGCCACCATTCTATCATACCATTGCACTTTAGTCAATTAAAGGGCATCTATATCTGTTTGTCACATGGATTTGTCTTAAGGAAATATTAAAATGTTGTGAAGTTTTTTTGCAATTTCAGCCTTGCCTTAAAAGCTATTTTCTGACTACTTGCGAGCAACAAGCCTCCTAATGATCTCCCACAGGGCTACTACTGTACTGTAATTGAGAAGACAAACGGGGAGGGGCAGTGACCATTCTGCGGCCAATTTGGCTGCTAATTTTGAGTCTTCCCAAGAACGAAATGTAAAATTTTTCAATACACCGAATTCAGCCATTTCTTGGTCACAGTATCCTACTATCCAGGCAATGATGCTTCCATAGACAGATGGCCTACCTCAATCTCATTTTCTTTGTAGGCCAGGGATTCCTCCAGATCTTTGTGAGACTTCTGCTGCAGCTTTATCTGCTCATCAAGTTCTCGCTGCCTTTCACTCCACCCTTCAGCTTCTTTCAGCAGCTTGGCCATAATGGAATAAAAAATTGTTTTAGTGGAAAGTGATAAACAAAAGCAAAATATACCCCTTGTGCAACATGTGTTTCACTAACAAGTATTTAAGTGCAGGCCAAGAAACAGCCCCATCACTCTTCTGTGTCTGTACCCGAAGCCTCATTTCTCCGGTAAGATACAGAAAGCAGATTTCAGCACTAAAATACTCACGTTTCAGCACTAAAATCAGTTCATTGGAGCACATTTATAATCACTGGCCAATTTTGCACCTGGGCAGTAACCCACAGCTACCAATCAGTAGCTAGCTTTTTTTAGTCATCTGCAGGTTGAACAATGAAAGCAAACCTCTGATTGGTTAACATGGGTTACTGCCAAGTGCAAATTTGCCTAGTGTTTATAAATAAGCCCCAGTGTTTCTTCAACAACTGGGCTGACACAGTGGCTTTGGGTGCAGACCTCTTGTATCAATTACTGGCTGTTTTGTTTTTCTATGCAATGTGTATTTTTATTTTATACATCCATTTATTTTACGGTGATGTAGAACACGTGGGTACCAGGGATGGGCGAATTTGACCCGTTTAGTTTCGCCAAAAATTAGCCGCTGGCGAAATGTTGCAGACGCCCATTAAAGTCTATGGGCGTCAAAAAAAATTTGTTGTGCGGCGAAATTATTTTGTCGCGCATCTTTTTTTTTTGACACACGTCTCCATACAAGTCTATGGGCGTCATTTTTCCGTGAAACGAGGTGAAAAAATTTGCCCATCCCTAGTGGGTACTTAATACAAGTGCATAAATGAGAGCAGATATTCTTATGCCCCATGATAAAACTGTACTACATTTACATTTTATGATCTTCTTCTGTTAACATCAACAACAGAAGAATGTACAATCCACTTAGTGGTATATGCTGATCATCTACAGACCGTTCCCATAGGACGACCTAGTTAGACCAAGACTTTCTGCTTTAGTTTTTTGCTCAGGAAGGAATTTTCGCACATACCTGCTCCTTTGTCTCTTTGAGTCTGGAGTTCTCATCCTTAATACTGCGCAGCTGATTTAGCTCTTTTGCCTCTTTCAGTTTTACTTCATTCAGAGCTGCTTGAAGCTAAAAGAAACAAGTGGAATATATATTGTTTATAAAGAAAAAGCATAATCCCTTTGCGTATCCATCAATCTTCATGAGTCATCACTAATGGAACTATGTCATGATGTAAATGTTGGGCTAACTGCTGTCGTCATTAAGAACAAGTTCTTTAATTCAAAGTGGCAAGTTTAATATCAAACCTTCCATCACCCATATCCAGACTGAGGGTGATAAGAGTTGCAGCCAAAGCTTAGCATGAAAACAAGTAGTAAAGGACGTCTTACCTCTGACAGTTCAACTGTGTGCTCCAAAAACGTATCTTGAAGTTTTTCTATGGATTTCTGACCCTCACTGATCTGTGGTGAAGATTATTTAAAAAAAAAAAAAAAGAAAGTAAAACAAAAGAAAAACCTCATATCCTTTAAAAATAAATTAAACAATCAATATATAGTCTTTCCTGATTAATCTAATAAATTACAGAAGGCAATATATAGAATATTTGACACATTTATAGTAAGATTGCAATGGCACCTAATGGACCAATAAAACACGCTCACATTCTCTAGGGCTGGGGTACTACTTTCCATAGACGTCAGCTCTGCGCAGTTTATGTTTCACCCACTCATAGCCATTAACGATGTGTCTGGTTTCTTCATTTGCACAAGAATTACATGACCATTTACTGCCCTACACTCCAGGGTAGTGCACCCTTTTACCTGGGAGCAGATGAGAAGTAGGGCCATGGAGGATAAGTGAGTGAAGAAACAGCTAAAAACCATAGATGCATAGGGATAATCTACATGAGAAGCAGCACTATAGATACATATTAGATAAAAGCATTTGGGGGCCTTCATATGCTCTTTGACCATTTATCTTAATAATGTATCTAATGTTTCTTAAAGGAGAACCAAACCCTCTTTATGAAAATCCCCTACTCCCTACCCTACATAGACCCCCCTCCCTCCTCCCACCAGCCTAAGTGTTACCCCGGGCAAATGCCCCTACGTTTTACTTACCCCTCTGTGCAGATTCAGGCATCGGAGTTCACGGGCGCCATCTTCTTCTCTTAGGAAATCTTCAGAATAAGGCCAGCATGTCGGCACATGCGCAGCTGGAGCAATTTTCTGATTCGCAACAACTGCGCATCGGCCAAAACTCACGAGAATTGCAGAAGCGCCGGCCTTATTCCGAAGATTACCAAATTGGCTGCAGATGACGCCTCGTGAACTCTGAAGGGTAAGTAAAACATTAGGGGCATTTGCCCGGCTGAGACTTAGGCTGGGGGGAGGAGGGAGAGGGTAGAAGAGTAGGGTATTTTTAACTTTAGGGTTGAATTCTCCTTTAAATATTCTAGAACATATACTCTAGAGAAGTAGAAATGATATACAGAGAGAGCGAGAGATAGAGGAAGCCCTTGCATGTTTAAGGAATGCTCTCCAGTCAAATTGATGAACGACAATTCATGGCCACAAGATGTGCCGTTTTGTGGTCTACGGAGAAAACAACAATGGCTGAGCAATGCTAAAATAAATCAAAAAAGGCAGAAAAGAAATGCTCTACTTACAATAATCTGGTGGGCCACAATCTATTATTATTTAAAGGAAAATAAACAAAAGATAAAACTTTGCTGGCAAATAGGATATATTTTCCCCTTAATATTAAAGAATGTTGTCATTCTTCTCTCACCATTTCCTGTTTCTTCTTGTTCTGCGCTTTCTGAGAGGCTATTTCGTTCATTAGGTTCCTCATTTTTGACTCTAAACTTTTGTTAGAGTCCTTTATCTCCTTAATGGTGGCCTGGAAAAGCAAGGTTGAGTATAAAATCAACGTGAGTAAAACTTCAAGGCACTAAACACACAGACAGATTGCAATCATTAAAGGGATTCTGATTTTTATGATGTATAGTTTTATTTCTAAATTACACTATTTACACTGCAAATAATTCACTCTACAATATAAAATTTCATTCATTGTGTATTTTTTTAGTTGTAATATAGGTGTGTAGGTGCATCTCAGGTCATTTTGCCTGGTCATGTGATTTCAGAAAGAGCCAGCACTTTAGGATGGAACTGCTTTCTGGCTGTTGTTTCTCCTACTCAATGTAACTGAATGTGTCTCAGTGGGACCTGGATTTTACTATTGAGTGCTGTTCTTAGATCTACCAGGCAGCTGTTATCTTATGTTAGGGAGTTGCTATCTGGTTACCTTCCCACTGTTCTGTTTTTAGGCTGCTGGGGCGGGAAGGAAGGGAGGGGTGATATCACTCCAACTTGCAGTACAGCAGTAAAGAGTGATTGAATTTTATCAGAGCACAAGTCACACGACTTGGGGCAGCTGGGAAACAGACAATATGTCTAGCCCCATGTCAGATTTAAAATTAAATATAAAAAAACTGTTTGCTCTTTTAAGAAATGGATTTCAGAGCAGAATTCTGCTGGAGCAGCATTATTAACTGATGCATTTTTCCCATGACAGTATCCCTTTAAAGGCATAGGATTATAGAGCACTCGTGAAATCCCAGTTTTACCAGTGCAGGGCAAAACTGTATTATATTTTCTTATATAAACTTTAAAACACTTTCATTTGATTTTACAGTCCCTTTTAGTGTCTCATTAGATATGGATTGGGTATAGGACCCACTGCAAACTGTGTTGATCACTATTTCCATACGAGTACAAGAAGTGCATTGCAATGGGTGCTTTGCAGACAAGAAAATGACAATAAACAAGACAAGTAATGGGGTCACATTGCTAGCACCCCCTATCCTAAGTAAAAGAGCCCCCTCAGCTCTGGCCTAGATGAAGAGGTCAGGTTGCTCAATTAAAAATGATTTACCTGAAGAGCTGCAGTTTCAGCAAGCAGGTCACTGCTCTTCTTCTGTGTAGTGGACTCCGACTCTTTGGCTTCCTTTATCTGCGTGCAAGAACCATCCGCAAGCCATTTAGACAAAGAGAATTGACACGGGCACAAAATAAAAGCTCCAACACCAGGAGCTCAGTAATTACCTTTAGTTCATATTCAGATATTTTTTCTAAGGCCTCGCTTTTTTCCTTCACCAGATTTGCTATTTTCTCTGCCAGCTGCTTTTCATGGACTGAAATGAAGAAATAGACATAGCTCAGCCTATGCGTGTTTCTATTCAAACATCCCCAGCAGGTACAGGTATGGGACCTTTTATCCAGAATGCTCGGGACCTGGGGTTTTCCAGATAAGGGATATTTCTGTAATTAGGATCTTCATACCTTAAGTCTACTAAAAAGTAATTGAACATTAAATAAACCCAATAGGCTGGTTTTGCTTCCAATAAGGATTAATTATATCTTAGTTAGGATCAAGAACAAGCTACTGTTTTATTATTACAGAGAAAAACATAATTTTGATTATATGAATAAAATATTGTCTATGAGAGACCGGCATCCCGTAATTAAGAGCTTTCTGGATAACGGGTTCCCATACCTGTTATCTATGATTGACTCAAAACATTCTTTGTATTTAGGCAGGAGCTTGTAATTAGCCCAGCCACGTTAGACAGTCGTCCCGTAATTCTGAGCTTTTTGGATAACGGGTTTCCTGATAACAGATCCCATGCCTGTATAAGGAAATAACCTTTAGATATGAGAAGGTTTCTGTTATTAAGCGAGTTTTTATTTATTTCCACCTATAAACATTCAGGAATACATATGGGCATGGGGACTATAAACCAACATACTTCCATACATGTGAATATTCTTACATACTGGCGTTCCAATACCATTCTACCTGTTTATGCAATCCAATAATGATTGAACCAGGAATTCCTCAGCTGTAGGCATATCAATATTGTATCTTAGAGAAAGGGAAAAAGAAGCACACCCTACTTCGGCTCCTGCCTTTAAAGAAACAGTTCAGTGTAAAAATAAAAACTGGGTAAATAAATAGGCTGTGCAAAATAAAAAATGTTTCTAATATAGTTAGTTAGCCAAAAATGTTATGTATAAAGGCTGGAGTGAGTGGATGTGTAACATAATAGCCAGAACTCTACTTCCTGCTTTTTAACTCTCTAACTCCGAGTTAGTCAGTGACTATAAGGGGGGCCACATGGGACATATCTGTTCAGTGAGTTTGTAATTTATCCTCAGCATTCAGCTCTAATTCAAAAGCAACAGATATGACCCATGTGACCTCCCCTTCAAGTCTCTAAATGGTTACTGCTTGGTAACCAGTCAGTGTAAACCAAGAGAGCTGAAAAGCAGAAAGTAGTGTTCTGGCTATTATGTTACACATCCAGTCACTCCAGCCTTTATACATTACATTTTTGCCTAACTAACTATATTAGAAACATTTTTTATTTTGCACAGCCTATCTATTTACCCAGTTTTTATTTTTATGCTGAACAATTCCTTTAAAGCATTTATTGCAGCATAAACGTGGCACAAGCTTTTGGGGACAACCCCTTACTGCACCTGAGGAAGGGGTTGTCCCCAAAAGCTTGTGCCATGTTTATGCTGCAATAAATGCTTTAAAGGAGAACTAAACCCTAAAACTGAATATGGCTAAAAATGCCATATTTTATATAGTGAACTTATTGCACGAGGCTAAAGTTTCAGCTTGTCAATAGCAGCAATGATCCAGGACTTCAAACTTGTCACAGGGGGTCACCATCTTGGAAAGTGTCTGTGACACTCACATGCTCAGTGGGCTCTGATTGGCTGTTGAGAAGCTAAGCTTAGGGCTCGTCACTAATTATCCAGCAGAAAATGAGCTTCCCCTGTAATATAAGCTGATGATGCTACAGGTTTGCTGATTATTAAATTCTGATGCTAATTGCACTGGTTTCTGTGTGGCCATGTAGTAATTATCTGTATTAATTACAGCCTTATATTGAGACCATTATATTCTGTATATACAGTATATTGTGAGTGGGTTCCTATGCTCAGTAAGTGACAGCAGCACGGATCAACAGCAGAAAAGAAGATGGGGAGCTACTGGGGCATCTTTGGAGACACAGATCTTTACTGCTAAAGGGCTGTGGTTGCCTTGGGCTGGTACAGAAACCCACAACATAATGTACAACATTTCTAAGTACTTCTTTAGTTAAGCTTTAGTTGTCCTTTAAAGACAGGAGCAGAAGTATGATGTGCTTCTGTTTCTCTTTCTCTAAGATATTATCATGTTGGGCTTGAAGCAGCCTGGGATTGAATGCACCCTATAATTGACAAGTGCTGCGCCGAAGATAAACTGTTTTTGGTATCAATATTTTAGCCAGAAAGAAAAGCCATACACCCCTTATTTGATTTCAGATCAATAACTTATCGGTATCATGCCCCTTGAAATATGAAATAATGAGGGAAATTATACATAAAATAGTTACCTTGATAAATTCTGCTTTTGACCTGAAACAAACAAAAACAAATGTCAGGGACTAAATAATTTTTAGAAAAAAAAAAAGCAAAAAAAGCCAATCGAGTGAGTTCATTAAGCAGAGCCTTATCTGTACAGTAAATATTAGCCTGACGTGACGTGGCTGAGCCAGTGGAACATTTCATCTTCAACACGTAGTAATGTTAGACTTTATTTACACAAAGGATGAGTTTGTCTCCATTCCCGGTCTCTGGATATACAAAGGCAAGATTTCAGCACTTTGATTATTGTAAATTATTGTGAGGTTTGAGGGACAGTATAAAAAGAATCTTTCTCAGCCCAAAGTTTCTGTTTGTGCCGATAATTTAAATTAAAGGGATTCTGTCAAGATTTTTATGATGTTGTTTTTATTTCTAAATTACACTGTTTACACTGCAAATAATTAATTCTACAATGTAAAAATTCATTCCCGAACCAGCAAGTGTATTTTTTTATTTATAATATTGGTGTGTAGGTGCATCTCAGGTCATTTTACCTGGTCATGTGCTTTCAGAAAGAGCCAGCACTTTAGGTTGGAACTTCTTTCTGGCAGGCTGTTGTTTCTCCTACTCAATGTAACTGAATGTGTCTCAGTGGGACCTGGATTTTACTATGGAGTGCTGTTCTTAGATCTACCAGGCAGCTGTTATCTTGTGGTAGGGAGCTGCTATCTGGTTACCTTCCCATTGTTCTGTTAAGGGGGGGAGGGGGGTGATATCACTCCAACTTACAGTAAACCAGTAAAGAGTGACGTTTATCTAAGTCACATGACTGGGGCAGCTGGGAAACTGATAATATGTCTAGCCCCATGTCAGATTTCAAAAATATAAAAAAATCTATTTGCTCTTTTGAAAAATGGATTTCAGTGCAGAATTCTGCTGGAGCAGCACTATTAACTGATGCATTTTGGGGGGAAAAAAATCCCATGACAGTATCCCTTTAAGCCACACATATGATCATGGAATGGAAATTGGGGCTGTTCTGGGCTCTCTGACAATAGCCAATTAAGTTAGAAACTTTGTTTCTTTTTCTGGCTGTTCAGTGCAGAGAAAAACGGGACTTTCCAGTACAAATGAGGGACTGCAGGTTGAGCTGTCAAAAGAGGGACTGTCCCTCTAAAAACGGACAGTTGGGAGGTATGCAAGAGGGTTTCATTTAGAGATGCACCAAATCGACTTTTCGGGATTCGGACGAATCGTGAGAGATTTTCCGAATACCGAACCGATTCCTAATTTGCATATGCAAATTAGGGCTGGAAAAGGTGAGGGAAAATGTTTTTTTACTTCCTTGCTTTATGACAAAGTCATGTGATTTCCCTTCCCACATGTAATTTACATATGCAAACTAGGATTCACCTTTGTGTTAACTTTTAGTATGATGTAGAGCAGGGGTCCCCAACCTTTTTTACAAAATATGTAAAAACGCGTTGGAGAGCAACACAAGCATGAAAAGTCCATGTGGGTGTCAAATATGGGCTGTGATTGGCTGTTTGGTAGCCCCTATATGGATTGGCAGCCTACAGGAGACTCTGTTTGGCAGTACATCTGGTTTTTATACAACCAAAACTTGCCTCCAAGCCAGGAATTTAAAAAAAAAAAAAAACCTGCTTTGAGGACACTGGGAGCAACATCCAAGGGGTTGGGGAGCAACATGTTGCTCGCGAGCTGCTGGTTGGGGATCACTGATATTGAGAGTGATATTATGAGATAATTTGCAACTGGTTTTATTTGTTATTTTAATCAGCAGCTCTCAAGTTTGCAATTTTAGCAATCTGGTTGCTACGGTCCAAATTACCCTAGCAACCATGCACTGATTTGAACAAGAGACTGGAATATGAATAGGAGAGGCCCTAATAGAAAAATGAGTAATACAAAGTAGCAATAACAATACACCTGTAACCTTACAGAGCATTTGTTTGTCCTGTGACTGGCTAACATAAAACAACATCTTTACCAGGAGTGCAATGTTTAGGGAACAACTAACCATAATTACAAGTCAGGACAGGTTAGTCATCCTTAATTAGGTCACAGCTAAATATCTGTGCCTGCTGGAGCTCCTGGCCATTCTGCTCATTACATAAGAAAGCTTTATAGTCCAGCTCCCTGAGAAAGTGAGCAACATAGGTAGGTGCTCCTGAAGGCAGCAAACAGCTCGCTTCTTGCCTGCAATATGTATGTACAGGTATGGGACCTGTTTTCCAGAATGCTCGGGACCTAGGGTTTTACGGATAACGGATCTTTCTGTAATATGGATCCTCATACCTTAAGCATTAAATAAACCCAACAGGCTGGTTTTGTTTCCAATAAGGAATAATTATATCTTAGTTTGGATCAATAGTGCGGGCCGGTCCGATACCCGCGGGTATCACTATGGATCAAGTACAAGGTACTGTTTTACTATTACAGAGAAAAAGGAAATCATTTAAAAATGTGGATTATTTTGATAAAATGATCCGTAATTTCCGTAATTCTGAGCTTTCTGGATAACGGGTTTCCGGATAAGGGATCCCGTACCTGTATATGCTTATTTATATAACACTGCAGTGCGATAGACAGTACAAAGGAGGAAGGAGGAGCCTGCTTACAATCCAACTGCCAGGAAAACATTATGAGGCACATTTACTTTGCTCGAGTGAAGGAATAGAATAAAAAACAGGGATGCACCGAATCCAGGATTCGGCCTTTTTCAGCAGGATTCGGATTCGGCCGAATCCTTCTGCCCGGCCGAACCGAATCCTAATTTGCATATGCAAATTAGGGGCGGGGAGGGAAAGTGCATGACTTTTTGTCAGAAAACAAGGAAGTAAAAATGTTTTCCCCGTCTCACACCTAATTTGCATATGCAAATGAGGGTTCGGATTCAGTTCGGTATTCGGCCGAATCTTTCGCGAAGGATTCGGGGGTTCGGCTGAATCCAAAAAAGTGGATTCGGTGCATCCCTAATAAAAAACTTCAAATTTCGAATGTTTTCTTTGGCTACTTCGACCTTCGACTACGACTTTGAATCGAGCGTTTTGAACTAAAAATCGTTCAACTATTCGACCATTCGAAGTACTGTCTCTTTAAAAAAACTTCGACCCCCTACTTCGCCACCTAAAACCTACCGAGGTGCAATGTTAGCCTATGGGGAAGGTCCCCATAGGCTTTCCTATGTTTTTTTGGTGGTAGAAAAATCGTTCGATCTATGGATTTAATCGTTCGAGCGAACGATTTTTCATTCGATCGAACTAATTGCGGTAAATCCTTCGACTTCGATATTCGAAGTCGAAGGATTTACATTCGTCAGTCAAATATCGAGGGTTTATTATAAATCTGCCCCTGTGTGTCCCTGGCAGCAATCAAAACATGCCTCTGCGCCAGTGTTTATATATATTTATACGGATGACTACATATCTTCAATTTGAAAGCTGCTGCTGTGGGTATATCCTGAAAATGCACCAACGCAGCACTTGGAGGCAAAATAATTTTTTTAAAAAAAAATTTAGGTAGTTTATTGAATGAAAAAAGGGAATTACAGAAACGGAGGCCAAATACTTTGGTATCTCTATTGAAATCAAGGCAACTAATATTGTCCCATAAGATCTGTGAACTGCGAGGTGCCCGGCTGTGACATTTTATCAGCATTGCAGCTTAAATGTGTTACACAAATAAAAATAAAGGACACTCACCGATAGGCAGGTTCTCCAGAACAAAATGAAAACAGTTATCAGTCCAACGAGGCCCGTAACAATTACGGCTTCCCATTGCAGCCCGTGGAAATCAGGACCGGGTCGGATATCCTCTGGCAGTGCTGAAATAAGCTGAAATAAGAGAAAGGGCAATGAATTTACAAATACCCCACAGGCAGAAATAATCTTCAGGCACAAATCTATTTGCAAACGTCCACATACAGATGTAATGCATTTCCGACAAAAACTGGATAATCCAACCCAGCATATTAAATGTATTTAGTTCTGAGCAGTATTCTGCTACTTAAAGGGGTTCACTTTAAAGGAATTGTTTAGTATAATAAAAAAAACTGGGTAAATAGACAGGCCGTGCAAAATAAAAAAATGTTTCTAATATAGTTAGTTAGACAAAAATGTAATGTATAAAGGCTGGAGTTACTGGAAGTCTAACATAATAGCCAGAACACTACTTCCTGCTATTCAGCTCTCTTGGTTTCCAACCAATCAGTGACTTGAGGGGGGGGGCACATGGGTCATAACTGTTGCTTTTGAATCTGAGCTGAATGCTCAGGATCAATTGCAAACTCACTGAACAGTTATGTCCCATGTGGCCCCCCTTCAAGTCGCTGACTAACTCGGAGTTAGAGAGCTGAAAAGCAGGAAGTAGTTTTCTGGCTATTATGTTACACATCCAGTCACTCCAGCCTTTATACATTACATTTTAGGAAATATTTGGAAGAATATCAAATCGAGAGCTGCTGAGTAAAAAGCTAAATAACTCAAAAACCACAGATAATAAAAAATAAAAACCAATGGCAAATTGTTTCAGAATATCACTCTCTACATCAGGGGTCCCCAACCTTTTTTTTTTACCTGTGAGCCACATTGAATTGTAAAAAGAGTTGGGGAGCAACACAAGTATGAAAAACATAGGCTGTGATTGGCTATTTGGCAGTTCCATTTTTGGACTGACAGCCTATAGAAGGCTCTGTTTTGCAGTACAACTGTTTGGTTTTTTTTTTTGTAACCACAACTTGAATCCAAGCCTGGAATTCAAAAACAAGCACCTGCTTTGAGGCCACTGGGAGTTACATCCAAGGGGTTGGTGAGCAACATGTTGCTCGCGAGTCACTGGTTGGGGATCACTGCTCTACATCATACTTCAAATTAAGTTAATTCAAATTGCCATATGCCGAGCAGATGTCTGTTTTGCGTAGATACTGACCTGAAGAAGCCTGGCGATAAAAAGAGAATAAAAGATGGGCAGAGAGTTCTCAAACTCTGTGTCTGCTCCTACTACACCCAGTGTTGGGGATGAGGAAGAGGTGAGGTCCTCCTGATTCATTAAATCCATGGTAGGCTTGGGTATGCAGCTAATTCTGGAGATGTCGGGCCATGAAGGTCTTTTCAAAGATCAATACAGGGAGATTATCATAGTGTAGTGTCTGATGGACACAGCCACACTCACACTGGCACCAAAC
Organism: Xenopus petersii; assembly: GCA_038501925.1. NCBI lineage: Eukaryota > Metazoa > Chordata > Amphibia > Anura > Pipidae > Xenopus > Xenopus petersii. Next base: position 159,828,854 of record CM076680.1, read on the forward strand.
AACCAGCAAGTGAAAAACCCCAGACATCACAATTCCAGCAAATGAAAATTTCCCCCTGCTCACATCTCTCTTCACTACACCCATACACCAATTATCCGTCTCAATTTCCTTCTCCTGTTTAAGAATAAATCCAGTTAAATTGTGTGGCAACTCCCTATCCACCAAGTTATGGTACATAATAAGCATGTGCCTAATCCAAGCTAAGCTTCCAATCATTTTAAGCAAAAAGGTACAGGAATACAAATTAACACACACAGGCACCCCACCCTGCAACATTCTGTTTACCTTTCTCTGTTCTAGACCAATCTGAAACCTCGATCACACAAAAAACAAGCACTTGCCCAATCAAAAACACAGATTGTAGCAGATCCACATATAGCAATACACACACACACACACACACACACACACACACACACACACACACACACACACACACACACACACTGCCAGTTCATGATATACTTACATGTACATTTCCAGCTCATCCCATTATATACAGTTATACACCGCCTGCTCATCCCATATATTATATATATACACATATGCTGCCATTTCACTCCATTATACATACAAACACTGCCAGTTTATTACTCCCTCAGCTGCATTGAACTTCTCCTCCTGTCACAACAACTCGTCACCACTGTGTGATCTCTCCTCCAACCGGACGCATCACACCCCAGCGACTATGGAAGCATTTTAGGGCACTGTCAGGAGAACATATGCCTCCTAACGAAGAAGTATTCAGACTCGCCTCTTATTATACTCACTGATCCCAAGAGGCTGCAGTCACACCTCCGTGCTGCCCACATATGTAGCAATCTCCCCCCTCGTGGTTTGATCCTCCCTCCTCAGCCCTCAGTGCTCAGCATTCAGCGTGTGAGCTGGGGTTGTCAGACTTGAGCACGAAGGGCTGAGGGGGGAGGGTTTTTTTTGTGGTTTTAACGTTATCTGCAATTGCACTTTTTATTTTTCCCTTGCTGACTGAAGACAAATAATTGAAAAACTATAAAAATAAACAATGAAGACCAATTGAAAAGTTGCTTAGAATTAGCCATTCTATAACATACTTAAAGTTACCTTAAAGATGAACTGCCCCTTTAAAGGGTAACCACCAAAAAAATAAGATAGAAGACGTATAATGCTATGTAATGTTTCATAAGGCTGTGGTTTTAAAGTTGTCTGCAATTGCACTTTTTATTTTTCCCTTGCTGTGTTCCGGTTCTGACTCTTAATCAGATCTTCAGGTCTGCTAATCAGCTGGATTCTGCTATATTTTTTCAGTCACAATCAACAGTGCAGACAATATAATCAACTTTCAATAGCAATTGTATTTACAAGTACAATATAAACTAGGGATGCAACAAATCCAGGATTCAGAGGATTCTGCATTTTTCAGCAGGATTCGGCCTGGTAGAAACAAATCAGAATACACATTAGGGCCAGGAAGGGAAGGATTCGGGGATTCAGCAGAATCCCAAATAGTTAATTCAATGCATCCCTAATATAAACCCCTAAAATGCTTATGTATAATGGCAAGTTGCCTAGAAAATTAATTTTTTTATTCAAGAAAAAAGCATTTTGGGTGGAGTTTCCCTTTAACCATCAACCTGCAGTCATCCAGTTTTTGATTAGTATAACTTTCCAAACAATTCCCTAGCAACCAGACTGCTGAACTTGCAAACTGGAGAGCTGCTGAATAAAAAGCTAAAAATTCAAAAACCACAAATAATAAAATATGAAAACCAACTGCAAATTGCCCCAGAATATCGCTCTCTACATCATACTAACAGTTAACTCAAAGGGCTGCTAAAGATAAGAGAGACACCAAATTCAGATCCAGGGTCCAAATTCCCCTCGCAACGATACATTGATTTGAATAAGAGACTGGAATATGAATAGGAGAGGCCTGAATACAAAGATGAGTAATAAAAAGTAGCAATAACAATACATTTGTAGCTTTACAGAGCATTTTGTTTTTAGATGGGGTCAGTGACCCCCATTTGAAAGCTCGAAAGAGTCAGAAGACAAATAACTGAAAAACTATAAAATAAATAATGAAGACCAATCGAAAAGTTGCTTAGCATAATGCCCTCCATTGATTAGCCCTGCTCACGGCCCCATGATCAGCTTGTCTATGCTCATTCCTGACAATAAGGGGCAGATTTATCAAAGGTCGAATTTCGAAGTGGAAAATACTTTGAAATTCGTCCATCGGATAGAATCCTCCGACATTCGAAGTCGGAGGATTCATCGTACTTCGAATCATACGATTCGAATGATTTTATTGTACGATCGTACGATTTAAAAACTTAGAAAATTGCTCTGGAAGGTCCCCCATAGGCTAACATAGCACTTCGGCAGGTTTAAGTTGGCGAAGTATTTTTTAAAGAGACAATACTTCGATTATCGAATGGTCGAATAGTCGCACGATTTTTACTTCGAAACGAAGTCTAAGTAAATTCGAAGTAGAAGTATCCAAAAAATTACTTTGAAATTCGAACTTTTTGTACTCAAACTTAGTAAATTTAGTAAATTTGCCCCTTAAAGTTATATGCACACTTCAGACACTAAACACTCCATTGCCACAAAGAGCAAACAGTTGTTTGTTTTTAACCCTGCAAAGACTACATCCAACTTCCAGAGCTTTTAGTCTGTCAAGCTTTTTTAGCTTGACAGATGAAATAGTTTACAGTTGAAGGGGTAGTTTATCCTTACTTTAAAGTATGTTATTGAGCGTCATTTTCATAGCAGCTTTTCGTCCGAATACCGAACTAAATCCTAATTTGCATATGCAAATTAGGGGTGGGAATGGGAAAACATTTTTTAGTTCCTTGTTTTGTGAAAAAAGTCACGTGATTTCCCTCCCTGTCCCTAAGTTGCACATGCAAATTAGGATTCGGTTCGGCTGGGCAGAAGGATTCGGCCAAATCCGAATCTTGCTGATCCCGAACCGAATCCTGGATTTGATGCATCCCTACAAAACACACACATTGCTGTAGTTGGAGAGACAGGAGAAGGGCCAGTAAAGGGGAACCCTGGTTTAACTTTGACTTTGGTTCTCCTTTGAAATAAAAATGGCTAGTGTGTTAAAGGGGCTGTTGTAGTGTTTATGCTGAAATTCTTCAGTTTTACTGTTTAAAGAAGCTGACTAGCAGTTATTCTCTTGACATAACTGAACTTTGATCATTGCCCTGGACTGAGCTCTAGTGTGTAAGGAATTACATTTCATTACAAGACCATGAAAACTAACAATTATATCAGTCTGTATTTATATGTAAGTAAAATTACTTTGCCCGTTATTATAATTTGCATTATTATATTATGATGTCAATATTGGTAAACAATTATTGCTGAATAACAAGAGCTCACAGACTACATTTTAGAAGAGTTTTAGGACACCATGTTCAATTATTTTGGCAACGGATGGTCTCAGTTTGGGACAGTGGCAGAATGGGATGCTGTGGAAGGACAAACAATGGGCAGAAAACAAGCTGTGTGAGCATGACTTTGTTTTTAGCATGAGTACTGCACTCCACTGATCCTCCTCCATACCAAATAAATGCAATACCCCTGTACCGTCTACCCACCAATTAGTCACTAAAAACCATTAAATGGCAAGCAACCAATCAAAAACCTTTTCAGTTAATCCCAAAGCAGGTGCTGTGTTTTTATGTTCTGTCCAGCACACAGTCATGTCACCCAGGCTCACATTAATAAATGGGCAAAAGTGGCATTCAGCTGGAAGAGCACTGGATGTACCATTTACTTGTTGCTTATCACACCTGGACTTCATAACAAACAGCCATAATAATAATAATGTATATACAAATATGAGACTGTACTAAAGGTTCTAGGACTATGAGATAAAATCCTGGACCCTAGGATTATGTTTATCAATCAATTGGTGTTGTAAACATTACATTTCTGAGCCAGATGCTAGGGGCTTACAGTTTGACACCATCTAGATCAGGGGTCCCCAAACTTTTTTAACCCGTGAGCAACATGCAGATGTAAAAGGAGTTCGGGAGCAACACAAGAATGAATAATGGACCTGGGGTTGCCAAATTAGTTCTGCAATTGGCCATTTGGTAGCCCCTATGTGGACTGGCAGTATTCAAGAGGCTCTGTTTGGCAGTACATCTGGTTTTTATGAAACAAAAACTTACCTCCAAGCCAGAAATTTAAAAATAAGCACCTGCTTTGAGGCCACTGGAAGCAACATCCAAGGGGTTGGAGAGCAACATGTTGCTCACGAGCCACTGGTTGGGGACCACTGATCTAGATTATCATGATTTATTTAAAGTCAACACATAATGTCATTATATAATAATTTTCTAAGGGCCCAGAAGAGAAAGCTGCTCTCCGTAAGTATCTTCCATAAGATACCAAACCTGGACACCAGTGGTACATTAAAAAAAGAAACAGCTGATGGGGCGGCAAGTTGGACTTCTTTGCAAAAATGATTGGTTCAATCAGTGTCCCTTTAAAAAAAGAGCTATAATAGGTAGAGACAACATATAAAGCAGTGAATTAAGACTCCAAAGCTTTGAGTTGGGTGAAGAACAATTTTTTGCAACCAAACATCGGAAACTGGGAGTTTCTATCCATGTAGAGGCAGACAGTTGGACTTCTACACACCCTTATGGCTCTGACTGTTCTCTTGGGATAGGCAATACCAAAAGCTACTATGTGAAGCAATGAACAGTTATTCCACCATAAGATGATCACAATCAAGCAACCCTATGTGCCCTCAACTTGTCATAGTTTTTAGACATCTTGTAATAGCAGCTATGTGACACAAGCCATAATTTTAAAAATGTCTAGTATAGCAAATAATTATTCACCCTTCATCTCACCCTAAATGATCTTAAAAGCTGGACGTCTGTTTATATATCTTTAGTGCAAATCTCCATTCTACCTAATTTTCATGCTGACTGGCCTTCAGACTCAGCCTCCCCTGTCACTGCTCAGAATCCCCCTTGGTGGGGCTAGCCCAACAGTTTGAGAAAATCCGTAGTAAGGATACATTTCAATCTCAAAACCAAAGAAATTGCACGCTTATTTTTTCACTAAATACATTGATAAGCAGTCCTTGTGGGTGTGTACCCTTTGCCACATGTATTTCTGTGACTTTAAGAAACCAATTAAGAATCATTAACCAATTAAATTAACCAATTTAAGAAACCAAAACTCCACTAAGATCACATAGTATTTTGAAACAATAAGGGCTCTCACTGACGAGCGGTTGAAGCAACATGCTGCATTTTTCCTGCATTCGGCGCCTACACGCGCCTGTGTGAGTACAGCCCCATTGGAAAAACCTACATCTATTCCTGCGCTCCCCTGCAGCTGAACGCAGAAAAATGGAACGCAGGGGAGCGCAGGAATAGATGTATTACTGTTTTTCCAATGGGGCTGTACTCACACAAGCGCGTGTAGGCGCCGAACGCAGGAAAAATGCACCATATTGCGTCTCAACCTGCGTTTGGCGCCTACACGCACCTGTGCGAGTACAGCCCCATTGGAAAAAACGTAATGCGTCTATTCCTGCGCTCCCCTGCGGCTGAACGCAGAAAAACGGAAAGCAGGGGAGCGCAGCTTCAACCGCTCGTCAGTAAGAGCCCCAAGGGATAATGTAACAACAGGTGCAGCATTTGCTTCAGGTCAAGAATCCATAGCCAGGGTAGGACTGACCTGCCAGAGTATCTTCTGCTGGACTCCAGCCAAATACAATTTCCACCAGCCCTTTCTCATTTCCACTACAGTTCTATTTGGCATCGATTACAATAAGCATTGTTTACCTCTAGTTGTTGTAAGAGTGGGCCCCTGATGTTAGGTGACCTTAGGAGGCTTAGCCCACCACCGACCATAGCAACCAACCAGATTTTGTTTAGCAGACAGTAAATGCTACCTGCTGGTTTGTTTCTATGGGTTGCTAGGATTAGTTTACATTTTGCACCTGTATTACCCCAAAAGTGTTTTGAAATTCTCTTTTCCATAGACTCTCTCACTTAAGACCACATTGATCAGAAACAACAACCATGTGCAATCATTTGCCTGCCAGCGGTTGTTGATTGCAACTTCCAGCATTCCTTGATAGACTGAAATCATGCAGACTGAACTTCCCCTTTATTTTCTATGAACTGTAGTCAAAATAATAACTTTTCCTGAAACCAGTGCATAATATTGTGTAAACTACTGTAGTTACTGGAACTTTTAGGCTTACACGAAAGAAACGATTTCCTGGTATCCATATTTACCCCCAAACACAGCTGGGAGTTGTAGTTCAGGACGAGCTGGTTGAGGATCACAATATTGAAATAACAAAATTATTTTAACCCACCAGAACCAAAGGGAATATACAAACTATGTGCAAGGGCTAAAACCACTTACCGATTCGGTGAAGGGGCCAAGTGATTGCTTGGTAGTGTTGAGTAAGCTGGTAAGCAATTGGATGGCTTCTGGCAATGTGACCTTCTCTGTGATAAAATCAGCCCTCTCGCTTTTCACTTCAGCTGTCATTTCTGAAGAAAAAGAAGGAATTGGCTTAGAATATTATTTGAATCGAATAATGTTGATTGTTATACTGTAAAAGCTATATCCCAACCAGCTCCGTGGATAGGGTTACATTTTGAGTTGTATAAAACAAAATGTTCACTGCAAGATATTTTATTCACACCACTTCTTCACTTAGTAGAACTTGATGGTGGAAAGATACGCTTTTAGGCTAGGGCCAGATGAGGCCGAAATCAGCCTGTTGAAATCCGCAGGCCAATTTCAGCCCCTCCTTCTTCATTTGCTTCTGGAATCCTTGTGTCAGCTCCGGCTCGAAATGCAAACAATTGCGTTTCTTCGCCAAAAATCCTCCAAATGTTGCGGATGTGAATGGAGAAGGAGTATACTGTTTGCTGTAGAGACTGAAAACGGTCTGTGGATTTGAGCATGCTCATTTCTACCCCGTCTGACTCTAGCCGAATTGTTCAGGGACAAAAAAAACTCAATCTTTTTGTTGAAGAATAATAAATACAGATGGCATAAACACCGGGTAATGCTCATCGTTCTATTTGCAGCAGATTTAGTCCTTGCTTGTTATCATTCTACACAGCAGAATGCTCAAAGCCAATTGCTAAATGGTTTATCTGGGTTACTGCATATGGCCAAATTACCCAGTGTTAGTAAATGAGCCATGCGAGTCAGCTGTTTAATATTCGTGTGCTCCGAGTCAAATGATAAGGCAAATTACCTTGCTCAGGTTCTTTTTCATTTGGGATTGTTTCCTCTGGTATGACATCAGTGGGTTGTGCATGTGGCGGGGAAGCCTCAGATAGTTTTACATCATGGTCTTGAAGGAATGGGGGTTCCATGTTCTTCTCGGTATGTGATTCCATCTCAGGAGCCCCTTCTTTCTCCTCTGTGTGCAGCTCAGCAACATCTTCCTCTTTGTCAGAATCTTTAAGTTTTTCTTTCTCTTGGGTTTCCTCATTAGGTGGCTCTTCTACAGAAAATGAATATAATTAAATGATGCAGTCATTTTGGAATATTCATTTTAAATTAAAGGCAATAAGAAGGTTCCAAATTGGACATATAGGTAAGAGATTCACAAAAAGTTAAAGAGCCTGTGATGTATAGAAGATGCTCCAATGCAAAATAGTCTAAATAAGACTGGTCTTACTTGTACAAAAATGACAGTTTTGGGTGCCCAACTGTAAAAGTAACACAGCAGAACTGGATAAGCCTTAGAGTGTGACAACTAGAATGAGTGTTAGAACTCAAAATTGGAGAATAGAAACCTCATGGGGCTGATAATTGCATGAACTAGTACATAGTATTACTTTTTCTCTTTGTGAGAGCAAATGGGAAGCGTACCTATAAATACTGTTTCATCCACGAAGCAGAAAGCGAATTCATAAAAAGTGCCTAAAATACTAAAAATAAAACCTTTTTCTATCTCTACAAAAGAAAAAATACAGTAATTAAAAGGGCATTATTCTGACCACTTGTGGCTTGAGAAAGCAATGTGTGTTTGTAGAGGTTTCTTTGCTTGAGTAAAATAACGGCACCCTTGGGGTCCCCATACACATTCTGTTCAGGTGATATTTCAGTGTAAAAGGCATAAATTATTCTATTGTTTAGCATACTTTTTAATCTATTCTTTCCAAAGTGTAATGGATCAAAATGACTGTTGTGTGCATCATATAATAGAGTCGGTACCTTTTTCTTTCACAGGTGAAGCTTGGTCCTTTACTTGTTCTCCAGGTGCAAGCTGAATGTTATCACTATAGGCTGGATGTTTTTCTCTCAACTTGTATGCAATTTCTTGGATATCGTCCAGTAAAGATGCTTCTTTGTCAGGCATATCCTTTTCTGAGGCAACAATTTCTTCATTAGTGACTTCCCTCTGGTCCAAGACGGATTCAACAAACTCAAGAATATGTGTTTCTGATGACTCCAAGATTTCATCCAAAGCTTTGTCAATGTAGTCTTGTCTAACATGATCTTTCCTTGCTAGCTTCAGTTCAGATTCCATGTCATGAAACATGGCTTCCACCCTTAAAATATTCTCAGGACCAAGGTATTTTATAAATTCGTTTATGTGTTCATCATCTAAATATGATCTTATGATCACTAAGTCTCTAATATCATCGGTGTATGATCTTAAATCATCATACATTTCACCTTGTTCTTTAAGATCATCACTGGAGTGCAATGCAGGGAGTGTTTTGCTGCCCTCCTGAGTAACGTCTATCTGGCTGGTTTCACCATCTTGAATTTTGCCTTCTTTGCTTTCCTGAATCGGAACTGGTGGCATCTGTATATTTAATTCTGTTTCTCTACCTTGTTTAGTTTCTGTATCTTGGATTTGATTGAGAGATGCTTTGTCAGAATTCAGGGTGTCTGATTTTTGGAGATTATCAGGGCTACCAGAACTTTCCTCCACTTTCTCTTTAATGGGATCTTTTGATTCTTCTCTATTTTTTCCCATATTCTGCTGAGATAATACAGCACTAACAGCATTTTCATCTTCCAGCTGATTTTCTTCATTTGGGTCTACTTCATAATCAACTTCATCAGTAGTGCCAGTCTCAGAAGCATCAGAGCTATTATTTTGAGTTGTATGTTCTTCCAAATTTGACTGTACCTTTTCAGAATCAATTCTATCAGACAGTGTCTCTTTAGACAATCCTGCATCTAGTGTTGCACTGTCTAGCACATTTTCCTTGGATTTTTCTGTCCCTTTGCCGAGGCTTTCAGATTCTTTGATAGGATGTTCCACTGTAGGTGGGCGTGGAGGTTTGTCAATTACTTCTTCTTCTTCTTCGTCTTCTCCTTCTTCTTCTTCTCCATCTTCTTCTCCGTATTCTTCTTCTTCTTCAGGATCTACAACTTCTTCAGTACTAATTTTTTCCTGGTCAGCAGATTTGATTCCTTCAGGCGTGTTTGGTGGTTCACTTGATGATTTGTCTTCTTCTGTTACATCTTGGTCTGCTAATGTTGGTTCCTTACCAGCATTGCTTTTTTTATCTTCGTTAGTTTTTTGACCAATTGAGGATTGGTCTACTACATTGTCGACTACAGTATTTGCTGTTGTAAGTGGCAATACATTTTCTGTGTTTGTCAGTGGTTTATCATCTTGTACTAAAGCTGTGTCAGAAGAATCCGCTTTGTTTTTAGTTTCTTCTGGGTCTTTGTTCTCTCCTTTCTCTGTTGTAGAATGCTCTAAATGTGCACTCTCCATTGGTAGTTCTTTGGCAACAGCTGGATCTACAGACTTGCCATCTTGAAAAGCAGGATCTAGTGTTCCCTCTTTCCTCTGACTATCGTCAATGTCTCCTTTTCTGGACATATCTGATACTGCCGGTTCTTTCTCTGTAGATGTTAATTTGCCATCTTTAAGATCTGGGTCCAATATACCCTCTTTCTTCTGACCATCTTCCGTTTCTCCACCTTCTTTTTTGGTGTCATCCAATGGTACTGGTTCTTTTTCTGTAGATGCAAGTTTGCTATTGTGAAGATCTGGTTGTAGTGTAGCCTCTTTCATCTGACCATCTTCCATTTCGCCACCTTCTTTTTTGGAGTCGTCCAATTCTGCTTGTTCTTTCTCTGTGGATGTAAGTTTGCCATCTTGAAGATCCAGTGTTTCCATTTTACTTAGATTATCTTCCTTTTCTATACTTTCTTTCTTATTGGAGTCTCCTGATGCTGCAGGTTGTTGCTCTGTAGATGTACGTTTACCATCTTGAAGACTGGGGTCTAATGTACTCTCTTTTCTCACACCATCTTCTTTTTCTCCATCTGCTTTTTTTGTGTCTTTTGAGTTATCAGGTACTACCGTCTCTTTCTCTGTAGATGTAGGTTTGCTATCTTGAAGATCTTGGTCGGTATCCATTTTCCTTAAACCATCTTCAGTTTCTCCACCTGCTTCTTTTTTGGAGTCATCTGACACGGTTGTTTTTTTCTCTGGAGATGTAAGTTTGCCATCTTGAAGATCTGAGTCTAGTGTATGCACTTTCCTTAGACTATCTTCCATTTCTCTACCCTCTTCTTTATTGGAGTCTTCCGATGCTGCTGGAACAGGATCTAGTGTACCCTCTTGTCTCAGGCCATCTTCTGTTCCTCCACCTGCTTTTTTATTGGAGTCATCCAATACTGCTGGTTGTTTCTTTATAGATGTAAGTTTGCCATCTTCAAGATCGGTGTCTACAGTATCCACCTTTCTCTGAGCATCTTCAATTTCTCCACCGTCATTTTTTTTGGAGTCTTCAGATACTGGTGATTCTTTCTCTGTATATGGAAGTTTGTCATCTTGAAGATCAGGGTCTGGTGTACCCTCTTTACTTGGACCATCTATTATTTCTCCAGTTTCTTCCTTTTTGGAGTCATCGGCTACTGCTGGTTCTTTCTCTGTAATTGCTTGTTTGCCATCTTGAAGATCTGGGTCTACTGTACCCTCTTTCCTCAGGCCATCTCCCATTTCTCCACCACCTTCTTTATTGGTGTCTTCTGGTGCTGCTGGTTCTGCAGATCCAAGTTTTCCATCTTGAAGACTGGGGTCTAGTGTACCCTCTTTTCTCAGACCATCTTCCATTTCTCTATCCTCTTTTTTGGAGTCATCCGAAATTGCTGGTTCTTTCTCTGTAGATGGAAGTTTACCATCTTGAAGATCTGTGTCTAGTGTACCCACATTTAACTCACCATCTTCTATTTGTTTAACTTCTTCCTTTTTGGACTCGTCCAAAACAGCTGTTTTTTCATCTGTAGATGTAGGGTTGGTATTTAAAGCCTGATTTTTATCATCAGATTTGTTATTGCCTACAACCTGATTTATTTCCAACGCAGATTCATGCTCCGCATCAGTTGCAGTGTCAGCCTTTTCTGTAGCTTTATGTATTAATGACTGTTCATCCAGTGTTTCTAATTCTTTTTTAGTTCCAGTTTCTGCTACTGTACTTTGTCTGTTTAGGTACAATTCAGGGTCATCATTTGTTTTTGGGAGAGGAAGAGAAGCAGCATGATCATCAGAAGATTCGTTTATCAAATTGTCAGAAGAGCTCACTATTCCTGCTTGGGATTGTTCTACGTCTAATTTATTTTCCTGATCAGTTGTGTGCTCTATATGTGGCGTCTGAGTTTTCTCCAAGCCAAGCAAAAATATTGTTTCTTCTTCTGACACATTTTCATCAACCTCTTGATCTTCATCAGTTTCTTCTTCAGAGTCTGTTTCATCAAAGTTTGTGACTGCTTTTGTTATTTCACCACCAGTAACAACGGCAAAGATTGTGTCTCCCCAAGAAGTCACTAACGTTTCTTCTTGTTTTACTGGTGTTGCTTTTCCCATTCTTCCTTCTGTAGTCTTAACCTCATCTTTAGGCAATGGATCTTGTTGATGGTCAAGGGTTGATTCCTTTTCCAGTGACACAGCTTCATCCATATCCATGCTCTCCACATTTAAATCTTCGTAAGATAACCAAGGTGGCTCATTTAATTGTTCCTCTTGTCCTTCTTCTACACCATAATTTTTTTTATCCTCTTCTGTGTCTTCATCTGTGAATGTGTATTCTTTCGTTACATGCCTTGTATCCTCATCATCAGTCACAACAGCATCAGCTAATGTTCCTACATGGGTTTTCAAATTCTGAATGGTGTCTTCATCAATAACTGAAAAGGCATTCAAGTCTTCATTAGACCCAGAAGGTCCTCCCTGAGATATGCTGCCATGTTCAGCATGTTCGTCTGGCACTTGTGATTTGACTAAAAGTGATTCTGTGGAATTGTGTGCAACTTTGCCTCCCTGAGAATCTTCTGATTGACTATTTATTCCTTCCTCTTTTTGATTATCTTCTTTTTTATCTGAGCTCAGGGGTTGTTCTGTTTGATGGGGTCTATCGTCATCTTCCTCTTTCCTTTTCTGATGCTCATTGCTCGCATTTTCAATTGGAGAAGATTTTTCTTTGACCCCTGACTCCTCATCGGGTGGATCCCCTGGTTGTGTTTCTTTTTCAAAATTGTTTCCCTCCTTGAATTCTGTGCTCTGTTTTGGTTTATTTAAAAGTTCATCAACATTATAATTGTCAAAATTATCTTTTCCTCCCTCGGGGCATACAAAATCTGTTTCCTACAAAGAAAGTAAAATAAAAAAAAGTTATACATATATTGTGTTCATTTTCAAGAACAAGCACTGGTATTTGGCAACTTCCTATAATAAGTTTGTTTTAAGTTTGTATATTTGAAAAGACCAAAATATGTTATTTATATGGTAGAAGTGCATTCTATATTTCTTAACCCATACAGGATACAGTATGAAGCTGCATCTAACTTTATGTAGGTATCTAAATGACCATGGGAAATGCTAATGACCAAGATATAAAAGTAAAGTTTTATGCAATTAATATAATTAACTTTTTTTTATGTTCCTTAGAAAATTGTTTTGGGGAGATAGGAAATCAGACTTACATCTGCTGGTAATTCAATTTCATCTGTTGTGTAAACTTGTTTTATATCGAGGAGGTCCTTTGGGAAATATCCAAAATGACTGCCAACCTGAAGATGAAAGATTAGTCTCTCTAGAGTAGAATTTGCCACCGATTAAATATTCCATTTGAAAATGTTCTCAACACTTGTGGGCTCGAGGCATACAGGAAAAAGGCACGTTATCGTATGATCACTGGTAATTCTCTGGTGCCGCACTATTAGCCTAAACCTATAAATGATATAAATATACGCAATACGAACCTCTAACGTGACTTTAAAATTAGGAGACAATGGGGGAGGGTCCTGCTTATAAGAGCTTACAATCTCTATAATTTTTTTTTTTTACACTGACAATACCCAATTGTATCTGTGCATAATAAGTTCAGGTCAGGGCCGGACTAGGGGAAGGCAGAAGAGGCACGTGCCTAGGGAAGGGGGCGCCGGGCACATACCTCTTCCAACCACTTACCCCCTAGTCCGGCACAATATGTGCTCTCTCTGGCGCCCCCTCCTGATGTCAGAGTTCGATGAAGCAGACGCTCGCATGACGTTGGTTCGCTAAGGAGCGCGCACAAGGGAGGGGGCGAGGTAGCCAGCTTTCTTGGTAGGGCACCCAGCAGGCATGGCCTGGCTCTGGTGAAATATTTGTATATATAAACTCTTATGTTCCATAGGCTAATATCACATGCAACTCTGTCTGCCAACAGAGAAACGGAGATAGAGAAACAACCATTCAGAGTGGATACGCACCCACCTATCCGCTCCTTGCAGTTAAGCACACAGACAGGCACTGTGTGTGCATATGGAGTGGATTTCTTCAGGGAACCCCAAAGTTATGCATTTTCATATCTGTGCACACAGGCCATTGCAGTACCCATCAGTGCACTTAATGCAACAAGCAGATGGGTTTGGATCCACTCGTACTGATTGTTTGTACACAAGTGGGGAAACAGCCTTGTGTGACATTAGCCTTACACTTAAGCTCTGCGGGAGACAACACCGCTTCATAAATAGCAATAAGAGAGTGAATTTATGTGATGACACTTTCCCTAGACTTTCTTTGTACTGACCACTACCTTGTCAGGAGTCACTTTTCATTACCAAAAGGGAGTATTTAAAGAAAACCGATATCTGTTCTTATTTAAAGGGCCCGATATATCAAAGTGTGAGATCCGAGCTCAGCACAGAAAATCTCACCCGCTTTCTATTCATTCCTATGGGATTTTTAGAAACGTATTTATCAGTGGGTCAAAGTTAGTGTTCACTTGTAAAAGTCCCATAGGAATGAATAGAAAGTGGGTGAGCTTTTACACAGTAAACTCTAATCTCACATTTTAATAAATCTGCCTCAAAGCCTGTGAGGTATGCATCTGCTATTCCCAGCACTGGTGGAATGGGACATGTGGGACAGTATGTATCATAAACAAGGGAAAGTTGTGCTCACCACTAATTTTTAAAAACACTAGGCAGGGGTGCAATGAGGCTGTGACCACAAAATACATATAGACAAATGCAAGAGTCCTCTGCACTCAACCCATTAACAATATATTTAAGACATGTTGTAGCTCCCACCCTTCCCAGCTATAGTCAGGTGATCCCACTGGTGTCTAATAAAAGGGCAGCCAAGTTTGGGAGTTTTACTTTGAAAGCAGCAAGTAAGTTGCAGGTAAAACTAAGTCCCTTTGTAAAATGTATAATAAAGCAATAGAATTCTTAATGAATCAGATGAAAATTGAGCGTAGGACTGGCCAGATATGGGATGACTTTAACGCAGTTGGCCAGCTTAAATATATTGCAATATATGGACAAACAATCCCTGTTTTGTTTAAAGGGTAAGGCATTTTTCAGTAGCAGTATGCACAAAATGTCTCTGTCTTAAATATATTGATAATGGGTTGAGTGCAGAGGACAGTATGTATCATGGAAGGAAGTGTAAGCGGGAAGCACATGGAGGGCAGAGCACATGTAGTAAAACACAAATTACACTATTTTTACATTAAAGGAAAAAAAATATTTTAAGTCTGTATACAGTGACAATAGTGTAATAAAATATAATGTTCTATATTGTCCTGCACTGGTAAAACTGGTATGTCTCTTACGAAACACTACTATAGTTTATATAACATGCTACTGTGAAGCCAAGAGGGCAACCATTCACGGTTTAGCTTACATAGCAGATAACAGATTCACTATGTAGAATCACACTAAATCCCATAGAGAGCTTATCTGTTATCTTCTATGTAACCTGTGCCTTTTCTCCTTTTCAGCTTACATGGCTGCCCCATGGCTACACAGCGGCATAATCGTATAAACTATAGCTGTCTTTCTAAAGCAGACAAACATTGTTTACCAATGCAGGGCAACAGTACATTATGTTTTACTTTTCTTTACTTTAAAGGAGAAGGAAAGCTACAGACAGTTTAAGCTACAGACAGTTTATTGCCAATAGATTAGCCGCAATAGTGCAAGCTATAACACTATTTATTCTGCAGAATGTTTTACCATACCTTAGTAAACAGCAATAGAAGCTCTCTCTGTTTAGGATAGCAGCTGCAGTATTAGCTTGGTGTGACATCACTTCCTGCCTGAGTCTCTCCCTGTCTCACTGATAGCTCTGGGCTCAGATTACAGCAGGATGGGGAGGACGGAGGGGGAAAAGGGAGGGGGAGAGGAGCCCTAGCCCTGGAGGTTTATGCTGAAAACACAATAGAAGGAAAGAAATGCTGAGTTTATTTTGACTCAGAGCAGCATTACTTTGAGGGTTTACTGGTGTATTTATATAGACCTTTCTGATAAAGCTTACTTAATTTTAACCTTTCCTTCTTCTTAAAAACTATTTTTTTTTTTTGGTGTTACTGTTACCTTTAATTCTAACAATTGGCATGGGGGAGGTAAATCCTGTTAGAACAAGGAGCTGTACCTTACCAGGCATGGTGTGGCTCTCCATTGGAGGTAGCACATCAGGCCTCTACCCGAATGCAAAGTTTATTTTCTCTTTAAGATTACTCAATCAGTATAAAGTATAAAAGAAAAGCAAAACCAGATACGCATAGCAAAGGAATAGTTATCACAGGAACTGAGTGTTAGAAAGGAAACTCTTTCGTGCTTTAAATATTCACACTGTATCACAACCTAAAAATAGCTAACCAGGTCACCAACCCGAGCCATTCAGAGTAAGCTATGTCGTTGCATAATTACCCATGTGAAAAGGGAAAACAGCATGCTCGCAAGTGATCAGGTCACTAAAATGTTTGTGCATCTGAAATACACGTTACTATTTCAGAAAACCTCATGTTTACTAGTAATTTTATAATACTCAGTGATATAATGCTATGAGGCATTTAGCTGTAAGGGTCCATACATCTCTCCTGCCTCCCAAATAAGCAGAGGAGGGAAGATAATGAGCACAAAATAAGATATAACCTGCAATTGTGCTGCCTAGCAAAATCAATATGGCAGCTCTCACCAATATACAAATATTCAGAGAAGGAATGTACTGTGCACACAATAAGCTACACATTTCTGCTCTGCTGTCTAAAAAAACAATCAGATGGAGAGGGAACGCAGTCAGCCTATACATGGTCATTTAGGAAAACAATATACAGAGGGTAAATATTCTCTGTACATAGTAAGCATTGTTTCTCATACTTTATTCTGCTCTTCTTTGTTCCAGTTCAAGCAACCTGGATTTCAAACACATGGAGTTGTGTAAATTCATGAAGTCTTTACATAAATATTTCCAGTAGTTACAACCCTCCCCAACCATGACACAGAAGCAAAATGTTTGTCAACTTTAGCTTTGCTGCAATTGATTCTGTTATTATGTCCTTTTCAGAGTTCTTATGCAAAGTGGCATAAGAATTCTGAGGCCACATTATTATGGCCTCGAACCTGAATCCCAAAACCTAAAAAGGCCTTAATTATAATGATCCAAGTGTACCATTTTCAGAGGTTCGGCAGCTATGTAATATTAAAGGAGACGTAAAGGCTTAAATTAAGTAAGCTTTATCAGAAGGGTCTATATAAATAAACCAGTAACTCCTGAAAGTAATGCTGTTCTGAGTCCTCTGTCAAAAGAAACACCTAATTTCTTTCCTTCCATTGTGTACTCATGGGCTTCTGTATCAGACTTCCTGTTTTCAGCTTAAACCTCCAGGGCTTGAGCATGCTCAGTTCCCCCTTCTCTCCCCTCCCTCCTCCCCTTCCTGCTGTAATCTGAGCCCAGAGCTATAAGTGAGCAGGGAGACTAAGGCAGGAAGTGATGTCACACCAAGCTAATATGGCTGCCTCTATCCTAAACAAACAGAGAGCTATTAGAGCTGTTTACTCATTTATGGTAAAGCATTCTGCAGAATTAATATAGTGTTATAGCTTGCACTTTTGTGGCTAATCTATTAGCAATAAACTGCTTCGGAAGCTTTCCTTCTCCTTTAATGATTCAGGCCTTCATAGTTGTCCCCAGCAACTCCCCATCTCGATTCTTGTAAGAGTACACTTCTTATTTACTCAAGGTTAAAAATGACTATAACTTAAAACTATACTAAGACTGTGAATTGTAATTACCAGCTCCTATATTTCAAGGAATATAAAGTTAAAATAATTGATCCCTGTATGTGCAAACTTTTGATATCAAATAACAACCAGTTAGACACAAATAGAAAAGCTAAAACACAAACTTGCTAAGAATAGCCACTGGGACTGACAAGCTTCACATGCTTCAGCTGCAGAACTCTATAGAGGTAAAGCAATAAAAGTCGCAGTGTACCAGGTTTAGTAACCTATAGCAACTAACCAGTAGGTATCATTTAATGGTTAAATCTTTTAATTGGTTGCTGTGTGTTAATTGCATTAATCCATATGTTTTGTTGACGTAACCGTTAAGGCCTGTTGTTACGTGACTAAGACTGATCGTATGGTACATGGACTGGTTTATCATTAACATGAAGACTCTTAATGTATGACTTGTTCACCGGAATGATCAGTCGGCAGGCTAACCATGCAGGTAAAGATGCCATGCAGAAACATTATCCTTGCCACTATTGTTCTATCTGTATGTGTACAGCAAGCTTAGACAGGCCTTAAGAATTAAACTAGGATATATACAGGAATGGGATCTGTTATCTGGAAACCCTTTATTCAGAAAGCTCCGAATTACGGAAAGGCTGTCCCTTATTTTATCCAAATAATCCAAATTATTAAAAATGATTTCCTTTTTCTCTGTAATAATAAAACAGCAGCTTATACTTGATCCCAACTAAGATATAATTACTCCTTATTGGAAGGAAACCCAGCCTATTTGGGTTTATTTAATGTTTACATGATTTTCTAGCGGACTCAATGTACGAAGATCAAATTACAGAAAGATTTGTTATCCGGAAGACCCCAGGTCCTGAGCACTCTGGATAACAGGTCCCACACCTGTATAGAACATTTAAACATCATGGATTCTTTCTCTGGACAATTCGTAATAGGAAAAGTGCGACTTACTGTCCCTGCCCAAAGGCTTGTGGATCTTCCTGCTAATTTGAAGTACACATATATTGTTTCGTCCTTTTTAACATTCAAAAAACGGCAGTCAGGTCCTGCAAAATCTTCTAAGGCTTTCCCCCTGCACATCAACACTGGGAACAGAAGAAAAAGTGGTATTAATACAATGTAAACTACTACTATATATATTCCTACGAGACCAGTCATGCTAGTCCAGGAGGGGCAAAGGGAGCCCCAGGTATTGCAGGAATGCTACAACTATGTTGTTGAATTACAGCAGCTGAAGGGCTGCAGGTTGGACATTACAATACTGAAAAGTTAAAAACAACCCAATGTTTGCAATTTGATAATTTTTTCCCTGTTCTTTGATCATGAGGTCCCAATATGAGGCCCCAATATGAGGAACCAATATGATACTGAGTTATATCTTATATTATGTCTCTAAATACAAAATATACATTCCTATACTTGTATATGGGCAACAACAATGTCTGTCTGTGTATATGTATTGTATGGTACAGGTTTGTGGTTCAAGCCCTACTTTGATATCCAGAATTTAGTACAGGTATGGCATCCATTATCCCAAAACCCGATATCCACAAAGCTTCGAATTACGGGATGGCCATCTCCCATAGCCTCCATTATAATCAAATAATTCAATTTTTAAATTCTGTAATACAAAAACAGTACATTGTACTTGATCCAAACAAAGATATACTGTAATTAATCCTTATTGAAGGCAAAACAATCTTATTGGGTTTATTTAATGTTTAAATGATTTTTTAGTAGACTTATGTATGGAGATCCAAATTATGGAAAGATCCCTTATCTGGAAAACCACAGGTCCCTAGCATTCTGGATAACAGGTTCCATACCTGTACTTTGCTTATAGGAAGGCTACAGATTGATATAGGGCAGAATATCTAGGGCAGCAAAAAGGTGTGCACACTAAATCTCTCCCTAATGTATTGTCAGACTGGGAGTTCTAGTATATCTAGGGCATTATCCCAAAAAATCCCATTGTCACTGATGTAGTAAGAATGGTAGCCCCTTAGTTTGCTAACTGCTACAGTAGCGAAAGAGTGTATATACATCACCAGAAATCAGTTTATCTTATATAAGACATACAGCTGAAGTGTGGAAACTACATGCTACAGTTCCCACAGTAAAATCTTTCTGGGGTGTCCCACCCACAAAAACTTAAGGAAGATTATCTGCAGTGGCTGACTGGCCCTCCAGGAAACCAGGAAAACTTGCGGTGGGCTCAGGTATCAGTAGGCCCTTGTGCTCTTAACCATTTAGTCTATTTCATGGCCATTTCCTATATCTGTAAACAATGAGGCAAAATAGATGGAAACATAGATTATAGTATACAAAGAAAGGAGTCAAGGCAAATAAAGAAGTTGAGTGAAGAGAAAAAAACAAATAGTTTAGGAGAGTGGACCTATGGCCTACGACAGTGCTCCCCAACCAGTGGCTCCAGACCCTTAGATGTTGCTCCAAGTGGCCTTAAAGTGATACTATTTTAAATATTATTGAACATCAAACATTGCCTATAGGTCATGCTGAACATTTTTCACTAATAGCTTTTATAAGTAATTGTAACTTACAAGTTCCTTATCCTGACTGTTTTGCCAACCTGACTGTTCCTTCTCAACCTGTCAGTTACAGTTTCTAATGCTAACGAGCTACTGCTGCACAAATATGGAAGCCCCTTCACGGGGGGATCAGATTGGTTGTCTAAAAGCATCTGGCAAATATTTTTATGGCAAAATAGCCTGCGAAGACAATGTTATGATAGATATTAAAAAAGGTTTAATTTCTGGTGTCAGTGTCTCTGTAAAGCAGGAGCTTATTTTTTAATTTCTGGCTTTAAGGCAAGTTAGTTGCACAAAACCAGGTGTACTGCCAAACAGAGCCTTCTTGGGACTGCCAGTACACATAGGGACTACCAAAGTGCCTTATTTGCCTCCCCCAGGAACTTTGTTTCATGCTTGTATTGCTCCATTCCAGGTCTGGACTAGGAGACAAATTTGGCCATGGCATTTCAGGTACACAGAGGCCCAATCAGCTCCCCACCAGCCCACCAAAAAGTGACTGTCTATGGCAGTGATCCCTAACCAGTATCTCATGAGCAACTTGTTGCTCTCAATGTCCTCAAAGCAGGTGCTTAATTTTGAATTCCAGGCTTGGAAACATGTTTTAATTGCATAAAAACTAAGTATAGTGCCAAGTAGAGTCTCCTGTAGACTGCCAGTCCACAAAGCGGCTAACATATAGCCAATCACAGCCCTTATTTGGCACCCCAATGGACTTTTTCATGTTTGTGTTGCTCCCCAACTCTTTTTGCATTTGAATGTGGCTCACAGGTAAAAAAGATTGGGGACCCCAGTCTATGCAGGCCCGGATTTGTGGAAAGGCCACCTAGGCCCGGGCCTAGGGTTGCAGTATTTTAGGGGGGTGGCATTCTACCCAACCGCACCCACAAAAACACTGGGTATGCACTGGAGATACAATAATTTTTTAAATTTGCCATGTGCCAATCCCCATTGCTCCAGTCCAGATGATGAAAATTTGCATGAATAAAGGGGAGGGGACAGGGGCGACAAACGGCAGTGTGCCTAGGGGCTCCCACTATGTAAATCCGGCCCTGGGTCTATGGCATCTTACAGCAGCCCCTCTGGCATTAGCCAGAACCCACAGATGGCCAGTCTGGGCCTGCTCCAGTCCCCAACTGTTTTTACAACTGAATGTGGCTCCTAAGTAGAGAAGGTTGTATGTTTGCATTGAAGCAGAGTTGCTTGCACCATACTGTACCTTGCCTATATAATGTAGCATTCACCCCAAAACATGGCCAAAACTTGAACAAGGACATACATACAATACCGCAAACACAAAAGTCTGAATACCTATATTACAGATAAATGAAATACATAGGAACGCATAAACTGGACATCAGCCTGGTCTATAGATAACAATGGACCGATTTCTACAAGCAGCAGCTGTTAATCCTTCTGTTACATCTGCCTTTTAGGATGCAAAGGACTGGGCTGAAAAGAATCATTTTAGGTACAAAACACAGTGTCCCTTATTTGACTTTAGTATTCCAAACCCACCAGCCCCATGTTAGCTGGCCGGAGAGAGTAATGAGGCTGTAAAGTCAAGCTGTAAACCTATTAACACTTGTAAACAAAGATGTAAACAAAGGCAGCTGGGTCTTATCAGAGGGATTTCCTTTCTTAATGACATGGTTTCTTGTGATAGGATAAAAGGGAGAGATAGGGATCTAATGAGCCAATAGGTAACCTGGGGTGAATAGATAGATATACCCGGCTGGTTTAGTTGTATAAGGAGAGCAGTGCAACAATGTCATTCTAAGTGTCACACTGTATCAATAATAAACAGGAAGGGGAACTGAAAGAGATACACAGAGGGGAAGCAACAGGGAGGAAAGTAAAGTGGTCAGAGGACTACTAGCCCCTCACTCACAGCTCTCACCCCTCCTCCTCCTCCTCCCCAGTTAGTGGAAGGCACAAGCCAAGGATACTCACTGCTACACTCCTCGTCTGCGCAGCGCTTGAGCTCGGAGAAGGTGCGCTCCAGAGTCTGGCTGCTGTGCGCGATGTGTAGAACAAGAGCCAGGAGGGAAATGGGGATCCTGGCCGCAGCCATGTCTGTAGGGTGGCAGTGTCCTGTGGCTGCTGGGGGGAGGGAGCATGAGCAGAGACATAGGCAGACACGTCAGCAGGAGACAGCGCAGCAAGGATACGGGGGGAGGAGCCTGCAAGGAAAAGACGGGGGAAGGGACATCGGGATTCGCTAGTCCTACAACAAGCCCTTCACAGCGGCTGCTGAACTAGTAGTTTCTGTAGGAGGGTTGCAGGAAGTTGTAGTTTGCCTGGTGCTGATCAGGATGAGAAGGTTACAGTAGCTATGACGGGAAAGGTCCAGAGTCTCCTCCACATTACCACCTGTCCTGTTTTGACCCAGTTGACCAGTTGGGTTTCTCTAAAGGGGGCCATACACGGGCAGATAAAGCTATTGGTCGTTTAGACATAGGGCTGGATAATGTGGCTGCCCCTAGACCCAATGCTGTTGGTTGCCCACATCCCCTCCCCATTATGGTAGTGCTACACTGACTTTTTTGGCGCGATCCAACGCGCTGGGACAAAACGCCGGACATCAAATCGCATGCGATGGAAATAAGGTAAGTGATGGAAATGTCGTATGAAGTTGCAGCGTTGATCCGATGCGACGCGACTGTGGGATGCAGACGCTGCATAATGAGTCTGCACCCGACAGACGTGTCTCGTTGGTTCAATGCTGCGACTTCATCCAACATTTCCATTACTTACCTTATTTCCGCCACATGCGATTTGACGTCTGCGTTTTTGCGCATCGGGTCGGATCGCACAGAAAACGCCCGTGTAATCCTACCCTTATTCAGGAAAATTTTTGTCATCAGGAACGGAGCAATGGGGATTGGTGCAGGGGAAATTTTCAAAACTATCGTATCTCCTGCGCATCCCCAGTGTTTCTGAACCAATATGGGTGTGGTTGGGCAGCATGCCGCCCCCTTAAATCCTGCCACCCTAGGCCCTGGCCTTTAGACCAAGCATGGCTATGATAATGAAGTTGTAGCTATAGCAAACAGCTTGGTAGAAACTGCAGAGAAGGCTGATACGTAAAACTTAATAACAAGCTTTCAATTTCCTAGATAGCACTCATTTGGTCCAATAGTCTGCTCAAACCTTTCTTAGCATCAAGCAAGCTTTCCCAGGAAATTATTACATGCCTAAAGGTGGCCATACACAATAAGATCCACTTATTTGGCAAATGAGCAGATCTTAACCCAATATGTCCACTAAAGGCAGGGCCAAACGACCGGATTACAATTAAGGAAATGGGTGCAGATGGGACGAGGACTGCATCAACTAGTCGATGTGGTCCTCGATCGCCAAAAAAAAATCAAACCTGCCCGACCGATATCTGCCCAATTTTTGGCCTGATATCTATCGGGTAGACCCGTTGAAAAACCCCCTACACGGGCAGATAAACTTTAATCTGCCTACGTATGGCCACCCTAATTTACTGTTGTGGGTAAGGAAGGGGGGACTGTACAGCTGTTATCAACTACTCTCACCCTAGGTGTGTTATCGTTTTTTACTAAAAATGAAATATTCATATGATAGAAATCAGTTTTCAGGATCTATTCACATAATTAGCAACCAAAAGGCTGAACCATTGCATTGTCCCAGGTGCAGGCACACAATTTCCGCTCCAAAATGCTCTTTTGTTTTGATGTAGAAATCCGCCGCATGCCTGCACCCGGTCAGACTAAATGGTGTGGCATTAGCCTAAAACTCCTTACTGTATGCGATAAACCCTCAACAGAATGCAAACAAAGGGTTACATGGGGTCCAGTGGCATAACTAGATGTTACTGGTCCCAGGGTCGAACCGGGGGACCCAGGGTCGGAACCCCGGACCCTCCTGGCGTGCCGCCGCACGTGCACAAGCACGCACTATGTTACCCATCGTTTTTCATAGTAAGGAGCCGGCAAATCGTGGATCTTGGTCGACAGGGCCCACAAGAGCCGGGGGCCCACTGGGTTTATTTCCCGGTGTCTCGCCGGCCCAGCCCGACCCTAACTGGGCCCCACAGCAAATTATTTTTGAGACCCCCAAAATGTCTAGAGTTTGACTTGTTTTACTATTATTTATTGAAATTGTATATGAATTAGGGCCTCATGGGGCCCCTACACCATCTGAGACCCCCTGCAGTGACATGGTCGGCTTCCTCTGTAGTTACGCCCCTGATGGGGTCTTTATCATCCCCCATATGACCAGCTAGGACATGTTAGTTGGAGATAGGGGCAGGTGCTGATAAACCTGTATGAAAGTTAACACTGGACTGTAGAGAGGGGCTGCAGGAACTGGTGAGGCTGGGAATGCTTATCCGTGGGTGCAGCTCAGGAAGAACTTCCTACAGGATTGGACTGGGCTGGCGGGATTCTGGGAAAAAAACCCGACGGATCCTGCTAACTCAGACCTGAGTATGGTGTGGAAACCAATCAGAATTTTGCAATAATATTGTTACTGCCACTGACCAGTCAGAAGCAGTAGCTGATTGGCTGATAAGTTACTAAGCCAATAAAGTCATTACATATTGTTTGCCGTGTGAGAGGGAACAAAGCAGGTCAGAATTTGCAGCTTCTCACACCACCAATAATAATAATAACACATCCTCTTAGTAACAGGATGTTTGCTCAACAAAAAAAAATCCTGTCTCCATTTTTCATATGTGTCTGAAATAAATGAACAGGTGTGGCCCTCATGTTTTAATTTCATGGGTATAATGACACTGTTTGCTCTTTGCTGTTAATTACATGTCCTAGTATAAAATCAACCCCCCCCCCTTATGGTTTTCTGTAAAGAAATGGGGGATGGGTTAAAGGGGTTGCTCACCTTTATGTTTATATTATATTTATTTATATGTTTATATTATATGTTTATAACATATATTAACATTCAAGGTGAACCACCCCTTTAAATCAAATTGTATTATTATGTCAAGAGTGATATTCTGAGACAATATCCAGTTGGCTTTCATTTTGTATTATTTGTGATTTCTGAGTTGTTTAGCTCATTATTCAGCAGTTCTCCAGTTTGCAATTTTAGCAATCTGGTTGCTAGGGTCCAATTTACCCTAGGAACCATGTATTGATTTGAACAAGAGACTGGAAAATGAATAGAAAAGGTCTGAATGGAAAGATGAGTAATACAAAGTAGCAATAACAATACATTGTAGCCTTACAGAGCATTTGTTTTTAGATGAGGTCAGTGACCCCCATTTGAACGCTTGAAAGAGTCAGGTGAAGAAGGCAAATAATTAAAAAAACGTAAAAAAAATAAATAACAAAGACCAACTGAAAGTTTCTTAGAATTGCCCATATTATAACATACTAAAAGTTAACTTAAAGGTGAACTACCCCAGGTTGTTGCAGACAGACAATGAAAGGGATATTCAATTTTCTTAAAGCAGGGCAGGATTGCTGCTTACAATGGGGATCAGATAGGATCTGTACAGCCACTGGGACAGAATTCTCTGTTATACAGATAGCTAGAATCTCAGCCATAAAACAGGGCATATACAGAATCTCAGACATAAAACTGAAACAATATGCACTGATTTCAGGCTCAATCTAAATTATGTTTTACTTATCATTTCCCTTTAATACTAAGTTGTTTAATAGGAACAATGGTGACCTCTGCTGGTGCCTATAGTTTGTTTTTCCTTTCCAGAAACAAGGCTAACCATGCAAGGAAACCTGATGATGGGTTATTTATCATCCCCCAAATGATCGGCTTGGATATGTTAGTTGGAGGTAGGGGCAGGTGCTGATAAACCTTTATGAAAGTTAACACTGGACTGTAGAGAGGGGCTGCAGGACCTGGTGAGACTGGGAGTGCTGGACAGAGTGCAGTGAAGATGTGAGAGGACAAGAACATATGGGGAAGCCAGAATGGCTGGACAGAGGACCGATGACCTGAATTGTAGACAGACAGTGTGGCCAGTTTATCTGTGGCTGCAGTTCAGGAAGAACTTCCTACAGGATTGGACTGGGCTGGAGGGATCCTGGGAAAGAAACCTGGTGGACACTGCTGATTCAGACTTGATCCTTCTTGCTCTTCGCTGTCGCTCCCCACTGCCAGTAAAAGTAAATTTAAGGTGTGTGCAAGGTGGGGTAGAGGCTGGTGGTGGGTGAGCGGTGGGGCCCTAGAGGGGGTGGAGGCCCCTGGGGTAGCAGTCCCATGGGCCTCGCACACCCCAGTCTGACAAACTCTATAAACTTGAGCCCAAATATTTTCGATTTTTGCCCAAAAAGTCCAAAATAGTTTTTGGGCTAATTCCAGCGCAGACCACAGAAACGCCCAAATAGTATAGGGACCTCTCCCATTAACCTACCGTATATACAACTTAGGCAGGTCTGATATCCCAGATTTCCGGATTCTTACATTTTCCATACTCGGGGTATAATAAATGTCGAAAAATGTACGGGTTTTTTTTCACTAAAAATTTGGATTTTATAGTTTAAAAAATCGTTTGTTTTTTTTTCAAGTTTTTGGCTTTCGGACATTAATGAATAACCCCCTAAATGTAGTGCATTTACTGTGGTGGGGAACTTAAGGAATAAATCTTTACGAAAGCAGAAGTGTAAAGAACCAGTAACACCAGAAATGAACGTGCCCTGAAAGCGTTTACTGTAGATATAATATTTACTCACGTATCTGCTCATTTACTCATTTAACTACACTCCTAGGAAGGTTGATATTTTACTCGGAAATGCATGTAGCCTTTCTGATAGGGCTTAACGTGGTTGTTCACCTTTAACTTAACTGTTAGTATTATGTAGGGAGTGATATTCTGAGACAATTTGCAAATGATTTTCATTTTTATTTGTAGCTTTTGAGTTATTTAGCTTTTTATTCAGCAGCTAGGGTACACATTACCCTAGCAACCATGCACTGATTTCAAAATGAAACTGGAATATGAATAGGATAGGGCCTGAATAGTAAAAAGTAGCTGTAACAATTGATTTTTAGCTTTACAGGGCCTTTGTTTTTAGATTGGGTCAGTGACCCCCATTTGGAAGCTGGAAAGAGTCAGGAAAAAAAGGCAAATAATAACAAAACGAAATAATGAAGACAAATTGGTCATTCTATAACAAACTAAAAGTTAATTAAAGTTGAACCACCTCTTTAAGGCTAATGTTAGACACCAGCAGAAAAATTGTGGTGGTGAAAATGCCAGTCTGCAGAACAGTTCTGTGAGCATCTGCAAAAGCACAGTAGAGTCAATCAGGGTAGGACAGTGTGAGTGCATCAAATATATAGAGGTCTAAAGCTCCCCATAGACGCGACAATTTTTCTTGCCAAATGTCCGATTTTAGCGAAGTCCGACCAATCCTTCGAAATTATCGTGTGGTTAGTGGGATTCGAATGATCGAACATCTTATGATTTTTCGGCCGACATCTGTCAGGAAATTGATCGGCCAGGTCAAAAAATCTTTGTTGGTCCCAGTGCAATCTATCTATGTTTGCAGGGCCAAGCAGGCAGCTCCCCTTTGTTTTCCTGGCAAATTGGTCTTTTTAGTTATGTTCATTTTGAGAAAATCGTGGTCTCACGATGATGACCGGATCTTTTAAAAATCTCAACATGTATGGCCAGCTTTAGTCTAGCCAGAACATGGATGTCCAAAGGGATCAAAGCTAAAATAAAAGACCAGATGTTCTGTATAGAAAGACCAACTGCAACAAGTCGTGCAGTTAGAGTAAAAATGTTTATTTTTTATAGTTTCTGAATTATTTACATTCTACTTCTGCTTCTCTTCAGCTTTCAATGGAGGTCACAATTGCTCTGTAAGGCTACAAATATATTATTGTTATTGCTACTTTTCATTGCTCATCTTTCTCTTCAGGCCTCTCCTATTCATATTCCAGTCTCTTATTTATGTCAATGTGTGGTTGCTATGGTAATTTGGACTCTAGCAGCCTGAAATTGCTGGAGAGCAGCTGCATAAAAAAGTAAATAACTCAAAAACCAGAAATAACAAAAAATGAAAACCAATTGCAAATGGTCTCAGAATATCGCTCTCTATGTCATACTAAAAAAAGGTAACTCAATGGTGAACAATCCCTTTAAAAAATCCAAATGAAAAGGATTGTCTAGTCTAGTGAAGCTGACACCAGTGAAATAACATGGCATTACTTCACTAACATACATTTTGGGATCACATTTTTGAGGTAAATTTCAGAATAATGGAAGAAGAGACTCTAATGGTGGTGGAATTGCCAGTAAAATAAAGGGTTTTTATTTAGTATAAAATCAGAGGGAGCTCCTTATGATCTAGTGAGGAGAAAAAACAAATACTGCTTTGGGGAAATATTGGGGGCAGCGAGGATGGTTTACTACCACGACGAAAAAACGAAGTTCTATTTTTGTTCTTCGTTCAATCCCTGGCAAAAATAGGAAAACCAAACTAGTCAGTGGCCTCTTTTTACCACAAAATGATGAACTGGCACAAGTGTTTGTCACTGTGACATGACCGGCAGCTCCGCCCTTATATACTTCTTGGCGTGACCGGAACTCTCGCGAGATTAGACGTGTGACGTCGGCACGAGCATGGAACCAGAATGCTGAGAGCTGGACGTTAAAGTGGTACTGCGGGGAGTTTAGTCAGGGATTCGAGCCCGCGGACAGTGGAGCGGGGAGGCTTAGGGAGAAGCAGCCGCAGTATTCGCTGTAAGATGGCTGAGAGCAGCGAGCACAGTACTGAAGAAGAAGATGAAGAGGATTTAGAGCAGGGGCAAGTTGTGGGGCTTCAACTACCGGTGCCAAGAAGGAAACCCCAAGGTAAAACCATTTTTTTATCTTTGTGATTGTAAGTCTGATCAATTGCAGCTCTAATGTAAATAGAACCTCCTCCCGCCTTATTAATCTCATAGGGGACATATATATATACGGTATATATATATATATTCTTCAATACAACTTCTTTATGTGACATTGCTCAGCCACTTGCAGTTGGTCCCTTTCACTTGTATGAGATGATCAGTGAAACTGCAACATTGCTCAGCGCAGTCATATGGAGAAACCCCAGAAGAGCATCACCGGCCAGTGGCAAGTGCACTGGAATCCACCAGCAGATTGGACTGGGGCCCACACAGGTCTGGACTGAGAATCAATATAGGCCCTGGCATTTCAGCTTCCCAGAGGCCCAAGCAGCCTCCACAGCCCACTAAATACTCAGTATCTATGGGACCTTATAGCAGCCCCTCTGTCATTTGCCAGAACCCACAGATTGTCAGTCCGGGCCTGACCCACAGAACCACATATAACACTTGAGATAGGTGTCATCTATCACCGATTCTGTACTCTTACGGGCAGATGAAAGCAGCCGACAGACTTCCCAGATCTATATCAATATTGATCGGGCAGGGTAAAAAATCCCATTGAATGCCTGTTCTCCTGCATTATGATCTGATGGTTGTGCCCTATGGCCCACGATCGGATCAGCCCGATATCTCCCACCTCAATGTGGGCAAATTGGGGAGAGATCCGCTCGTTTGGTGATATCCTGTGTACGGCCAACATTAAAGTCTCCTTTAGCCTTATGATGAGATGGGCTAAAAAGAACCAAAAAGATCTACACTATAAATGACATGCGGTAGAATTGTTCTTAAATGAGAAACAAACCCCTTATTAAAAATCCTTACCCCACATAGACCCTCCCCCCCCCTAGCTGCTAACCTGGGCCAATGCCCCTTACTTTTTACTTACCCCTCGGTGCAGATTCAGGGATCGGAGTTCACGGCAGCCATCTTCCGCATCTTTGGTAATCTGACAACGAGGTCGGCGTGGCGGTGCATGCGCAGTTGGAGCAATTTCCCGGTTCACGACAACTGCGCATGCTCCGAAATTGACAGAAATTGCCGAAGCGCCGGAAGAAGACACAAAGACCCGGAAGGTGGCTGCCATGAACTCCGATCCCTGAATCTGTGCCGAGGGGTAAGTAAAAAGTTAGGTGCCTTTTTTTCTCGGGTAAGCAACTAGGCTGGGAGGGAGGAGGAAAGGGGGTCTATGTTGTGTAGGAGGTTAGGGTTTTTTTTTTTTTTAAATAAGGGGTTTGTTTCTCCTTTAAATGAGTTGTTCACCTTAACTTTTAGTAAGATGTAGGCCAGGGGTCCCAACCACTTCTGGGCCGCGGACATAATTGAACTGGGCTGCTCTGCTGAGTCTGAATTTCACGTGACACACACAATAGCCGCAGGCAGTTGATGCCCCCCAGTCCTTGAAAAAATTGAGGGCTTTACACCAGTCCCTAGGCCAAAAAAGTTTGGGGACCACTGATGTAGAGCGTGATATTCTGAGACATTTTGCTATTGATTTTCTTTTTTTATCATTTGTGGTTTTTGAGTTTAGATTTTTAATGTTCACATTTAAATTAACTTTTAGTATGATGTAGATCGTGATATTCTAAGAAAATTTGCAGTTGTTTTTCTTTTTTTATCTTTTGAGTTTTTTTTTAGTTTAGATTTTTATTCAGCAGCTCCCCAGTTAGCTATTTTTGCAATCTGGTTGCCAGGGTCCAAATTACCTTAGCAACTATGTATTGAATAAGCAACTGGCATATCCGTAGGGGAAGGTCTGAATAAAAAGATGGGTAATAAAAATGATGAAAAATACATTTGTAGCCTTACAGAGCATTTGTTTATTACATGGGGTCAGTGACTCCCATTTGAAAGCTGCAAATAGTTAGAAGAAGGCAAATGGTTAAAAAAACTATAAAAAAAAAAAAAAAAAAAACTATAAAAAGAAATAATGAACCTTGGATCCATGGAACAGCCCAGATTTGGGTTGTCAGACTTAATTAAATTGTGAAATTGTGACCAAGTGACAATTCCTAACGACTATTGCGGGGAATATTCCACAGCACTCAAATTAGTCCCTGCCACAGTGAAGCTTACACTCTTCTATTGTATTTTGCTTTCACACAGTTATATCATAAATTGCAGGCTGCACGGCCCCTTTAAAGTGGTGCTTCACCTTTATGTTATCTTTTGGTATAGTATAGAACAGGGGTGTCAAAAATGCGGCCCGAGGGCCACATGCGGCCCAGGATGCATATGAATGCGGCCCAGCTTGGTTCCCGAGGAAACGTCATGTTGCAAAGGATATAGGAGGAGGAGGGACTCTGCCCATTGGCCAGTTAGTAATAACAATATAATAATAAGTCTATTTAATATCCAGGTGTCCCATATTCCAGTGTATAGCTCCATCTGGTTATCCAACTGGCATTGTAGTTCTTTTCTGTGTATTTCCATTACATTTACAAATCAAACGTGTTTGTGTATTTCATTTGTGGCCCGAGACAATTTTTCTTTTTCCAATGTGGCCTGGCGAGCCAAAAGTTTGGACACCCCTGGTATAGAATGAACATATCTGTAGAAATAAGTCAAATCAACTGAAGTTGCTGTATTTTCTTTCCATTTAAGGGCAGAGACAAATGCTCATATTCAGGGAGATCAAGTCGCCCGACGATAAACCAACTCTTCTTCGGGGCGACTAACTGCCTCCCGTCCGCTAGAATCTAAATCGTCGGTGGGATGGCACTCTGAGTGCTTCGTTTTCCAAAGTTGCCCGAAGTTTCCTCGTGAGGCAACGCCTGTGATTTAGATTATAGCAGGCGGGAGGCAGTCCGGGGAGATTCGTCGCCACGGAGAAGAGATTTGTCGCCCCGAAGAAGAGGAGATTTGTCACCGGGCAACTAATCTCCCTGAATTTGAGCCGGCGTCTCTGCCCTAAGACGTTTCACCAGTCATCTTACTGGCTTTCTCAATTCAGAATATCTTGTAAATATCCATTTGTCTCTGTCCTATCTGTAACTTAAAAGTATGGTTTAAGACTACCCAGCAGCAATTTGTAAAGTGTAGAGCCCATATTTGGCTCACCAAATATGGGAATCATGTTGGCTGGAATACAGTGTGATGTAGGTATGATTGGGTGCATATGTAAAATCTACAATTTTATCAGTAATTTGTACTGGCTATGGAGAACAACATCTAAACGAGCTAGATGCCTACTAAAAACAAGGGCCAAAAGTGTGTTTGGAGGAAATAAAAGAGCTGCAATTGATGAATAACCACTTGCCAAACATGGGGGTAAATCCAATATGTTTTGGGGTTGTTTGGCAGCCACTATCACAGGGTTTATTGTACATTGTGTAGAGCAGGGGTCCCCAACCAGCGAGCCGTGGACAATCCCGCACTGGGCCGCTGAGCCCAGTGCGCAAAAATGAGGCGCGTCCAAATTTGCCACCGACCCCACTCCCTGGTCCTGGAGGAAAAAAAAATGTTGGCACCAGTCCAAAAAAGATTGGGGACCCCTGGTATAAAAGGAGGAATGGATTTCAATAAATGGAAAATTCTGGCCAAGAAACCAAAGCCAAAACCAAATCAGCCAAGAAACCAAAAAGGGGATTCGACTCCTACAAGAAGACAATTGTTATTTTTATTATTATTATTATGTATTTATAAAGTACAGGGATGGGATCCGTTATCCGGGAGCCCATAATTCAGAAAGCGCGGATTGTGTGAAGGCTGACTTCCATCTACTCTATTCTAGCTAAATAGTCCATATTTTTTAAAAAAAAATGATTTCCTGTTTCTCTGTAATAATAAAACTGTGCCTTGTACTTGATCAAAACTAAGATATAATTAATCCTTATTTGAAGAAAAAAACGCCTATTGGGTTTATTTAATGTTTAGATGATTTTCTAACGGGTTACGCTGTGATGATCCAAATCACAGAAAGATCCCTTATCCAGAAAACCCCAATTCTCAAGCATTCTGGATAACGGGTCCCATACCTGTACCAATATATTCCACAGCACTGTACAATCGATGAGTTTATATAATGAGAATACAGAATCATATACATAGCAACCAATACAAGAGGAAGTGAAGAGGGTCCTACAGTGATACTGAACAGACCTCAAATGCTCTCATGAACTACTTTAAGAAAAACAAATTCATGGTTTTGCCCTCACTGCTTGTCTTCACTTCTGCTGTTCTGATTGGTTGGGCTGACAACCCGGAAGGATGGAACGGTATAGATACACAACCGATTTTGTATGGGATCTGTTATGCAGAATGCTTTTGACAGTTTTTTTCTGTAATTTGGATCTCCATACCTTAAAGGGGGCCTGTCAACTGAAAAATGAATTCCAAGTCCTTGCTTATTATGCAAGCAAGCAAAATAAACTTTTATTACACTATACAATTATTTGAATCTTGTTTCCATCAGTCTGGCAATTCATAATTATAACAAGCAGGCAGGAGCCATTCTGTGGACACTGTTATTAAGACAAGCCTTGTATCATCTCAAAATCTTGTTTGTGCACCAGAATGGGGGACCTGATGTCCATCCCCATGTACTGGTTACACAATTAAACAGTGAAGAGAGATGGGAAATGTGGGAAGAGCAGTGACATCTAGTAAGTGCTGAATGGAAAGTGAAAGTAATTGTATGCCCCGCCTCTATGCCTAAGGCAGGTAGTATTTGATTGACAGCTGACATTTTTAAAAGCGTTTACAACAGCTATGAATGCTTTAAGAAAAAAAAGAATATAGGGTTTCATGTTTAATTTGAAAACAACTTTTATTACACAGCTTTTTATGTCTCGGTGACAGGTCCACTTTAAAGTGGTGTTTCACCTACTTTTAGTATGTTATAGGATGGCGAATTCAAAGCAGTTTTTTTTTGTCTTCATTATTTATTTTTAGTAGTTTCTTAAACATTTGCCTTCTTCTAGATGTTCCCAGCTTTCAAATGGGGGTCACTGACCCCATCTAAAAAACAAATGTTCTGTAAGGCTACAAATGTATTGTTATTGCTACTTTTTATTCCAGTCTTTTGCTCCTATCAGTGCATGGTTGCTAGGAGAATATGGAGCTTAGCAACCAGATGGCTGAACTTGCAAACTGGAGAGCTGCTGAATAAAAAGCTAAATAACTCAAAACCACAAATAATAAAACATGAAAACCAATTGCAATTTTTTTCAGAATATCACTCTCTACATCATACTAACCGTTAATTTAAAGGCAGACAACCCCTTTAAGTCAGCAAAAAAATAATTTAAACATTAAATAAACCTAATAGGCTGGTTTTGCTTCCAATAAGGATTCATTATATCTTAGTTGGGATCAAATACAATGCACTGTTTTATTATTATAGAGAAAACGGAAATCATTTTTAATAAGTTGAATTATTTGTTTAGAAGGGAGTCTATGGGAGATGGCCTTCCCATAATTTGGAGCTTTCTGGATAACGGATCCTGTATCAGCCTGTGTATGTGACCGTTACACCTCATTTGAAGTACTTGGTACTGGTTCAGTGCACACCATGTAACTAAATCATTGAAGCAGAAAGAGGAAAGCCACATACAAACCATCATTCTGTCCGATGAAATAAACATTAGGGGGCAGATTTATCAAGAGTCGAAGTAAAAAAAAAAAATTGAATTTCGAGCTATTTTTGTGTACTTCGACTAGGGAAAAATGCAAATTCGATTTGAATTTGAAAAAAATTCGAAAATGTAAATATTGAAATTTAGCATGTATTCTCTTTTTAAAAATGTGACTTTCATCTAAAACCTGCTGAATTTGCGGTTTTAGCCTATGGGGGACCTCCTAGAACCTACTTGGAGTCAATTGGTGGAAAAACTTCGAATCGAATACAATGTTAATTTGATTCGAACGAATACGGTCTTATTCACCCGCAGGGAAAAAAAACGTTGATTTTTTTTTTTTTTAAATAAACTTCAGGCGGTCTTTTTGTTTTATTCGAAGTTATGTGAGTTAAAAAAAAAAACCCACCCATTACTTCGAGATTCGACCCTAGATAAATCTGCCCCCTAGAAGTGAAGGTGCTCCATGATTTGAGGGAATTCGTTTATTTTTCGCAGTTTAAGGATAGTGCTAGCCTTCTGGCCCTCTCAATTAGCATGTTGGGTTACTACAGATGTGCACTTATACAAAGTAGTTCATATAGAAGTAGTTCCAGTTATACTCTGCCCAAACACAGGGCCATATAACCTTTATAACCGCCATCCTCCATGATTTTTGAAGCTTTTGCACCTGGAAGTTAAACTACCAGAGGTAAATCCTTCTTTTCTTCATCTGACTTTGTGCAGCAGATGCTCCCACTAGTGAATCTGAGTATATTTCTTCTTCACAAACCTTGGCAGGGTACAACTCAAAAAAACCCAATTTCCGTCAGACAATAGACCTGTGCTTCTGCCTCCTTCATGAAGCCGTAGTGAAGAGCCAGTGGGAGAAAGCGGCGGAACTAATGCTGAGCTATCTGCAGACTCTTGAAGATACAAACACCGAGAGGCAGCGAAGAGCTCCAGAGGTATGGTAAAAAATTTTTTTAAAAGGGTTTGTTCACTTTTAAATATAACTTTTAGTATGATGTAGAATGTGACATTCTGGGACAATTTTCAATTGGTTTTCCATTGTTATTATTTGTGGTTTTGGGTTATTTAGCTTTTTATTCAGCAGTTTCCATTTTTAGCTATCTGGTTGCTAGGGTCCAAATTACCTCAGCAACCACGGCACCATTTAAACAAGAGACTGGAATAGGAAACGGAGAGGGTCTAAATAGAAAGATGAGTATTAAAAAGGTGCAATAACAATACATTTTTTAGCTTTAGAGGGCATTTGTTTTTAGATGGGGTCAGTGACCCCCATTTGAAAGTTGGAATGAAACAGAAGAAGAAGAAGGCAAATAAATTAAAAATAATAAAAAAAAACTATAAAAAATAAATAATGAAAACCAATTGAGAAGTTGCTTAACGTTGGCCATTCTATAACATACCGAAAGTTAACTTAAAGGTGAACCACCACTTTAAAGGAGAGGTAAAGCATAAGTAGCTAGAACTGTGGCACTTTATATTTTTTGCTTCTTTACCAGCCCAAGGCAACCACAGCCCTTAGGCAGTAAAGTAAAGATGCCCCAGTAGCTCCCCATCTTCTTTTCTGCTGATTCACTGCACATGCTCTGTGCTGCTGTCACTTACTGAGCTTAGGGACCCACTCACAATATACAGTACACATAGAATAGAAATGTCACAATATAAGGCTGATTAGTAATTAATACAGATAATTACTACATGGCAGCTCAGAAACCAGTGCAATTAGCATCAGAATTTAATAATCAGCAAACCTGTAGCATCAGTTTATATTACAGACCAACCTAATTTTCTGCTGGATAATTAGTGACGACCCCTAAGCTTAACTTCTCAACAGCTGCTCAGAGCCCACTGAGCATGTGAGTATCACAGACACTTTCCAAGATGGTGACCCCCTGTGACAAGTTTGAAGCCCTGGATCATTGCTGCTATTGACAAGCTGAAACTTTAGTCTGGTGCAATAAATTCAGTATATAAAATATGGTATTTTTAGCCATATTCATTTTTACGGTTTAGTTCTCCTTTAACAAAAATTCTAAAATTGCTTCCAGAACTGTTCACATGCTATACAGAGTAAAAAAAACACTGTCATACTCATGGTAACAAGTCACATGGTTTCTTTCAACCAGGTAACCAGTAAATTTTACCGTAACACTGCATTTTATAGGAGTGTGGTGGAATTCCAAACTAGGACAGACAAAATCATCAACCTCTGGTGCAGGCAAAGTTGATTGGCCTGAACATCAGTATCCATATTCCATACGATTAGATACCTGTATAGGTGTACAGTGGCAGAAATGCAGCAGCCGGATTTTAGCCCAAAAATGCACATTTAAAGGAGAAGGAAACCTAGTCGGCGCAAAAACCCTCCCCCCCTCCCGTGTGTTGCCCATCCTCCCCCCTGACCTACCTGTCCCGCTGGGCAAATGCCCCTTACTTGTTGGTCCAGTCCACGGAGTTCACAGGCACCATCTTCTTCCACGCGATCTTCTTCCTGCTTTGACAGGCGTTTTGGCGCGTGCGCAGTAGGAGCATTTTGCCGGTACGGATCTACTGCGCATGCGCCAAAAGTCATGAAGTTTTCCGATTTCACTTCGTGACTTTTGGCGCATGCGCAGTAGATCGTACTGGCGAAATGCTCCTACTGCGCATGTGCCAAAACACCGGTCAAAGCAGGAAGAAGATGGCGTCGGTGAACTCCGTAGACTGGACCTGCGCAGAAGGGTAAGTAACAAGTTAGGGGCATTTGCCCAGCGGGAGGCCAGGGGGGAGGAGGGAGGGGGAGCAACACACGGGAGGGGGGAGGGTTTATGCACCGACTAGGTTTCCTTCTCCTTTAAGCAAAAAACCACTGCGTATGACATTATCACGTTAATAGCCCAGGAGTTTTCTCTGAATTGCCCTTTTTGTGCTCTTCTGTCCACAGATCATTTGGAGATTTGGCAGTGAGATCCTTCTAAATCACCCTAAAAGTACAGTGGAAGATGTCCGCTTGTTCCAAGAACAAATAAAGAATGTCGGCATAAAAAGCTACCTCCAGGTACTTTCTGAGATATGAATGGTTTGTACCCTTTTGGGAAAAAAGAGTGTCAGCTTCCATTCATATTTATAAATGCAAAAACTCAGGAAAATGATGGTTTGTCCCCCCAATACAAGTCATATTGTATTATCTAAAGGCAAAGTACAGTGGCAGCTGCCACCCCACACGTGTGGTTGCAAATAAACAGAGAAGAAATGTTCAATACACCGAGATCTATATATTCATGCTCCATTGCCTATGTAAGCATAGTATGTCTGATCCCACTCGTATGTATAAAAGTAAAGGTTCACCAAGAGGGAAGATTCCCTGCACATCATCAACTTCATCCTCCAGAGAAACAATGTGACACCCAACACCCAAATCAATAAAACATTAGGATTTGCTTAAAATGAGACATGACCGTCCTGTAATTTGTGGGTAAGATGTTCCCTAACTGTATAACCAGAAAACATTTTGTGTAATATTGCAGATAAGCCTAGAACATATCTTTTTTCTGCTGTGTAATGGCGGGAAGGATGAGGCTCATCTAGCCCTGACTAGTGCGGAAAGCTGGAAGTGTGGCCGCTATTCGCTCTCCCAGGGGAACACGATCAAGCTCATTCAGGCGTACAAAGGAGTTCTAGACTACCAGTCTTGGCT
Organism: Xenopus petersii; assembly: GCA_038501925.1. Classification (NCBI taxonomy): domain Eukaryota; kingdom Metazoa; phylum Chordata; class Amphibia; order Anura; family Pipidae; genus Xenopus; species Xenopus petersii. The sequence goes on from CM076680.1 coordinate 159,867,028, forward strand.
GCAAAAGAAGGCGGCAATTTCTCAGGGAGGTAAGTTGTAGAACATTATTCTGCTTCTTATTTTTATTTCTTTGGTATATTTGCTGGGTCCACCTGAAACATTCAGCCTGTGTCCTTGTGCCTTTATATATATGTTCATGGAGTATGCTTGCTTAAAGGGGTGGTTCACCTTCAAATTAACTTTTAGTATGATGTAGAGAGCGATATTCTGAGACCATTTTCAATTGTTTTTCATGTTTTTTATCTGTGGTTTTCAAGTTATTTAGCTTTTTATCCAGCAGCTCTCCAGTTTGCAGTTTCGGCAATCGGGTTGCTCAGGTCCAAATTACCCTAGCAACCATGCACTGATATGTTTAACGGGGAACTATTGCAAAAATTGAACTTTAATAATTGCATCGTTTCTGAAATAATCAAGTTTATTTTCACTATTGTGAAAATTGTGAAAGTCTTAGGGGCAGCACAGAGGTTAAGTTTTGAATTAAAAAACTTCAAATTTCAAGCTATTTTTTGTGGAAATTTGAAGGGAATTGTCCAACTTTGATTCAAATTTGAAAAAAACGTTGAAATTTGAATATTTTTGAAGTACTGTCTCTTTAAAACTTCAACTTCGACCATTCGCCACCAAAAAGCTGCTGAAGTGCTGTTTTAGCCTATGGGGGACCTCCTAGAACCTGTATGGAGGCAATTGGGGGACTTTGGGAGATCGAAGGTTGAAGTTAAAAAAACTTCAAATCGAAGTAGCGCTACTTTGAATTGTACGATTCGAAGTAGGCCCACTTAGACCCCTAAAAACTTCGACCACCATTCAGGTTGGTCTTTTTGAATTCAAAGTTTTTTTTTAACTTCGACCTTTGATAAATCTGCCCCTTAGTCAGCTGTGCAGTTTGGTAAATAAAATCATATTTACTTTTATGGCAAGTTTTGTGTGTGGTGGTCCCTCCCTTATGTTAGCTTTGGTAGTTCTCTTGGTAAATGCATGCCATTTTCTGCCAACAGCAATTTTTTTTTTTTTACTCACTGTAATTTCTGGTTCCTGGTCACCTTCCATGGCATCATTCACCAAGGAATTCCCTCCCTTTGTGGACAAGCTTTACAACCAAGACAAGTGAGTAGGAGAGAGTCTGATGCTAAACTTATTTGGGGGGAGGTCCTGTCCAGGTTAACCCATTGGTAAACACTGCAATGGAAGGTGACCAAGAAACAGAAATTGCAGTAAAAAAAGAATTTCCTGTCTTTGCATAATGAAAGAGAATCTAATTCTAAGTCACTTTTCAAGAAACATTATTTCAAAATGTTCAGTACTACATTTATATTACAATCACATGGCAATACCTTTTCACCTGTGCACAGAAAGACTCGATATAAAAACTTTTATTGTACCTATTTTGTTACCGTGCATTTCTTTAGATATGAGTTATGCAACCCAGTTAAATGCCGTGAAGGAAATGTGTATCTTCCATCAACAAGCGAAGGCTGCTCTTCGAGGAATTCTTACGTTTCCTGGTGTTTGGGACCCATTTGTCCTGTGCTACATCGATGTAAGCTAAGCCTGTTTTTACTCCTGTGTCAGTAAAGATGAGATTCAGCTGACAATGTTTAAGATTGTGTCCCATTTTATGAAATGTTTTGTGTATAGAAATAGTATATCTACTATTTGGAGTAATTCTATGGTCATCTATGACCGTCCTTTTGACAGATTCGGCAGGTTATCTGCCCATGTGTGGGGGCTTCTGTACAGTCTGCAGGTTTGATTTTTCCTGTAATCGAGGACAGCATTGGCTACTTGATGCGGTCCTATGACCTGTCTGCGCCATTCTCTTCCTTGTAATCCAATTGTTCAGCCTATACCATATATGGCTCTGCCATTGGTGTGCATATCGGATTATGATCCACTCGTTTGGTGACCTGACCAAACGAGTGGATCTTATCATGTATGTTCACCTTTAGCCATAAAGCAGTTCAGGACTGCTGCTTACAATGGGGATCAGATAGGATCTGTGCAGCCAGAATGCTCTGTTATACAGATAGCTAGAATCTCGGCCATACAGCAGGAGAGGGCTGCTGCTTACAATGGGGATCAGATAGGATCTGTGCAGCCACTGGGACAGAATGCTCTGTTATACAGATAGCTAGAATCTCAGCCATAAAGCAGGACTGCTGCTTACAATGGGGATCAGATAGGATCTGTGCAGCCAGAATGCTCTGTTATACAGATAGCTAGAATCTCAGCCATAAAGCAGGGCAGGACTGCTGCTTACAATTGGGATCAGATAAGATCTGTGCAGCCAGAATGCTCTGTTATACAGATAGCTAGAATCTCGGCCATAAAGCAGGAGAGGACTGCTGCTTACAATGGGGATCAGATAGGATCTGTGCAGCCACTGGGACAGAATGCTCTGTTATACAGATAGCTAGAATCTCAGCCATAAAGCAGGATTGCTGCTTACAATGGGGATCAGATAGGATCTGTGCAGCCAGAATGCTCTGTTATACAGATAGCTAGAATCTCAGCCATAAAGCAGGGCAGGACTGCTGCTTACAATGGGGATCAGATAGGATCTGTGCAGCCACTGGCACAGAATGCTCTTTTATACAGACAGCTAGAATCTCAGCCATAAAGCAGGAGAGGACTGCTGCTTACAATGGGGATCAGATAGGATCTGTGCAGCCACTGGGACAGAATGCTCTGTTATACAGATAGCTAGAATCTCAGCCATAAAGCAGGGCAGGACTGCTACTTACATTGGGTTTTCATCTTGTTGCCCACTGTGAAAATCACAGGCCAGAACAAAGACAGAACTAACAAACAAGACCCTATTGAAGTCATAGAAAGACTAAGGAAACATTTACAGATGGAATCTATGTTAATTCAGTAGCATGTTAAGTAACAAGTAATTAGAAAAAATAGAAGCATTATTTATCTGAATAAATGAGAAGCTCTGCTTTAGAACCACATAGTTATTTATTTGTATTTTTTTTTCACCCAGCTTTTAGAATCTTCTGAAGACAAGGCAGAGATGGAACAGATCCTGAGGGACTATGCGTATAATCCTGCGTTCCCTGCCAATCCCAATGCATACGTGTACTTGTATGAGTTTCTGAAAAGGAATGAGGCCTCAAGTGAAGCTCTCATAAATGTCTTAAAGGTAATGTCATTTTCAATTTTGGGTGTTCCTGCTCTTTAAAATGTTTCCTGGAATGTTAGGGGGAGATTGTAAAAGATAAATTGGCATCTATGGAGGTTGCTTAGTGTTTTTTGCCAGTTGATCCTGAGGAAGGCAAAAAACCCTATCTGAAGCCTCCCCAATTTGCCTCAGAGGAGGAAAAAAATCCTTCCTGACTCCAAAATGGCAATCGGACTAGTCCCTGGATCTGGTACACTGGAAAGGCTTTGGTCCTGAGGAGAGATCTTGGGGTCCAGCCTCTGTTATCCATGCTGACCATCGCAAAACAAGTTTATGTTAAATTTCCTGGCAAGTCTAGGGGTCAAGTGGCCCTCCTTAGAGGGGGGGTGTAATGTAATAGCCTGCCTGGAGTTGAACCGGGGACCTGGTGTTTCTGTGCTGTCTGCATTAACACTGCTTTATGTGAGCAGGCAGCTAAGGCCCTGGTTCACTCCTATGGCTATGGTTGTAATTGCAGATCGGCAGGGCTTTTTTCCCCTGTTGCCAATCTGGCCACTAGTCTGGCTATAAAACCTGCTCTGACTCATTGGCCAGTATAGGTCTATGTTCCATAGTTCCTGGGTGTGTTTGAACCTGTTGATTGACCATTGCCTGTCCTTGACCCTTGCTGTTCTGCTGCCTGTACCATCCTCTGCCTGTTCTTCCACTATTCTATTGGATCTCGTTTCTGTACCGCCAGTGAGCTCAACTGCGCTTCTGCTTCCTGATTTGGTACCGTTTTTTTAGTTTGGTATTGACCTGGCCTGTCCCCTGACCTCGCTCCTTATACCCCATCCTTTTTGTACACATTATGGTTCCCTCACCTGCCCAGAGCTTCCCCCTTGGTCCTCTCACATTAAGTCCTGGCGACATCTGAGTAGCGGAGGGCTCTTCCCCAAGCCAAAAGCCACTGCTATAGGCAGAAGTGTGAGCTGAGACCGGGACCTTGGGGTTTACTCTGGTTTTGGGATACCATGCGTTACAAGAGCATTCTGGACAATATTACATTACATTATAAGTTGTGTGGGTGGGTATCCCTTTTAAATGATTTTCATTCATACCATAAACAGTTATCGTGCCTTTATGCTTGGAAGAAGCTTTAATATGTAATTGTTTGATTTGTATCCACATTCTGTTAGATTTGTTTCTTATATTGTATATATTTGGCATGTTATGTATACTGTGAGCATGGTCAAACTGCCTCCCTGCTTTATAGGAAGACCCAGGGGTAAATTTCTTATCTTATACATGCAACTATGGAATAGCACTAATATATTAGAAAGTATTAAGTTTAATATAATTAAGTAATACATTTGTTACAAAACTGTACGTCAACTCCAAGGGGGAGTAAGCAGTGGATCGGCACTAATCTTGAAGGCCTTTTAGAGTGAAATATTTGTTGCAGTTATATATTGCATATACATAGAACATTATTAGGTGACTGCTACCCCAATTTTCTATAGATCTGTAACCTTGTTAGGATCTAGGGGCCAGCCTGAAAGCCAATTAGGGTGAGTTTTGGGATGAGAGCTTAGTTGTGCCCCGAGTACCCCTGGAACTATAACAGGGTAAGTATTACCCCAATGTTTCTATCTATATATGTAATGTTATGCGCTAAAGGGTCCCAGCCTGAAAGGCATAAAGTATGAGTGGTGTCGTTAGATCATTGTCTGTAGCCTTGTTATAAGTTAAGGGGTCTCAGCCTAAAGTTTATTTGGGTTGAAATTGACTGTGTTTTCCATCCTTGGTACCCCTGGATATTTATCAAGGTGGCACTAATGCAGTGCAATCTAAAAGCCAATTGGGGTTAAAATTTAGAATCGTGGATATATAAATATAACGCAGACAGGATTAATTTTCAATGCAAATGAAAAACAGCACAATAACTTAGAACAAAATCAGAACATCATTTTTGAAATTTATTTCAAATTAAAATATTAAATGACAAAGTAGTCCCTCAGTACGTGTAGGGCTATTGCTCTTTCTTCATTGCTCCGCACGAACGTTCATAGAAGAATTGGTCTGCAATTTACCAGGGGCAGCATAAAGCAGCCTTTAAGACCGAATTTCCGTATTCATAAATGGACATTGTGAAAACACTTTTGCAGAGCCCTATTCGTAATCTCGAATCTCTTTTTCCAGTGTAGTCGGTCCAAGTTGTAATCTCTGTTCTGAGTTGTGTCTGCAAGGAAAGAAAGATGAGTTTAGTTTATTGGGGGTAATATTAGGCTGATGTTTCGATGATCTTTTAATACGATTTTATGAGTTATATATGTGCCATGGCAAACGGACAAAGTCAGCATTGGTTACACTGAGACACATGAAGATAATATAAGGCTGTTATGGTTCACTCACTATAAATAAGTATAACCAACTTGTGAGCACTTATTTTTCTATTCTTACCTCCTACTGAACTCGAGCTCAGGATTATGTTATTGCTAAACACAATTATCATCCCTGCTTATTCCTTTTCTGTGTTCTCTGCTTCTTCTTCTGTCTTCTCCTTCTCAGGAGATGGGAGAGTACAATGCGTATCCCTCCACTTTTGGCACACAAAATATAGTCCTTCAAAGTGATCTTGCCCACTTGAAAAAATCTTATTCTCTTCTTCTGGAGGCTAAAAACAGAATAATGTATGAGCAAGAAGAAATAAAACAAGGTGAAAGGGTGACTGCTGGGCTCTTGCACTAAAATGCTCTATATAGCCCTTAACCCCATGTTCTTTAGAGCCTTATAAACACTTACTGGTGTGACAGGCAGCTCCGTTGTACCACCTTCTAATGTCATCCAGACAGTTGGCTCAAAGAATGGGTGGTCCTTGATGCATTGAACAAAATCGTGCCTTTTGATGGGATCATTACACAGTAGCTGTAAATACAAATGTCATTGTTAAGTACCATAAGCTTAATAACAGGTATAACTATTATAACGTGCACTGTCATGCAGTGTAACTCTATATTCACCATCATCAGAATGTCTTTTTCCTCTGGGCTTAAGTTCTGTGGGCATTTGAAGTTGTTTGTCCACCAGGAGAAGGCTGGCTTCCTCCGAGTGAGCATCTCATGAAGTATAACTCCTAATGACCAGTAGTCCACTGTGGAATCATACTTTCCTCCATTGCTAATCTGCAGAAACAGAAAGAGTTGAGAATTACTTACCAAATCATTTAAATGACATAAAACAAAGGCTCAAGAGTAATCTCTGCATGCTGTATTTCCTACAAAAATATGAGCTAGAGTATTTGTATTGTCCTTACCTCCGGGGCCATGTATCCTATAGTACCAGCATAGCCTGCGGTCGTTTCATCCCCAAATACACCTTCTTCAGCCAGGCCAAAATCCGCAATCCTGATAAGACCGGCACTGTCAATCAAGATGTTTTCTGGTTTGAGGTCCCTGTAAAGAGACAATGTTAGATGTATCTGCCTGTAAATACAAAAACTAGCCACTGGGTATACAGGTATAGAAATATTGTTACCAACCGATGAATAATGCCACGGGAATGGAGAAAGGTCAGTCCGCACACTATTTCGGCAGCCAAGTTCCTATTTAAGGACGACACAAAGACGGTTAGTGAACAGTGAAATAAAGCTTAGGTTCTATGATAAAAGCTTGTTATTATAGAAATCGGGGCTTTTTTTGCAGTTCAGTTATCGCGTGAGATCTACATATGCTGCCCGTTACCTAAGACTTACCGTGCGGTTCCAATGTTGAGGGCACCTCTTCTTTTCAAGAGGTCTTCCAAGGTTCCTCCTGGAATGTACTCCATAATAAAGAAGATTTCTTCCTGTAACAAACAGAAACAATAACTAAAATTGCTACTAACAGGTTTATCTTAAGATGTTACTGATTATCTAAAGATAACATTCTACGGGCTGTGGACTCTTGGTAGGGAAGAGATCAATATAAATATTCATACCTCAGTCTGAAAGGCAGCATACGAATGCACAAGGAACGGGCAGTCCTGTGCAGCTTCAAGAATTCGCCTCTCGCTCATCACTGAGGATGGATCGGCCGTCTTCTTTGCTATCTTTTTTATAGCAACAAGTTGTCCTGTGACTTTGTCTTGGGCCAGAAAAACCTGAAGATTTCATTAAAAAAAAAAGACAGGGTGAACATTTAGGGAGTTATAATTTATTATTAGACCTCAATTTTTCTGGTTGGGCTTTTTGGGGAAAAAATAGAATTTTTCGGATTTATTATACCTCAAAGCTGCAAAAAGCCAGAATCTGAAAACCTGCATCTCAAACTTTTTAAGGTCATGTATAAGTCAATGGCAGATGTCCCTATACTAATTGAAGATTTTGTGTTCTCTGCTGGGTAAACCAAAAAATTCAGGCTTTTCCAGCAGTAACCCAAAAAAAATCGAGCAATTTGGGAGCAAAGTCCAATAAATTTGTACAATTCAGGTTTTTGCTTGATTTTATCGAGTGTTTTTCCAACCCGACTTTTTTGTGGTTTTAATAAAAATTTGAGATCATTTCGAGTTTTAGTAAATAACCCCAAATAACTGCAAATGAAGGAGACTGTAAATATAACTAGTCATTGAAAGAACATGATATACCGTTCCAAAGCTGCCTGATCCCAGTTCTCTTGTGATAATGAACCTGTCGATGGAAACAGGGCCGGCAACTCCACCTTATTGGGTTTAAAAGAGAAAAAGACATGTTTTAGCAGAACCAATATACTCAATAAAAAAAGTTACTCTGAACGGTGATATGCTTGTAAAGTAGATATGCCAACCTCTTTTCTTTAGTATTTGTCCCTGTTTATAAACCACACGTTTCTCACACTCATCATCTTTCATTTCCATTTAAAATGTTCAATACCCTTTCACTTACCTGCTTTTGTCTCATCAGGGCATTGCCTCTCTTCACTCCCTGTCTTATCACCTTTGAATCTTTTCACTGTTTCTGCTTCAGAATCCTCTTCATCTGATCTGCTGCGCTTTTTTCCTTGTCTTGCCTGATTTGCCTTCAGAATATCATCTGAGGCTTTAGAATGCAGCTGCAAGTCAGGAGGTCTCACTTCTGAGGTTTTTCTTCTCTTTCTTAAGACGACACTCTCTTCCTCACTGTATTCTTCAGCCTTCCTCTTTCTGCGAGAGTTGGTCCTTTGGTTTTCTCTCATTTCCCCCACGCTCTGTTGTTCACTCATTTTCTGTTCATTTATCTGGGTTGGTGAAGTGAAAACGGACACCAACTTTCCACGAAGGGTTCTTAGGAGACCAAAAACGTTTGCTCCAAACCCAGATTTTTTTGCTTCAGCTTCTTTGATTTCTTCATTCATGCTTGATTCATTTAATTTTCTTTTTTTTGATGACATTGTTGTAGATATGTTTAAAAAGTTGTTTAAAATATTTAAAGATGTTTAAAAAAGTTAAAAAAGTTTAAAAAGGTTAAAAAGGTTAAAATTTAAAGATAATAAATCCAAAGATAAAACAAAGTAGATCTCTTTGCTCTATCCTCTTCAAACACTAAACAGCAGCTGAGCTTCAGAAGGTTTGTGAGACTTAAAGCCTCCTGAATGTGATGATGTCATAATGGTAAGTGATGATGTCATAATGATAAGTGATGATGTCACAATGGTAAGTGATGTCATAATGGTAAGTGATGTCATAATGGTAAGTGATGATGTCATAATGGTAAGTGATGTCATAATGGTAAGTGATGATGTCATAATGGTACAATCTCTGATCACCTGGCTTGCATGATATTATGCATCTTGCAACTGATGATGTCACAAAGGTAGCTATGCATCTTTCAACTGATGATGTGATAATGGTACCGATGCAAAAATTTTTTGCAAATTTTAAATCCATAACTGGTGGAAAAAATGTGCTCATCACATATTGTGATTTTAATAACAGAGCATCTTATAGTTACCTCCTAAACCAGCTTTAGGTGCATTTACTTTCAGTGATTGTTTCACCACAACATTTCTAGCTATTTATCTGTACATTTATCTACAAGGGAAAAAAAAACAACTCTTATTGTTACTTTTTTTTTTTTTGATCCAATAGGTATTGCATCAAACAAATTATCCTATTACATTAAATGGGTTGTTTGCCTTTAAATTAACTTTGAGACAATTTGCAAATGGTTTTCATTTTTTATTTGTTTTGTTTGTTATTTAGCTTTTTATTCAGTACCTCTTCAGTTTGCAATTTCAACAATCCGGTTGCTAGGATCTATATTAGCCTGGCAACCATTCTATGATTTAAATAAAAGACTGGAATATAAATAGGAGAGGCCTGCATAGAATTTGAAGTAATAAAAAGCAGCAATAACAATAAGTTTATAGCCTTACCGAGCATTTGTTTTTTACATGGGCCAGTGACCTCCTCCCTAATAAAAAGCTGGAAAGAAGAAAAAAGTAATTCAAAAACAAGAAAAAAAGAAAAAATAACGGCCAGTTGAAAAGTTGCTTAGAATTAACCATTCTATAACATACTAAAGTGAACCATCTCTTTAATGTTCTGAAAAAGACATTTGGAACATTGATACAAGTGATACATTAAATGCATTTTTAGCTGGAAATTCATTGAAGCAGGTGACAAATAAAAGACAGATATTGCTGATGATATGATCTTCCTCGAGAGACACAAAGCTGCTACATGTTCCCTACTGACACTTATATCCCCCATATAGAGTTTACTGTGAAATACACTATGATCTAGGTAAACATCCAGTGGTTTGTGCAAATCCCTCAACTATTCCTTGAAGTACAATGCCCAAGTCTTGTGTGTCCCAGGAACACATTCAACTTAATGACTAATATAAACGCTAATATCTTGCATCCGTTAACCCCAGGCCCGAGCATTCTGGATAACAGGTCCCATACCTGCATAAGCTGTTATGTACCCTGATGTTACATTTGTTAAAAATGAAAATTATAATATGCCTTGGGGTTCTATGGATTATATAAAAGCAGTTTTTGTATGGGTGGTTAGTCCCACATAGGACCATCTCTTTTCTATATCTATATATAACTACTACTTCATCTATGATAGACCTTGGTTGTATTATACCATGGGCATACAGGCATTGTAGAGCAAGCATGAGTGGTGGAAATGTGGGGATAATCCACTTTCTTTTAGGTGACTGTTTATTAAACCTCAAATTATTCTTATTGCATTTATTTATTTATAAGGGGGAAAACTAGAATTTTTAGAGATTTATTATACCCCACAATCCATCTGGCTGAGTTCTAAGTAGCATTTCCCCCTGTTGCTCCACACCAGTAAATCAAGGTGCAATTGATGTACCCGAGTACCCCTGGAACTATAACAGGGTAAGTATTACCCCAATGTTTCTATATATATATATATATATATATATATATATATATATATATATATATATATATATATATATATATATATATATATATATATATATATATATATATATGTATGTAATGTTATGAGCTAAAGGGTCCCAGCCTGAAAGGCATAAAGTATGAGTGGTGACACGTTAGATCATTGTCTGTAGCCTTGTTATAAGTTAAGGGGTCTCAGCCTAAAGTTTATTTGGGTTGAAATTGACTGTGTTTTCCATCCTGGGTACCCCTGGATATTTAACAAGGTGGCACTAATGCAGCGCAATCTAAAAGCCAATTGGGGTTAAAATTTAGAGTCGTGGATATATAAATATAACGCAGACAGGATTAATTTTCAATGCAAATGAAAAACAGCACAATAACTTAGAACAAAATCAGAACATCATTTTTGAAATTTATTTCAAATTAAAATATTAAATGACAAAGTAGTCCCTCAGTACGTGTAGGGCTATTGCTCTTTCTTCATTGCTCCGCACGAACGTTCATAGAAGAATTGGTCTGCAATTTACCAGGGGCAGCATAAAGCAGCCTTTAAGACCGAATTTCCGTATTCATAAATGGACATTGTGAAAACACTTTTGCAGAGCCCTATTCGTAATCTCGAATCTCTTTTTCCAGTGTAGTCGGTCCAAGTTGTAATCTCTGTTCTGAGTTGTGTCTGCAAGGAAAGAAAGATGAGTTTAGTTTATTGGGGGTAATATTAGGCTGATATTTCGATGATCTTTTAATATGATTTTATGAGTTATAAATGTGCCATGGCAAACGGACAAAGTCAGCATTGGTTACACTGAGACACATGAAGATAATATAAGGCTGTTATGGTTCACTCACTATAAATAAGTATAACTAACTTGTGAGCACTTATTTTTCTATTCTTACCTCCTACTGAACTCGAGCTCAGGATTATGTTATTGCTAAACACAATTATCATCCCTGCTTATTACTTTTCTGTGTTTTCTTCTTCTGTGTTCTCCTTCTCAGGAGATGGGAGGGAACAATGCGTATCCCTCCACTTTTGGCACAAAAAATATAGTCCTTCAAAGTGATCTTGCCCACTTGAAATAATGTTCTTCTTCTCTTCTTCTGGAGGCTAAAAACAGAATAATGTATGAGCAAGAAGAAATAAAACAAGGTGAAAGGGTGACTGCTGGGCTCTTGCACTAAAATGCTCTATATAGCCCTTAACCCCATGTTCTTTAGAGCCTTATAAACACTTACTGGTGTGACAGGCAGCTCCGTTGTACCACCTTCTAATGTCATCCAGACAGTTGGCTCAAAGAATGGGTGGTCCTTGATGCATTGAACAAAATCGTGCCTTTTGATGGGATCATTACACAGTAGCTGTAAATACAAACGTCATTGTTAAGTACCATAAGCTTAATAACAGGTATAACTATTATAACGTGCACTGTCATGCAGTGTAACTCTATATTCACCATCATCAGAATGTCTTTTTCCTCTGGGCTTAAGTTCTGTGGGCATTTGAAGTTGTTTGTCCACCAGGAGAAGGCTGGCTTCCTCCGAGTGAGCATCTCATGAAGTATAACTCCTAATGACCAGTAGTCCACTGTGGAATCATACTTTCCTCCATTGCTAATCTGCAGAAACAGAAAGAGTTGAGAATTACTTACCAAATCATTTAAATGACATAAAACAGAGGCTCAACAGTAATCTCTGCATGCTGTATTTCCTACAAAAATATGAGCTAGAGTATTTGTATTGTCCTTACCTCCGGGGCCATGTATCCTATAGTACCAGCATAGCCTGCGGTCGTTTCATCCCCAAATACACCTTCTTCAGCCAGGCCAAAATCCGCAATCCTGATAAGACCGGCACTGTCAATCAAGATGTTTTCTGGTTTGAGGTCCCTGTAAAGAGGCAATGTTAGATGTATCTGCCTGTAAATACAAAAACTAGCCACTGGGTATACAGGTATAGAAATATTGTTACCAACCGATGAATAATGCCACGGGAATGGAGAAAGGTCAGTCCGCACACTATTTCGGCAGCCAAGTTCCTATTTAAGGACGACACAAAGACGGTTAGTGAACAGTGAAATAAAGCTTAGGTTCTATGATAAAAGCTTGTTATTATAGAAATCGGGGCTTTTTTTGCAGTTCAGTTATCGCATGAGATCTACATATGCTGCCCATTACCTAAGACCTACCGTGCGGTTCCAATGTTGAGGGCACCTCTTCTTTTCAAGAGGTCTAACAAGGTTCCTCCTGGAATATACTCCATAATAAAGAAGATTTCTTCCTGTAACAGACAGAAACAATAACTAAAATTGCTACTAACAGGTTTATCTCAAGATGTTACTGATTATCTACAGGCCGTGGACTCTTGGTAGGGAAGAGATCAATATAAATATTCATACCTCAGTCTGAAAGGCAGCATACGAATGCACAAGGAACGGGCAGTCCTGTGCAGCTTCAAGAATTCGCCTCTCGATCATCACTGAGGATGGATCGGCCGTCTTCTTTGCTATCTTTTTTATAGCAACAAGTTGTCCTGTGACTTTGTCTTGGGCCAGAAAAACCTGAAGATTTCATTAAAAAAAAGACAGGGTGAACATTTAGGGAGTTATAATTTATTATTAAACCTCAATTTTTTCTGGTTGGGCTTTTTGGGGAAAAAATAGAATTTTTCGGATTTATTATACCTCAAAGCTGCGAAAAGCCAGAATCCGAAAACCTGCATCTCAAACTTTTTAAGGTCATGTATAAGTCAATGGCAGATGTCCCTATACTAATTGAAGATTTTGTGTTCTCTGCTGGGTAAACCAAAAAATTCAGGCTTTTCCAGCAGTAACCCAAAAAAAATCGAGCAATTTGGGAGCAAAGTCCAATAAAATTGTACAATTCAGGTTTTTGCTTGATTTTATCGAGTGTTTTTCCAACCCGACTTTTTTGTGGATGGGAGTTTGGTCAAGCTCGGTTTAATAAAAATTTGAGATCATTTCGAGTTTTAGTAAATAACCCCAAATAACTGCAAATGAAGGAGACTGTAAATATAACTAGTCATTGAAAGAACATGATATACCGTTCCAAAGCTGCCTGATCCCAGTTCTCTTGTGATAATGAACCTGTCGATGGAAACAGGGCCGGCAACTCCACCTTATTGGGTTTAAAAGAGAAAAAGACATGTTTTAGCAGAACCAATATACTCAATAAAAAAAGTTACTCTGAACGGTGATATGCTTGTAAAGTAGATGTGCCAACCTCTTTTCTTTAGTATGTGTCCCTGTTTATAAACCACACGTTTCTCACACTCATCATCTTTCATTTCCATTTAAAATGTTCAATACCCTTTCACTTACCTGCTTTAGTCTCATCAGGGCATTGCCTCTCTTCACTCCCTGTCTTATCACCTTTGAATCTTTTCACTGTTTCTGCTTCAGAATCCTCTTCATCTGATCTGCTGCGCTTTTTTCCTTGTCTTGCCTGATTTGCCTTCAGAATATCATCTGAGGCTTTAGAATGCAGCTGCAAGTCAGGAGGTCTCACTTCTGAGGATTTTCTTCTCTTTCTCAAGACGACACTCTCGTCCTCACTGTATTCTTCAGCCTTCCTCTTTCTGCGAGAGTTGGTCCTTTGGTTTTCTCTCATTTCCCCCACGCTTTGTTGTTCACTCATTTTCTGTTCATTTTTCTGGGTTGGTGAAGTGAAAACGGACACCAACTTTCCAGGAAGGGTTCTTAGGAGACCAAAAACTTTTGCTCCAAACCCAGATTTTTTTGCTTCAGCTTCTTTGATTTCTTCATTCATGCTTGATTCATTTAATTTTCTTTTTTTTGATGACATTGTTGTAGATATGTTTAAAAAGTTGTTTAAAATATTTAAAGATGTTTAAAAATGTTAAAAAAGTTAAAAAAGTTTAAAAAGGTTAAAAATTTAAGATAATAAATCCAAAGATAAAACAAAGTAGATCTCTTTGCTCTATCCTCTTCAAACACTAAACAGCATCTGAGCTTCAGAAGGTTTGTGAGACTTAAAGCCTCCTGAATGTGATGATGTCATAATGGTAAGTGATGATGTCATAATGGTAAGTGATGATGTCACAATGGTAAGTGATGTCATAATGGTAAGTGATGATGTCATAATGGTAAGTGATGTCATAATGGTAAGTGATGATGTCATAATGGTACAATCTCTGATCACCTGACTTGCATGATATTATGCATCTTGCAACTGATGATGTCACAAAGGTAGCTATGCATCTTTCAACTGATGATGTGATAATGGTACCGATGCAAAATTTTTTTGCAAATTTTAAATCTATAACTGGTGGAAAAAATGTGCTCATCACATATTGTGAGTTTATTAACAGAACATCTTATAGTTACCTTCTAAACCAGCTTTAGGTGCATTTACTTTCAGTGATTGTTTCACCACAACATTTCTAGCTATTTATCTGTACATTTATCTACAAGGGAAAAAAAACAACTCTTATTGTTACTTTTTTTTTTTTTTGATCCAATAGGTATTGCATCAAACAAATTATCCTATTACATTAAATGTGTTGTTTGCCTTTAAATTAACTTTGAGACAATTTGCAAATGGTTTTCATTTTTTATTTCTGTTTTGTTTTAGTTATTTAGCTTTTTATTCAGTACCTCTTCAGTTTGCAATTTCAACAATCCGGTTGCTAGGATCTATATTAGCCTGGCAACCATTCTATGATTTAAATAAAAGACTGGAATATAAATAGGAGAGGCCTGCATAGAATTTGAAGTAATAAAAAGCAGCAATAACAAGTTTATAGCCTTACCGAGCATTTGTTTTTTACATGGGCCAGTGACCTCCTCCCTAATAAAAAGCTGGAAAGAAGAAAAAAGTAATTCAAAAACAAGAAAAAAAGAAAAAATAACGGCCAGTTGAAAAGTTGCTTAGAATTAACCATTCTATAACATACTAAAGTGAACCATCTCTTTAATGTTCTGAAAAGGACATTTGGAACATTGACACAAGTGATACATTAAATGCATTTTTAGCTGGAAATTCATTGAAGCAGGTGACAAATAAAAGACAGATATTGCTGATGATATGATCTTCCTCGAGAGACACAAAGCTGCTACATGTTCCCTACTGACACTTATATCCCCCATATAGAGTTTACTGTGAAATACATTATGATCTAGGTAAACATCCAGTGGTTTGTGCAAATCCCTCAACAATTCCTTGAAGTACAATGCCCAAGTCTTGTGTGTCCCAGGAACACATTCAACTTAATGACTAATATAAACGCTAATATCTTGCATCCATTAACCCCAGGCCCGAGCATTCTGGATAACAGGTCCCATACCTGTATAAGCTGTACCCTGATGTTAAATTTGTTAAAAATGAAAATTATAATGTGCCTTGGGGTTCTATGGATTATATAAAAGCAGTTTTTGTATGGGTGGTTAGTCCCACATAGGACCATCTCTTTTCTATATCTATATATAACTACTACTTCATCTATGATAGACCTTGGTTGTATTATACCATGGGCATACAGGCATTGTAGAGCAAGCATGAGTGGTGGAAATGTGGGGATAATCCACTTTCTTTTAGGGGACTATTTATTAAACCTCAAATTATTCTTGTTGCATTTATTTTTTTTTTTAAAGGGGGAAACTAGAATTTTTAGAGTTCTAAGTAGCATTTCCCCCTGTTGCTCCACACCAGTAAATCAAGGTGCAATTGATGGGATCTATAGCAAATTGGCTTATTCATTCTCCTCACTTGTTTCAAGTCCCTTATATGAACCTCATTTTACCCAATTGTTTTGTGCCTCCTCTTCTTCTTCTCTGTGGACTGACTGTGCCTTTTTGAACCTGTAGGAGAACTTGGTGCTGAACAACGAATACTTACGTATTACAATGCCATTTCTTTCTTTTCAGGATTTGTACTCTAGGGTTCCATCTCACAAACTCATGCTGGAATTCTGCACCCTCCTGAAACAATCCGGTAGGAGAGTCGTGTTCCCTTTTTTTGTTTTGCATGTGAAACTAGTGAATCTTCTACTGTATGTCCAGTTTAATTCTGCAAAAGTGCATTTAAAGTGCCACAATTATGACCAATTACATTAATCTTTAATGTGTATATAGACTTGCCACCTTATGTAGAAAACAAATCCTTTCCTCCTTATCACCATTATCTGTCCTCCTGTATTGTATCCAACTATCAATAATATTGGTATCAAACATTACTTTTTACGTGGCTAGAGACCTAGTGGCATCAATTCTTTTGGTGCAGCTGCACATTAAGGGGCCTATTTATTAAACCTCAAATTTTTCTGGTCAAGTTTTTAAAGGGAAAAACACAAATTTTTAGAGCAAAAAAGAAAACTTGAAGCTTTTTTGAGATTTATTATACCCCAAAGCTCCTAAAAATCCGAAAATACTCCATCTCAAACCTGACGAGGTCATTTAGAAGTCCGCTGCAGGTGTCCCTGAAGATGTTTCTTGACGTCGTGATCCGCGCTGGATTTCGTCTGATACGATTCGTACATTTCAAAATAACGCACGATTTTATCGCAACGTTTTTTAGCTCCGACTTTTTCAAAAGAATTATTGATAAACGAGTTTATCAAGTATATGAGTTAGGCTGACTTTGTTTTGATAAAAAATTAGATTACTACGAGTTTTAGTAAATAAACCCCTAAACCAGGGATCCCCAATCGCTGGGCCACGGATAGTATTGAACTGGGCCGCCGAGCCTAGGGGACAATTAACGCGACACCGAATTGGACGCCAGTGCGACAAATTTGGACACCGACCACCCCTAACCCGGTCCTTGCAAAAAAATTTGGCTCTGCACTGGCCCCCAGGCCAAAAAAGTTTGGTGACCACTGCCCTAAACTTAGTAATTGTACTTTGTTTTTTGTGCCACCAGATGGCATTATAAACTGTAAAATCCAATGTAGAATATCCTGAGAGAAATCAGATGCATATAAGGGAGAGCATCCTGCTGGAGGTGCCTGTTTTTTAGTTCACATTTCTATTTTAAAGAAATCTGAATTCTAAACAAGTCCCCATTGTGTATTTGTCCATCCAGAATTATAAGCTGGAAGCTGCTGTATGTTTAAAGGGATTCTGTCATGATTTTTATGATGTAGTTTTTATTTTTAAATTACACTGTTTACACTGCAAATAATTCACTCTATAATATAAAATGTCATTCCTGAACCAGCAAGTGTATTCTTTAGTTGTAATATTGGTGTGTAGGTGCATCTCTGGTCATTTTGCCTGGTCATGTGCTTTCAGAAAGAGCCAGCACTTTAGGATGGAACTGCTTTCTGGCAGGCTGTTGTTTCTCCTACTCAATGTAACTGAATGTGTCTCAGTGGGACCTGGATTTTACTATTGAGTGCTGTTCTTATATCTACCAAGCAGCTGTTATTTTGTGTTAGGGAGCTGCTATCTGGTTACCTTCCCATTGTTCTGTTATTAGGCTGCTGGGGGGGGGGGAGGGTGATATCACTCCAACTTGCAGTACAGCAGTTATGAGTGACTGAAGTTTATCAGAGCACAAGTCACATGACTTGGGGCAGCTGGGAAATTGACAATACGTCCAGCCCCATGTCAGATTTCAAAATTAAATATAAAAAAATCTGTTTGCTCTTTTGAGAAATGGATTTCAGTGCGGAATTATGCTGGAGCAGCACTATTATTTGATTAATTTTTAAAAAAAAAATTTTTCCCATGACAGTTTCCCTTTAAAGGGTTGGTTCACCTTGAAAGTAACTTTTATTATGTTCTAGAACAGATACTACTTTTCAATTGGTTTTCATTATTTTTTTTATAGTTTTCTTCTGATTCTTTGCAGCTTTCAAATGGACGTCGCTGTCCTCTTCTAAAAAACAAAATGCTCTGTAAGGCTACAAATGTATTGTTATTGCTATTTTTTATTACTGATCCTTCTATTTAGACTCTCTCCTATTCATATTCCAGTCTCTTATTCAAATCAGTGCATGGTTGCTAGGGGAATTTGGACCCTAGTTACCAGATTGCTTAAAATGCTAATTGAATAAAAAGCTAAAACCTTCAATAATAAAAAATGAAAACAAATTGCAGATTATCTCAGAATATCACTCTCTACATCAGTGATCCCCAACCAGTAGCTCGCGAGCAACATGTTGCTCTCCAACCCCTTGGATGTTGCTCCCAGTGGCCTCAAAGCAGGAGATTATTTTTTAATTCCAGGCTTGGAGGCAAGTTTTGGTTGTATAAAAACCATACAGAGCCTCAATGTAGGTTGACAATCCACAAAGGGGCTACCAAATGACCAATCACAGCACTTATATAGCACCCCAAGAACATTTTTCAAGCTAGCGTTGCTCCCCAACTCCTTTTACTTCTGAATGTTGCTCACCAGTTCAAAAGGTTGGGGATCCCTGCTCTACATCATACTAAAAGTCATCTTAAAGGTGAACAACCCCTTTAAGTCTACTAGAAAATCATGTAAACATTAAGGGGCAGATTTTTCAAGGGTCAAATTGAAAATTAGAAATTAGAATTTTCTAGTTTAATTTTATGGTCAAAACTGTCAAATGCAACTAGGGAGTTCAATTAGAATTTTTCAAAAAATTTGAATTTCAAGATTTATCCTACTCTGACCCTTTAAGAAAATGAATCTCGCTATTCGCCGAATTGCTGTTTAAGTCAATGGGAGGCGTCCAAGGATCCTTTTGAAGTTGTTTGCAGCCTTCCTGACATTCGAATCGAGTTTTTAAAATTCTAATTCAATTCGAGCTTTCAGGTTGATCCTATTCACCCGAGTTTGAAAAATTCAATTTTTATAATAAATTTCGAGATCGTGTGAGTTTATGGAAGTTTGAAAAAAAAAAAAAAAATAATAATTTCGAAATTCGACCTTTGATAAATGGACCTCCCCGTAAGCCCAATAGGCTGGTTTTGCTTCCAATAAGGATTCATTATATCTTAGTTGGGATCAAGTACAAGCTACTGCTTTATTATTACAAAGAAATAGAGAATTATTTTTTAAAAATTTCATGTTCATGGGAGATGGCCTTTCTGTAATTCGGAGCTTTCTGGATAACGGGTCCCATACCTGTATAGGAATATTGTGTCTTGCCTGTGAGAGGGGAAGTGTGTTCCTCTATTGACTGCCTGGGTTTGTCTTGGTTTCAGAGTCCAATGATCATCACCAGCTCGCACTGCAAGTTCTGTTCAGTCTCCTGGATTTTTCCGGTTGGAGGAAGAGCGTGGAAGCTTGGGGGAAAATAGGAAAGCAGCTCAAGAAAAGTATTAAAAGGTAAATGGACTGATCACGTTTACACATTGTCCCGTTACATGGAAAAGAACCTACAATACCCAATAGTAGTTTAGATCTATACTTCGTATGAATTGTACCAGCAGCTTTTTGGTTAGGGAGTCTTCTCGTAAGTCTGATAATTTTACCTACTGTTTGTGCCGTTTCCTCTCATGCAGTCACAAGTCGTGGATTGAGGATCAGTGGCGATCGAGACGAGACTGGTGGCCTGTATATCATTTCACGAAGTTCCACGCGGAAAAAGAATGGAAAGAAAGACCAAAACTGGCCATGAAGAAAGCCTTGACTGCTGGCATATTATTAGGACCAGGTAACTTGCCACCATTCATATTGGCTTTATAACTGAAGGCAATTATAGGGGGGGCAGTTGTGTAAGGGTCACTTTAAACGTACATTTTCCCAGTTAATTCTGCTAAAATACACTATGCTCTTTTAACATTTGAAAGTGGCTCACCGGTAAAAAAAAAAAAAAAAAGGTCCCTGGTTTTAGGTTATCCGTCTGTTGAGACTTTAAATATACTAAGAGGATTAATACAGGGGAATACCTATGCTGCCATAGTTTTATGTCAGCAAACTTAAGGGACTATTCCTACTGAATTGTGCTTAGTACAGGGGAATACCTATGCTGCCATAGTTTTATGGGATCTCTCTGTACAGACTATGAGCAAACTTAGGGGGCTGTTCCTGCTCAATTGTGCTTAGTACAGGGGAATACCTATGCTGCCATAGTTTTATGGGATCTCTCTGTACAGACTATGAGCAAATTTAGGGACTGTTCCTGCTGAATTGTGCTTAGTACAGAGGAATACCTATGCTGCCATAGTTTTATGGTATCTCTCTACAGACTATGAGCAAATTTAGGGGCTGTTCCTGCTGAATTGTGCTTAGTACAGGGAATACCTATGCTGCCATAGTTTTATGGGATCTCTCTGTACAGGCTATGAGCAAATTTAAGGGACTGTTCCTGCTGAATTGTGCTTAGTACAGAGGAATACTTATGCTGCCATAGTCTTATGGGATCTCTCTGTACAGAATATGAGCAAACTTCGGCATAACTCTGATTAGTTCCATTTACTTCCTAACTTATCTGGAAAAGCTCTTCAGACTGTTAGGCTGCAACCTTTCTGTCAATCCATTTGACCTGCTGTGATGGTCTTTCAGCCAAATTGAGAGTTCCTGGCAATTAAGGCAAGAACAATGGCACAATGGTATGGTACCAGGTTAAAAACGTATGAGATATGTTTGCAATCTGTTGTTGCTGAGATGCTAAATCTCTTATCAATAATCTCCATAATCCTCAATTCCCTCAGAGTACACATGGGTGTGGGCATGAACACTGAACACATAATCTATTCTAAAAATTGTCATTTAGTATTTTACTTCACTTTTACCCTGAAATGTCCCCTGTGATGCCTTGGAAAATGGCATCTCTTCCTTGCCTCCATGCAGGGGCAATCCTGGCCCCTCCGCCACCTGAGGCAGCAGTAGTTGCTGCCGCGCCCCCTGCCCCATGCGCTTACCTTTTTGCGCCTGAGGGGGGTCCGCGAGGGCAGCAGAGAGGGCCAGGACACTATGCAGTGAGCCTAACTGCGCTCTCTGCGCTAGAAGAGCTGAATTTCTGGTTTGAAAACCAGAAATTCAGCTCTTAAAGTACCAGGAGCGGAATTTTTGCCGCCCCCGGTACATAGTGGGGAGATGCCGCCTGAGGCGACAGCATTGGTGAAGTGCCCCTGCCTCCATGTTTCCTCTTTAACATAAAAATCTTAATAAAGAATCACCATACGAGCTGCGAGCAACTCTTTACTGGCAGTAATTGTGTTTATAGCCGCGTTGTGCAATTGTCTCACATGTCTGATCTTCATTATGTCTAAAACGAGCCAATAACCCTGTAACCAGTTATTTTCTCTCAGGATTTCCCAGTAACTTGTGAATTAATAGGGGTTTTTATCCATTAAAGAAATCGCATTGTGTTGATTACAGGCTGTGAATATTATGAGGTTGTTTGTTGCCTTGGAAGAAAGAACAAGATGATAAAGGTGAGAGCAATGAAGAAGTTTCTGAAGAATCACAGCTGTTCCTTTTTGGAATGAACGACCCAGCGCCAGATTGTATTCTGTCCTGTACGTGCCGAAAACTACAGCTGCTTCTTTGTGGAAGAACATTTGGAAGCTCGGGTTTCCTGCCTGCAGGGTGTATAAGCCATTCAAAACTCTATGTGCTTATTTCATGCTGCAGAGGGAAAATGATTCATTATTCAGGTTTAATGTCAGAATATAACTCACTACATCATACTAAAAGTTAACTCAAAGGTGAACAACCCCTTTAACAGAATAACAAATGATACTGTAAAATGACAATGCTAAAGAAACAGATATATGCTGCTAGGAGAAGTCTTCAATCTCCACACTTTCATATTTGGTAGGTGCACCGTGTTTGCTGCAGTGATGCATGCCCTTAAAGGGGAAGGAAACCTAGTCGGCGCAAACCCCCCACCCTCCCTCCCGTTTATTGCCCACCCTCCCTCCTCCCCCCAGGCCTACCCGTCCCGCTGGGCAAATGCCCCTAACTTGTTACTTACCCTTCTGCGCAGGTCCAGTTCAGGGAGTTCACAGACGACATCTTCTTCCACGCGATCTTCCTGCTTTGAACGGCGCATGCGCAGTAGGATCATTTCGCCCGGTACGATCTACTGCGCCTGCGCGTGACTTTTGGCGTACCGGCGAAATGATCCTACTGCGCATGCGCCAAAACGCCGTTCACAGCAGGAAGAAGATGTCGTCTGTGAACTCCCTGGACTGGACCTGCGCAGAAGGGTAAGTAACAAGTTAGGGGCATTTGCCCAGCGGGACGGGTAGGCCAGGGGGGAGGAGGGAGGGTGGGCAACAAACGGGAGGGGGGGGGTGGGGGGTTTGCGCCGACTAGGTTTCCTTCCCCTTTAAGACTGAGGGGCAGATTTATCAAGGGTCAAATAGTAAATTCGAATTTGGGTGTCAAAATTCACACATTCAAATTTTAATCCCTCTATTCGAATGTGAGGTTCATCACACCTCAACCATGGAAATCGTCCTAATTCAAATATTCGCCACCTAAAACCTGTTAAGTTCATGTAGAAGTAGATCGGATATTAGCCATTACATTTTTTTCTTAAATAACCTCCCTGTCTGATTGTGAGTATATTCGAATTTAAAAAAAAAAAAAAAATTCACATGAATTTGAAAATTGACCATTGATAAATTTGGGCCTCTGAATGATTTTGACCCAGACAGAGGGCCGAAAAATTCTTAGGTTGGGATCTGGGCTGTGACTGGCCATTGTAGGACCCAACTTTATCTTTTCTATCTAATTTGCCTTGTGTTTGGGATCAAAAGGCTCTTTCTTCATCTCAACTCCCCTGAAAACCTTTCTCTGGTTCAAAGCTGGGCCACACTCATGTTTTTTTTTTTTTTTTTTTGCCATACTCCATTGCTTTCATATGGTTCTTCATACCTAATAGCGTCTTTATTGCCACCTTCCCATATAGGCTGACCTTGTGTCGAATACTTTGAAATAAAATATCACCGGGAATAATATTTCAGTGCAGAATTTGTTTCCTAGTAAAGGTGGTTTTGGTGATTGTTTCCAGTGGACTGCTTGTTGGTTTTGTTGTGCTCTGTTACCAAATATTTGCTGGTTAAAGGAGAAGGAAAGGCTAAAATTAAGTAAGATTTATCAGGAAGGTCTATATAAATACACCAGTAAACCCTCAAAGTAATGCTGCTCTGAGTCCTCTGTGAAAAGAAACACCACATTTTTTGTTCCTTCTATTGTGTACTCATGGGCTTCTGTATCAGACTTCATGTCTTCATCTTAAACTTCCAGGGCTAGGGCTTGAGCATGCTCAGTTTACTCCTCCCCTCTCTGCTGTAATCTGAGCCTGGAACATACTTAGCCTTTTGTTTGGTACAACCTTTTACAGTCCTAGAAATTGCTCTAGTCGGTATTTCATAGTAACCAGTTTGTGCCCTGCTGTGCTTGATGGGAGATAGAGGGTGCACGTCCTAAAGGTCAGTTAGTGGGAGAATTGGGGAGAATGGATATTTATTCTCCTAGATACTTCTTAAAGCCCAGCCTGAAGATCATTTAGGAAGATACAGTGGTGTGCAAAACGATTTGCCCCCTTCCTGATTTCTTATTCTTTTGCATGTTTGTCACACAAAATGTTTCTGATCATCAAACACATTTAACTATTAGTCAAAGATAACACAAGTAAACACAAAATGCAGTTTTTAAATGAGGGTTTTTATTATTTAGGGAGAAAAGAAATCCAAATCTACATTTTCATGTGTGAAAAAGTAATTGCCCCCTGAACCTAATAACTGGTTGGGCCACCCTTAGCAGCAATAACTGCAATCAAGCGTTTGCGATAACTTGCAACGAGTCTTTTACAGCGCTCTGGAGGAACTTTGGCCCACTCATCTTTGCAGAATTGTTGTAATTCAGCTTTATTTGAGGGTTTTCTAGCATGAACCGCCTTTTTAAGGTCATGCCACAACATCTCAATAGGATTCAGGTCAGGACTTTGACTAGGCCACTCCAAAGTCTTCATTTTGTTTTTCTTCAGCCATTCAGAGGTGGATTTGCTGGTGTGTTTTGGGTCATTGTCCTGCTGCAGCACCCAAGATCTTCAGCTTGAGTTGACGAACAGATGGCCGGACATTCTCCTTCAGGATTTTTGGTAGACAGTAGAATTCATGGTTCCATCTATCACAGCAAGTCTTCCAGGTCCTGAAGCAGCAAAACAACCCCAGACCATCACACTACCACCACCATATTTTACTGTTGGTATGATGTTCTTTTTCTGAAATGCTGTGTTACTTTTACGCCAGATGTAACGGGACGCGCACCTTCCAAAAAGTTCAACTTTTGTCTCGTCGGTCCACAAGGTATTTTCCCAAAAGTCTTGGCAATCATTGAGAAGTTTTTTAGCAAAATTGAGACGAGCGTTAATGTTCTTTTTGCTTAAAAGTGGTTTGCGCCTTGGAAATCTGCCTTGCAGGCCTTTTTTGCCCAGTCTCTTTCTTATGGTGGAGTCGTGAACACTGACCTTAATTGAGGCAAGTGAGGCCTGCTGTTCTTTAGATGTTGTCCTGGGGTCTTTTGTGGCCTCTGAGTTGTCTCTGCGCTCTTGGGGGTAATTTTGGTCGGCCGGCCACTCCTGGGAAGGTTCACCACTGTTTCATGTTTTTGCCATTTGTGGATAATGGCTCTCACTGTGGTTCGCTGGAGTCCCAAAGCTTTAGAAATGGCTTTATAACCTTTGAAATTGAACTCAGGTGTGATAAACCAGTTAAGTTATTTTTTAACAAGGGGGGCAATCACTTTTTCACACAGGCCCATGTAGATTTGGAGTTTTTTTCTCCCTTAATAACATAAACCTTCATTTAAAAACTGCATTTTGTGTTCAATTATGTTATCTTTGACTAATAGTTAATGGTTTTTGATGAGCAGAAACATTTAAGTGTGACAAACATGCAAAAGAATAAGAAATCAGGAAGGGGGCAAATAGTTTTGCACACCACTGTATGTTGGAGGGGAATATATATTTGCTGCACTAGATATCCATGGAGCCAAGACTCATTGGCTGGAACACCAATATTTACTAATTTCATGAGCTGTGGGGGCCCTGGTCATGCCTTCAAGTTGGATCAAGTCTGACAGCCACGAGCTGAATGGTCTCATCACTCAAAGACATGGAGTATATTGCACAGGCTCTTCTTACAATGTTTATGCTGGACAAGACATTTTCATTGCTGTGCCTAAAGACCAATTTCCTATGGAAATGTATATGTACTGCTGGATCAGCACCCTGCAATCCTATTAATGTGTAGTTTGTTTAAATAAAGCATAGGCAGAACCATTTAAATATTGTTGTGTGGGTGTTTTATTGACTGTAAAATTACATGTACGGGTGCACACTAGGGAACATTGCACCTCACGTCTTTATGTGTCGTTTTAAACTATAGGGTGAATATTTTATTGTCATGGGGATTGATCTCAAGTCTCATACAGTTCAGTAACAAAGTCACACGAGATGGATAACGGTGCCTATTGAAGCTTGTTCCAGTTCATGCACCACATAGGCCTCAACACTGCAAGTGAATTCACAGCAAGAGTTACAGGACCCACAAAACTTTACTGTTCTAGAAATGATTCTGTTACCTTCAGGAGAAAAGTTAAAAAAAAAAAAAAAAAAACCAGGAAGACCTGGAAGAATTCAAGAGACTCTAGATTTATCAGCAGCTTCTGTATACAGAACAAGGAATCTCGGTACACGTTTTTGCGGTTGTACGCTTTACTGCTTTGTCATGCTGGGATTCTAGGTTTGATATTCCAGCCAGGGGTCTGTCTGCAAGCACATGCAAAATAGAGAGAAAAATTCCAGCTCTCAAATTCAGCCCGTGTGAGTCCATTTGAATACATTTTACCAAAATTTATGGTGTTCGTACCACGTTTTGGCCAAGCTCACATCCACGTCATTGCCTCTCATTCAACATGAGTCGTACGCTTTAAACCCCTAGCAGCAATGCACCTTGATTGCCTAAAATTGTGTTCACTTAAAGGAACCCACACTTTTGACCCCACGGTCTAAAGTTCCCACTGGCCCCCCTCCCTTCCTCCCCTCTGCTATGTGTTACCCCAGAATTGTGTCCCATGTAGAAATACTGACCGCACATGCAGAGGAGCTCACGGGCGCCATCTTCCAGCGATTCGGTAATCTTTGAAGATTGCTCCAACAATACAGTGCTCACTTTACGAAGATTACTAAAGCGCTGAAGATGGCGCCCATGAGCTCCGCTGTGCTGACTCAGTAATCCTACAGAGGACACAATTCTGGGGTAACAGCAGGGGGGAGGCAAGTAGGGGTGCCAGTGGGGGGTTTAGTTCTCCTTTAACTTAGCATATTCATTCACTGAGCTCCCAGCAATGTTTTTAAAACTTCACAGCAGTCAAGATCACTCTTTGCTATGGATTTACATCTTCGTGGTGGTGTTATGTTCATGCTAGACGTCTAATAAGGGTTTGTTGATGTTGGTACCCATTTGGAACTCCCTAAACAAAAAAAATCCAAATATGAGATACAAGGTCTCTGTGGAAATCTGCTCTGTTTCCCAAGCTTTGGTCTCAAGGGGCCTCACCAGTACTAAACCTCATGAATCAAATCCAGTGGATGGAATGGAAAAATCCAAAAGAAGTGCCTCAGTCAAAATCCATTGCTGGTGGTGCAGATATAAACCCATGAAAATAAAGTCGTTAGTTGAAGTTACATTTTTACTTATGGTTGGCACCAGCATAATTAGATCTTAGCACCCACTTTAGCAAACTGGCTTGTCTATAACATAACCTGGGGCAGCTAGAGGAAGTGCTCTACATGCCTGAACTCAGCAGAAGCAATAATAGCTTAGGGAAGTCAATACAAGGGAATGTACATGTGCCTTATCTACTTATTGGTAACCTCACTCCTGCCAACATCAACAATAATACAGAATAGGTTCAAGAACAAGCTCCCAGCTGTACTGCTATTCTCAAGGCAGAGAAGACGCAACCTAATTAAGATGTGATTTACAAGACTTCTTATTAACCTGCTTGTAATACAGAAGATGCCCATGAGAACGGCTGCAACCTTTCAATCTTTAGGTTTGCAAGAATAGGCAAACCAACAAGCATTACTGTACCTTACCAAAGGACTGTGGTAGACCCTAGCCATACAGAGATTAGTGTACCAATCTGAAGGACCTGCTTTAAACCTGTCATGGAGCCAACCTCTGAACCATCTCAAAATAACTTACATTCTGACTGGTCTATTACATATTTCAAACTCCGAGAGCCATGTAGGACATGCAAGTCATATGCTGTTTACTAAGCATGTATACCATTAGTAGTGACACACTGCAGCTCGGAGAAAACCATATTCAGACTCTAGAATCTCTGCAAAACTCAGAGGAATAATAGTTTGGCAGCCTATTATAAACCTTGGTATACTAGGGCATAATAATTACTACAGGCCCAGTGACACTACAGTTCAATTGCAGCATATCACCCTCACCCATTTGGTTCAGCTGCAGTTATAAGGCATGATATATCCAACTTGCATGGAGCAGAGTGGAGGTAGGGTATTGGTGCCCCAACTTTGTAGGCATGTGCCTCTTCTGCCTACCCCTAGTTCCGACCCAGCAGGTAGCTTTCAGCAGAGGCTGCTCAGGTATGCTCCAATTAACCATAGAGTCCACTACTACAAATCTATGTTGCATAATTAACATATAAGCCAGGGTGCTACGAACCAGGTACATGAACCATTCCAAGCCTAATGCAGTAAATACAATCAGGCTTCAATAACCATGATCCAATACTGGTGCCATTCTCTGGAAAGTCCAGGTAGAATTTATACACATATATAATGATGCATATATGATTATACACTCAGGTATGCTTTCAATTAAGTATGACTGAAGATTTTCATTCATCCAGGTCATGGTATATCTAGTATAGGTCAATCTAAAAACAACTGGACTTGCTGAGTAATCAATGAAGACGTTTCACTACTCATCCGAGCAGCTTCTTCAGTTCAACTGACTGGTGTGGGAAGTTCTCGGCATATAAACTCTTCCACTAGACACATCCATTCATGCAACTCTTACAAGTAACACCTGTATCTAGGAGTTGCATGACACATTGGATAATCCTATCACAGTAACTACACAGAATCAACACCTCTTCAGATGTCACCTCTTTGAAGAGTTACAATGTGCCATTGTGATTGGATTAGTGGAAGAGTTTATATGCCGAGAAGCTGCTCGGATGAGTAGTGAAACGTCTTCATTGATTACTCAGCAAGTCCAGTTGTTTTTAGATTGACCTATACTAGATATTTCAATTAAGTAGTTCTCAGAAGTTACTATAAACTTTGTCCCAACTGCTATAAACATCTTTGATAGCAAGAAAAAAAAGAACATTCAGGGCATTATCCAGTGTAGAGGTAGAAGCCATAACACAGGACTAGAGCAATTTTCTGGAATCTCAGGTAGTGTAGCTGATCACATGATTACATTCAGTTGAGGCTACTCAGGCATGCATCCAGTTAGCCAGTTCTCAGAGGTTATTATATGACTCCAGCTGATATAACACAATGCAGAG
Source organism: Xenopus petersii (assembly GCA_038501925.1). Taxonomy (NCBI): domain Eukaryota; kingdom Metazoa; phylum Chordata; class Amphibia; order Anura; family Pipidae; genus Xenopus; species Xenopus petersii. The sequence goes on from CM076680.1 coordinate 159,895,980, forward strand.
CAACTGAAAGTTCAATGCAATACCCAGTGTGTCTGCAAGTAGCCACAACACAGGACTGGTGCCATTCCCTGTAAGTTTAGGTAGAGACGGGAGAACCGTACCCCTAACTGAATACCTAATTCCATTCAGCTATAGCTGCCCAGGTATGTAACACAATCAGGCAACTTACCTCTCTGTAATGCACCACATCAGCCCAAAGTTTAAGACTATGGGGTTGGGTGCCAGGCCCATTCTTTTTCTCTTACCTCTTAATACACAACCTTGGGAAAGACTTTGTGAGGGAGGCAGTTGGCCTCAAAATTCTGAATATCTCCCTGCACCTGGGCTTAATCAGACCGTAGCAGCTTTGTCCTACCTTTTCCAGCTGAAAAGTGCTGAAGATCTCAAGATATGAGGTAATGTGCAGGGCAACAGATTTCATGGTTCGAAAAACCCCAGTCCATAGGTGCCATTTGCGGTCACCAATGCTTAAAGGTTAAAAAACAAAAATATTGTTTCCAATGGAGCAACGAAAGCAGAAGAAACAAAAAAAGATTCTATAGAGGAGGTGGGTGGCTTTTAAAGCTTTGGGAATGGTCCTTCTGATGGGTCATGGGGGCAGGGATTGCTGATATGGAGTGATTGCTGATATGGAGTATGTCCATGGAAAATAAAAAAATAATGGAGCACCCTTGTGCCATATTAACACATTCATGGAGAATGAGCCATATTTGCTTGTTTGATGAGGTCACCGAACAAGCAGCAGGTCTTTCCTTAAAGTGGATGATGGGGGGTTAATCCCCAGGGCCAAATGAGGATACAGCCCTGACAGGATTGTCAAACCTGCCCAAGCGACATTTGGCCCATTTTTGGTCAGATATCTGATGGTCAGGCCTGTCAGAGGGCCCCAGATATAGTCCTTGTTCTGTCCGAAGTCTTTCTTTCTCCCTGTGTGTGGACCACCTTTAATTACAAGACCCGTAGGCCAATTGGGAATCCTCCCTCCCACAGGGCGTAGGTTACAGACTTTGCAGGGACTTCCTGAGCAGGGGATGATTAAGCCTTTGGGTTCTCTACTAAAGGTTCTACTGATTTGTAGGCACTTTTCTAGAAGCTGAATGTATTAGGTACACATTTGGTTTTGTACTGGAGCCCAATGACTGTAGCAGCCAGGCAGTTATTGGAATGGCAGACTGGAAGACGAATGGAGAGAAGGTTTGAAGAGAAAGATAAAAGAAATAAAAAAATAATGCTACAAGGAAATGGAAGACAGATTGCAAATTGTCTCAGAATATCAACTTATCCTTTACGTCATTATTAAAAGATCATTCGAACTTTACCTTTAAAGTAACATTTCTTCAGCACAGAGAAAGGCACTAAGGTGAATGACAAACCATTTTGGATTTCCTGCCTGAAATTTACAGTGCTGACCAGTTGCTGGGCACATCAGCGCCTGGGTTTTGTGCTCGCTCGTTTATTTTATCCTGTAAATTTTTTATCCTGGACATGAATTTAGATATTTCTCTTATTTTACTGGAGAGAGCAGTGTTGGACGTGTAGCTGCCGTACGTACGGCTCTCACAAGTGTGCTAATATTGACACGTGCTTTGTAGATTCAGTTACGTGACACCAGCTGTTGGCATGCAAGCCTCTGAGTCCTGCACCGTAGTAGCCGACTTCTGAACCAATAATATCAGTGCACGAAGCAGCCAGAGGCAATTTAACTAACGATCCTTACGCAGGGCATCCACCTGGTTTTGCTGCATGCACTCTCTTAGAAATCTTAAGTAGCAATTAGTCCATCCAGGTTTTCCGTGGAAGCTGTAACTTTCCAGAACTTGTGGTTCGGCCGGTCAGACCTGTGATGTCTTTGAAATTTTACTGGACTTTGTGCGCAATATTTACTGTACTTTGGGTACAAGGTAGCAGGCGTAAATTAAGTTGTCGTGTAGCCACAAGCCATGAGACAGGACACAGGGCTTCCAAAATACTTGCTAAGCCTAGCGGCACACCTGGGTTACAGAAAGACACACACATCTTGAGGAACTAAAAATAATGTTTTTAACACCTACACAGGCAAATAATTCATATCTTCATACCTCCCAACATTTTGGAAGTAAAAAGAGGGACAAAAGAATTTTTCCCGCACGTAGCACAGCAATTTTCTGACCACACCCTTTCTGTTGCCACACCCCCTAATTACCATATTTTTTTTACAAAATTTGGCAGGTTATCAAAGTTTGAAAATATTTCTCCTTATCTAAACTGTGTTTTTGTGTCTCAAAATTGTTACAAAGTATCTTATTTGCACCTGTTAGCTGTTCTGGGCTCTCTGCTAAAAGCCAATTAAGTGAGAAACTTTGTTTCTTTTTCTGGCTGTTCAGCGCATATAAAAGAGGGACTTTCCAGTACAAATGAGGGACTGCGGGTTGAGCTGTCAAAAGAGGGACTGTCCCTCCGAAAAAGGGGCAGTTGGGAGGTATGTATCTTTAATATGGAACAGTTTGTATGGATAGAAAGTACAAAGCCCTATGAATTCATTTTGGGTTATAGTCGGGCAAAGTGGTGGTGCTGATGTTTCATGTTGCCCATGTCCAACCTGAAGTCGAGATCTCTGCAGCTCCCATTGACTTCAGCTGAAACTGCAGCATTTGAGCTTCTATGTGGCTACCACTGAAATCTATTGAAACCACCAGGGAAAAATATGCCACGTTTGATGCCCACTTCACCCTCCAGTTTCTATGTCCTGGGGGTAATTCCCCTTTTAGTTAACTGCATGTTTTAAAGTGTCCTGTTCATCCCAATTTTTTAATTCTTTATTTTTTAAAAATAAATGTTGCCTTCCTCTTCTGCCTCTTTTCTGGTGGGGGTCACTGACCCTGGCAGCCATTTATTGCTCTGTGAGGCTACAATTTTATTGTTATTGTTACTTTTTGTTAAAGGTATGGGATCTGTTATGCAGAAACTTGTTTCAGAAAGCCCCAAATTACAAAAAGACTCAATTTTTATCCAAATAATCCAAATTTGTAAAAAGGATTTCCCCTTTCCTTTCCTTTCTCTGTAATAATAAAACAGTACCTTGTACTTGATGCCAACTAAGATATAATTAATCCTTATTAGAAGTAAAACCAGCCAATTGGGTTTATTTAATATTTACATAATTTTATAGTAGACTTAAGGTATGAAGATCCAAATTACAGAAATATCCTTTATCTGGAAAACCCCAGGTCTCAAACTGGATAATAGGTCCCATACCTGTACTTTTCTTTCTATTCATCTCTGTCTTTTTCTCAAACCACTGGCTAGTTGCTAGGGTAAATTGGACTCTAGCAATTAAATAGATAATGATACTCCAAACAGAGCTGCTGAATTAAAAATGATCATTGGAAACCACTAAATATTGTCTTTAAATGTGGGCTATCTCTTTAAGCACCCCCCGAGCTAGCTTTAAAGTAGTGGCCCTGGGAAATAACAGGGGCCACTTGGGGGAAAAATCTTGATAACAGCAGAAAAGCTCAAGCAAAAAATATATAATTGCATAAACCGTTTAGAAGTTTTTAATAGCTGGACGGTTGCTGGTTGGCCAACCCTTGGAATACCTTTCTGTTGTGAAGTTTAGGAACACAGTGCCAGGCCCGTTGGGCTGAGGCTTTTATATGTTAGGGATATAATGCCCGCACTTTAACCAGGTCTCTGCCAAAGAAATGCGCAGCAGCCTAAAAATGTTGATGAATAAATCACACCCCAATAAAGAATCCAGCAATCTCATAAAGTGATAAGTACAGCCAGCAGCAAATGCCCAAAGTCTTATTCCGTATTCTCACTGACAGTGACACGTGGACTCGCTTGTGCCTAGGAGAAGCTGTAAAGAATTTCAGAGGAATAATGAGGGCAGGATGGGTTAGTAGCCTTCTGAAAAAGCCTCATCAGTGGCCAAACAATAGGGGGAGATGAACCTGTGGGGCTTGGATGATTTTTTGGACGAGCATAATATCCAAGGCTATTTATCTATAGAAATAAGTAGGGATGCACCGAATCCACTTTTTTGGATTCGGCCGAACCGAATCCGAACCCTAATTTGCATATGCAAATTAGGGGTGGGAAGCGGAAAACATTTTTTACTTCCTTGTTTTCTGACAAAAAGTCACGCAATTTCCCTCCCCGCCCCTAATGTGCATATGCAAATTAGGATTCGGATTCGGTTCGGCCGGGCAGAAGGATTCGGCCGAATCCGAATCCTGCAGAAAAAGGCCGAATCCCGAACCGAATCCTGGATTCGGTGCATCCCTAGAAATAAGTCAAGCCAAATGGACTTTTTCCTTGAAGACATTTCACCAGTCATCCAACTGGCTTTCTCAATTCAGAATAACTTGTAAATCTTCCTTCGAGAATATATATATCCTCTGGAATGTTGCTCCAATCAGCATAATCTGTTTATCATAATCCACAATGATGTCAATAAATTAGGTGTTGATTGTATTAGCAAAATTGGAGCTTTCATGTATTATTATATAACCAGAGGATATATATATATATATATATTCTTGTGCCTGCAAATACATTTTGCCCTATACAAGAAAACTCAAGGTATTATAGTTTGACAGATTGGGTTATCCAAGTCAAGCTTTGCAATACTAATGGCAGAACATTCCAGATTTATGTGTCTTGCATAAAGGGAAACAGAAGTGTGAAAAAGCACCAATAATTATAGGTGAACCTATCCTTTCATTTCCAACAGGGCTGGCGTCGGACAACGGTGATTGGCACATTCTAAACTCAAGTACAGTGTTTTTTTGTGGTTGGGCCATCTGGGAGGTTCCTATCATTAAAAGGCTAATGTTCCATGATATTCAAAGTAAGGCAAGACTAATGTGGCGTAAGCTACAGCACATTATATGATAGGCTGTGCAATATAAAAAAACATTTATAATATAATCAGTTAGCTAAAAATGTAATGTATAAAGGCTGGAGTGACTGGATGTGTAACATAATAGACAGAACACTACTTCCTGCTTTTCAGTTCTCTTGGTTTCCAATGATTGGTTACCAGGCAGTAACCAATCAGAGACTTGAGGGGGGGCACATGGGTCATAACTGTTGCTTTTGAATCTGAGCTGAATGCTGAGGATCAATTACAAACTCACTGAACATTTATGTCCCATGAGGCCCCCCTTAAAGTCGCTGACTAACTCAGAGTTAGAGAGCTGAAAAGCAGGGAGTAGTGTTCTGGCTATTATGTTACACATCCAGTCACTCCAGCCTTTATACATTACATTTTTGGCTAACTTACTATATTAGAAACATTTTTTATTTTGCACAGGCTATCTATTTACCCAGTTTTTTTAATTTTTACACTGAACTGTTCTTTTAACTCTAACACATTTGCTAGAAAAGGAGGCCCCTCTTACTTAACATATATATTAGATATAGCTGTGAGTCAAAATATGACTCTGACTCCTACATGAAGAGAGAATGAAGCGAGACAGCTGATGAGAGAGGGTTCTGTATCTTGAATATTTCAGAAACGGTTTTTAATTGGTTATATTTAGAAAGTTTCTTATATCGGTATGATGAAGCTGACATTACATTTATTGTGCTAGTTCCCCTTTATATTTTTAAAATAAAATATATATTATATATTTATATATATTTAAATCCTCCTGCTCAAGGATACCTGGCTCTACTTAAAATGAAACAGGTGAACATGTAAATAGAAGGGGTTTTTTGACTGATTTATATAGCCTTTTTCTATAAGATTTGGGCGAAGGTGCCTGATACTTCATAGCTAAAGTCAATGCATTTTCTACATAAGGGTTGGCACGTGCTACTGCATCTATAGTGATTACATTTAGAGACACTTTCTTTTTTTTTCATTAAGGGAAATCATTTGGGCCAGGCCAGGCTGCAGTGGTTATAGTATCCCATAAAACATTTATATGGCTTTGTGGTTTCTTTATAATACCTGGCGCCCAGATGCTGCACAAGTCAACTTGGGATCAGCTGATGTAACAGTCTTTTTCCCTGTATATAAATGTCCAGCCTACTGTGCTTGTAGTACAAGTGTGAAGCACTAACAAACTACAGAGGGAAAAGAGAGGAATATGATTATTTAAAAAAAATGGTTCAATAAAAATCCTTTAAATAAAAATGCTGAAATAGTCAATTCATTTGAGGATCAGGTGCGCGCCATCTATTGTGGCTCTTTTGATGTCCCCAGAAATCAGCAGCTATTCGGCTTCAAATAAAAGTCTTTTTCATCTATAAAATTGATGATATCACAAGTGCTGGACTTTACACACAGGGGATTAATAGAATATATAACATTTAACAATATTGGCATAAAAAAGTATCCTTTGTAAAATGGCTAAGTCATCGGTTTTCTACTGAGCTGCTGTGTTGGAAGCACTCACATTGTATGGATCAAAGGAGAAGAGGGGGTCCATGTCAACGTAGAAAGGCCAGGCCCCCATCTGAAAGGGGGTGTATAACATATACAGTATATATGGAGATTGGGCATTTCTATGTGCAGTGTATGCTGAAAATATCCAATGACTTGCAATATAATATGTCCATAGGCTTTTTTGATCACACAATTTGCACTGTCCAATATCCAATTGGTCTTAATTATTTCATTATTTATTTTAGTTTTTGAATTATTTGCTTTCCTCTGCTACATCTTTTCAGCGTTAAAATGGGGAGGGGGGGTCACTGACCCCAGAAGCCTTGTGAGCTTACAACTTTATTATTATTGTTTCCTCCCAACTGTTCCGTTTTGAGCGGGACAGTCCCGCTTTTTACAGCTCAACCCACAGTCCTGGATTTGTACTGAAATGTCCCATTTCTCTTTCAACTCCTGCACTGAACAGCCAGAAAAAGGTACAAAGTTAATTGGCTCTTGGCAGAGAGCCCAGAATAGATACTTAAGATACTTTTGTAACAGTTTTAGATAAGATAAGAACTAACACTAACTCACATTAAAGGGCAATTCACCTTCATTAGCAAAACGGTAACACCTAAAAACCACAGAACTTGTTAAATTTTGTGATGGTAATTAGGGGGTGTGGTCACAAAATGGGCATGGTCAAATGTATTTTTCTTTTTATCCCTCTTTCTGTTTCCATAAGTTGGGAGGTAAGCTTTTTTACTTTTGATTCAGTCCTTCTCAGGGCCGGATTCAGATTGGGTGCACCCCTAGGCCGGGCGGTCCTAGAGCCCGGCTGCGGGCCGACAGCGTGGTCCTAGCGCCCGCCTCCTGCTCCCCAGCGAGCGCAAATGCCGAAACACTGGTGCTCCTCAGCAAGTTGCTGGGCGGCATGCTACCCCTAATAATTTGGCCGTGGCCCGGGCCTTCGTGGCCTCGCCACGAATCCGGGCCTGGTCCTTCTCCTATTCCATAAATAATAAAAAATGTTAATTGAAAGGTGAAAACCCCTTTTAAGAAGGATATGAATGAGCTGGAGAGAGTGCAGAGACTTGTAGCTAAACTAGTACAAGTCATGGAACAATTAAAAGTATGTGTTAAGACTGTGCCAGTTGGGGGTTATTCCTCTGGAGAAAAGGTGCCTGCAAGAGGATGTGATTACTCTTTACAAGTACATTAAATATATATAGACAGATAGCGTGGGGTGAGTTTTCATAAAGAAGAGATCAAACAACAAGAGGCCCCACTTTAGACTTGTTTATATATATATTTTAACTCCCAACTCCCATCCCCGATTTTGCCTTATTTATTAATAAAATAACTCAAATCAGATAGGTAAAAAACCTGATAAAATTAAGAGAAAACCCAAACCATGCGATTTTTTTGGGGCTCTTCTCCCGAATCGCTCGATTTTTTCAGGATTTTGTCTGAAAACCCCAAATGTTTCGGATAATCAGGCTAAACCCAGCGCAGATCACAGTATCTTCAAATTGAGATGCCTTTGGTGCCAAATTGGTGCCTCTCCCATTGACTTATAAAGGACCTCGACAGGTCTTAGGTGGCGGATTTTCGGATTCTGTCTTTTTGTAGCATCGGGGTATAATAAATATCGAAAAATGCACGTTTTTTCCCCCGCAAAATTTAAGTTTTTGCCCCAAAAAGCCGGATCAGAAAAATTCAAGGTTTAGTAAATAAACTTTTCAAATGCCCTTATTTTTTTCTTTTTTTTTATTATTTTTTGAATTATTTGCCTTCTGATTCTTTCCAGCTTTCAATTGAGGGTCACTGAATCTAAAAAACAAATCCCTTGTAATTCATTGTTATTACTACTTTTTATGATTCATCTTTCTATTCATTCCTCTCCTATTCACATTCCGGTCTCTCGTTCGAATCAGTGCATGGTTGCTAGGGTAATTTGAACTCTAGCAACCGGATTGCTGAAATTGCAAACTGCAGAGCTGCTGAATAAAAAGCTAAATAACTCAAAAACCACAAATGGTACAAAATGAGAACCAATTACAAATTGTCCCGGAATATCCCTCTCTACATCATACTAAAAGTTAATTTAAAGGTGAACAACCCTTTCAAAGTGATAATGTGTGTGTTAGTGGATGTTACAGCACTGGTATAATTCCAACCCCAGATCCACGAAGTACTTAAACTGGTTCTACTTATGAATAAATCATATGTTGCCTTTAATTTATTAGCCAAATCAAAGTGTATCATGCAGACTGGTATCAAGTCAAAGGGCTGAGGGATTTCAGTGTCCCATCAGGGACTGTGATTTCCTATGAGTTAGGGAAAGCGTTTGGGAAGCAGTATTAATGAGCACAGGTTCTATGCTTGTGGCCTGCACGCCAGCTTGCTTCCCTGGCAGAAGAGGTGGGAGCATGAGAAAATAAACAAATAACATTTACTTGGAAAGAAGTAGAAAACAGAAGAAATATTTAAGACAGAGGCTGCATAAAATGAAGCCAGACGTAAGCAGAAGGTATAGGGGGTGGGAGGGGTGGGAATGGCTGGAATAAGACCAGAGCTGAGCAAACATTAATGTTGGGAAACATTTGCAGAGGATGAGAGCACAGGAGCTTGGAGATGCCTAAACCAGCTCCTAACTCACAATGGGTCAGTGTCAGATTCCCCAGCTGCCGTACAGGAATGCACATGATCTCCGTATCTCTCTGGTTTGTCTTCTGCTCATTCATCTTCAAGGCAGGTGTTCTCATGGGCCATCCACAATGTCTCGACTACGGACCCCCTTTTAAGCCTCTCGTGCACTTGGAGTTTTGCTCTCAGTATGAGACCTTTGGTTGCTGTGACCAGGACAAGGACAATGTCATAGCTGAGAAGTACTGGTCCATCATGGACTATTTTGACCTCAACGGCTATCACACGTGCGGGGGATACATAAAAGATATCTTGTGCCAGGTAACACTCTCAAAATTCATCTAATAACTTGATATTGTGACCATATTTCTAATTTCTAAACAAAATATACAATTGTTTGTTCTTTGCTGTCCCTTGTTGAGCTTGGGGACCATGTTCATATATAGATATGACTTTTTCTCCCTGTTTGTTCTTGAACTTGCCCTTTGTTAGTTAATACTTACTATTTTGCTTTTTCTAAGTATTAATTGTAGTAGGTTTGGAGCATTATTTGATTTATTGTACAGGTATGGGATCCATTATCCAGAAACCCATTATCCAAAAAGTTCTGAATTACGGAAAGGAAGTCTCCCGTAGACTTCATTATAATCAAATTTTTTTAAAATTATTTCTTTTTTTCTGTAATAATAAAACAGTAGCTTGTACTTGATCCAAACTAAGATATAATTAATCCTTATTGGCAGCAGAACCAACCTATTGGGTTTATTTAGGGGCATATTTATCAAGGGTCGAATTTAGAATTGAAAAACCTCGAAATTCAAAAAGACCAACCGAAATTAAGCCAAAGTTTTTTTTGGTCAAATAGGTTAGATTTCGATCAAATAGGTCCGTATTTGACCGATTCGATTCAAAGTTTTTCCCAAAAAAACTTACATTTTTCAAAGTCCACCTATTGACTCCAAGAAAGTTCTAGGAGATCCCCCATAAGCTAAACCAGCAATTCGGCAGGTTTTAGATGGCAAATGGTCGAAGTTGAATTTTTAAAGAGACAGTACATGATAAACTTCAAATTTTCGAATTTTTTCAAATTCGAATCGAATTTGGACTATTCGCTAGTTGAAGTACACAAAAAACCTCGAGATTCAAATTTTTTCAATTCCAAAATTCACCTCGATCTTTGATAAATCTGTCTTTTAATGTTTACATGATTTTCTAGAAGACATAAGGTATGAAAATCTGAATTACGGATCTGTTATCCGGAAAACCCCTGGTTCTGAGCATTCTGGATAACAGGTGCCATACCTGTACTGTGAAGAGGAACTATAATGGAGGCCTGTATTCAGCTCTAGCCAATGAACTAATGAATCCAGTTCTGTGTCAATGAACTGTCTAGTGTTTCCCCAACCAGCAAATCACTGGAGAACCTCTCCCTGCAATGCTCTGCATCAATAGAACTGAAAGATATAGTAAGTAGATGAGGTAGTGCTGATGGAAATTTGAATTCTAATTCTTACCCACCTCCCGTGAGTATCCTGTAAATGATATCCTTAGAAATGGTGCTCAGTCATTAATTATAAATGTTGCTTCTGTCAAAGGACTTTAGGGATGGGTGAATTTTTTCACTATGTTTCGCCGAAAAAATGACGCTCATAGACTAGTATGGTGTCATGCGTCAAAATAAAAAGACGCGCGCCAAAAAAACATTTGACGCCCATAGACTTTAATGGGCGTCTGCAACAGCTAATTTTTGGGGAAATGAAACGGGTCAAATTCGCCTGTCCCTAGACTCAACTTGTGTTTTATAAAAAAAGAATGTAAACTATAAGGATATTAGTAATCACCTCTGAAATCCATGAACTTTATATGGTCATGGAACACCTTGGTGACTTATAATATCCTTATAATCTACAGTCTGGTCATTTCCCTATGGGCAAATACAAGAGTCCTCTGCACTCAACCCATTATCAATATATTTAAGACAGAGACATTTTGTGCATACTGCTACTGAAAAATGCCTTACATTTCCCTATGGGACCAGACTTTAAATTATATCCTTATAATACACAAGAGCCATGAATATCTTGTAAATTATATCCTTATAAACGGTGAGTTCTGATGTCATCAGTTATAAACGGTGAGTTCTGATGTCATTTCTGTCACGACTCGCTGAAACCAGTGTATTATAATAAATGAAGTACCCCCAGTTGCAAAATATGAGGATATTAGAAGTTACCTCGGAGTTCCATGACCTGTATAAAAACACTTGGCCTTCAGCCTCGTACATTTATATGGTCATGTAACTCCTCGGTAACTTATAATATCCTTATATTTTACAAGAGGGGGAACTTTATTCACTATATAAACAGCGCGTTCTGATGTCAGAACGCGCCGTTTATATCAGGGATCCCTGGCCGCCAAATTTGACACAGTGTGTCCGAATTTGACGCCGCCGCGTTCAAATTGAAAGCCGACGAGCCCGAATTACACGCGGGCGCACCCGATTTGGACACCAGCGACCAGCACTGGATGCCGACCCCCCTCCCAACACATTTCACACAAAATGTAGATTATAATGAATAATTTACCCCCTACTGAAATCTATAAAGATATTAGAAGTCACCTCGGGCTTTTATATGGTCACATAACTCCTCGGTGACATAATATCTTTATAAATTACAGTAGGGGGTACATTATCCACTATATATTATACAACAGGAGATACTTTATTACTATAACATAGACAGAGGCGGGCCATGCCGGCCGGGCGCCCTAGGCAACCCAGCCGGCCAGCTCGCCCCCTTCTTTTGCTGTGGATCGGTGGCGCGGCGACACTCGCCGACTCCTCCTGTGGTGCGGCGCGTAGGGGCTGTAACATGCGCAGTGACGTCACACTCGCGTGTGCGCATTGACGTTGCGCGCGTGATGGAAAGGGGAGCGGCTAAGCTGGCGAAAAGGTGCGTCCAGTCTAGGGGTAGGCAGAAGAGGCAGCTGCTGAGCGCCCCTCAATCGTTGCGCCCTAGGCAGCTGCCTCTTCTGCCTACCCCTAGTTCCGGCCCTGAACATAGACACTTTATAATGTCATTCCAAATTAATGAACATTCTGACCTTGATTTTTGAATTGCTTTAATATAACACCCCGTCCCATGCTGCGTCCTCTTCTCTTCCTGTGCATGCGCAGAACGTGACGCGTCGGGTCCAGGGTACTAGGACCGGAAATTGGCGTGCGGGAGAGCTTGCAAATCTCCCGATGTCGCCAGTCCTGCTAACTAATTATAATGTGGCTGGGCGGCATGCCGCCCTGTAAATTCTGCAGCCCTAGGGCTGGGCCTTTGTGCCCTTGCTACAAATCCGAGCCTGGCTGTAATTATTGATGCAACAGACCCTGCAACTACACCGGGGGCCCTGGAGGTATTGGGTTGCTATAACTACAGAGGAAGAAGACCCCAGGAGGTATAGGGGCCCCATGAGGCCTTAATTAATAATGAGCCATTTCAACATATATTGGTAAAACAGGACAACCTCTGGCAATGTTGGGGCCCTAAAATGAATTTGCTGTGGGACCCAGTAACATCTAGTTACACCAATGCTGTGACTGATAAGTTTTTACAGTATATGTTTATGAAACGTTTCTTATTCACAACTTTTAGGAGGGCCCTAAGATGCTTAGGCTGCGGGTCCCAGTAATCTTTAATTACGTCTCTGTACAGTGTGTTAAAAGATACAGAACACTGGTGCCCAATAAATTCCACGTACATTATGCAGTTTAATGCTGGAGCATATGCTTGCGCTCGGGTCAAGCTGTGTGCAAATTGTGTGTCCTCCCTGGAGTAGTAGCAGCAGATGTGGGATCATATGGGTCTCACACCTTTACAACTTTACAACTGCTCACAGTCAACTGGGAAAATGGAAATAAAAAACGTAACGTATATATACACAGCAGCCGTGTACGGCTTCTCAGCTCAAGGGTTATTTGGAATGGAAAAAAGACAAGGCTGAAGGATTTATAGTACATCCACTCTTTATAGTATTGTATTAAGACTATATTAAGATAAAGGCAGTATGGTAGCTCCCACCCACATGTATTTATGTAAGTAAATATGCAAACAAAAACAGTAAGTTTATACAATGCAGGCTATGCAAGAGAATCTACAATAAACGTGCATTTTATAGGGATAGGTAAGAATGCAGTGCCGCAGCAAGGGCAAGACATGCTGGTTAGTTAGAGATTTAGTTTAGTTACATGCTCAGGTCGGCTGCCCAAAAACACAAATGGCTGGGGTAATATGGTTAGTATCTTGTATGTAATGATCTTACTGGCATGTTGGGGTTTAATATGCTCATAAACAATTTCTGCAGTGATCTAACTGGCATGTCTAGGGTTAATGTGCTCACAATCTATTTCTGCAGTGATCTTACTGGTATGTGTAGGGTTAATGTGCTCACAATCTATTTCTGCAGTGATGTTACTGGTATGTGTAGGGTTAATGTGCTCACAATCTATTTCTGCAGTGATCTTACTAGTATGTCTAGGGTTAATGTGCTCACAATCTGTTTCTGCAGTGATCTTATTGGTATGTCTAGGATTAATGTGCTCACAATCTGTTTCTGCAGTGATCTTACTGGTATGTCTAGGGTTACTGTGCTCACAATCTGTTTCTGCAGTGATCTTACTGGTATGTCTGAAGTTAAAGGGATTGTGTTGTGATTTTTGTGTTTTTTTAAAGCCTTTATTTGGGAAGGGATCCGGTGAATGAAGACTTATGTAACCAAGCAATTTATTTAGCTCCACCAAGGAGAAACAATGGGGTTAAAGGGGTCTTCATCTTTAAATCAACTTTCAGTATGATGCAGACAGTTCTATTTTGTTTTTTTAATTATTTAGCTTTTTGTTCAGCTGCTCTCAAGTATGGAATTGCAGCAGCTGTCTGCTTGCTAAGGTCCAAATAACAACCAGGCAGTGGTTTTAGAGAGAGAGACAGGAATATGAATAGGGGTTGGCCCAAATAGAAACATAAGTAATAAAAAAATAACAATACCAATAAAATTGTTCCCTCGGAGAGCAATAGTTATTTTTTTTGGCTCCTGGGGTCAGTGACCCCCATTTAAGTCAGAAGTCGAATACAAAGCAAATAGTTAGGGATCCACCGAATCCAGGATTCTGTTTGGGATTCAGCCTTTTTCAGCAGGATACAAATTCTGCCGAATCCTTGTTTCTGGCCGATCTGAATCCGAATTCATATGCAATATGCAAATTTGGATTTGGATTCTGTTCGGTATTCGGCTGAATCTTTCACAAAGGATTCTGGGAGTCGGCCGAATCCTAAATTTTTTCACAAAAAACAGAAACTATGAAAAATGAAAACTAAACTGAAAAGTAACTAATACAGAAATGGGATCGGTTATCCAGAAACCCATTATCCAGAAAATTCTGAATTACGGAACATCTCCCATAAACGCCATTATAATCAAATAATCCAGATTTTTAATAATGTTAGTATAAAATGTCCTGTTCATCCCAATTTTTTAATTCTTCGTTTTAAAAAAATACATTTTGCCTTCCTCTTCTGCCTCTTTTCTGGTTTCATCTAGGGGTCACTGACCCCGGCAGCCATTTATTGCTCTGTGAGGCTACAATTTTATTGTTACTTTTTAATAAAGGTATGGGATCTGTTATCCAGAAACTTGTTATCCAGAATGACCCAAATTACGACAAATACTCCATTTTGTCCGAATAATCCAAATTTGTAAAAATGATTTCCTTTTTCTGTGTAATAATAAAACAGTCGCTTGTACTTGATCCCAACTAAGATATAATTAATCCTTACTGGAAGCAGAGCCAGCCTATTGGGTTTATTTAATGTTTACATGATTTTCTAGTAGACTGAAGGTATGGAGATCCAAATTACGGAAAGATCCGTTATCTAGAAAAACCCCTGAACATTCTGGATAACATGTCCCATACCTGTACCAAGCCTTTCTATAAGATACTAAATGTTAACATTCTGTGTAGTTGTTTGAATTATTATCCATAGGAAGTCAGGTCGGATAATAGTTCCACCCCAGAGTGGGGTAATAATTGACTTCTGCAGGTCACCAGATCAGTGGCAACTAATTCCAGTAACCGTTCAGCCTGTGTAACTAGGGGGTCGATTCCATATGGAGCAAATTAAAGGGACACTATAATCAAAAAATAAAAGTCTTTGCCTGAAACCAGGGCACAGGGTTTAGGGTCTGGCCACACAGGCAGATTCAGGGAGATTAGTCGCCAGGCAACAAATCTCCTCTTCTTCACAGCGACTAATCTCCCCGAACTGCCTTCTGCCGGCTAAAATGTAAATTGCCTGGGAGCAGGCACAAGGAACGCTTTGTTTTCCGAAGTCGCCCATAATTACCTCACGAGGAAACTTCGGGCAACTTCGGAAAACGAAGCGCTCCACGTGCTTTTAAGCAACTTGACAATTGGTCTTCATTGTTTATTTTCTATAGTTTTGTAATTATTTGCCTTTTTCTTCTGACTCTTTGCAGCTTTCAAATGGGGGTCACTGACCCCCATCTAAAAAAAACAAATGCTCTGTAAAGCTACAAATGTATTATTTGCTACTTTTTATTTATCATCTTTCTAGTAAGCTCCTCTCCTATTCGTATTCCAGCCTCTTCTTCAAATCAACGAATGGTTGCTAGGGTAATTTGGACCCTAGTAACAAGATTGCTTAAAATGCAAATTGAAGAGCTGCTGAATAAAAAGCTAAATAACTCAAAACCTTAAATAATAAAAAAGGAAAACCAATTGCAAATTGACTCAGAATATCCCTCTCTCTATTTCATACTATGGGGCCCATTTACTCGAGTGAAGGAATAGAATAAAAAAAACTTCAAATTTCAAATGATTTTTTTGGTTACTTCGACCATCGAATTGGCTACTTTGTCCTTCGACTACGACTTTGAATCGAACGATTCGAACTAAAAATCAATAGTTGAAGTACTGTCTCTTTAAAAAAACTAAGACCCCCTACTTTGCCACCTAAAACCTACGGAGGTGCCATATTAGCCTATGGGGAAGGTCCCCATAGGCTTTCTATCAGTTTTTAGGTCGAAGAAAAATCGTTCGATCGATGGATTAAAATCCTTTGAATCGAATGATTCTAAGGATTTAATCATTCGATCGAACGATCAAACTATTTGCGGTAAATCCTTCGACTTCGATATTCGAGGTAGAAGGATTTACATTTGGCAGTCGAATATCGAGGGTTAATTAACCCTCGATATTCGAAACCTATGTAAATATTCCCCTAAAAGTGAACTCAATGGTGAACCACCCCTTTAAATTAACATGTAGTCTGATGTAGAGAGTGATATTCTGTGGCTTTATTGGTATTTGTGGCTTTTTATCCAGCAGCTCTGAGGTTTGCAATTTTATCATTCTGGTTGCTAAAATTACCCTAGCAACCATGCATTGATTTAAAAATTTGGATTATTTGGATAAAAAAGTCTATGGGAGACGGCCTTTCCATAATCTGTAGCTTTCTGGATAACGGGTTTCTGGATAACAGATCCCCCACCTGTACATCATATTTATTTTCCAAAAGTGCTTAATTAACGGCTTAAGAGGCCTGGGGCTGGAAACTTTTGTGGGTCTAAATGATAGAATCGTTAAAAAGAGTTAATACTGTCCAGGTGTTTTGGCTGAAGAATAGAAATACAGGTATAGGATCTATTATTCAGAAACCCATTATCCAGAAAGCTCTGAATTGCAGAAAGGCTGTCTCCCATAGGCTCCATTTTATCCAAATAATACAGATTTTTAAAAATGATTTTTCTCTGTAATAATAAAACAGTCGCTTGTACTTGAGCCCAACTAAGATATAATTAATCCTTATTGGAAGCAAAACCAGCCTATTGGGTTTATTTAATGTTTATATGATTTTCTAGTAGACTTAAGGTATGAAAATCCAAGCGGAAACAAAGTCGGTTTCGGGCAAGGGTCAGGTTTTCAGAGGTCAGAGAAGTCAAAAGCCAGGCCGGGTCAAACACAGGAGATCAGAACAGATTACAAGCAAACAGGAACTAGCAAAAGGCTCAGGAAACCAACAGGAATCAAATCCTATCACGGGCAAGGTCTAGCAGCCCAACTGGGCTTTTTATAGAGGTAGTTTCGCGTCATTGCGCTCTGCGTCAGACACTTGCGCGTCCGCGTCAATAAATACAACGAGACGCTGGTGCGCGCAGGGCCGCGTCTGCCATGAGGCAAGGTGAAACCCTTGCCTCAGGCGGCAGCGAGCGGCCAGTTACAAGGGGCGGCAAAGAGCCGCCTCTTGTAACTTTAAGAGCAAAACTTCCGGGTTTTAACCTGGAAATTCGGCTCCGTTAGTGCAAAGAGCGGTCTAGCACTCAATGCACTAGCGATACTGACCCCTGAAACCCGCTCCAACGCTAATTTTTAAGCGCGGAGAGGAGGAGGGCGCATCTGTGCTGCTGCCCCAGAATCGGCGCTGGGTGCGCGCGCCCTAAGGAACCAACATGGCGGCAGAGACAGACTGGCGTGGCGGGCGTCCCCGCCGAACCACTGGACCACCAGGGTTAGTTTTCGTTAAACAGAGGTCCTTTGAACCATTTGAAGATGTTAATAGTCTCCATGATGTTCAAGTTTTTTTTGGTGGGTTTCTCTCAAAAACAAAAGAAAGACTAAAAAAAACCTCTAAAATTCGACCTTTGATAAATAACTCCCGTGGAGAATGTGATCTATATCCAAGAGAACCAGCAGCCCATGTGCTTAAATTGCCCTTTACTTTAAGGCTTTAATGTTAATTGAGGCCCCGGATTTTTAGCTTCTATATCTACAAAGGGTCCCGGATCTACGGCTCATGTTATGCCATTGTTAATGTGTCTCAGTTTGGCTGTTGGGTGGTGCAGGGATGGGTGCATCTGTACATAAACCATGCAGCGGCGCCTTTAATAATTTCATGGATGGCTTTATAGCGGTTATTTAAGAGGTCACCTGGAATCTTGATGTCGACTGCACTGAAGATTGCTATTAAAACGAATACATCCTTATAAAGTACTTTATGTGGCTGTTTATGCAAAATTCCAGAAAGGTGAAAAAGAAACCCATTAAAGCTCATTCCCAGAGCAAGATTTTTATTGGGATTTTATTGGAGTGGATTCTGCATACGTGAGCCCTTTGATAGTGAGCATGGGGTCGGCTGGCTCAGCACAAATGACTTGCACATATTGCCATTCTACGTTACATACACAACTCATTAAGTCCCCCCCTTAACAAAACTCTCTACACAGTGATCCAGAATAAAGTAAATGCCACTAAAACAGGCCAAAGATGCCTTGAATTCCTTCACTACTGTTGTCTACCTCAATGCTAGCACCTGCACTGCTTGGCTATAAAGTGTCTGCACAATTGTGTTCTCTCTGTACCCCTGGAGCAGGTTGTGTTAGCATCAGATGTTTTAGCAATATCTATAGAATACATTATAGGACCAAAATACACTATAGGACCAAAATACACTATATGATCACCCTTTTTAATTATTGAACTTTGATCACACATCAACCATTGTCAACATTTTGTCATAAAATAACATCCTTGACATTTCCATGTTTCCTATATGATTCTTACTTTATACCCCAGCCTTATCATACGCTCCCACCCCACAGTAAAGTCTATACAGAACGGGTGGAAGAACATGATTGATCTAATTAGAACCCTGACTTCAACCCAAGCGAGCACATGTGGAATGAATTGGAAAGCCTGTGTGAGCAATGCTGGATCCCCAACATCGGTGCCCAACCTCTTGCATATGAATGGAAGATAATCCCACCAATTATGTTTCAAAGCCTTCCCAGTAGAGCGGGGGAGGGGAGAAAGGCTTGATCACCCAAAATCAGTGTCCAGCCTCATTGTAGGTCTCATAGCTAAAGCCCAGCAATGTTGTACCGACATCTAATGTAGTGATGGCAGGCCGGGCCGATACCCGCAGTACCTGTGGGTCAGTTGGGTTTAAGGTACTGTTTTATTATTACAGATAAAAAGGAAATAATTATCAAAAATGCTAACTTTTGTTAACAATGGAGTCTATGGGAGATGGCCTTTCTGTAATTCAGAGCTCTCTGGATAAAGGGTTTCGGGATAACAGATCCCATACCATAAAAGCTGATTTGATCTGCTTTGTTTTGCCTTGAGAATGATCAGCGAACAGGGGTCTAACAGCCATGAACTGCAAACATAGATTTTCCAGCCTCTAAGATTAATATCTGAAGGAGCTTCATTGAGCAAGGAGGGCGCCATGTTGACCCATACACTGGCCAATGGGCTGCTGAGCTGACATCAAGTATCTGACCTTATCATTTACATATGGACATAAACAAATTCTTGTCCTTGTTCTATATCATGATCCTTCTTTCTTCCCCCAGGAATGTTCTCCCTACGCAGCCCATTTATATGATGCTGAGGACCCTCACACCCCACTGAGGATCATTCCGGGTCTTTGCTTTAACTACTGCTCAGAGTTCCACTTAAAATGTCAAAATTCCATCACCCTCCTTACTGAAGACAAACAGATCCGAGAGTCCTGTGACAAGGGCCGGGACCTCTTCTGCAACTTATTGAATCTACCAGACGAAGACTACTGCTTCCCCAATGTTCTGCACAATACAGAACTCAACAATAATCTTGGATCTGTGGTTGAGGATCCTGAAGGCTGCATAAAACTGTGCCTGATTGAGGTAGCCAACGGGCTGAGAAACCCAGTCCTGATGCTTCATGCCAACGACGGCACTCATCGTATGTTTGTGGCTGAGCAGATCGGCTTTGTGTGGGTTTATCTACCCGATGGCAGTCGAATATACGAACCTTTTCTAAACCTGAGGAGGGCAGTCCTTGCCACACCCTGGCTTGGAGACGAGAGGGGTTTCCTTGGAATGGCTTTCCATCCCAAATATCAAAACAACGGGAAATTTTATGTGTATTACTCTATCATGGATGAATACAGAAATGAGAAAATCAAAATTAGCGAGTTCCGAGTTTCAGAGCACGACATAAACAAGGCGGATCCGTATTCTGAGAGGTAAGGGAAGAAATTACCAAATGCTGCATTCTGGGTAAAAAAAAAAAACTATGAAATGTATCAGAAATTGCATTTTGCACACTGCATTGGCTTTTGTAAATAAGCCCATAATATTCTAGCTGCATGTAATGCAGACAATGAGTAATAAGTCAAATTATCTGGACTTCTTTTTCCTTGAAATGTTTTGCTAGTCATCTGACTGGCTTTCTCAATTCAGAATGTCCTGTACAAAAACATTTCTACTAAAAATAATTTAAAGGGATACTATTGCAGAAAAACATCAGTTAATAGTGCTGCTCCAGCAGAATTCTGCACTGAAATCTGTGTTTTAAAAGAGCAAACAGTTTTTTTTATATTTCAATTTGAAAGTTGGCTTGGGTCTAGACATATTGTACGTTTCCCAGTTCCCCCCAGTCATGTGTCTTGTGGTCTGATAAACTTCAGTCACTCTTTACTGCCACGCTGCAAGATGGAGTGATTTTCCCCCTCCCTTCCCTCCCCAGAAGCCTATCAACAGAAGAATGTGCCGCTAACCAGATATCAGCTCCCTAACACCTCTTCTGAAAGATTTGTTTGCGTTGCTTTCTTCCTATTCTCATGTATACCAGTAGGTGGGGATATGTCGTGGTATAATACAATTGTAAGGGGAGAAGCAATAGCTGTCTCAAAGCAGTTCCATCATGAAGTGCTGGCTCCTTCTCAAACCTCAGGATCAGGCACAATTAGGGTTGACACATGTCCGGATTTCACCCAGACAGCCCAGTTTTTGGAATTTCCTAATTTGGAAATCTGGACAGGTACTTTTCGCCAGGACATTGACGTTAATGACATGGTGATCAGCCAATCGTTGATTGCCACGTCAACAGTTTTGCCCCTGATGTCTCTAGCCCCTCCCTCGATGTAATCAGCTGCACCCCATCACTGGCCCATTCTCCAATGTCACTGGCCCTTCCCCCAACATCATAATCCACCCACCCCCTGCCAGTTTTCCCCAAACTGAAAAGGTGGCAACTCTAGGCACAATGCATGGAGATAGCTGCCTCCACACCAATATTACAGCTAAAAAAAATAATAATTTGTTTGTTCAAGAATAAAATTTTAAATAGTAGAGTGAATTATTTGCAAAGGAAACAGAAATAAAAAGTATTACCATAAAAATCATGAATTCCTTTTAAAAATAAAATAACCCCAATAGGGTTGATTTGCCTTTAATAAGGATTAATTATATCTTAGTTGGGATCAAGTACAAGCTACTGTTTTATTATTACAGAGAAAAAGGAAATCATTTTCAAAAATTTAACTTTTTGATTACAATGGAGTTTATGGGAGATGGCCTTTCTGTAAGTCAGAGCTTTCTGGATAATAGGTTTCTGGATAACGGATCGCCTAAGGTACTGTTTATTTATTGCAGACAGAAATGTTTTTGTACAGGACATTCTGAATTAAAAAAGCCATTCGGATGACTAGTGAAACGTCTTCAAGGATAAAGAAATATACAGCAAGTCCAGTTGATTTGACTTATTACTATAGATATACTGTGACCTGGATGAATAAGAACCTTCACAGATATATTGATAAGTGGCTCATATGCAAATCACTAATAATACAATATCAGGTAAAAGAATACAAACATGATCTGCCTTTCTTTTCACAAATAAAGGGGTGGGTCACCTTTAAGTTAACTTTTAATGTGTTATAGAATGGCTAATTCAAAGTAACTTTTTAATTGGCCTTCATTATTATTATTTTTTTATAGTTTCTAAATTGTTTGCCTACTTCTTCTGACTCTTTCCAGCTTTCAAATGGGGGTCACTGACCCTGTCTAAAAACAAATGCTCTGTAAGGCTACAAATGTATCGTTATTGTTACTTTTTATTTCTCATCTTTCTATTCAGGCCTCTCCTATTCATATTCCAGTCTCTTATTCAAATCAATGCATGGTTGCTAGGGGAATTTGGACCCTAGCAACCAGATTTCTGAAATTGCAAACTGGAGACAATGGCAAATTGTCTCAGAATATCACTCTCTACATCATACTAAAAATTCACTCAAAGGTGAACAGCCCCTTTAAAGAAAATCAGATTACTCTGATGGTTTCCTCTCTTACAAGATGAAAAAAAAACCCAAATTTTCAGCTAAAATGGCATTTGAATTTACATATAATAAAGCATTTTAGTCTTTAAACCTATTTAGATTTTTCAATATTTATGGGAAGATGCTTTTGGATGGATCTGAATCAGAACTTCTAAAATCTTTAGATTTAATGACTCTTTTTAATTTGGTTTAGTTTTTAAATTGGTGCATCCCATTTATGTTTTAAAGGGGATGTTCACCTTTAACTGTTAGTATGCTGTAGAGAGTGATACTCTGAGACAATCTGCAATCGGTTTTCATTTTTTATTATTTGTGGTTTTTGAGTTATTTAGCTTTTTATTCAGCAGCTCTCCAGTTTGTAATTTTAGCAATCCAGTTACTAGGGTCAAAATTACCCTACTTATCTAACCTACCTAAACTAACCATGCACTGATTTGAATAAAAGACTGTGAAGGAATGTGAATAGCAGAGGGAGTGAATAGGAAAATGAGTAATTAAAAGTAACAAGAACAAATAAAAATGTGTAGCCTGACAGAGCATTTGTTTTTTAGATGGGGTCAGTGACCCCCCCCATTTGAAAAATGGAAAGATTTAGAAGAAGAAGGCAAATAATAAACAAAACTATAAAGAATAAAAAAATGAAGGCCAACTGAAACGTTGCTTTGCATTAAGCATTCTGTAACACAGGGTCGGACTGGAGCCTTGGGGCTGCAAACGAAGGGCCCTACTGACATTCCCCGGGGCCCCTCCCAACCTCCAACAGTCTGCAGGGCCGGATTTCTTCCCCGGCCGCCCCTAGGCCGCGCGGTCCGACCAGGCGGCCGCGCAGTCCTAGCGCCCGCCTTCCCAGCGCGCCGGTGAAAAAACGCGGCGCAGCTGGTGTAGTTGAATTGGGACGCGAACGTTCCCATAATGCGGCTGGGCGGCATGCCGCCCCTATTTTTTCCGCCCTAGGCCCGGGCCTATGCGGCCTTGCCGCAAATCCGGGCCTGACAGTCTGGCCTGCTTACTGTTTGGTAATGGTAATAATGATTAGGGCATTGGACTATAAGTTCAAACTCGTTTTCATAATGTGCTTACTTTGATCTCAAATTCTTTGCCAGCCCCTGCTGAACCGCCTTCACTGCATTGTATATGAAAATGCTTTCTTCGTTGGGCATTAAACTGAGTTCTAAATCTCCATTTCAGGCATTTATTGGAGATAGAAGAGCCAGCTGCTAATCACAACGGGGGCCAAATACTTTTTGGCACGGACGGATATTTGTACATATTCACTGGGGACGGTGGGAAGGCAGGAGATCCATTCGGAAGGTTTGGAAATGCACAAAACAAGTAAGTCAGTGCTACAGGTGCACAAGTATTACCTTGTTCAGAAGGGACAATCACCTAAGTATGTTCATGACCTGTTTGAGGAGATATATAAACTATTCCAGTATAGGGAGGTGCTTGTAATAGGCATATTTTAGCAGCCTAAATTTGCTAGATGGAGAGCATAAAAAAGGATGTAAGCCTGGGTATTCTGTACTGAGAACACTTTTGTGCAGAGAAATGTGTGTACAGCAGTAAATAAAGGGAGAATTTCACTGCATACACTCAGGTTTCTTATAAAAACGGTACACGTTTTTTAATTAAAGTATATTGGAGATAGGTTTCTTTTTCATTAAGGAAAGTAAAAATGGGATTTTATTTTTTTGCCTTTACATGCCCTTTAAGTAAAAAAAAGGTCTATATAAATAAACAAGTAAACCCTCAAAGTAATGCTGCTCTGAGTCCTCTGTCAAAAGAAACACAGCATTTATGTCCTTCTATTGAGTACACATGGGCTTCTGTATCAGACTTCCTTCTTTCAGTTTAAACCTCCAGGGCTTGGGCTTGAGCATGCTCAGTTTGCTCCTCTCCCCCTCCCTGCTGTAATCTGAGCCCAGAGCTATGAGTGAGTAGGGAGAGACTCAGGCAGGAAATGATGTCACACCAAGCAAATATGGCAGCCTCTATCCTAAACAAACAGAGAGTTCTAGAGCTGTTTACTCAGGTATGGTAAAGCATTCTGCAAAATAAATATAGTGTTATAGCTTGTACTATTGTGGCTTATCTATTGGTAATAAACTGCTTTGGTAGCTTTCCTTCTCCTTTAAGTCAATAATATAATTTCTGTGTTTTAAGTGTTGCTATTTTAATACTTCCTCACAGTTCCTTATTCCATTGCCAGGAATGTCCTGCTGGGTAAGGTCCTACGAATAGATGTAGATGGCAGAAGAGCATACAGAAAGCCTTACGGTATCCCACCGGATAATCCATTTGTGTCTGAGCGTGGTGCAGCCCCAGAGGTCTATGCATATGGAGTCAGAAATATGTGGCGATGTTCTGTCGATCAGGGAGACCCTGTCACAGGAAGAGGAAAAGGGAGAATATTCTGTGGGGACGTTGGACAGAACAGGTTTGAAGAAGTTGATATTATCGTTAAAGGAGGCAATTATGGATGGAGAGCCAAGGAAGGCTTTGAGTGCTTTGACATAAAGCTTTGCCAGAACTCATCCCTGGGTAAGGACTTCAATAGAAGGAGCATTAAGTAGGCCAGTCTGCATGGTGACTCTGCTTATACAGGTATAGGATCTGTAATACAGAAATCCGTTATCCAGAAAGCTCCAAATTACGTCTCCCATAGACTTCATTTTATCTAAGTAATCCAATTTTTTAAAAATGATTTCCTTTTTCTGTGTAATAATAAAACAGTACCTTGTACTTGTTCCCAACTAAGATAGAATTAATCCTTATTGGAAGCAAAACCGGCCTATTGGATTAATTTAATGTTTACATGATTTTCTAGTAGACTTAAATTATGAAGATCCAAATCATGGAAAGATCCATTATCCAGAAAACCCCAGGTCCCGAGCATTCTGGATAACAGGCCCCATACCTGTAGTTCACATAGTGTATGTGCAGAATTAACAGAAAAATAAAATAAAGAATATAAACTTCTATGCCAATATCTATATTCTGTTTTGCATTGTTTTGCACCCTGACAACTATTGGTTTTATTGACTCAACCTTCACATCAGTTTGCTTTTTGGGGCATATTTATGGAAAAGTGAAATTACATTTCAGCAAATTTTGGCAAGGTTAAATTCTGTTGTTTGATATTAATTTCTATGACATTTTTATCAAATGGTAAACTTTCATCTACTGATACATATGTCCATAAAGGTCTTGTATAAATGAATAGAGAGTTTTGCAAACTCTTATTCACTCTTATAAATATACCCCATTGTTTGTACAGATAATAAAACTGTATTAACATGGGCTAATTCCAGGTGCTAGTATTGGCACTGTCTCTCCCTACTATACCTGCTATCCCACAGTCACACTCCCTTCCCAGAAACTATTATCCACTGTTACTATAGGCACCATCTCTCCCTACTATACCTGCTATCCCACAGTCACACTCCCTTCCCAGAGACTATTATCCACTGTTACTATAGGCACCATCTCTCCCTACTATACCTGTTATCCCACAGTCACACTCCCTTCCCAGAGACTATTATCCCACTGTTACTATAGGCACCATCTCTCCCTACTATACCTGCTATCCCACAGTCACACTCCCTTCCCAGAGACTATTATCCACTGTTACTATAGGCACCATCTCTCCCTACTATACCTGCTATCCCACAGTCACACTCCCTTCCCAGAGACTGTTATCCACTGTTACTATAGGTACCATCTCTCCCTACTATACCTGCTATACCACAGTCACACTCCCTTCCCAGAGACTATTATCCCACTGTTACTATAGGCACCATC
This sequence comes from Xenopus petersii, assembly GCA_038501925.1. Classification (NCBI taxonomy): domain Eukaryota; kingdom Metazoa; phylum Chordata; class Amphibia; order Anura; family Pipidae; genus Xenopus; species Xenopus petersii. Next base: position 159,921,957 of record CM076680.1, read on the forward strand.
TCTCCCTACTATACCTGCTATCCCACAGTCACACTCCCTTCCCAGAGACTATTATCCACTGTTACTATAGGCACCATCTCTCCCTACTATACCTGCTATACCACAGTCACACTCCCTTCCCAGAGACTATTATCCCACTGTTACTATAGGCACCATCTCTCCCTACTATACCTGCTATCCCACAGTCACACTCCCTTCCCAGAGACTATTATCCCACTGTTACTATAGGCACTATCTCCCCCTACTATACCTGCTATCCTACAGTCACACTCCCTTCCCAGAGACTATTATCCCACTGTTACTATAGGCACCATCTCTCCCTACTATACCTGCTATCCCACAGTCACACTCCCATCCCAGAGACTATTATCCACTGTTACTATAGGCACCATCTCTCCCTACTATACCTGCTATCCAACAGGCATACTCCCTTCCCAGAGACTATTATCCACTGTTACTATAGGCACCATCTCTCCCTACTATACCTGCTATCCCACAGTCACACTCCCTTCCCAGAGACTATTATGCCACTGTTACTATAGGCACCATCTCTCCTTACTATACCTGCTATCCCACAGTCACACTCCCTTCCCAGAGACTATTATCCACTGTTACTATAGGCACCATCTCTCCCTACTATACCTGCTATCCCACAGTCACACTCCCTTCCCAGAGACTATTATCCCACTGTTACTATAGGCACCATCTCTCCCTACTATACCTGCTATCCCACAGTCACACTCCCTTCCCAGAGACTATTATCCACTGTTACTATAGGCACCATCTCTCCCTACTATACCTGTTATCCCACAGTCACACTCCCTTCCCAGAGACTATTATCCACTGTTACTATAGGCACCATCTCTCCCTACTATACCTGCTATCCCACAGTCACACTCCCTTCCCAGAGACTGTTATCCACTGTTACTATAGGTACCATCTCTCCCTACTATACCTGCTATACCACAGTCACACTCCCTTCCCAGAGACTATTATCCCACTGTTACTATAGGCACCATCTCTCCCTACTATACCTGCTATCCCACAGTCACACTCCCTTCCCAGAGACTATTATCCACTGTTACTATAGGCACCATCTCTCCCTACTATACCTGCTATACCACAGTCACACTCCCTTCCCAGAGACTATTATCCCACTGTTACTATAGGCACCATCTCTCCCTACTATACCTGCTATCCCACAGTCACACTCCCTTCCCAGAGACTATTATCCCACTGTTACTATAGGCACTATCTCCCCCTACTATACCTGCTATCCCACAGTCACACTCCCTTCCCAGAGACTATTATCCACTGTTACTATAGGCACCATCTCTCCCTACTATACCTGCTATACCACAGTCACACTCCCTTCCCAGAGACTATTATCCACTGTTACTATAGGCACCATCTCTCCCTACTATACCTGCTATCCTACAGTCACACTCCCTTCCCAGAGACTATTATCCCACTGTTACTATAGGCACCATCTCTCCCTACTATACCTGCTATCCCACAGTCACACTCCCATCCCAGAGACTATTATCCACTGTTACTATAGGCACCATCTCTCCCTACTATACCTGCTATCCAACAGGCATACTCCCTTCCCAGAGACTATTATCCACTGTTACTATAGGCACCATCTCTCCCTACTATACCTGCTATCCCACAGTCACACTCCCTTCCCAGAGACTATTATCCCTACTGATAATATAATCACTGCTGCACTACCAGAACAGTAAGGTAAGTGAATGTTTGGAGTATTAAGGAGCTTTCTCCCACTTTTCCAACCTGTATCTGCTGTTCTGTGTGGTTCCATTATGTGCTGAATCCCAGGCTGTAGCCCTTACTTGTATACTGCTAAAAACAGCTACACATTAGTTTAGTTATACTAGTTCAGAAGTATTGTGGGAGATTAATACAGATTTTATGCCAGTGACACACCTCTTGCCAAGTCTGGTGTTTATCATTGAACTAACAGGGCCCTTTTGTGATGAAGTTGCCAATAGGTCAATATTCTCAAACAAATGACGTGTGACAGAGAAACCCACAATAGTGAGGCTCATCCAGACTGAAAGTGGAGAAGAATGAAACAGAGTAGACCCCAGTTCACCCTCTGGTGCTCTCATGACTTGACACTGGTTTTAATGCAATTAATATGTTCTCTGTAACTCTGGGCTTTTTGAAAAAACAAACAAGCAATAAATAAAGTTGGATGATAGATTTGAAAGTAATGTTTTTTTGTGTGCAAGTGCTGTATATTAAATAAGCCATTAGCAGTAATCATCAGCGGCACTATAAATAAATCTCATGATGAATCTCAGACTAAAGGGATAGGGGGGCACGTGGCCAGTAATAATCGGAAAGTGCCATCTTGGTGCCAGGGTAGAGCACAAATGCTACATTCACACGTTGCCTCTTTATGCCCTGATGGATTTCAGAAGTAGTTGGCATAAAAATGAGACTTCAATTACAACTTTTTACATTTCTTGCTGCTTGTGCCAGTGTATTTACTGGGGGGTGGGGGTTTCTATGGGGGTCGCTATTTATGTATGTATATTGGGTTAAAACAGCACCTGCAACACAACTGATAAATATTGAATTGATAAATATTGACTTCAACATGGTACAACCCAGTCACAATGTGCGAATTCTGCCTTTACCAGATGACATCTTGCCAATATTTGCCTACGGTCACCAGCTTGGAAAGTCCGTCACTGGGGGATACGTTTATCGAGGCTGCGAATCTCCAAATCTGAACGGTGTCTACATATTTGGAGATTTTATGAACGGGTAAGAAAGTGATGTCTTAATTGGTATTGCGTGATTGATAGGGCTTTGCTTTGGAACTCATTAGTTAGGCCACTTAAGTTCCAGAGCTCTGCAGAAAAGGCTGAATATAATATTTACAATTTCCTTTCAAACTTAGGACTTTTAAGCATAACTTATGATCAATAAACAGAGGCCCATAGGCACTTTAACATAGAATACTGTATCATCAGGTGGCTTGAAAGCATGAGCTTCAATGAAAGAGACAGGCCAGGTTCCAATAAGGGAACCAAAGACAGAAACAGGGTCTATAAGGATCCTGTACAGGTATGGGATCCGTTATCTGGAAACCCGTTATCCAGAATAGCTCAGAATTACGGAAAGGTTGTTTCCCATAGACTCCATTTTATCCAAATAATCCACATTTTTAAAAATGATTTCCTTTTTCTCTGTAATAATAAAACAGTAGCTTGTACTTGATCCCAACGAAGATATAATTAATCCTTATTGGAAGCAACGCCAGCCTATTGGGGTTATTTAATGTTTAAATGATTTTCTAGTAGACTTAAGGTATGAATATCCAAATTACAGAAAGATCTGTGATCTGGAAAACCTCAGGTCCTGATCATTCTGGATAACAGGTCCCAGGTCTGTATTAGATGCCAAGTTTCTGATCCCCACTTGCCTTGTGCTGAAGCTTTTAGGCTGTTCACTACCCTGGTTGGCACTAGGCGAGTGCTCACCCACCCCTATAACATTAGTTGGAAAACTGAAAGGATTCCCCAGGAATTGTATTAGTGGACAAGATGTTAGGAATTTATTTTTTATTGGTTGCAGTTCCCTGTAGGTCTGGCTTTTATAATTCTACTTGCAGAATAGTGGAACTAGGAAACTGGTAATATGCTGACACCTACTGTTGAACCAAATGTCTGAATTTAATTATTTAAACAGCAACTGTATATTTTTGAGACAGTAGTGACTCCCATAGTGGTGACACAGAGGATTTATAGCAGGAGGGCACATCCTTTACTAATGTGAGGTCTACTCTAAGGGGGGAATTCACAAAAGTGTCGGTATAATAAGTAACCCAGAAGTGGCGGTCGACAAATTTGTAAAATGTTGTACGAACGGCAAATTCACAAAGGCAGATGTTACCGTCTCTGAATGTCTCGTAAGTCTGACAATTTTCTAAAATGTCATTTACATTTACCAAGACTTTTTAAACGACAATTTGTCTGACATTTTAATTTAGGAGAGTCTAAAGTGTCTGAAAAATTTTCAGTAAAAAAAATGAGTTTACGAGTAATTCATAAAAATGTCGGGAAAAGTGGCGCCGAAACGACACTAATTAAAAAGTGTCGCACATGTTGGAAAATTGGCGGAGAAATGCTCTGTGAATTTGTCGGCTGTTGCTACGACACTTTCTACGACATTTTAAAGACATTTTTTCGTTCCGGACACTTTTGTGAATTCCCCCCTAAGTGTTGTCCCCCCATTATGATCTACATCCATAACAGCATTGTTAGCATTCTGTTCCATGGAAAATATTACTTAAATATTGATTTTTATTTTTATATTTAACACACAATGTAACCTAATAAATACCCGAATGAAAAGCATGAAAACAGGAGGGTGATTTAGAAAAGCTGCTTGTTGACAGTGTAAAGGTCTACTGGTAGATCCCGATCTATCTTTTGGGCAGGGGGATTTACCGTATATGCTAAGAAATGATCAGCATCTGACAAAGAACTTTGTGCCGCTTGTAAAGCTGACCATCTATTTTCTTTTCTTTTTAAATCTGTCCATGAAAATTTATGGTAATCTCCAATGAATAACGTGACAAACTTTCAAAAGTTACTCTCCAGTTGCAAGAATTGGAATTTAATCCAGTTCAATCAGAAACATACCAACGTGTGCAGCATATACTATGTCATCTGATTGAACTGTGTTGGTCAGAGTTAGACATTGCCAAACAAAAATGCCATTGAACGTTTAATTTTCTTCAATTTTTAGGCGGCTTATGGCATTGCAAGAAGATAGGGTCACAGGTACCTGGAAAAAGCAAGATATCTGTATGGGCGACTCTACTGTCTGTGCCTTCCCGAGATTAATCAACAAGTACAGCAAGTTCATCATCTCATTTGCAGAGGATGAAGCAGGTAGAGTTGTACATATGGTGGTGATGAGGATGGACTTTATTTGGGTGTTTGATATGATACGCCCTGATCAGCAATTTCACCCAAGGGACCATCACATTTTTTAGAGAACTTCTCTCTTACATTCCCCTATTTACATTGTATTATTACATGTTAAACACCCTTTTTGACCTCATGGAAACATTGGGTTTGAATGACTTGGCAGTGAGTAGACAAATAAAGAAGTTTCAGCCCATCCCCCAGCCTCCAAAACTGGCCACTTATAGACCTATACAGATCCTCCGGCTTGAGCTTTGGACTTTTTAGTACAGAAGTAGGTCCATTATGCAAACAAAAACTCGTCACTTTGAACTAGGGATGCAACGAATACCGAATCGGTTTGTGAAAGATTCAGCCAAATACCAAACCAAATCCAGTGGCGGAACTACCGGGGGTGCAGGGGGTGCAAGTGTACCATGGCCCTGCCCCCTGCACCCCCGAAGGGGCCCGCGTCCCTGAAGATAAGCTAATAGTTTTTGAGTGCGCCGTTATCTACAGCACATTGCGTGTGACGTCAGTAACGGCAATGCTGGCCTGGTGAGGGGAGTGAACGGCAGAGACCAGGCACGGATTTGAAAGAGTCAGAGCAGACGGTGAGACTGAGAGGTACACGGAGGGAGAGGCGGCTGCATTGAACGCTAAGGAAAGGAGAAGGCTGGATGAGGGAACAGCGGTGAGAGGGGGAAGGCTGCATTAAAAGCAGACACTCAGGAAAAGAAAAGGCTGGGCCTGGGTGAAGGACTGGCAGTGAGAGGAACACGGAGGGGTAAGGCTACATGAAAGGGCTGTGTGACAAGAACAAGGGGAGGGGGAAGCTGCATGGACAGAGACGCTGAGGGAACAGCAGTGAGAGAGTAACATGGAGGGGGGGGGGAAGGCTACATGAAAGAGAAGTAATGAAGCAGCAGCCCTGCCCACAGTGATTGATAATGCTGGTCTGGGATCTCAGTCTCCTGCCTGTGTAACTTGTCCAGGCTGCATTGGGGAGGGGGGGGGTTAGCAACACGATCAGCAGAAGAGACAAGTGCTACAGACCTGCAGTGATCACATGACAGACTTGCTGGCTGCTGCTGATTTGAATTTCCCGCCCCCACACTGGCTTCTCTTCATGAGGGACCAGAAAGAGTTTTCTGTAACACTGGGCTATGGACTTGCTAAAAGGCAAGTTGGTGGCTCAGTGAACCCCATCCCACCCCCCATCTGTCTCAGCACAGGGAGATTACTGGTAAGGACTTGGACTGTTTTTTTTTTTACTAGCTGGCACATTTTAATTTTTGACCTCTGGAAGTTTGTTATTCATTTTAATATATATGCTTAGGTTTTTAAACAAACAACTGCATTCATTGGTTATTAGCTATGGATCTGCCACAATGTCAGAGTTCTGAGGTATTTATACATGGAATTGCCACCATACTTTCTTCCACAATGCCTTGCAAGGCTGTACATTTATTGCTACTTTTTTTTATTCAGGCTCTCTGAAATTCATATCCCAGTCTTTCCTTCAAATCAATTTATAGTTGCTAGGGTAATTTGGACCCTAACAAACAGACTGCTCAAATTGCAAACTGGAGAGCTGCTGAATAAAAAGCTAAATAACGCAAACCGCAAATAAAATAAAAAAAGCAATTGCAAAGTTTCTTTGAATATCCCTCTCTGCACCATATTAAAGTTAATGTACAGGTGAAGGACCTCTTTAATGCTGCACTGATTAACCCTTGTTATTAACGCAGTAAAAAATGTATTTCAGACTTTCATGCTTAGATCCTTTGAGGACAGGTATGGGACCTGTTATCCAGAATGCTCAGGACCTGGGGGTTTCCAGATAACGGCTCTTTCAGTAATTTGATTCTTCAGACTTAAGGTCTTCTAGAAAATCATTAAAACATTAAATAAACCCAATATGCTGGTTTTGCTTCCAATAAGGATTAATTATATCTTAGTTGGGATCAAGTACAAGTTACTGTTTTATTATTACACAGAAAAGGGAAATAATTTTTAAAAAGTTTATTTTTGATTATAATGGAGCCTATAGGAGACAACCTTTTCATAATTCAAAGCTTTCTGGATAACAGGTTTCGGATCCCATACCTGTACTAGTTGTCTTTCTCAGATTGATTTATTTTTCTCTGTCCCTATAAACCAGCAGCATTATTCATATATATTATAGGCAGAAATATCATTGTGCCATCCATGGGTGCCACTATTTACTGTCCAAAGCTGCATTATTTTCATAGGAGTAATGTTGTGATGTATGTATGTGATAAGCAACCATATTATCATATATCATATTAATGTTAGCTTTACTGGAACAGATTAACTGCTCCTATGACATTAGGTCAGTAATGCTGTGTTCTAGCCCAAAGCACTTGGGGGGGGGAGCGTCACGTGGGGGGGGGGGGGGTAGGGGGGCCCAGTTGTAAATGTATGCACCAGGGCCCTTAGGGGTCTAGTTACGCCACTGACCAAATCCAACTCTTAATTTGCTTGTGTAAATTAGGTAAATGAGGGGGAAGAGAACTGAGCACGCAGCGCTGGGCTAAAACATTTTTGACTTTCTTGTTTGTGTGACAAAAAGCCATGTGATGTTTTGGATTCAGATTTGGTTTGGCCAGGCAATTGGATTTGGCCAAATCTGAATCCTGCTGAAAAAGGCAGAATCCCGACCTGAATCCTGGAATCAGTGCATCCCTTCTTTGAATGTGTTTCTATTGCTTAAATGTAAATATTCAACTTTAGAAAAACCTCAGAAAGCTAACTCTAGCCAATCAGAATCTTAGAACTGCCTAGGCAACCTGTATCCTGTCAGAATATTAGAACCTTCACAGACCTTCCTTTACTAATGCAAGGTCTACTTTAAGTGTTGTTGTCCCATTATGATCTACATCCGTAACAGCATTGTTAGCATTCTGTTCCATGGGAAATATTACTTAAATAATGATTTATGAGAAAATGTCTATTTTTATGTTTAACACACAACCATTTATTATATAACATAATAAATATCTGAATGAAAAGCATGACACAGGAGGGGGATTTAGACAAGCTGTTTGTTGACAGTGTCTTGAGATCTACCGATGACCAGCCAAAGGTGTTTCTATTGCTTAAATGTAAATATTCAACTTTCGAAAAAATATTAGCCAATCAGAATTTTACTCTAGCCAATCAGAATTTTAGAACTGCCTAGGCAACCTGTATCCTGGCAGAAGATTAGAACCTTTACAGACCTAGACCAACCTAGCTAATCACACTATAGAACCTTCACATACCTAGAACAACCTAGCTAATTACAATATTAGAACCTTCACAGACCTAGGCTGACCTGAATCCAGTCAAATAGTTGGCATGGTCACAGACTTTAGAATGCCAACTCTATCAGAATATGAGACCTAGACCAGGTGTAGCCAATCTGAATAGTAGAACCTTTGCAAACCTAGACCAACTGGAATCTAATGAGAACATTGCAACCTTTATAAACCTTAGAAAGCTAAATATACATTAGAACCTTGGCAGACCTAGACCAACCCTAGCCTATCAGAATATTAGAACCTTCACAGACCTTGAGCAGCTCTAGCCAATCGCAATATTAGAACCTTCAAATGCCTAGACCTACTTGCATCCAGTCAGAATATTAGAACCTTCAAAGACCTAGACCAACTCTAGCCTATAACAATATTGCAACCTTTTCAGACCAGACCAGCCTATGGTCAATCCGTATATTAGAATGTTCACATTTTACATACTAACTCCAATAGGTATATCAGTAAGAGGAATGTGCCTCTGCATGGAACTAACCATATTTTCCCAAATTATGTTAATATCCAGGGGAGCTGTTCTTTCTGTCTACGTCTCAGGCAAGCGCATATTCCCCCCAGGGGTCTCTCTACAAACTTGTGGATCCTTCAAGGTGAGAGCAGATAGTCCTGGATATTATCCAATGTGTTTGTATATTTGGGACACTCAGTGACTTCTAATATAGAAGGTGGCTTCTGATGAAGTGACTTTCACAGTCACAAAACGCTCCCCCCTGCTTGCTTCATCTTGATGTCTCAATAAATTGGACAGTTTAAATATATACATCCATTTTCATGAATCATGCCGTGACGGCAGACTGCAAGTGTGCTTTCGTGTAACCCCGTTAACTGCTAATATAATGAACTTGAACCTACAGGGCCACCTGCTGTTTGGGTGGACTGGCTAGAGACGGCTGAAAATGTATTTATTGAGAAAAGTAATGGTGTGATGCTCTGCCATGAAAATGTAGTTAGTGAGCAGAGAAGAGTCACCTCATGTTTCTCTGGTCAGTTGTAATATTTTATAATTTCAAATTAATATGAAACCTCTAGAATTTCTAGATTCCTCTTGGCCACACTTATTATTAATGGTAAATTGGATGTTTCCTAGGATATATTCAGCTTCTGAACTGAACCATTAATACTGTGTTATTCTGGTTTATATCTGGCACCCCCAGGAGAGCGGCTCCAGGAAAGTGTAAATACAAACCTGTTCCTGTGAAAACCAGGAGCAAATTGGTTCCATTTGTTCCAAAAGAAAGTAAGTTCCATGTGATTTCACCCCCCCGTCTTTAAATAATTAATTGTAATATTATTAATTAATTGTATTTCTGGGTGATAATCAAGGAGAGGAGGTAACACGCCTGTCTCCCATTGCTTGCTGTTGGTCGTCACATAAACATAAATGCACTAAATTATTTAATTATTGCCTGAAAGTGGTGCACAATTTATACCATCAATGCCAATTTAAAGTTGGTTAAAAAAGAGATCACCATCCCAGATTTTCTATTTGTATGATGAAAGTGTGATTCTAAGCAACATTCCCATGTACAGTCAATAAATATGTTCAGTGGTTTCATAGTTATTTTTATAAGCAATTGAAAGTAATATTTTGTACTGGTGGTTCCTACTCTTGATGTAGCAGAAGCCAGTTGCCCTACACCCAAGACACCCATTCCCACAATTCCATGCATGCTTCTTCTCTGTTAATTTGCTTCTGCTACTCTGTTTCAAGAGTCACAATTATGTAATAATGTTTTGCTTTGTTTGTTATTCATTATTATTCATTTTAATGTACTTTCCTTCTGTTTATTCCAGAGACTGTTTTTGAAATTCTTAACGAGAGTGTTAAACCTACCAAGGCACCTCTTAAAAAGACACCTAACAAGTTACCCACTAAATTGGCACCAGCCAAATTACCCACTAAAGTATCACCTACACCAACAAAGTTACCCACAAAAGTACCATCTACACCAACCAACTTACCCACTAAAGTACCTTCTACACCAACCAAGTTACCCACTAAAATACCACCTACACCAACCAAGTTACCCACAAAAGTACCATCTACACCAACCAAGTTACCCACTAAAGTACCACCTACACCAACCAAATTACCCACTAAAGTACCATCTACATCAACCAAATTACCCACTAAAGTACCACCTACACCAACCAAGATACCCACAAAAGTACCATCTACACCAACCAACTTACCCACTAAAGTACCATCTACACCAACCAAGTTACCCACTAAAGTACCACGTACACCAACCAAATTACCCACTAAAGTACCATCTACACCAACCAAATTACCCACTAAAGTACCATCTACATCAACCAAATTACCCACTAAAGTACCACCTACACCAACCAAATTACCCACTAAAGTACCACCTACACCAACCAAGTTACCCACTAAAGTACCACCTACACCAACCAAATTACCCACTAAAGTACCACCTACACCAACCAGGTTACCCACTAAAATAGCACCTACACCAACCAAGTTACCCACTAAAGTACCACCTACATCAAACAAATTACCAACTAAAGTACCACCTACACCAACCAAGTTACCCACTAAAATACCATCTACACCAACTAAGTTACCCCCTAAAGTACCATCTACACCAACTAAGTTACCCCCTAAAGTACCATCTACACCAACTAAGTTACCCCCTAAAGTACCACCTACACCAACCAAGTTACCTACAAAAATACCACCCACTAAAACTCCACTTATATCAGCTAAGATTCTTACTACAACACTGCCCACACCAGTCAAACGACCCACTAAAATACTATACACACCAACAAATGTGCCATCTAATACTTCATCCATTCCAATCCATGTACAACCTAAAATGCTACCTACAGAAACCAGAGTGCCTTATATAATTCCACCCAAACCAACCAAGGTTCCAGCCATGTCAATGAATATTACAAAGAAACCTCCACTAAAGAAAAACTCTGCAAAGAAAGCCCAGAGACCCACTAAGAGACCAAAGGCTCCAAAACCTTCGAAGCCCCCCAAATCCCCCAAACAAACCTCTGTTGTCAATCAAGCCGTAAAGAAAAAGACTACAACTGGGTTAAATAAAAAAACCAAAAACCTGCCACCCAAAACAAAAGAACCCAAAAATCAGAAGAAGACTATCAAAGCTAAGAAACCTTCATCACCTGCGTCACATTACATTCACCCCCAAAAGCCTAAAAAACAGAACAAAAAGAAAAGCACAAAAAAAGGCAATGAGAAAAGCTAGAATGATCTAGAACACAGACATTTGGAGTAGCACGCACTAATCACCAACGGCTGTGACCCGGAAGGAATCATTGGAGTTTCACATTTGAATCAATGTTGTGGATTTTACAGACAGAATTCACTACTTTTCTGCTCAGGTCATTTAGCATCAAATCTCAGCTCCGCCCAAGTTGTGACTGTTTCAGGCTCTGGTTGTTGACTTGCTCGGTGCTCTCATGTGTTTAAATGTCCTTCCTCGAATGATATTGTTACCATTTCAGTTTAAAGGTGCCACACTCAATATGGCAGGCAGTGGCAATGTGAGGTGGGCATTGGTAGGAACACTTGCTTTGGAGATCCTGAATGTTCCTTAGCTGACATTATTCCTTCCATACACAAAATGGAAAGTGACGTGAGGTCAGAAAAGGATATTTTTCCCACTAGGGGTCTCACTGAGAGCACCACAATGGTTGAAACATCACACAGTAAATTACAATGACATTGGTGCAAGTGATAGAGAACTTAAGGGCAAATAAAACCCTCCAACGTATTGCTTCTTCAAGAATCCCGAGTCTTGCTGTGCTCTGCACTTTGTGTCGGATAAACATTCTGGGCAGTTGCACAACACTTCTGTCTTTATCACCTGCCAATGCCAAATGTTATGTACAGGGCTGTTGTGCACTTCTGAATGATGCACAAGTTTGGGGACAGGTAGGAGATGGGAGTGGGGCAGTTACAGCCTCCCCTTGTCTGCCCTGAATGCAGTGCTGCTGGATGTAGGCAGCTCTGTATTCAGACAAAAGCTGTTCTTGAAAGTGATAGACAGGGTCCAAAAGTGCAAAAACATGAAGCTCTGTTCCTTGTATTTGCACATTGCACCCTGCCCTGCACTTTGTAAATGAAGCCACAAGTTTAAAGGAACAGTTCCGTGTAAAAATAAAAACTGGGTAAATAGATAGGCTATGCAAAATAAATTTTTTTTTCCAATAAAGTTAGTTAGGCAAAAATGTAATGTATAAAGGCTGGAGTGACTGGAAGTGTAACATAATAGCCAGAACACTACTTCCTGCTTTGCAGCTCTCTAACTCTGAGTTAGTCAGTGACTATAAGGGGGGCCACATGGGACATAACTGTTCAGTGAATTTGCAATTGATCCTCAGCATTCAGCTCAGATTCAAAAGCAACAGTTATGGCCCATGTGCCCCCCCAAAGTCACTGATTGGTTACTGCCTGGTAACCAATCAGTGGAAACCAAGAGAGCTGCAAAGCAGGAAGTAGTGTTCTGGTTATTATGTGACACATCCAGTCACTCCAGCCTTTATACATTACATTTTTGGCTAACTAACTATATTAGAAACATTTTTTATTTTGCACAGCCTATTTATTTACCGGATATACCCGAGTATAAGCCGAGTTTTTCAGCATCCAAAATGTGCTGAAAAAATCTACCTTGGCTTATACTCGAGTCAGCGGTACCCGACCAGAGTAGCTGAGATTGCAGTCACTTTTAATCATTCCTATACCAACAGTTCACTTGGGGAGAGACTGCAATATCCCACAATGCCCTCTGTTGGTTATATGAAAGAATAACAGTGCGCCCTCTGTTGGTTATATGAAAGAATAACAGTGACTGCAATATCACACAGCGCCATCTGTTGGTTATATGAAAGAATAACAGTGACTGCAATATCACACAGCGCCATCTGTTGGTTATATGAAAGAATAACAGTGACTGCAATATCACACAGCGCCTTCTGTTGGTTATATGAAAGAATAACAGTGATGGCAATATCACACAGCACCCTCTGTTGGTTATATGAAAGATTAACAGTGACTGCAATATCACACATCGTCTTCTGTTGGTTATATGAAAGATTAACAGTGATGGCAATATCACACAGCGCCCTCTGCACATGGTAGTGGGACAGTGGGACAATGCACACAGTAATCCGTTTGGCAATTCTTTGTCACCATCAACTTTGCAAAGAAGTCCGGTTGATCGCTGGGGGGGTCGCTTTGGCAGAATGTGCGCTGCTGGGAGACAGGGCTGTAGTTGTGTCTAGGCTTATACTAGAGTCAATAAGTTTTCCCAGTTTTCGTAGGTAAAATTAGGTACCTCGGCTTATACTCAGGTCGGCTTATACTCGAGTATATACGGTACCCAGTTTTTATTTTTACACTGAACTGTTCCTTTAAAGGGGGATAAATGCCATAAGGAACATAACTGAGGCTTAGTGCTGCTTAGCCTAAAGAACACCTGTTCAGTGGCATCATATAGGGAAAATTTCAAAGAAATATGTTTACTCCAATTCAATGATATAGTATATTATACATCATTAGGCTGTATCTTCCATTTAATGATTATCCGGCCCTTAAGCAATTTACACATTTTATTAGCAGTTTTAGACCATTTTTATAGTACTTAGTGGGCTTTCAGCTCAACAGCTCTCTCCAGAGTATCAGCACCCCTAACTGTCTATGAACTTTCTATGAATTCCCTGTATTCCGTTAACTCCCACATTACTGACTCTCAGTAACCAAAAGTCTGGTTTTAGTAGTTTTAAAATGCAAATATCTCAGAAAACAAAAAATGAATTCATACCACAAATGTGCTCAGGGACGAGCTCTGAGTAAGTTTACATCAGTTTAGCTTTTGGGTTCCGATCCCCTTAAACCTTTTGTTGAGGGTTCCGTGTGCATAAGAAGGTCACACAATGGGACTTCAGTTCTACACGAGAATTGAAGGAATTACGTTATTTATAAAACTCCTAATTTTGCCAATGTTTCTACTGAAATGTCCAGCATTTGGATCCGTTCTTTTTTTTCCTGTCCTGTGACATCACCAAGTATCTGGGTTACTACTAATGAGCGCAGGGCCAATTATTGTACAAAACCAATTCAATAATAAAGAACAGGTTGTTTTATAATTGCTGCGTTGTACATTGTCCTTTTTTATTTTCATAACAGAAAATTTAGAAGACTTTGGTTCATGAGATAAGTGCTGTCCACTGACCGACACATTTAGGGGCACATTTACTTAAGGTCGAATATCGAAGTTGAACGAATTACCGCATTTAGAACAATTAAATCCTGCGGATCGAACGATTCGAAGGATTTTAATCCATCTATCGACCGATTTTCCTTCGATCCCAAATTGCCTAGAAAGCCTATGGACCTTCCCCATAGGCTAACATTGACTTCGGTAGGTTTTAGGTGGCGAAGTCGGTGGTCGAAGTTTTTTTTTTAAAGAGACAGTACTTCGACTATCGAATGGTCGAACAGTCAAACGATTTTTAGTTCGAATCGTTCGATCCGAAGGCGAAGGTCGAAGTAGCCAATTCGATGATCAAAGTAGCCAAAAAAATACTTTGAAATTCAAAGTATTTTTTATTCTAATCCTTCACTCGAGCTTAGTAAATGTGCCCCTTAAAGGGTGGTTCACCTTTAAGTTAACTTTTAATATGTTATATAATGGCTAATTCTAAGCAACTGTCTGTTGGCCTTCATTTCTCCTTTTTTTTTTAAAGTTTTATAGTTTTTGAAGTATTTGCAGACTCTTTCCAGCTTGCAAACAGGAGTTCAAATGGAGATCTGCTGAATAAAAAGCTAACTAACTCAAAAACCACAAGTAATAAAAAATGATAATCAATTGCAAATGATCAATCTCTACATCCTACCAACAGTTAATTTAAAGGTGAACAACCTCATTACGGTGCATGTTGTGGCTATTAGGTGGTCAGCTGGCAGCTAGCGGTATTTTCACATTCCATTTCCAGGAACTGATTGACCCTTAAAGGTGTCCTTCAGCATTTTTTTTTGCATGTTAGTATGTTTATAAATGAATTTGAATAAATGAATGCACTATTTTTCGCTGCTCTCCCATTTGCAGCAAATGCTGTTACAGTTTGATACATTAGCTGCCAGCATTTACTGCTCCAAACTGACAGTTGCTCAGACAGTTAATGAACATGTTCAGTAGGGGCCAAATTTACTGCTGCCTAAATATGTCTGTAACCATTGTACCAAACTGTAACAGCAGCAGAAAACTTTGCTGAGCCACTAATGTGGTTTTGATGGTCCCTAAAATGATTTTGCACAGCCACTATACCTTCTTTTGTATTATTATCCTTTTATTATAGGATGTGAATATTGGAGGAGCCACTCGGCTGGTGTTTTCAGCCTTGCTTCCCAGCTTCCATTGCTGTATGCTTCCATAAAGCTTCTCATTGCCTTTGAGCAGGGGTAGAACTCTACTTAATTAAAGGGGTTGTTCACCTTTAAATAGCTTTTAGTATGATGTAGAGGGTGATATTCCGAGACAATTTGTAATTGGTTTTAATTTTTTTATTATTATTTATTATTAACCATGCATTGATTTGAATAAGAGAGTGGAATATGAATATGGGAGGTGAGATGAGTAATAAAAAAGTAGTGATCACAATACAATTGTAGCCTTACAGAGCAAGATGAGCTCACGGACCCCCATTTGAAAGCTGGAAAGAGTCATAAGCTGAAGGCAAATTATTCCAAAACTATAAAAATGAAAAAAAAAAAGTCCAATTGCAAACTTGATTAGAATTAGCCATTCTATATCATAGTAATTGTTAACGTAAAGGTGAACCACCCCGGTAGTGAAATTATAGTAGATCCCCGATTTTACGTTTACTAGGGGAGAGGAAATTTCAGGAAAAAGTTAAATTTGAGGGGGTGAAGATGTCACTTGCTTGTATGGAACCAGAAAAAAAACGGCATGTATTCTGGGAAATTTTAAAATTCTTAAAATTGTGGTTCTACTATTTCTGGTTTCCAGGCTTGCGAGGCTGGAGAAGTTTTAAAGAATGCCTATTTTCTCCCTTACATAACCCAGCCTGAAGGACAGAGTAAGATATTGGGTTGAACTAATATTTGGTGTCCTTCACTAGTAACTATAAATAAATGGCTGATTGCACTACTGTTTGGAACCCTGTGGCAGTCATGTTTTGGGTCCCAAAAAAGGAACTTGACCAAATTATATCTGTTCCTGCCTCGGATGCCTCCCCTGCAGATGGGTAAGCCAGCGAGGGGGGGCGGCATTTTGAGGAGCCGCCTCAGGCGGCTTCTTCACCGGAATCATCACTGCACTCACCCTGGTGGTCCAGTGGGCCGGCGGAGACGCCTGTCGTGCCTCTAGCAGGGATGCCAGTCGCGTGGTGCTTCCTCCTCGGTGTCCTGCAATACTCAGCCTTAGGCCACATGGGCGCGCACTTCTGGTTTTTTATGTGCACAATCACGCTGGCATGATTGCGTCATTGCGCAATGGCTCAAAATTCAAATGGATTTAAAGGGACTCTGGTGCTGTGATCATTGCCCTTATAGGTTCATTTTCTTTGAGTTCCTGGTACTTTTGCTAAACTATTCTGATTATCTGATTCCTGTTTTGACCCCTGCCTGCCTGACTACTCTAACTTCTGTGACCCTGACCCTTGCTTGTTATCCGACTATTCTGACCCGTAACTGCCTGACCATTCTGAGTAATTCTCCGATTTTGACCCTTGCCTGCCTGACTTTGCTTGAATTCTGCCCACACCGACCCAGCCTGTTTGACTACGCTCACATCTGCTCCTAAAACTGTGATCTTCTGCTCAAAAGACTTTGTTTTACGTTTGTGCCCCTCTGCTCGTCCAGAACCCTCGCTTGGCTCCTCTCTTATTAAGACCTGGCGGCATCCGATTAGCCGAGGGCTCCTCCCTAGGTGAAAGGCGGCTGTTAAAGGCGGAAGCAAGAGCCGAGGACAGGAAGCCTAGCATTGGTTCTGGATTCTGGGTGCCGATTGTGACAACCAGTCTGTGAGTGGTCTAGACAAGCACACGCAAGGCGACCTATCCCAAGCCTGGAGAATTAATAGGGATGCACTGAATCCAGGATTTGGTTTGGGATTCGGCCAGGATTCAGCCTTTTCAGCAGGATTCAGATTCAGCCGAATCCTTCTGCCCGGCCGAACTGAATCTGAATCCTAATTTGCATATGCAAAAAAATGTTTTCCCCTTCCCACCCCTAATTTGCATATGCAAATTCAGATTAGATTTGGTATTCAGCCGACTCTTTTGCGAATTATTCGGGGGTTCGGCGGAATCCAAAATAGTGGATTCGGTGCATCCCTAATAGTTAAATATAAACTTCTAATTAGAACTTAAGAAAAGTTTGTGGCTCTTGTTCTATTTCCGAAGGTGCAGAAGTGAAGCGGCTGCTGATTTACAGTCATGCAAATGAATGGTACAATTAGCATAAGGAACAGAGAACCGTCAACTGCGCAACTATGATGGTTTATTCTGGCTTTCCAACGCAGCTCAGCAAATGTGAATTTGTCTTTGTGAAATCAGAATCCTGCACTGCTTCCTCGCTAGGAATACGGCACATTTATTCACTCCTTTGTCAGCCGTATAAAAGGATAATGTGAAGCTGGGAACAATGCTTTCCCAAAGAAGTCACCGCGTTGCTCTGCAGATAAAACAGAAAATGAGAATTGTTAGTGGAGACGTCGCCCACCAATCACTGCTCTATTATTCTGCACATTCTGCATTATTTCCTTAAAGGGCCGGTAGTACCTGAAAATAAATATGACTTAGAAACAAATTTGTTAACACAGTGACCGAGATGAACAAGCAAACTACTGGCCAGTATGGCAACTCATGTTGAAGCCAATAAGCCATGGGCCATGCGGCTTGCAATAAATTCAATGTATGTATACATTGATATAGCTGAATTATGGGGAGCAGCCATGATAGTGATCTAAAGGAGATACTTGTGTTTCTCTGGTTGGGCACGTTTGAATTTTAGGATATTAAAACATACCTTTTCAGCCGGTTTTAATAAATAGACCCATAGCAGCGCTGAGCATTAGTTTAGCAATGAAAATGAAGTAATTGCTTATACAGAACCAATATCAGAACTGAAGGCAGTACCTTATAAGAACACTAGGTGGCAGTCTGGACATGCATTTAATAATGGATATTCAACTGGGAATTCTGATTTTTCTGAAAAATGCTGTTTAGATGCACAGATTGAAAGAGTTAAGTGTATGTGGGAATTTAGATATGACACATGGGGCACCTGAACAGTTGCAAATCCCCCCCTTCAAAGAATGATTGAGTTTACGCTGTAAGGGTTGAGTTCAAGCAGTAATCTCTTTATGTCCCATGCAGGTAGGGTTGTCACCTGGCTGATAATATACCAGCCAGTGTTATAAATATAACATTTGTAATAACTTGCCCCAGCCATGCCTCAGATCTGCCCCCAGTCCCCTCTCTCGGCTCCATTTCTAACCCACAGACACCTGCTCTACTCACCAAAGTCCCCTGCGACCCGACTGGTGATGCCACGACTTCCCACGATCTACTCCATGACCCCGCCATAGACATGACCCCTCACAGTCCAGCCTATGCCAAAACATGGCAAATCTACCTGCAAGCTTAGTGACACTTACATGGTTAATCAGTGGTTCTACAGAAGGGGGGGGGGGCTGCTCTCATCCTAAATTGGCTGAGACTTCTTGGCTTTGGAGGTGTTCAGGTGCCTCCAAGCATCACATATTGTTATCCACGTGCAGAAAGCTTTTCCATTTTGAATTTTTCCAAATATTATTTCATCCCCCCATAAATATCTTGAAAACTCCATGAGAACTTCATATCTATTACGTGGATCCACTTATTATAGTAATATATAATATTATCATCTACTATAATAAACTTGCCTGTCACATGGGTAGCCGTGTGCTTTTCCTTTCATCAGTGTTTCTTTTAATTAGACGTGGCACCTTAAAGGGAAAGTGTTTTTTTGTTGCAGACATTGTGCATATCACGTGTAAGTGAGCCGGCCTGAGATCTACTGTAAGATTCCTGTAACTGGGTTGTTGGTAATGGTTTCCTCCGGCAGAGAGAGAAGGGAAAAAATAACAGGAGATGGATTCGCTGAGACTTATATTTTGAATTGAAATATTAAAAAGAGATAATGTAGATATTTTTCCTTTTTCCTCTTAGTTTGGTTCACCTTGTTTCTTGGTGAGGGTTACTGAATGTTTATGGTACAAAAAAGGAGGGTTGTGGGAGCACTCCTAAGGCCATATAAAAACATAATTAAAGCGCATGTAAAGGCAAAAAAAAAAAAATACCATTTTTACTTTCTTTAATGAAAAAGAAACCTATCTCCAATATACTTCAATTAAAAAATGTGTACCATTTTTATAAGAAACCTGACTGTATGCACCCACAACCCTCCTTTTTTGTACTGAATGTTTATGCCCTCACCTGCCAAACTTCACCCCAACTCGCCCTTTGTGTGACCATTTAGGCCCCTCTTTTTGACTGGGCCCCTGATAGGACTCTTGTCTTTCAGCTGATTGCCTTTAACTGTCACTTTCACCTCCCATTCATGGCCTGTAACTATACAATCCACTGGCAAAAATGTATATAGGCCACTCCCACCTCTTATGAAAACCACACCCACAAGAGGTTTTCTATCTGAGATGAGCAATCTGCATTATAAAATACATGTATAGGATCCATTATCCAGAAAGCTCCAAATTACAGGAAAGCTGTCTCCCATAGACTCCATTTTATCCAAATAATGCAAATTTTTTAAAATGATTTCCTTTTTCTGTGTAATAATAAAACAGTAGCTTGTACTTGATCCCAACTAAGATGTAATTAATCCTTATTGGAAGCAAAACCAGCCTATTGGGTTTATTTAATTTTTTATTATCTTTTAGTAGACTTAAGGTATGAAGATCCAACTTACAGAAAGACCCATTATCCAGAAAACCCCACGTCCCAAGAATTCTGGATAACAGGTCCCATACCTGTAATAAAATAGCCACCCGCACTATAACATGACAGTGACCCCCAGCATTCACTGCCACAATTTTACTCCCTAGTATTATGTGGCACAGTATTAGTTGGCTGAGCTTACTCCTGACTTCCCATTCTGTGGGTTGCTTCTCTGATTTTTTAAAACACTTTCCACTATTTGTCCAGAAGTAAATATGCATGAATACAGCCTTGATGGTTGCTGGCATACCTGTCAGGACCTCCAATAAACAATATTCGTTCAAAAATATACCTGAAGTCTCTAGCCTGTATAAGGAATAGGTCTCCCATTGGGTGTCTGTTTAAGATGCATCCAAAGGCAGCGAGTGTATCCTTCATCCATTTGCTGAAAACCTGCGACTATGGCGTGGGGTAGATTTATTGTTATAATCAGTGTATTCCAAGTGATGTATACAGTTTTAATGAAAACCACTTTCTGGTTTTGCTGAGTCACTATTTAAGAAGGTGTAGGTAATAAAACAAATTCCAGTCAACAGATAAGCCCTATGCATAATGATCTGCTCTGTATCTCAAACAAAGATTTCAAGTAAGGGAGGGTTTGTTTATACGGAGCACATTACACAGTGCTCATGTTCGGCAAAGGTAAACGGCCATTTTTTTTCTGCCCTGTGGGTCTGTACCTATTGATATGGATACCAACGATGAATGTAAAAAAAAAAAATCTGTTTTTCTGTGTTGATGTTTCCTTCCACCGGTACAGACCCACGGGGCAGAACGAATCAATTAACCCTAAAGTTGCACAGAGCAGAAAATGCCATTATAAATGCTCGCGGGTACAGACCTTGGAAGCAGATGTTGATTTCCTAAGCAGCTAATAAAAGAGCAGTTGCCTCATTTTATACTTTCCAGCCAACATTGCCAAATCATCGCTGTTTACTGTAATCTTTGTTATATTTTGGGCATAAGAAGAAGATATAAAAAAAAAGGGAAACTGAGCCAACCCCTTGCCCAGAAAAAAAATAGCTTCTGTAATTCAGAGGCCATCGCCATTATGATTTATGGAGTTGTTTGTCATCAGAAGAAAAATAATTAAGTGCTTTTCTATTCTGTCTCAGGGTTACTAGGGTTAGTGACCCCAGCAAGTAGACAGTTATGTAAATGCCACTGTGTACTGTATTTTAGTGAGGGCAGGGCACAAAGGGAAAGAAACATTTAGAAAGGATGAACTTTAGTTTTTCTTGGTGTCACCATTTCTTTGCTGTTGCATTTTGGTTATTTTGTGCACTGGAGTTACCAGGCTTATGTGATTGGTGCTGATGGTGTATCAGAGATGGTAAGTGCATGTAGAGTATCAACAAAATGGACTTCTTTATATACTCTTTCCTCTAGGTTAACAGTTCCATCTACAATTTACAAAGTTCCATCAAGGCAGATCTTGTTGGTGGGTTAAACCTTCTATTGGAAAAAGAGTGTCCCCTAAGGTGTAGAGAGATCTCTCAGAAGGCCTCAGTAAAAGGTGAGCCCTAGGCTAAGAGAAGGCTTTGGAGTAAGAATGAACCCTGTAAATGAGACTAGCTAGAGGAGGGTGGTATCCTAAGTGCATTCACTCCCTGATTATGAGATGGCGATGACTAATAAGTCACCAGTCTGAAGCTCCCCATGAGCTGCATAGAAGGTTTGTACCCTTTGGGTGTTTCACCCTTGCAGGGACTTGTAGTAGACTTGTGTAGATTCAAGGCAGAGACTAATCCATTGGAAGGTCCATCTTGGAGGGTCTCCATTATGCTATCAAGTGTGAGCAGTGCCACTGACTGCAACTAAGCAGGGATCCAGTGTGATAGCTCTGAGACAAAAAGCAAGGCTGAGAATGAAGATAGTAGCAATAGAGGAGGACAATATCCCAAGTGTATTTTCTCTTGAAGTGTGAGATTTCTAAGTGGTCTAGGAGTGAGGACACCAATGAATGGTGAATGGTACTCATGTCTCTTGTAGACATCCCTACCTTGAACCCCTTAAAGACACTTCTTTCTTCTTCATCTTCTAGAACGGACTTATCCACCTGTACATGTCACTGCTCATTCTGACTCATGAAAAGCTTTCTAAGTCACTATTGCTTGATGTTAAACCTGCTCTCAGCATCCAGCCTCAATACAGAGGGGCCTGTTTCTTTCTAAAAAGCTGATGGTTCATTTCTGCTTCCACGTGCTTTTTATTTCTCCTCCGACAGCTTCACGGTTCAATGCAAATCAAAATAATTTCTTCTTTTTTTTAATTTCCATTCTGACTGTGGAACATAGCACAAAGCACAAACAGGAGCCTCAGGCACTTGTCTCTAAAAGTCAAGTACTTTGCTTTTATAATTCCTCTGTCCCCTTCATTCTGTTCCCTTTGCTCCAGTAAAGACATCTGTGATGTTATGAGCCCTTGGGGGCACGCGTGATTGCTGCGCGGAGGCAAATTTATTCTGACACATCATTTTATGCAAAAAAAAAAAAAAAGAAGTAATTTCATAGCCTTTTCTGTAAATATGTGGATTTATGAAATAAATGAGCATAATGATGATTGCGGTTCCAGTACTAATGTATGCGTGTTTATGGAGGCGGAGCAGCACTTACACCTGCTGCAAACTCACTGTTATTTTGATTTAGTGAAGGGATTTAGCCACGTTTTGGGCGGGAGGTGGATTTAGACAAACTCAGAGGCATGATCTGAATATTCACATTATTGCTCAAGCAGCTGTTTATGCATCACCAACCAAGCAGAAACTCAGACAATTTTGTATTTAATGGCAAGGGACACACACAAAATATTTATTTGTGTTAAGAGCAATAACCAGAGTGACTGTGATGAAAGGCCTAATTTACAGTGGGGCACAAAGTGCAAAGTGACAAAAACAAGTGTAAAATTTCACATACAAGTATTTCATGACACAGTGTCCCCAGCATTTTATGACACAGTGTCCCCAGCATTTTATGACACAGCGTTCACAGCATTTCATGACACAGTGTCCCCAGCATTTTTTGACACAACATCCTCAGCATTTTATGACACAGTGTCCCCAGCATTTCATGACATAGCGTCCCCAGCATTTCATGACACTGTGTCCCCAGCATTTTATGACACAGTGTCCCCAGCATTTCATGACACAGCGTCCCCAGCATTTTATGACACAGCGTCCCCAGCATTTCATGACACAGTGTCCCCAGCATTTTATGACACAGTGTCCCCAGCATTTTATGACACAGCGTTCACAGCATTTCATGACACAGTGTCCCCAGCATTTTTTGACACAACATCCTCAGCATTTTATGACACAGTGTCCCCAGCATTTCATGACATAGCGTCCCCAGCATTTCATGACACTGTGTCCCCAGCATTTTATGACACAGTGTCCCCAGCATTTCATGACACAGCGTCCCCAGCATTTTATGACACAGCGTCCCCAGCATTTCATGACACAGTGTCCCCAGCATTTTATGACACAGCGTCACCAGCATTTTATGACACAGAGTCCCCAGCATTTCATGACACAGCGTCCCCAGCATTTTATGACACAGTGTCCCCAGCATTTCATGACACAGCGTCCCCAGCATTTCATGACACAGCGTCCCCAGCATTTTATGACACAGTGTCCCCAGCATTTCATGACACAGTGTCCCCAGCATTTTATGACACAGCGTCCCCAGCATTTCATGACACAGTGTCCCCAGCATTTCATGACACAGCGTCCCCAGCATTTTATGACACAGTGTCCCCAGCATTTCATGACACAGTGTCTCCAGCATTTTATGACACAGCGTCCCCAGCATTTCATGCCCATGTCACAGTGGCCCAGGCACCCAACAATATTTGAGCCAATGACACAGTGGCTCCAGAATTTCATGACACAGTGACATCATCAAACTGGGGCACAGGGGGCCCACTGAGGCAGCAACGTACAGTGACCATTTACCTCCTTCCTCCTCTTTAACTTTGAGGGGGGGCTGGGTGGAGGAGCAGCCCTGGGTCGATGGGGCCTATGACTGGTCTTCTCAAGGTGTCCTGCTAACCCAGTCCGACCCTCACTGTCACCACAGCAACATATGACACAGTGGACCCAACTTTTCTTTGACAAAAGTGTATATCATGTCCCAGTGACCCACGCACCCAACAACGAAACAGTGGCCTCAGAAATATGACACAATGGATCCAGCATTTCATGAGACAGTGACAGCATCAGACTGCGGCATCGGGGGCCCACCGGGGCTACAACTTGAGGGCCCTCCTCTCAATGTCTGCTCCTCCCATCATACACCTTGTCAAATGTCGTGATCATTTATTGCCTCCTTCCTCCTCTTAACTTTGAGGGGGCGGCTGAGGGACAGGGCCCACCAGGCTTTCTCACCGTGTCCCAACGGGCCAATCCGACCCTACACAGTGACCACTGCAATATGTGACACAGTGGCCCCAGCCAGGGACATAACTGCAGAGGAAGCAGACCCTGTAGCTGCAGGGGGGGCAGGAGGTATAGGGGCCCCATGAGGCCATCATTCATATACAATTTCAGTAAATATTGGTAAAGCAAGTCAACCTCTAGACATTTTAGGGGCCTGAAAGATTATTTGCTGTGGGGCCCATTAATATTTAGTTACTCCACTGGCCCCAGCATTTTGTTTGACAAAACCGCATCAGCATTTCACGGCACAGTGTCCACAGCAATATATGACTGATTGCCCCAAACATTTCATGACAGTTTTGCCTCAGCATTTTATTATACAAAACCCCCCTGCATACCTCTCCACCTGCATCAGTTCAGAGCTATCCCTTTCTAATACTGAACCACTCTGCCTGTCTTTTTAGATTTTAGATCACACACTCTGCGGCATCCACTGGCAAAGATTTATACAGAAGCCCCACTATTAGAAATGAATGCTCGGGTGCCATTTGCAATCGACAAAAAAAGGAAATTGAGGGACATTTGTGTGTGTGTGTATGTGTGTGTGTATGTGTGTGTGTATATGTGTGTGGGGGGGGATAAGGTCAACTGAGTCAGAAATTCATTGTCCTTAAAGGTCTAAGGATTATTTGTGAAGCTTCCATCTGTGCCATATTGATACTGCACATGTATAACATCTTTATCCAATATGGCATCTCCCACCCATAAATTTAAATACAGGTATACAGAATGTTTGGGACCTGGGGTTTTCCAGATAACAAATCTTTTTGTGATTTACCTTAAGTCTACTAGAAAATCATCTAAATATTAAATAAGGATTATTTAATAAGGATTAATTATATCTTAGTTGGGATCAAGTACAAGCTACTGTTTTATTATTACAGAGAAAAAAGGAAATTGTTTTAAAATATTTGGATTTCTTGGATAAAATGAAGCCCATGTGAGACAGCCTTTCCATAATTCTGAGCTTTCTGGATAATGGGTTTCCGCATAACATATGTCATACCTGTACAAATAAAAAGAAAAAGGAATGCCTTATATTATATATAATAAACTGTGCCATGCTACCATACAGTGTATGTCAAGGAATATGAATGAAAGATAAGTCCAACCTATATACTGTACATAGTAATTAGAGATGGCGCGAACTGTTCGCCGGCGAACTTGTTCGCGCGAACATCGGGTGTTCGCGCTCGCCGGAAGTTCGCGAACGTCGCGCGACGTTCGCCATTTTGGGTTCGCCATTGTTGGCGCTTTTTTTTGCCCTCTCACCCCAGACCAGCAGGTACATGGCAGCCAATCAGGAAGCTCTCCCCTGGACCACTCCCCTTCCCTATAAAAACCGAAGCCCTGCAGCGTTTTTTTCACTCTGCCTGTGTGTGCTGAAGAGATAGTGTAGGGAGAGAGCTGCTGCCTGTTAGTGATTTCAGGGACAGTTGAAAGTTTGCTGGCTAGTAATCGTTTTGATACTGCTCTGTTATTGGAGGGACAGAAGTCTGCAGGGGTTTGAGGGACATTTAAGCTTAGGTAGCTTTGCTGGCTAGTAATCTACCTTCTACTGCAGTGCTCTGTATGTAGCTGCAGTGGGCAGCTGTCCTGCTTCTGATCTCATCTGCTGACTGCTGCAATAACAGTAGTCCTTGTAAGGACTGCTTTTATTTATTTTTTTGTTCCAATACAGAGCAGTATCAAGCAGATTACTAGCCAGCAAACTTACTATCATCTGTCCCTGAAATCACTAACAGCTCTCCCCCTACACTATCTCTTCCAAGCACACACAGGCAGATTTTTCAGATACATTTTTGCCCTTGATCCCCCTCTGGCATGCCACTGTCCAGGTCGTTGCACCCTTTAAACAACTTTAAAATCATTTTTCTGGCCAGAAATGTCTTTTTTAGATGTTAAAGTTCGCCTTCCCATTGAAGTCTATGGGGTTCGCGAACCGTTCGCATTTTTGCGCATGTTCGCGAATATGTTCGCGAACTTTTTTTCCGACATTCGCTACATCCCTAATAGTAATATAATAAGATAGGTTTAAAAAAGACACCCATCAAGTTCAACCTTTTAAAAGAGAAGGGAAGCTACCAAGGCAGCTTATTACGAATAGATTAGCCACAATAGTGAAAGCTAGAATGCCATTTTTATTCTTTAGAATGCTTTACCATACCTGAGTAAACAGCTCTAGACCTTCAATAGTTAGATGACCTATCTGACACTCCAGATGATAAATGGGCTTTTTCTTTTTTTTTTTTTTTATTACTTGTGCATCCACTGGCTTAGTTAATTTTTAGTTCGTTTTTTGTTATTTTTCATGAATGATATAGTTTTGATACTATCATGTCATTGTCTCCTTTGCAACATATTTTCTTCATCTGCATAACATTTGTTGTCATTTTGATTTAATTTGTTTAATATGAAAATCAAATAAAATATTTTAAACAACAAACAGCTCTAGACACTGTCTCTGTTTGTTTAGGATTGCAGTCATATTAGTTTGCTGTGACATCCAGGCCTGGAATTTTGGAAAGGCCATCTAGGCCCGGGCCTATGGCAACTGGATTTTAGGGGGGCGGCATGCTGCCCAACCACACCCACATTGGTTCAAAAACACAGGTGATGCGCCAATTCCCATTGCTCCGGTCCAGATGATAAAAATATGCAGAAATAAAGGGGAGGGGACAGGGGTGACGAGCGACAGTGGGCCTAGGGGCGCCCACTATGTAAATCCAGCCCTGGTGACATCACTTCCTGTCAGAGTCTCTCCCTGCTCACTCATAGTTCTGGGCTTAGATTACAGCAGGAAG
This sequence comes from Xenopus petersii, assembly GCA_038501925.1. Taxonomy (NCBI): domain Eukaryota; kingdom Metazoa; phylum Chordata; class Amphibia; order Anura; family Pipidae; genus Xenopus; species Xenopus petersii. The sequence continues at coordinate 159,949,498 of CM076680.1, forward strand.
GGGTGAAGCGAGGGAGAGAGGAGAAAACTGAGCATGCTCAAGCCCAAGCCCTGGAGGTTTAAGCTGAAAACAGGAAGTCTGATACAGAAGCCCATGTATACACAATAGAAGGAAAGAAATGTGATGCTTCTTTTGACAGAGGACTCTGGTGTATTTATATAGACCTTTCTGATAAAGCTTACTTAATTTTAACCTTTTCCTCTCCTTTGTCTATATACGGTATAACAGCTAGCTGATCCAGAAGCACCTCCAGACTCCAATTTGCCTCAGAAATGGAAAAAATTCCTTCCAAAATGGAAATCGGACCAGTCCCTGGATCAAGTATGAGCTATCTTCCATAACCCTGTATTCCCTCACTTGTATCAGCCTGTACCACTGATTTAAGAATATAAATGGAAGATAAGTCCAACCTATATACAGGGAATAGCTGTGAGACTAACCAAACAGAACTGTTGTTCTGATGCTCTGGAACTAAATGTACATTGTAATTTGTGTGACAGCATTCTGTCTTTTTCTCTCACCATTTCAGCCCTGCAACTGTCGGCTCCTCCTGCCCCCCCCGCCAGCGTGCCGGAATCATTCATTCCCCCAAATGAAATGTTTGTTCGGATTGAATACTGGTTCCGTCAGCAACTCTCCTGCAGAGAAAATCCATATTTTATCGAATACATATGCAAACGCACGCCGGTCTGTGGCGCCTCGGATTTGCAGATGGCATCGTTGCTGTTCCTAATCTTCAAAAGGATTTGCTACATGCTGAAATAAAAAAAAAAAGCAATTTCGCCAGCGTTGCCCCTCACTTATCAGCGGCACAGCTGCAGCGACGCAGGGCGCAGTGATGGAGTGCCAGGGAAAATAAACTTGGATTTAATTTCGTCTTCAATGGATTCGCTAATGGAAGGATTAAGACACAGAATTTTAAGTGCTGTCTAATATAGAGTGACATTCATTTACTCAAGTTGTGTCCTGCAAAGATAGAAGCAAAAACATATTTATTGCTCCAAATTCCACTTCAATTTGGTTCAAGGAAAATTTGCTGTGGCCATGGATAAATAATGCGTCCTATAAAGCTGCCCCCTAAAATGTATTACCAAATTGTGGTTAGTAATGGAAAAAAACGATGGTGACATTGTTTTATGCACTATAAGCAGCAGTCCTGCCCTGCTTTATGGCAGCTGAGATTCTAGCTATCTGTATAACAGAACATTCTGTCCCAGTGGCTGCACAGATCCTATCTGATCCCCATTGTAAGCAGCAGTCCTGTCCTGCTTTATGGCAGCTGAGATTCTAGATATCTGTATAACAGAGCATTCTGTCCCAGTGGCTGCACAGATCCTATCTGATCCCCATTGTTAGCAGCAGTCCTGCCCTGCTTTATGGCTGTGATTCTAGATATCTGTATAACAGAGAATTCTGACAGAATATTGAGTTGTTGCAAAGGTCCCTGCCACCTCACCTGTGGGGACGCCCGCTGCCTCCTCTCTTCCCCACTGCTCTTTCTGCTGCTGAGCGCCGCTTCCGGGTTTGACGTGTGTGCCGCCGGTGCACGTCATTCTATTTGCATTGTCGCTCATGACGTCATCACGTGCAGTGCAAAATTATAATATTTAAAGGCACCATGCAAAATTCTCCCTGCCAAATGTAGGTCTATTTCCTGATAGTTCTTGGGTGTAATTCAAGCCTGAAGAGCGTGGTTAGCCTGGAAATTGGAGGTCGGGAGGGGGCCCCCAAGGCTCCAGTCAGACCCTATCTTTGATTCTTGTCTGTCCCTGACTTCTGCTAGTTCTCTGCCTTTACTGACCTTTGCCTATTACTGACAATTCACTCGGATCCCAACTTTGCACTGGGTCACTAAATGTTATAGACCTAGGCCTGTCCCTTGACTATGCTTCCCTTTTCCCCGTCCTTGCCTGCCCCGAACTCTCGCCTTGGTTCTCTCACTTTATGACCTGGGGCAGATTCACTGGGAATTTTCGCGAGTGTCAGCTTCGCACCACTTCACAAGGTGCAAATGAGTTACGAATATGCTAATTCACTAAAATGCAAAGTTTCATCCCGTGCGCCGAACGCTGGCGCATTTCATAGCGAAGATGCACTAGCGTTAATCTGCTATTGATCTTGCTCTTAGGTCAATTTGCATAAGGCAGGAATTCTAAAGTTGTATGGACGTCTTTATTATAAATGTTGCTGCAAATGCTTGAAGTTACCGGTTACCGGTGTCCAGGAGACCTTAATAAAGACAAGAGAGTACATATAATGCCCTACACATGAGCCCACTGTAAAATGAATGTTACATATGTTATGAATTGAATTGAAAAAGGAAAAGTCGCCAGCGTTCTAGGAACTTTAATGCATTTTCGGCTCACAGGATATGATGTAAGTGACAGGAGATTGAGGCAGATCTAGCTTCTTTTTAGCACTTCGCCTGGTCACTCTGGCGAAAGAGGAAACATTCAGTAAAATCCACACTTTAGTGAATTTGAGGAGAAACGATAGTTCACCAGAGCGAAAAGTCGCCTGGTGATAGAGTGTGAATGAATGCTAGCGATGGTCCTGTTCGCTAGCGAATTGCCGTCTGCGCCTGTTAGTGAGTAGGTGATGTCCCTGCGGGTGGCAATCCTGGCTAAAAGTCGCTAGCGTTAGCCACTTCTGTAGAATAAAAAAGCTCAAAAAGTACATCAAAATAGAACAAAAATATGTAAAAAGAGTACGAAAAAAGAAAGCAGCCATCATACCCCTCCGTCCTAAATATATATAATACTTTATTATTCCTGCTCTGATGTCTTAGTGCCTGTAAATCATTTTCATATAAACATACCTCCCAACTGTCCCATTGTCCCATTGTCGCGGGACGGTCCTGTTATTTTACAGCACAGCCCGCAGTCCCGGATTGTTACTGAAATGTCCTGATTTTCTCTGTAATCTCCTGCACTAAACAGCCGGAAAAAGATACAACGTTTCTAAAACTTAATTAACTTTTGGCAAAGAGCCCAGAATACGTGGCAGGTGCACTTGGATACTTTTGTAACAATTTAAGATAAGCAAAGAAGCAATTGTAACAATTTAAGATAAGTAGGTCTCTTGGGGAAACTGTGACTTGCAGCTTAAAGGGCAATTCACCTTCATTAGCAAAACTGTAATAACACATAAAAACCACAGAAAGGTGTTTAAACTTTCATAACCTGCCAAATTTTGTAAAAGGAACATGGTAACAAGGGGGTGTGGCCACAACAATGGGTGTGATCAAAACAATGGCGCACTACACGCGGCACAACTTTTTGTCTCTCTTTCTATTTCCAAAATGTTGGGAGGTATGTATAAAGGCCAAATAAACGTTCATGTTCGATTTCACCTTTGTATTATTAGATATAATAAGAGGCACAGGCACAAATATTAGAGTCCTGCAATGTGTCGGGTACACACAGCAATCCCTGGTTACCTGCAGAAATGGGTCTCAAAGTAGGATTCTTTGCCTCACTTGCCACCAACTCCTGCCTTTGGGTCACTTCACTTCTGGCCTTATGGGGGGGCCTGGGTAGCAGGTTGGATTGGGTCTGATCAGATTGTGGGTCCAGATGCAGGTTGGGAGAAGTCTATCCAATTGGACCCATACAGGTCTCTCCCATCTTTTAATGCACTTTTTTCTTTGCCAGTGCCAGACATAAATACATTGCTGTGTCAAACACTGCAAATACATGTGCTTGCAGAAATGAAAGCAGAGGAGGCATAATAGCCCTAAATTGGGTCTCTGTCCCAATATATCAGGTATTTATCAGTGCTACCAATCCCTATCTCTGTAGAGAAATGAGAGCAGAGCAGACAGTAACCCTTCCAACACTTTCCCTATCTTTTCCCTACAACCACCTGCACTGTTCTCCTTTGTCTCAGTCTATCCCTATAAACGATTCTGACCCGCATCAGACTTTCGGGTCCCCATCAGGGTGGGCAGTTAGTTGTCAGGGCCCCTGTGCTATACACGTTAAGTGCTCTTGGGAGGGACAGGACAGTTAATTGATTTAGAGCGATATTTATCAATGTGTATTCCTATCAATTCATGTCTGTCTTGGGCCACTACGTGCAGCAAATAAGCGGCAATATTGTTACAGTGAGGAGGAAATTGATTGCACTCGTAGAACTAGCAGTGATTTTCAGGTAGGAATTCCTCTGATGAATGGCGACTAAGGCACTATCCATCTCATTTTCCTTCCCTATCTCTAACAGTGGGACGCAGACGCTTCCGAATCCTCAATAAGTTACAGATGCAGAGAATGCCCTACAGGTAATGAGTTCCATCAAGCGCTGCGTGGAGCCAGGGGGGCACTGAGTGCAGTGGCGTAACTAGATATTACTGGGCCCCACAGCAAATTATTTTTCAGGCCCCCAAAATGTTTAGAGGTTGACTTGTTTCTCCAATATTTATTGAAATTGTATATGAATTAGGGCCTCATGGGGCCCCTATACCTCCTGGGCCCCCCTGCAGCCGCAGGGTCTGCTTCCTCTATAGTTACGCCCCTGACTGAGTGTAATGGATTAGGCAGAGCGCATGAATGAAATGCTGGCATGTTTGGGATGTGTCCCTGTTGTATCTACACGGGAAATAATGACTCCACTTCTGTACAGCAATAAGCACTGAGTCGACACGACTTGCATTTTATCCAAACTCTAATTATGAACTCATTGTCATCTTTATCATGATCATTTTCAGTCAATGTCATATCATTAAAGGGGAGATAAAGGCTGGCATATTAAAATGCCTCTTTTTCCTCTGCCAGTTCCTACAATGATCTAAGGCTGGCAGCCCAGGGGTTAATTAACTATGCAGGAGGCCTCGCCAACCTGACACCTCTTGTACAGGGAGCTGAGGGGGCCCAGCAATACACCACAATTACTCAAGTCTCTACCACCCGCATGCAAAGATGCAACATTACACCCCTGCAATTTCCCATTAAAAGACTGGAAGGCTCAGCACTGGATGTGGAAAACCGATTTTCTTTTCAGAAACACAAGTGTGTTGGCTTTAATAATTAATTCACTGGCTTTATCTGAGGGTTCAGGCTAGTAAGTCATTATTCATTGGTGTGTGTGTGGCTTTAAACAGGTCCTGGAACCTAGTAAACTAAAGTCTAACTAACCTAACTAAACTGAACTCAGCGCATTACAATGCTTACATTTCACTCTCAACTGGAATAGGAAAAACAGCATGCGGAGGCCTATTTATTAAAGGAGAACAAAACCCCCCATAGTGATAAATCCCCACTGGCCCCCCTCCCTGCTTCCCCCCTGCTAAGTGTTACCCCAGAATTGTGTCCCCTGTAGGATTACTGACCGCACATGCAGAGTTAGCGCAGCAGAGCTCACGGGCGACATCATTGGTGCTTTGGTAATCTTTGTAAAGTGAGCGGCGTATTGGCTTCCGGTTTGTTACAACTGCGCACGTGCCGGAAGTGATGGAAATTGCCGAAGGGAAAGAAAAAGACCCGAGGATTACTGGAGCGCTAGACGATGGCGCCCGTGAGCTCCGCTGCGCTAACTCTGCATGTGTGGTCAGAAATCCTACAGGGGACACAATTCTGGGGTAACACTGAGCAGGGGGGAGGGGGGCCTGTGGGGGGTTTAGTTCTCCTTTAAAGGTTGAATTTTACTGCTTTTAGAGGTTTTTGAAACCACGACTGAACTCACTTTCTCTAAAACCACTAATGGCGTGAAATGTCTTAAAAGATCCGAATAAACAAAAAAGTACTAATGAAAAACAAGCTGAATGATCTGAAAAAAAGAAGAATATTTCTAAAACTTCTTAAAAATTTGTGTTTTTCGGCCCATTCCTAGGGGACGAAAATCCAAAAATGTCCAAAAAAGTCTGAATGGATTTAAAACTTCCAATAGCATCAGCGCAGCTCCCGTTGACTTCTATAGGACCTCGACGACTTTTACCTGGCAAAGTTTTGTATTAGAAGTTTTCCTGGTTTATACACTTAATAAATCTCAAATTTTTAGAGCTTTAAAAAAATAAATAAATAGGAAAACCACAAATATATAAGAGATTTGTGGAAAAAATAGAAATACGATTGGCCCCATAGTGTGAAAGCTTCTCTGCATGTAACACATTTCATTCATTCAACATGTCCCCAGTACATAACGCTTGCCAAACCCTTGACAGTTCAATTCCCTTTATTTTTCTATTGCTGTTCTCTGTACAGGTATAGGATCCTTTATCGGAAAACCCATTATCCAGAAAGCTCCAAATTACAGAAATGCAATCTTCAATCGACTCAATTTTAATCGAATAATTAATATTTTTAAAATGTATTTCCTTTTTCCCTGTAATAATAAAACAGTAGCTTATACTTGATCCCAACTAAGATAAAATGAATCCTCATTAGAGGTAAAACAATCACATTGGGTTTATTTAATGTTTAGATTATTCTTAAGTAGACAATGTACGGAGATCCACATTATGGAAAGATCCCTTATCCAGAAAACCCCAGGTCCTGAGCATTCTGGATAATAAGTCCCATACCTGTATTTTTTTCGTATTCATTAATACTCATTTTATTTAATGTACCGTATATGGGGTCACTTTAGGTTCCAAAAATTGATAGTAGTTCCTACTATATCATACAAAGATCTCTGTTTAGCTCAATGGCAGCCTGGGAACCAGAAAATCATTTCAAAGGTCCTTATCCACCCTCTTGGGCCCCCATTGGACAGGCTCGTTCTTTAAATCTCAGTTGGGCCTTGGGTTCTCTTCAGTTCTACTGATTTGAATCAGAGTCACAGCCAATGAGGATCGGCCTTCATACAGGCTCCAGCAACTTTGTCACATATTATATACACATATTATACATTAGAGAAATAGATTGGAAATAAATGTCTGGTTAAAGTCGCTTTTTGATATGTTAATTCTGGGATCCCGACTATAAAGTCCGATTCCCCATTAAATACAATTAATGAGGAAAAGGCTCAGAGTGAGAGTTAAGGCATTTTTATTCCTGCCGCTACACGGGTAAGTGATTTCTTAATCCTCCCAGATAAAACACTGCCTCACGCACACCAAGCAATATATTTATGTAAATTGAATCAGAGTCTCCATATGGTCATTAAAATAAAGCAATTCCACAATACAAAGAACATCACCGCACGTAATTAGAAAGTCAACAAAGCCTAATGTCTTCTGCGCTACCTTCCCTCCGTGGAAAAGCAACGCGCTGACTATCTGACTGTTGAGTTGAAAACAAGGTTTTTTTTTTTTAATTGAAATAATTATTGCCTGGGAAAAGCGGCTTCAGCACAAACACCTATTCCTTTGTTACTGCTTAATAGTATTTGCATTATAAGGAAGATTTCTCCCACTTGCTCATTGGGGTCTCTGGGAAGGAACCTGAGGTTTGATAAATGAATGAACAGCCTCTACTCACATCTACATCTGCCAAACCGTAAGCAAAATTCCATTTATATTATACCTTCACATTGAAATGAGCGCATTATAGGGAAATACCAGTGCTGCGATTTCTATATTGTATTGTTTACAGGGGGCAGATCCTGCTAAATTGTGCTATGTTGCCATATTTTCAGTGTTACAGAACATCTGATATAATTACTGATTTTGCCTCCATTTCCCAAATTATATCTGGTCACAGACCTGCTACGCCATGCCCTTTTCTAGATTCCTGTTAAAGAATTATAACAAAATGGGAGGGCTATGAAAGTAGTCCCAGTCAGCCTGAGATCTCTCTGTGCAAATTATGAACCACATTAGGGGCTGCGTCCCTACTGAATTCTGCTTCGTATAGGGGAATACCTATTGTTAAGATATTATAACACAAGAGGTGGGCTATAGAAGTTGATACAAAAGCTTGAGAATATTGGCTTCCAATGAATTTCATATCCAATCCAAAAATATTTGAAAATTTACCGCAAAGCCTGTAAATATCTTGCATCTATTTTTAATATATATATAGAGTATATGCAATAATGATATGATATGAAAATATGATTTCTAATTTCTAGACTTGTTTTGGAAACTCCGGTGACGTTTCCAGTATGTGGCCCAAAAATCAGCGCCTGATTGAAGCAAATGCAGCTGGAATTCGTTGCATTATAGGCAAATAAACATGGAAAATTAGTTATATTGATATTAGTTATTTAGCTTTGAAACCCATTCAAAGTACAATAACATATTTCCATTACAATTTAAAGAATGATGAAATTTCCCTTAAATCCTCCTGGATGAAATGCAGGTCCTGACTTGTGGTTATGTCTCTGTTTACTCTTTGGCAGGGGCCTCTGGTATGGAGATCCAAATTATGGAAAGACTCCTTATCTGGAAATCTCCAGGTCCCAAGCATTCTGGGTAACAGGCCACATACCTATAATATGACAGCTACTACAAGGGAACAATTGATGGCATGGAATGGATTTTTGGACTAATTTCATTGCTAAAGAGTTCACTGTCCTACTTGATTCTGTTCCATGTCTCTTCATACGTCTAGAATGTCCAGTTTGTTCAGTTTTGCTCATTTATAATTTCTATGGCAAATCTAAGAACACCCTGTATCTCCTGCATGATAAAATTATGTAGATGAAGAAAGTGACAGGCAATTTCCCCGCCACCACGTCGTGTTTCAGCCCAGCAAGTCATATTCACTGATGCTAGCTCCAATACGGTTCAAGACATTCGTTGGGGTGGCCAAAAGACAATCCCTTTGTCCCTCTCCCGATGGACCTCTGAAAAGGTCCCAGCAATAAAGTGCTCCCTAGTAGAGTTTAGGGGGGGAAGGAACCCAATTGCCACACATCCCCCCCAGATACGTGAATTTGACCCGGAGGCCGAAGTGCAAGTGTAGAAATAAGTGTTAAAGAATAAATAACAATAAAAATTCATAAAAAAATGCGGCTGCGTGCAAACCCAGCATATTGGCCAGATTTTAAAGATTGCCATATAAATGGGTTGGGGTTTGGGGCATTTAAACAAAATAGTACACTACATGCATGGGACCTAAATGATAATGGTAGTTGGGTGGAACAATACAGCTTGTACTTGGGGAGACTAAACCAATTCGGCTGCAGTATTCTTAGACAAGAGAATAGGAAGTCTAGGGCATAATTGTAAGGGCCTCAAGTTCTATAGCCCAATTTTTCAATAGGAAACTACATGTTTAATTCAGTATAGTAGAGCCAGGCAGCTGCTTGGCAACCGTGCAAGTTTTAATGCACAACATCATTACGAAGACGCAATGGTAAGTGACACGGCTTTCATCATCACACAAGGGGGCATGACATAATGATCTGCATAACATCTGCGCGGCCAGGCTCCTACAGAAATTCCCAAGGTAAACCAAGAAAGCCGGAGCAAATGAAACATTCCCCGTACATTACCATAAATGTTCAGTTCCACTTACTCTGATGAAAAGAAAAGCTGCAATATAACTCAATGGGTGCTTGGCATGAAGGGTTTGCCAAAAAAGCACAGGACAGATAAGCAAAGCCATTTATTGGATAACACTAGGAACGAGATGAACACATTAGCAGTAATGTAACAGGAAAGCTCTAGGGTTAATTAACAGAATGATTAATAGCTTGGCTACAGTAACAGATGCCATGGGTTGACCCGTTGCATTTGTCATCTCTCCGATTTTAAGCTCTGCATCTTATTCACATGGATTAAAGCTCCATTTGTGCAGAAGTCTAGAAAGCCAACCTGATGGAGAGACTAGTCCTGTCCCCTGCAACTCTCTGTAATAAGGATACTTTTTTCATATATAATCCCGAGAGTGATCCTGGTTACATAATACTGCCTTTCTACGTCAGGCTTACATAATATGTGAACAGGTGGTTACCTAGTTGAAGTGTTTGCACGCAGATGCACACTCAGGTGAAAACCTTTTATTTCTATTAAAAATTAATTTGTAGAGTGTGACAAGAGCAGTCAACTGGACTCAACATGCAGAGACACATTGTACTGGGTGCTCTTTTTGTTTCTTCCTTTAAACTGGAAATTCCGTAAAACACTTTCTCCCACTGGATAATTCAAGGCGTATGTGAAACAAGTCTTTAAAAATACATGCAGTGCTTTAGTCTGTCTCTCCCTTGCTACCCTGATAGGAAAGAAGAATGTTCATGCTTTCTTGCAATCCCAAGCACAGAAAAAAAGTTGATAATGACCTCCTGCAGCCCCAAGCAGTGAAGGGAGAGACTTATTCCTTCTTATTCCCAAGCAGAGGAAGAAGAGGCTAATGACTTTCTAGAGCTGCAAGCAGAGAAAGAAGAGGCTAATGACTTCATAGAGCCCCAAGCAGAGGAAGGATAAACAAAAAAAATTCTGTAGTCCCAAGAAAGAAGAGGATAATGAATACCCCATCAGAGGAAGAATAAGCTAATGTATTCCTGAAACTCCAAGCAGAGGAAGAAGCGGTGAATGACTTTCTATAGTCCCAAGCACAAAAATAAAAGGAAAATGGCTTCCTTCAGCCCAAAACAAAGGAATAAGAGACTAATGCTTTCCTGCAGTCTCAAACAGGAAGGAGAGGCTAATGATTTTTTGTATTCCCAAGAAAGAAGAGGCTAATTGCTTTCTGTATCCCTAAACAGAGATAGAAGAGGCCTTCCTGTAGTGCCAAGCAGAAAATAAGAGGCTAATGAATTCTTGCAGCCAAAACCAAATGAAGACGGGCTAGTGCCTTCTGCAGCCCCAAGCAGAGGAAGAAGTTTATAAAATTTTGTAGTCCCAAGAAAAAAGGGGCTAATGACTTTCTGTAACCCTAAGCAGAAATAGAAGAGGTCTTCCTGTAGCCCCAAGCAGGGAATAAGAGGTTAATGAATTCCGATGCGAAAGAAAAGCAGAGAAAGAAAAGGCTGAGGACTTCATAGAGCCCCACACACAGAGAGAGAAGAGGCTAATGCTTTCCTGCAGCCCAAAGCAGAGGAAGAAGAGGATAATGATTTTCTAGAGCTTCAAGCTGAAAAAGAAAAGGCTGGTGAATTTATAGAGCCCCAATCAGAGGAAGAAGAGGTTAATGACTTCCTACAGCCCAAAGAAAAGGAAGAAGATGCTGGTGCATTCCTGCAGTAGAAGAGGCTAATGATTTTCTGTAGTTCCAAGAAAGGAGAGAGTAATGGCTTTTTGAAACCCTAAGCAGAGATAGAAGAGGTCTTTCTGTAGCACCAAGCACAGAATAAGAGGCTATGGAAGTCCTGTAGGGTCACGCAGAGGAAAAGCGGCAAATGTATTTCTAAAGTCCTAAGAAGAGAAATAAGAGGCTAGATATTTATAAATCTATTTAACTATAAATATAACATGTATCAGTGGTGGTTCTAGGAAGAGTGTAGTCCTCCCTCCAGTCTATTGTGGCAAATAGATGGGTAAACCCTAAGATTTGTTTGCTGTGTGTGGAGCTAACCAGCAAAGCTTTGGCGTATGCACTGTATACTTGTTGTAAATCAATGGCTTGCCTGGTCATATACTTGTTCTATTTTGGGGTGAGCGCTCCCACAGGCTCAGAACTTTATCTGTTGGCATGGGAAAACCTATAACTATAACCAGGATAACCTAAAATATGGGGATTATTGTAATCAACTGGATACAGTTTGGTGGTATGGCCTAGCTTTACCAATGTTATGTAACATATCTAATTCCAGTTGGAGGAATGCTTTGTGTGTAGGAGGGATGCCTCAATTCCAATTCCCCCATTATATGGAGACCCCGGCCTTTCTCTATTGCCTGGGCTTCCCTATTCTATAATTTCAATGTTGGGCCAACACCCTCCCTTGAGTGTTATAGAAGATTCAAGATATATGAGATGGATATATTTCTCTACTACAGGTCATAGAGCTGTGTATGAGATTAAGGATTAAAAGATATGAGCAGCTGTATTTTCTGAAGAACTGATGGTGCTATAAAGCTAAAAGGGCAGAGATGGCTAAAGTCCAATCAGCAGGTTATGAAGCCACGCATGATAGACTTTGTGCAGAGATAAGAGACATGGCAGTTATGCTGCAGGCAAAGTCTCTGCTGTACTCAGTGAAAACATGAAGCAAAAAACAAGAAGAAAACTCAAATAGTAAAAGTCAGCTTTCATATAATGCAAGGTACAAAACAAGGATGAATATGAATCTGAAGATGTCTCATTCCACTCTCCAGTTCTGCTTGTTTTCCATATTATCGACGACCATAATAAATACATGCCAAGGGCTTCTTCTGATGGGCTTCCCTTGAGAGTAGAAGAAATTTTTTACATTTTGCAGATACAGTTTCAAGAAAGAGTTGAATGCCGTTTTAGCAAGGTTACTGGTACTGAAGACTTCTTATACCCTCAAATGTTATAGATTGTGTTCAGTACAGGGATATCTCTTCTATCTTAAGTTTATGGTATCTCTCTGTACAGGCTATGAGGAAACATAGGGGGCTGTTCCTGCTGAATTGGAACAATGACAGTGGTACATGATATCATACAAGCTATAAAAACCTGTTATGAAGAGTTCTTTTTACAGCATCATTGAGCGATGTTAGACCCCATCCCATTATAACACTCATGGGATAAAAAGCAAAGCTGGTGGAACCTATGAAGATGATATACTGTATAGTTTCCCTAGAAAAATATATATATATATATATATATATATATATATATATTTCGAAAAAATGATGATGCACACCAGGATTTGTCAAAAAAAGGTTAAAACTCCATTTTTATTAGATTACATTAAAAAAGAGCTGGACCAGACAAATCCTGGTGTGCATCATCATTTTTTCGAAATATGCAATTTGCCATGGAGGGTAGCACCCAGGTTCTTCACTTTAACGGTGTGCGTTAGGAACTTTTTGTTTTGTATATATATATAAACACACGTATGGGATCTGGTATCCGGACACCCATTATCAATAGAGCTCCAAATTACTGAAAGGCCATCATGCATAGACTCCATTTTATCCAAATAATCCAAATTATTTATAATTATTATAAACAGAAATTATTTCCTTTTTCTCTGTAATAATAAAACAGTAACTTGTACATGATCCAAACTAAGATACAATTAATCCTTCTTGGAAGCAGAACCAACCTATTGGGTTTATCTAATGTTTCTATTATTTTCTAGTAGACGTAACGTATGAAGATCCAGGTTGTGGAAAGATCTGTTATCTGGAAAACCCCAGGTCCTGAGTAGTGATGGGTGAATTTATTCACCAGGCATGGATTCACGGCGAATTTCCACATTTTGCCACTTGTGAATTGTTTCGTGAAAAAAAAAAAATTGCTGCGACAAAAAAGTCGCTCGTTGCGCGACAGTGTAAAACAGAGAAAGTTGGGAATTTGTGGAATCAATGTGTTTTTTCAGCTATAACCATTAGGTCACCTGTTGTTTTGGTTGCAAAACAAAGTTTAAAATACATTTATTATTAAGTCATTTCTGTCCCCATTTCCCAATTAGCCATAGGTATTAGAGTTCATACAAACTCCTTGAAAGAATATACTGTAGGTTGCTTTGGGTTCCATGTTTAGTTTAATAATTTAATATTTCTTTATAAAGTAGGGAGCTATTTGGAAATTTGAGGCACAAGAATTCCTATGCAGTTGCTCACTGTGCATAATTGTGTCCTTTCAATAATACTCTTAGATAATGATGGATCTGCAGATAAGGGAAGTAATCTTTTTTGGGGGATCATATTGTGCAGTTATGGATTCACATTTCTTAATGCCTTGCAGACCCCAAAAATGATCTACATATTGTGACTGTACCACCATTGGAAATCCTGTGCCTGTAATCCTGGGATGAAATTGGAATTCCTACAAATAGGCAATTCTGGACAAAGAGGCGACGCTAAGGCGAGTTCATCTGATTTTTATGTTTTCATTAAATGTTTAAAAATCTTTTGGAGATTTCTGTGCAAGAATGGAAAAGCTTTTTCATTTTCTATATCTTTATCATTACAGAATCCAGACTACCTTAACCGAAGGGTTATACTTGCTTGCAAGGCATTTTATCATCTTGTAATTGAAATTCTAATTAGTGGATGGAATGTATAATAATTGGAGAAGACTGCGTTAGACACATAATAGGATAATGCTCAAGTAACACACAGACATCCAAGTGTAAATAAAATATATTAATTCTCTGTAATTATTGTAAATCGTAGGATGTTTTCCTTTGTTGTATTTATATGTTTATATACAGACATATATATTGATTTATATTTTCAGTCCTAGCCCATGAGAAAGCTAAAGCTCTTTCTCTCTCTTCTAAATGGTATAATTAATAAAATGGCATTGTTAATATATAGCGAATAATGTACCTCTACTGTAATTTATAAGGATATAAGAATAAGAAGTCATTGAGCAGTTCTGTGACCATATAAAGACACAAGGCCGAAGGCTGAGTTATACAGGGAACTCTGAGTATCACTCATGTATTATAAGGGATAATGTACCCCCTACTGTAAATGATAAGGATATTAGAAGTCACTGAGGGGTTGTTCTGTGACCATATAAAGGCACAAGGCTGCAGGCTGAGTTATACAGGGAACTCTGAGTATCACTCATGTATTATAAGGGATAATGTACCCCCTACTGTAAATGATAAGGATATTAGAAGTCACTGAGGGTTGTTCTGTGACCATATAAAGGCACAAGGCTGCAGGCTGAGTTATACAGGGAACTCTGAGTATCACTTAAGTATTTTAAGGGATAAGGTACCCCCTACTGTAAATGATAAGAATATTAGAAGTCACTGAGGAGTCCCACAACTCACAGCCAGGTTGCAAGTCAAGTACATATATATATATATATATATATATATATATATATATATTTAAATTTAAATTTAATCTCTAAGATGATTTTTATGTAGGGTTGCCACCCGGCCAAGGCCAGGGCTGGTATAAAAAATGTAGTTGCTGTTAAATTTGCAATACCCTTAAAAAAAGCCCTTGGCCCTCCCCCAATTCACTCAAAACGTAGCTTTTTTCGGCCTTCTGGCCATCTCACGATGTGGCTCCGTCCCTTTTTGCATCACGGTGCGTGGCCTCTCCCCTTTGCATCGCAGCCTGCCCCTTTTGTCCCCCCCCCCCACCGGCCGGTAAAACCTTTCAGATAAGGTGGCAATTCTACTTCTATTAGTTAACGTTAACAAAAATGGAGGCTGGAGTGACTTTTAGCTGGAGGGAAATTTTCAGCTGAAACATTGTTTTTATGGTACACTTAGGGGCCGATCCACTAACTTCGAGTGAAGGATTCGAAGTAAAAAAACTTAGAAATTCGAAGTGTTTTTTGGGCTACTACGACCATCGAATGGGCTACTTAGACCTTCGACTACGACTTCGAATCGAAGGATTTGAACTATAAATCGTTCGACTATTCGACCATTCGATAATCGAAGTACTGTCTCTTTAAAAAAAACTTCGACCCCCTAGTTCGCCATCTAAAACCTACTGAACTCAACGTTAGTCTATGGGGAAGGTCCCCATAGGCTTTCCTAAGTTTTTTTGATCGAAGGATATTCCTTCGATCGTTGGATTAAAATCCTTCGAATATCGAAGTTAAAGGATTTAGCGCAGATAGTACGATCGAACGATCGTTCCATCGAAGGAATAATCCTTTGATCGTTTGATCGTACTATCTGCGCTAAATCCTTCGACTTCGATATTCGAAGTCGAAGGATTTTAATTCCCAGTCGAATATCGAGGGTTAATTAACCCTCTATATTCGACCCTTAGTGAATCGGCCCCTAGTCAGTATTAGCAGTGCAGAGAATAGCAAAGACAAATACTGCTTTCAATAGCAATTAAATTTACTAATAACTTTACAATCTGGAATCAAAATATACTGGAAAGTTGCTCAAAATTAAATTTGCATTCATAAAAATTGTATGACAACAAAAGCAGGAAAATAATCAAACACCAAGGATATGTCTCAGATTATGTATACAGGTATGTGGGACACAGAACCAGCTAATCACTATGTGGATATGTTTTCCCTTTCTTATATTTCCAACACCTTTCATACTTATTAAATCCACTGTTAAATGTAATTGAATATGATTGAACAGCAAGAAAATGATTGCAGAATATTTTTCCTTTTCCTCTGACAAATCTAATCTTTCACAGAACACGATCGGCACAAAAAAGAGCAACATCATTAGTTTTATCTCAGAATGTGTTTATTATAAAGAAACACTGAGATCAGATTATTAGCACCCCAGCAATCAGTACCTTGCACATAATTTGATTCTAACATGCTGACGTGTCACTTTTTCTGTTTGTGGCGCTCTTCCCCCGTAAAAGAATTCTACATTTTATTTTAAAATAATTTAATATTTCTTATTAAAGGGAAACGAACATCATTCATTGCCCCTAGTAAAGTTCTAAGGAATCCCTTAGCCAAACTTGTTAAATCAGTCTTAGTAATGTAGGGGTCATACAGTTTTGCCTAACTGCTAGATGATCCAGAAGCCACCTGAAGCCTCTCCAATTGGCAAATCTCTTTCTGGAGTTTTCTAATGTATCTCCCAGTACAACCACTTCAGAGTGAGAGAGAAAGGGAACTCCACAGCTTCACAGTTCTCAATGTAAAATTAACGATGAGAAGCTATATGAGTAAAGTGATGAACTATCCAAACAGAAGGTTAGGCTTAACATTCTCCAGGGATGCTTCCTGGGTACCAAAGCCTTGTGCAGTTGAAAATACTGAAGCTACTGCTCAATATCTCCCTCTACAGCTTATTTTACAGTTTGACTTGCCTGTTGCCTTCCCATGTAAGTCAAACTGAAAGGTAAGTGCTAGAAGCACTAATTTTATTTCAGATATTAAACCTATTTGGTCTGGGATTGTAGATATTTTTTAAGCTGAACTGGAGTCCTGGCAATGACATTGCAGGGGCCATTATAAAATGTTTGTGTTATGAATTCTGTCTGGCCTCATCCAGTCCACATTATGTTTCCAGCCTTTCCACTATTTATAAATGGTCCCATCCCAGGTTCCTAGTGTATCACTAGCCTTAAAGGGCAATTAAAGCTTAACTAGTAAGGCAGCTAAATAGGGCAGACATGTTGTATATTATGTTTTGGGCATTGGTACCAGCCCAAGCAACCACAGCCCTTTAGCAGTAAAGATCTGTGTCTCCAAAGATGCCCCAGTAGCTCCCCATCTTCTTTTCTGCTGATTCACTGCACATGCTCTGTGCTGCTGTCACTTACTGAGCCCTGTAGTATCAGCTTCTCAACAGCTGCTCAGAGCCCACTGAGCATGTGTTTGACACTGTCTCACAGACACTCCTAACAAAATCCAAGATGGGAAACTCATGTGACAGCTTTGAAAGCCTGGATCTACTCTCTACTATAGAGATGCTGAACCTTTAGGCTGGTTCAATAAGTCCAATATATAAAATATGGCTAGCCATATTCTCATTAAGGTTTTAGGCCTCCTTTAAGGTTTTTAAAACCCTTCTTGTCCGCTCTGAGCTTAACAGTTTGTAAGTTGCCAATGATAACCGAACAAGAGAAGGGGTTTCTATATTGCCCCTATATATATATATATATATATATATATATATATATATATATATACATATATATATATATATATTATATATATATATATATATATAAATATTTATATATATATATATATATATATATATATATATAAAAAAATATATATATATATATTTTTTTGTGTAAGTAGAAATAAACCGGATGCATAATTGGATCCCATTGAAACAAAGTACCTTATAGTTTGCTGAGTTTTTTAGATGAATCAGAGTATAATTTTTTTCAAATGTCATCTATGTGAGTCCTACCAGTACATATACTCTCTAGTTACAATACCAATATGCAGATCATAGTCTAATAGGGATGAAAGGGTTTGAAAGTTGCTGTTCTAGACTTTCCTGGAAAACCAACCCAAAGATCAGTTAGGGTAAAAGCTGTGGATAGACATTATTTGCGGGTTTGAAACTACAGAACAACGATTTATAAAGAGCTAATCTTGTTATAAGGCAAGGCGAGCCTCTGGTCAGCTGTTGGACCTCAAAGATGGGCTTCTACCCCCAAAGTACTGACATCGCCACAGTTATGCTGTCTGTGGGAATCAAGGTGAAGCTCCTTTGTCTGAAAGAGGAACGTGAATAAGTTTAGTGTTTGTCTTTAAAGCTTAATGATGATTTATATTTATTTGGTGACTCTTTCAAAGTTGTATATGAGGGAATCCCTGTGCTTAAATCTGTTACAAATTCTATTTGTTAAATGTTCTACTTTGCAGTATTATTTTATTTGAAAAGTGGCTAAAGCTTAATAGGTTTGGTGAGTTTTCCCTTTAATTAGACATAAAAAAAACCAAAGAGCGCAAGTGAAAAGGGCGAGCAATACAAGAACAAAAATTACTTTTGTCTCTAACATAATTGATCTCAACTTTCTTTCTTTGTGGGGAGCCCAGAGAGGAAAAACAACAACGAAAGAAAGTTTTGCTCAGTTTATTTTATAATCTCTCAAAGTGCCAATGGATTACGGCTCTGCCACTCCGTTTCCAAGTGGGAAATCTAACAGGAAAACGTATGAGAAAAGAAATAGAACAACAGTCTCTGATCAACTGAATGTAGAAGGATTATATTAGATCTCCATCAGAAACGCTCCCCAAGCATCTCCTAGTCAATTGGAGTCACCTAAAACCTGTTACTTTGTAAAACACAGAAGGAGACAATGGCACTCTATAAATAATAACAACGATGACTGTTCAGTAATAAATCTCTAAAGAAAAACAAAGTCAGAGGCCAAAACCATCTCTCACCGTCATTTGATGAATCTACGGGGTTAAATAGCTCCATTTTTACACAATTTTTTTAATGAAATAGTTTTTCAGGGGAAGAACTCGTCCTCTACCTCCCTATTCAATTTAAGATTAGGTAGCAGTTTATTATATCTCTCTTCCTATAGACCCACTTCAACTATAAATCAAGATATTACAATACGTACTAAAATCTTAATGCCCACATCATATCCTCTCAGCAAAATGGTTTTATTAAAAACAGATTGGGATTCAAGAACTCTGTTATAGGTAATCCTTTTGCTTCTTTGTATTGATGCAGCAAAGTCATTCAATCATCTTACATTGTATCACTTAAACTCAAAACTAAAAAAAAGTATTAGCAGCATGAGAAATCAAGGGAGAAATATCAATATATATCATATTAAAGTTTCTATTTTCAATCTACAAAACCCCCTAAAATGAATTCAAAGCCATATTCAGTTCACTAAAGGACTATAACCATTTTTGAGGATACAAAATGAATTTTGGTAAAATTGAGACCGTGAATGTTTTTGTAATTTCCAAAATTTCCAAAAAAAAAATATATTGAGGGATTATTTCCCCCTTCCCAAATCTAAAACCTAATCATCAGACAATCTACAAAACCCCCTAAAATGAATTTGAAGCAATATTCAGTTCACTAAAGGACTATAACCATTTTTGAGGATACAAAATGAATTTTGGTAAAATTGAGACCGTGATTGTTTTTGTAATTTACACAATTTACAAATTTTTTTTATTGAGGGGTTATTTTCCCCCCCAAATCTAAAACATAACCATCAGACAATCTACAAAACCCCCTAAAATTAATTTGAAGCAATATTCAGTTCACTAAAGGACTATAACCATTTTTGAGGATTAATAATTAATTTTGGTAAAATTGAGACGTGAATGTTTTTGTAATTTAAAAAATTTACAAAAAAAAAAATTTATTGAAGGAATAATTTCCCCCCCCAATCTAAAACATAATCATCAGACAATCTACAAAACCCCCTAAAAGGAATGTGAAGCAATATTCAATATTCATAACATAATCATCAGACAATCTAAAAAACCCCCTAAAAGGAATGTGAAGCAATATTCAGTTCACTAAAGGACTATAACCATTTTTGAGGATGCAAAATGAATTTTGGTAAAATTGAGACCATGAATGTTTTTGTAATTTCCAAAATTTACAAAAAAAAAATATATTGAGGGATTATTTCTCCCCCCAATCTAAAACATAATCATCAGACAATCTACAAAACCCCCTAAAATTAATTTGAAGCAATATTCAGTTCAATAAAGGACTATAACCATTTTTGAGGATACAAAATTAATTTTGGTAAAATTGAGACCGTGAATGTTTTTGTAATTTCCAAAATTTCCAAAAAAAAAAATATTGAGGGGTTATTTCCCCCTCCCCAAATCTAAAACCTAATCATCAGACAATCTACAAAACCCCCTAAAATGAATTTGAAGCAATATTCAGTTCACTAAAGGACTATAACCATTTTTGAGTATACAAAATAAATTTTGGTAAAATTGAGACTGTGATTGTTTTTGTAATTTACACAATTTACAAAAAATTTTTTATTGAGGGGTTATTTCCCCCCCAAATCTAAAACATAATCATCAGACAATCTACAAAACCCCCTAAAATGAATTTGAAGCAATATTCAGTTCACTAAAGGACTATAAGCATTTTTGAGGATACAAAATTAATTTTGGTAAAATTGAGACTGTGAATGTTTTTGTAATTTCCAAAATTTCCAAAAAAAAAAAATATTGAGGGGTTATTTCCCCCTCCCCAAATCTAAAACCTAATCATCAGACAATCTACAAAACCCCCTAAAATGAATTTGAAGCAATATTCAGTTCACTAAAGGACTATAACCATTTTTGAGGATACAAAATAAATTTTGGTAAAATTGAGACCGTGATTGTTTTTGTAATTTACACAATTTACAAAAAATTTTTTATTGAGGGGTTATTTTCCCCCCCAAATATAAAACATAATCATCAGACAATCTACAAAACCCCCTAAAATGAATTTGAAGCAATATTCAGTTCACTAAAGGACTATAACCATTTTTGAGGATACAAAATAAATTTTGGTAAAATTGAGACGTGAATGTTTTTGTAATTTAAAAAATTTACAAAAAAAATATATTGAGGTGTTATTTTCCCCCCCAAATCTAAAACATAATCATCAGACAATCTACAAAACCCCCTAAAATGAATTTGAAGCAAGATTCAGTTCACTAAAGGATTAGAACCATTTTTGAGGATACAAAATGAATTTTGGTAAAATTTAGACCGTGATTGTTTTTTTAATTTACACAATTTACAAATTTTTTTTTATTGAGGGGTTATTTTCACCCCCAAATTTAAAACATAATCATCAGACAATCTACAAAACCCCCTAAAATGAATTTGAAGCAATATTCAGTTCAATAAAGGACTATAACCATTTTTGAGGATACAAAATGAATTTTGGTAAAATTCAGACGTGAATGTTTTTGTTATTTAAAAAATTTACAAAAAAAAAAATATATTGAGGGGTTATTTTCCCCCCCAAATCTAAAACATAATCATCAGACAATCTACAAAAACCCCTAAAATGAATTTGAAGCAAGATTCAGTTCACTAAAGGACTATAACCATTTTTGAGGATACAAAATTAATTTTGGTAAAATTCAGACAGTGAATTTACAAAAAAAATATATTGAGGGGTTATTTTCCTCCCCAAATCTAAAACATAATCAGACTTTATTGCTTGTAGTTCGATTTCACTTCAGTCATCAATGAAACCATCTTTTTATGTCTCAGTTGGGGTAATTCTCTATTACATTTCTTAAGATATTCCCAAAATTAAAATATCCTATGATTATTCATATGTCTGTTTAAGCATAAAAATATTAGGGGTTTGGAAATATGTTGTATTTGTATCATTATAGATTCAGTTTGTACTTACCAACAATTATTTTATTATCGCAGATGTACTACCCAGAAGACTCATTTCGCTCCATTAAACAGTATTTGTCATAATTCTTCAGTGAATTTTCTCATTGGTGCTTTTATAAAAATGAAAACCTGCGGCTGAGAAAAATATTTACATGGAGTTTATAAGAGAGGGTTACTCATGAGTGGTTTTAAGAACCGAATGCCCAAACCCAGAGGCTTGAGCATTAAGAAATCAGCCCCTAGTTATATTTATAATTATACCTATGGTTTATCTTTGTCTTCTGGGGTTTATAAGCTAGAGCACTGAGGTATAATGCAATCATTTATTTTGAAAATTCACTAAAACATTTAAAATGAAGACATCTCGCTCATTGTTCCTCTGGCCCCACAATGACTGCCTACCCAAGCAAGTTCAAATCCATTGCTCTGAAACCAACATTTGCCTTTAGACCAACTGAAAGCACCCAATTCCTTTTTAGTTCCACACAATACTTCCCTTTATTTGAATAAACGTTTCATTCGTTTTCACATTCTATAAGAGTCTTTGCCTTCGGGGATTCTTCCTTTTCTTCTATTCCTCAGCAATGTACTTACAAACGCCAAAAATGTTCTTCAGTTTAATTTCATTTTCATTTAAAGGGGAACTATCGCAAAACTGACAATTTAATATGTTTCAGCATACTAAAGTAAGAAGTTTTCTAAATATAATCAATTAAATATTCTGTACTTGTTCTGAAATAATCAAGTTTATCTTCACTATCCCTCTCTCAGCATCTGTTTCTCTTCATTCTGTCTTCATGCAGCAGTTGGGTGTCAGATAATCATTGACTGTTTGATCCAATATATCTCTATATATATATATATATATATATATATATATATATATATATATAGGGGGGCTCCTTTTGCCTAGAAGATGTATTAGAGCTCACTCTATTCAAATCACCGGGCATCATGTCTCTCTACATGCAGAATTTGTGCAAAAGGCAGTTATTTTGTTAGATTTTGTTTGTACTGGAATCAGTTATATGAGTGAGCTCTAATACATCTGCTAGGAAAGGAGCCCCCCTATAAGATATATTGGATCTAACTGTCAATGAATATCTGACACCCAACTGCTGCAAGAAGACAGGATTTTATTTTTCTCTGTAATAATAAAACAGTAGCTTGTACTTGATCCTAACTAAGATATAATTAATCCTTCTTGGAAGCAGAACCAGCCTATTGGGTTTATTTAATGTTTATATGATTTTCTAGGAGATGGAAGGTGTGGGATCCATTATCCAGAAACCTGTTCCAGAATGCTTCAAATTACATAAAGACCATCACCAATGGACTCCATTATAAGCAAATAATTCTAAATTTCAAAAATGATTTCATTTTTCTCTGTAATAATAAAACAGTAACTTGAATTTAATCCTAAGGAAGATAAATTAATCCTTACTGGGACAAAACAATCCTGTTGGGTTTATTTAATGTTTAAAGGATTTTTTATTGTTTGAAAAGATCTCTTATCTGGAAAACCCCAGTTCCTGAGCCTGCTGGATAACATGTCGCACACCTGTGTTTTGAACTCTGTTTCATTCAGAAGTACATATGTGCTTTTTATCCCTGAGCTGCTTACTAGAGGAGCATAGGTAATGTTTTCTACCTTAAAGTGGACCTGTCACCCAGGCATACAAAGCTGTATAATAAAAGTCCTTTTCAAATTAAACATGAAATCCAAATTCTTTTTTTTATTAAAGCATTCATAGCTGTTGTAAACTCATTTAAAAATCTCAGCTGTCAATCAAATATTGCCTGCCCCTCCTATATGCATAGAGGCGGAGCAAGCAATTACTTTCAATTTCCATTCATCACTTCCTAGATGTCACTGCTCTCCCCACATTCCCCAGTTCTCATAACTATTTAATTGTGTAGCCAGGGCATGGGGATGGACATCAGGTCCCCCATTCTGGTGCACAAACAGGATTCTGAGATGATGCAAGGCTTGTCTTAATAACACTGTCCTTCTTGCTATAATTATGAATTCCCAGACTGATGGAAACAAGATTCAAATAATTTATACAGTGTAATTTAAGTTCATTTTGCTTGACTAACATGATAAATTAGGATTTGGAATAATATTTTTGGGTGACGGGTCCCCTTTAAAGCACATCTTTTTTCCAAACATTGTTTCCCTTCCTGAAACTATAGGCTAACACAGCTATAAACATCAATAGTATTCACAGTCAAAGGCGGAACCCATATGTTATTGCCTGGGTCTATACCAAGCTCCTCCTTGTTTTGAAAATGTCCATTCTTCTGGGGCCCATGTCCACTAAGTTTATTTTATGATACCTACAAGGGCCATCTACTCTAGCTTCAGAAGTTGCTGGCCTGGTCATGATACCAGCTCTAATAGTATAATAATTGATGTTGCACATGGTGCCCTCTGCAGGAATCATCTCTAAGAGCCCAATGTGTCAGATCAGTAAAGAGAAGTAAGGCACTCAAAATTCAAGATAATATGAGTGCTCTTTAATTATACCAGTTCTAACTGGCCTTTGTACAGGGTCGGACTGGGGGCCCCAGGCCCCCCCGCCCCCCTACTGTGATGCGCTTGGCGTGCCTGCATGAAAGACGACCACTCAACGCTCCGTATGAATGGCGTTGTGCGCATTCGTTGCGCGGCGCCTAAAGAATTATTTTTTGTTTTAACAAACTGGTCTGGAGAGGGGTCTGGTCTGGAGAGGGGTCTGGCCCGGAGGGGGCCCATGAAGGGTCGGGCGCACTGGCTCTTTTCCCAGTTTCCTGCAGGGCCAGTCCAACACTGCCTTTGTATTACTGATGCTTAGCACTATAAATAAGGTTTGGCTTTTTTTTTGATAGTTTGTGCACTCCGGATGCATGTTGGGTATAGTGCTGTGGTAAGCTGTTTGTATGAGATTGCTTGGAGCATTATGGTTCCCTGGCTCAGTCCAAAACACATACAGGAAGATTATATATCAAAGTCAGCATTTATCTCAATATTTTCTGCATCAAACTCCAATCAAATCCACTCAGGTTTTTTACGCTTATTTATTATGACATTTTCCTGAAAATACGTTTTTTTTCAGATTTTTTATCTGGAATTTTCACCAAAAACTTCAGGCAATTCAAAAAATCATTGGGACTTATATGCAACCTCGACAGGTCTGAGATGCTGGATTTTCAGATTTTTCCATGCGAAAAATTCGTGATTTTTTAAAAGTAAGATTATATAAAAAAAACAACAAATTTTATTCTTGATTTTTGCATTCAGAGTTTAGTAAATAACCCCTTATTGTTTCCTGTTGAACCAAACCTTGTGTACTTGTGTTTACCTGTATAGGTGTTTGTGTACCTGCGATAGGGGAAGTCAGACTTTAAAGGACCAGTACAAAAAAATTAGTTAGTTTAGAACTAAAAAGGAACACAAAGACATATTAAACGTTTAAATTGCTAAGTCTTGATTAAGAAATAACTTACCGAAACTCCGCTTGCGCTCCTCTTCAGAAAAGGCGATCCGCCGATCCATCGTGCGGCACTCGATTTCTCCTCCCTGCCTTCCTTCTAGGCGATAGACAGGGAGGAGAAAACAAGTGCCGCATGATGGATTGTCGCTGTGTCGCCTTTTCTGAAGAAGAAGCGCAAGCTGGGTTTTGGTAAGTTATTTTATACACTAACGAATTTAAAAAAAAATCAATGTTACTGATCCTTTAAGCACCATTGGGGCTGGGACTGATATGAATGACTGAACACACTCATATGTTGGATCTATATAAATAAAAGTAAAAAAATAATCATATAATTGAATTAGAGTATGATAGTTCTTTAAAACGTCATTGTCTCCCTTTTTGTGTTTCCAATCAGCTAGTTTGTCTGCAGATCATAGATAAATCTATAATGGTGAAAAGGAAACAGTGAAATAAATCCACTGATATCTAATATTGTGTTCATAAAGCACTTGCGATTGCCTTGTTTACATCAATAGAGAGCAGATGGCTGATATATATTATTTATGTTGCTGTTACAGTTGTTTGTGATGGCTTCTACAGCACTAATGAAATCAGCTGAACCTTTTAGTAATGAGGGATGCCTTTAGATAATGTCAAAAACATCTGGAATAAGATAACCTAACATAATGCATTGTAACGGAATCTGGCGAAGAATATCCAAAAAGTCATTATCCTAACAGTTTTCCTTTATGAGTTGTTTGTTGGCCTACAACTAAATCCTTGCTTGTGGGTGTTAAGGCAAAGAGCAGAGTTGTAGGCGACACTAGAGACTGAAGCATTGACATTTACTACTTTAAGTGAAATTAGCCAAATGAAAACCCATGGTAAAAGGAACCATGGAACCATGGAACCCAACAGGCAATAGTAACATACTGTATCTGAACCTTAGGTTGAAAAAAGAAATCAAGTTCAACCTTTAAACTCTATTTTAACCAGCCTAACTGCTAGCGGATCCAGAGGAAGGCAAAAAAACCTGAAGCCTCTCCAGTTTGCCTCAGAGGGGAAGTTACAGATGAAGTGATAATAAGTAAAGGGTAAATCAGACAAGTCTACAGCCAAGTAAAATAATGCCAGCAGAGGAGCATAGGGAACCAGAAACCACTGATTTCATGACTTGAATTTAAGACCCGCCATCTGTGATGCTCCTAGTCTGACACCTGGTTTGACTTCTTCAAGTATCATCAAATTGGCCTTAACCTGCTGCACAGAATGACTTTCACTTGAACATGACAGTGTCTTCTACCATCTACCCTTTTGAACTCTGCTTGAGTTATCTAGCTGCTCTGAGTTGCTAAAAGGTAAAACATACCTCCCAACTGTCCCGTTTTTAAAGGGACAGTCCCTATTTTGACAGCTCAACCTGCAGTCCCTCGTTTGGACTGGATAGTCCTGTTTTTCTCTGCACTGAACAGCCAGAAAAAGAAACAAAGTTTCTAACTTAATTGGGTTTTGGCAGAGAGCTCAGAAAAGCCACAGCTGCAGATAAGATACTTTGTAACAATTTCTAGATAAGCAAATAAGTAATTGTAACAATATAAGATAACAGGTCCCTTGGCAAAAGTTTCGACTCACAGCTTAAAGGGCAATTCACCTTCATTAGCAAAACTGTAATAACTGGAAAAAAAACCCCCACAGAAATATGTTCAAACTTTCATAACCTGCCAGATTTTATAAAACAAACATGGTAATTAGGGGGTGTGGCCACAAAAATGGGCATGGTCAAAAAATGTTTTGCTGCACTACACGCGGCAACTTTTTTGTCCCTGTTTTTATTTCCAAAATGTTGGGATGTATGGGTAAAAGGTTGGGTTCCTCTCATACCTTTAATGAAACCATTTCAACCTGTAAGTTACACAGGGTAAGAAAAGTGTAAAGTTGTCACTTAGCTGCTATTGCACTGACCCAACATTGCCTAAAACAACTTTCATGACCTCAAAAAAGACATCAGGACCATTTAATTAGATGAGCAAATCAAGGCGGTGATGTCACATCTCATAGCTAGTAAACCATAAATCAGCATAGGAAGATATTACATACAGTAGTTGACATTATGATTCTTGCATCATTTTAATTAGGGATGCACCAATTCTTTGTTTGTTAGACTTACAGAATCTTTACATTATCTGAATGCTGAACTAAAGCTGAACCAGAAGAAGAGCAAAGGTTCTACCCCTACAATGGGATAATCTAAAACAATTTGGCCTTCCGTTGACCAAACCATAAAATTCACATGGCTTTAAGGGTTTGGATTTAGTTAGTGGAACACTAATACCCGTATGTAAATATATGAAAGGCTTAGGTGCAGTAATCCATATCAACCAACAAGGTGTTTGCTTTTAAACAGATGACCTTAAATGCTACCTGCTGATTGGTTGCTATTTTTGACTAGATTAGTATTAAGCTCAGTACTTTTTATTGCATTAGCCCATAAGAATTCATCCAAAGCTGAATCTTGCCAAATACTAATAATCCTGAATTTGGTGCTACTTTTATTATTTGTGTTTAAGTGCACTTCCCCACGGTGATAAGTTCTAAAGAGATTTGATTGCTGGGTCTGTAACTATATACAATGCGTTAAGAGCAATCAGCAAACCTTTAAACTTGCCTTGTCTGCTGTTACTGGGCTTCAAGGCTCCAGGGGTCCTGCAATTTATATTGCAGCCTCAAAAGAACAATTTAGACCTACCGATCCACCCCAGACCCACACAGTTTCCACCAATAGCGTTTTATGTAGGGGTAGAGAACGCCAATACCAAAGCCTATTATTAAAAGCCCAAGCCAACCATTAAAGTAGGGAGTTAGTTGCTTCTACAACCACATGGGCACTGACCTGACTTTCTGCAGAATAATCTGCTAAAATACAGAAATATTGGGAGTGGTTGGTTGAACACACAGGATAATTATTTACTTGCAGTGCTCCCACAATCCTCATGTATTGCTTTTCTGAAAACATCCTCGAGTAGAAGATAGTGGAGGTCAAGACAGATTTGACTCAATGTCGTGTCACACATTATATTAACTGTTACTTGTCAGCTACATAGTTCTTTATCTGTGACATATTGGCACAGACACTTCTTTAAATGTCACAGCAATATTTACACAACAAATGTATTTATATAGATTATATCAAGAGACAATAACAACTGTCTGCTGGGCTGACCTGGCAGAATTGCTCATTGTGTTTTATTTTTCTTACCTGCTACTTCTGAATAGTTCAATGATTCATGTAACAAGAAGGGACACATGGCTCCAGGTTTAATTTCAGATTCCGTCTTAGAATTTAGCCTCACCAAACCTAAACTTTATGTTATTTATTATACCATTTGGGAAACTCTGGGTTATTAAATAAAACCATCCCTTAAAGGGCATGTAAAGTCTAAATTAGAATAAGGCTAGAAATGCTGTATTTTGTATAATAAACATAAACATGAACTTACTGCACCACAAGCCTAATCAAACAAATAATTTATGCTTTCAAAGTTGGTCACAGGGGGTCACCATCTTGTAACTTTGTTATACATCTTTGCAAGACTAAGACTGTGCACATGCTCAGTGTGATCTGGGCTGCTTAGGGATCGTAATAAACAAAGCTGCTTGAGTTCTGCATGGCTGGGAAGTAAGGCGGGTGCTCCCCCTGCTGTTCATAAGTATGATTGTTTCCCTGCTCAGCAGTTAGGGACTGTCTGACAATTCCTGTCGACAGCAGTAAATGAAGGGAGAATTTCACTGCATACAGTCAGGCTTCTTATAAAAACAGTACACATTTTTTAATTAAAGTATATTGGAGATAGGTTTCTTTTTCATTAAAGAAAGTACAAATTGGATTTTATTTTTTTGCCTTTACATGCCCTTTAAGTTTTCATTTTATTGAACGGATACCTTGGGATTCTTGTTTCTATTGCTTTTCAGTGTTTTATGTCTCATTCTAAGCACTCAGTGGGCTGAATTTCCCTGTATATCATCAATGTAATTACTATTTCCTTGAGGTTCCTTGGCTGGAACATTTATTTGTTGGCCTTGGGTAAAAACACAGGAAAATGTACCTGACCCAAGCTGGTCTGTAGTCCATAAAAAGTTATACTCAAGGCTACAGAATTAATCACAAACTTCTCCATGATAAAAATTTTAATTTTTAGAGAATTTTATACCAAACCTGTGTTAAAAAAATATCATCATATTCATCATATATCATCATCATATTATGATAGGAAAAGAAATTCTAAGGGTTCTCAAAACTTGGACCACATGCCAAGGTGTCAGGCTGGTAATTACTTTGGGCTTCCAAGTGATCTATGTAAGGGTTTAGCTTTTATAATCGCTAAATGAACTTCACTATGAATGAATGGGAAGCTAAAAAATCTACCCAGTTTATTTAGAAATATAGTGTATAGTTGCAACAGAATAGAAACCTTTAGGAACCTATCAGCAATTACTTTTGATCAGTATTTGCTTTGTCATATTCTGCAGCCCTATACGGAGCTTCACATCATTCACATCAGTCCTTTCCCCAGCAGAGCTTACAATCTAAGGTCCTTACACATACATTCAGGGTCGGACTGGGCCAACGGGACACTGTGAAAAAATCCAGGAGGCCCCAGCAGCCCAGACTCACTCCTTTTCTTACTGCTTCTGGCCTCCCTACCTGGCCCTCGGCTCAGCCAAATGAATAAAAAGGTGGACGGAGGGAGGTTGCAGCTTGGCAGTGGGGCTGGAGGGCCCCAAGGGAGGTGTGGGGGGCCCTGAAGCAGTAGCCCGGTGGGCCCCAGTTCCCCTGAGTCCGGCACTACATACATTATATTTTAACAAGACCCAGAGTTAGCCTGCCTGGAGAAATACAACAGATGTGTATTCTCTAAGCAAAGTAAGACTTTCCTCTTCTATCTATTATCTACCCAATGTCAGACAGTCAGCAGTGATGACCAACAGGTGGCGCTGTTGTTTTAATCCCCTGAAGATGCCCCATTCCTGTTTGGAACCTATTTTTAAAAACCCAGACCCGAAAGCCTCATTATTACCTGATTGGACCCACTATTTGACCCAGAAATGCCTTGTCTGAAACCAGCTGACCACCATTAGACAGGAAGTGCTATTGCTGCCAACTGGAAGTGACATCATCAGATGTGGGGGGGGCAGAAGGCGTTAAATACAGATAATATAGATAATATAATATAAGAAATATAGATAAGACCTACAAGCCAACTCGCAACCCGATCCGCAGGTGTGTATCTATTAGGGATGTAGCGAACAGTTCGCCGGCGAACTAGTTTGCGCGAACTTCGACTGTTCGCGTCCGCCGAATGTTCGCGAACGTCGCGCGACGTTCGCCAATACGAGTTCGCGTTCGATTCGAACAAAAATCGTTCGACCATTCGACCATTCGATTCCTTCGACCGCTAAAATCGAAGGATTTTCGTTCGAATCGAACGATCGAAGCCATTGGATCGAATGAAATCATTCGATCGAATGGCTTCGATCGTTCGAGTCGAACGAAAATCCTTCGATCGAACGATTAAAATCCTTCGATCGTTCGAATCGAACGATTTTCGGATGTTCGAAGTTCGCGAACTGTTCGCGAACTGTCCGCACTTTTTGCCGGTGTTCGCGAACGGCGTTCGCGAACACATCGGCGGCGGTTCGCTACATCCCTAGTATCTATACCCGCACCCGAAAGCCTACACACAACCTGCGGGTACCCAACTCTCTGCAGGATTTTAGCCCCAGTAACTCCCCATCTTCTTTTCTGCTGATTTCTAACTCATGCTCTGTTAGCTGTCTCTTTCCTGAGTTTAGGGACCCACTCACAATATGCTGTATATATAGAATATACCAGTCACAATACATAGAAACCACTGCGTTCTGCCTACAAATTGACAAATAATCAGTCCTGTAGCATTATTAATTAATGAATTCCCACAACCCCTAAGCTTTGCTTTTCCCCAAAACTGCACCAGAAGAAGGATCCCTGTGGTCCAAAACATGTAGTGCCATGCATCTCTGAATACATTCACAAAGAAATTGCACTTATCTTTCCTCCAGTGGATTTTCATTACCGGTATTTTATGATACATTTAGCCTGAGTATCATATTCACTGCAGCACACTGGGAGTTAAAGCAGGTAACGTTTCGGACCCCACTGGGTCCTTTATGAAGCTTGATAAATGACCCAGTGTGGTCCGAAATGTTGCCTGCTTTGTATGTCTACTATGAGGTAATCAAACACTTTTGTTGCACAAATTCTCAACTCCCAGTGTGCTGCAGTGAATATGATACTTGGATTGAATTTTTGACCTCAGGCAGGCTTGGTCGTTATACTGCAATAGCACCTGGAACACAACAGGAAACGGAGGAGGTAGAGCACTCCAATTCTGAGTGGAGATACATTTAGCCTGGACATTTCAACTCCAGACCACTGTTAGATTGAGCACGAGACTCCATCAAAGAACTGTAAAGAAAGAATTGTTCAGTGTATTTCTTTTCATTTCTATAATCCATCAAAGAACTGTTTATTTTTCACATTTGTGTAGGCACCCATAGGATTAATGTGCCCCTATGGCTTTAAATCCCTACACTTCCTAATCTCCCTAGTTGCTGGGCAGATGCCCATGTAGCTAGTTGTAATTTGCACATCACAGTTATTTATGATCACTTTCTGTCACACTTTGGTATAGTGAGTGAGAAGGGGTGGATCTTCCTCTCCAGCTGGATGTTTCCAGGGAGCCTGGGTTCAACAAGGCCCAGTAAAGCCTGTTCTCCCTGGAGGGACCTGAAATTCTGGTGCGGAAGTCGGGGAACAGGGACCCTGTGAATGAGGCTAGTGAGTGGCAGGAATATAATGTTATAGACTCTCTATGAAAGTAAGATAGTGAGGGAAGAGATAAAGAGCAGCTTTGTGCTCCATAAAGGAGGTGTAGCAGGGAGTACCTACCCAGGCTGTAAGATTTGCCTACAGTGAAGGGACATAGTGGATAGGGTGTCAGGCTTTAGGTTCTCCTCCCTGACCCCTCCACTGGGTGAGATCCAGACCACGTGTGAGGTATTTCTGCCTAGAGGGAAGTTGTACTGCCTTGACTACATCCTCAGGGAATGCACCTGCATCTACCTCTGATATACTGTCTGAGCTGTGTGCCTATATATTCTGCAAATGCCTCTTTACTGATGTAAGTAACCTGTTGAAGTTATTCTGTTCTGTTTGACTGCAAGAACTTCCTGGCACCCATTTCTTTATTCGTTAAAGCACAGTAGCCTGTGGGAGTTGTAGTTCTGCTACACCACACCTTTATTTCTTCCACTTTGCAAAGGCCCTGCCTTTAGTGTTACAGTATTACCCATGCTCTTGTATACTAGCTGGTTGTTTACCCCATTGGCCTGTATAGTACAAAAACGTGTTACATTAGCTTCTCCCCAGCAGCCCAAAGAACACTGAGCATGTTCAGTGCCATTGACACATAAAAGATGCCCTACAAGATACAAGATGGGGAGCTGCTGGGGACAACTTTGAAGGCCTGGATCATTACTGCTATAGGGCTGCTGAGCCTCTAGGCTGGTACAGTAGGTTCAGTAAAATAGATTTTGATTTTTATTTAGGTTTTAATTTTCCTTTTAAACTAAAACTACTAAAAATATTGCGCTACCACTTTTTTGTAAATTGTCCATGAAAAGTTAACTAATTTACTGACATATTGCTCTTCCTACAGAAATAAGCGTTTCATAAATAGAACGTTAGAAAAATAAAGAAACAGATTTTTGTACTGATGTGAAATAATTAATTCCAATTCATCTGACTCAGAATAACTGGGCGGCTGTATCTTCCGGCGCTTGTACAGGATGGATTTTATGTGCTGACTTCTTCCTCGCAGTTCTCTGATTAATCGCATCCTTAAACACTACACCAGTGACCTATAATGCAGCGGATGTGAAGGAATGGCACTTTCCATGTTTCCAAAGTTTATTTCTAGTTGAATTCATCCGGGAGCGCAGCTCAAAAGACCTTGGCACGGGTCGACAGCCGTGTGCCAGGGCCCATATTAATTACTCAGCAAACGACTTGCAGAGCCAGAGGTACAATGCTATAAGTACATTATTGCCTTTTGTGGAATTAGGCTCCATTCATTTGCATTACCCACCTCATGATGAGATTTAGCTGCCTTTCAGAGAGCTGCGCTATATCATTTAAATTGGATATGAAAAGAAAATGCATAATGGAACATTTTAATTATGAATGTTCTCTCTGCACAGCATCCTCCAAGCAAAGGAACGGACTCACTACATAGCAAGTGTATTAAAGGTGATGTTGGATTTCTCCCTTCTCTCTGTTTATCTTCACCCAATTTCAGCTTATTGCATTTGTTTAAAGGGCATGTAAAGACAAAAAAAATAAAATTCCATTTTTACGTTCTTTAATGAAAAAGAAACCTATCTCCAATATACTTTGATTAAAAAATGTGTACCGTTTTTATAAGGAACCTGACTGTATGCAGTGAAATTCTCCCTTCATTTACTGCTGTGGATAGGAATTGTCAGACTGTCCCCAACTGCTCTGCAGGGAAACAATCATACTTATGAACAGCAGGGGGAGCCCCCGTCTTACTTCCAAGCCATGCAGAACTCAAGCAGCTTTGTTTGTTTACCTGTAATGCAGTCGGTGACTGTGTAGAGATTTGTATTGGATTTTATCTTTACATTCCCTTTACTGTTTCGAACTCCAGGGACAAAGATCATGGAGCCAGATTTGAACTGATAAACTGGGATTCTATTTGGAGGATTATTTTGCTGCAGCCACTGGTTCTGCAGAGTTGGAGAAAGTTTGTATTAAACAATACAAAAACTATAAAATCCACATTAGATTACATGACAACACAGGACCCAGTGCAGTCTGTATATTCTGATTATTAATCAGTTTTGCTGTATCGGCAGATATTATTTGACTTATTTGCTGTTTTGATCACCACTGAGTCTTCTGTAAGATACTGTTCTCCCCAGTTTGCTTCTGCTAGCTTAATGATTACTGGGACTTTTATTTTTAGTGCTCAGACCCTGCTTGGCACGCCAGAAACTCCTGGCAGGGTCTTTTTTTTTGGTTATTGACCACTTTCTTTACACCACTTTGAGTGCAGTAAGTTTATGCTTTGAGTGTATCCTTTGGTGTTGCAATGCTTGTTATTTGGAAGTGGTGGTTCAATCTCTGTTGACCGCCATAGCAATTACACAAATATGGTATACTTCTGTCTGATTATGCACCGGGGTAAGTGTTATATGGACATGGCACCCATACTTTAGATGACTTTACACAGCGCCACTCTGCCCTCATATTGGATGTTTGTGCCTTGTTTATCTAGGGGCTCATAAAGCGCTCAACGGGCTATGCCAATAATATCGATGACTACCAGTCTTTTTGTATCTCTCTGTCTAGGAGCTCTAAGTATACTTAAAGCTGTACTGTTCAGCGCTACCCTCGCTATATATTAGAGTGGCCTACTACAATAGAGTGAAGCGCACCAGTTTTAGAGTTATGTGAGCTTTTTGAATCTCCAAATAAACTCACAACTCGAATGGTTTCTTATTTAAGGAAAAACTTGAACAGAAAAAACCCAAATCAGTGAGTTCAGGGTTAACAACCCGAAAACTTGAATTAATCAAGTTTTCCCCTGGATAAAACTGGAATCGCTCAAATTATTTGAGTTTCTGAGCAAAAGCCTACGAAAAAACTTGAGCGTCAAGAAGGCTATTAACATCTTCAAATGGTCAAGGGACCTCTGCCACTGACTTCTACATGACCTCGAGGTTTTAGATGGTGTATTTTCGGATTTGAGCTGTTTCCAAGTGGGAGTATAATAAATCTAGAAAAAATTTAATTTTTTTTACAAAACCCCGAAAAATTTGAGTTTTTTTGAAACCTGAAATTTTTTTTTTGAAAACACAACTCAACCCTTAATAAAGCTGCCCCTAAGTGTCCTTGCAGTGATCATAAAGCTACCGTGTCTGACTCCTTTTGAACCAGACCACACTTTCCTAATTGATTTGAGTGCCCATCTCAACCTCATTGCTATCAATATTGGCTGTTACCAAGTGGTAAGACGAGTATCTGCCAGGGCAAACTGATGACCTTGGTTGCCCTGACAGTGCTGTGGACAGATTGGTATTATACACCCTATGTTGGATATGCAGAGCTCTGGTGATGGACAGTACTTGGTGAAATATCTCTAGTCTTTATGCAAAGCTGTTGAACTTAATTTACCCACTTTGTCATGCTGTACAGTATAACTCATTTTGGTGCTATTTATTGTTTTAACTATTTTCACTTCACTTTCTATTAGGAATGCACCGAATCCACTATTTTGGATTTGTCCAAACCCCCGAATCCTTCGTGAAAGATTCGGGCCGAATACCAAACTGAATCCAAATCCTAATTTGCATATGCAAATTAGCGGTGGGAAGGGGAAAACATTTTTTACTTCCTTGTTTTGTGACAAAAAGTCACGCGATTTCCCTCCCTGCACCTAATTTGCATATTCAAATTAGGATTCAGATTCGGTTTGGTCTGGCAGAAAGATTCGGCCGAATCCAAATCCTGCTGAAAAAGGCCAAATACTGCCGGAATCCTGAACCGAATCCTGGATTCGGTGCATCCCTACTTTCTATACATTTTCTTCTTTTTTGTTTTGTCAATATTGTGCATTTTACCATAGAGGCTGGGATGTATTATACCATAGAGTATGTATTGCAGTTTACCATAGAGTAAGCAATGTATTATACCATAGAGTGAGTAATGTATTATGCCATAGAGTGAGTAATGTATTATACCATAGAGCTGGCAGTCTTTATGGTTCTTCTTTACAGTTGCCATAGTTACCTTTTTCATATTTGCGCCATTTATTGCACTGAGGTTTTTTAAGGAGTGCGTCACTTACACTTTTGTTTTGTTGCTAAGACCTGTGAGTGTGGTATTATATGTATATATACATTTACAGTGTCGGACTGGCCAGACCCCCATCCAGATATTTAGATTTGGAAAAAAATAAATGCATGCCAAGCGGCTCTCTCACCGGCACGTTACAGTAGTGGGCGGGGGGCCCTGGACAGCAGTCCTGGTGGGCCCCGTGCCCCATAGTCTGACCCTGTATATATATATATATATATATTTATACACATTGTATATTTAAACACATTGCTCCTATTGTAAAGAAAATAAGGAAATTAGAAGTCATTGCAGAATTCCATGAGTATATTAAAGGTTCCAGGTTCAAGGTTATTTTATACTGAGGTACCTGTGGCCCAGCATAGATGCTAACCTCAAGGGTCCCCTAGTATATTCACGTAAGCACATGTATAACGAAATGCATGTTTTTATTTGTATGAAAATTGAAATAGCACATTATATTACTATTACATAACACTGAATAGAGTCTTATGCTTTTATATGGTTAAATGACCCTCAGTGACTTCTAATATCCTTATCATTTACAGTAGGGGGTACATTATCCCTTATAATACAAGAGTGATACTCAGAGTTCCCTGTATAACTCAGCCTGCAGCCTTGTGCCTTTATATGGTCACAGAACAACCCCTCAGTGACTTCTAATATCCTTATCATTTACAGTAGGGGGTACATTATCCCTTATAATACATGAGTGATACTCAGAGTTCCCTGTATAACTCAGCCTGCAGCCTTGTGCCTTTATATGGTCACAGAACAACCCCTCAGTGACTTCTAATATCCTTATCATTTACAGTAGGGGGTACATTATCCCTTATAATACATGAATGATACATAAAAGAGTTCCCTGACCTGTATAACTCTATATATGGCCACAGAACTCCTCATTGACTTCTTTCATAGTTGCACTTGATATTAAGTCTACAGTACATAAAATACTGCATTTCTAGCCATGCTCCCTGAGCCTGGGCATTAAGGCTTTTTCTCTAATCTGAGCTGCCCCCTGCATCTGCTGGTCTATCTTGTCCTTATTATTACACCACGGATGTGGGCAATTCAATAAGTCCATTTTCACTGCAGTGGTTAATATGGAATAGATGGGTAAGCACCATTTGGGGAGTTATGATTTGCAGATTTGTATAAAGGCACAGACTCACCTCTGTTGTAGCTAATAATACTCACAAGGTACAAACTGCAATTTGACATTTTTCCCTACTGGCACCTTGGGGAATATTACGCTCTGCTCTGCTGCATTTAGGTCAGAATTATTAAGCAATAATTAATGGCAAATGATCGCCAGGGGGAAACAGCCGGTTTGCTCAACATGCCAGATTTATACCCCAAGCAAGAGAGTTCCATGTGAGGCAGCAGAATTAGCTGCAAATCAGCAGGAGAAATTCTGTCTGGGAAACTTCCAGCAACTCTTGCAGCACTTTTATATAAGATTTGTATTATTTTATATGGCCATTTAACCCTTTCACTTTAACCTGCTCAAATAGCCAGCACCAGAAAGGCACAGCTTCAATCAGAATAGAGGAAAATCATGGTTACATTTATGGAAAGCCCATTGGGCTCTAGAGGTTAATCTGTCTTCCTTCCTTTCTCTACTGAAAATACTGAAAATACAGCAGACATAGAAAAATGATACTTATAGTATATACTGTATATGGATAGATCTGACAGAGAGAGTGGAGTCGGCAGATTGATAGATAGTTGAAAGAAAGAAAGAAGAAAGAAAGAGAAAGAAAGAAAGAAAGAAAGAAAGAAAGAAAGAAAGAAAGAAAGAAAGAAAGAAAGAAAGAAAGAAAGAAAGAAAGAAAGAAAGAAAGAAAGAAAGAAAGAAAGAAAGAAAGAAAGAAAGGAGTGTAACAGTATTCTGGGCTAAAATATGTCCAGCTGAACAGTACAGCAAGGGTTACACTTAACGCTAACACATAAGGCAGGGCCTTCTCTATATGGAAGGTATGAAGGAAAGGTGTAGTTGAACTACAACTCAGATAAGCTACTGTGCATAGAAATAAAATAATGGATGCTAGGAGGTTCTTGCAGCTAAAAAACAGAACAAAGTTTATTAGCAAAACAAGCATCCCCAGGGCAAATACATATTCATAGAGGCAAGTTGGTAAATGGCAGGACATCTAAGCACTGGCAGAATACTGTGACACCATGTAGAAGCAGCTAGGGAAGTTTAAGGTACATCACTAGGTTGGAATTCCCGTCTTGGACCAGATCCCATACAGTGAAATGGATCAGGGAAAAGACTATGCCTGAATCCCTTTTCAAACTGTGGTCCCTTCACTTAAGGCAAAATCAAAGCCTAGGGGAGAGCTACTCTGCTAATATTCCTTGTTGGAGCACAGGCTGCTAGTTCTATATAACCTATTTCACTAGAAAGTTCTATGATAATATTTAACCTATCTCTGGCTAAGACTCGTTTGGGGGAGCAGGTCCCGACTAAAGTTTGGGGTCCCTCTAGGGCAGCACAGCTTTACTGGGCCGTGTTACATATAAATATATAAATGAAGTAACTAGATACATGGGCATCCTCCCAGCAATTAGAGAGACGAGGAAGTGGGATATAAAGCCATAGGGAATTACTATACCTATGGGTCCCAAAGAAAGAAAGAAGGCAGATAGATAGACCAATAGAAAGCTGAAAATAGAGAGAAAGATGATTTGGTTCAGAATTCGGCCAAGATTCTGCCTTTTTCGCAGGATTTGAATTTGGCTGAATCCAAGTGTCTGGCCAAACCAAATCCCAATCCAAAAAATCACATACATTTTGGTCACACAAACAAAGAAGCTAAACTTCTGTGCTCACAGTTCTCTTTGCTCCTTCTTTCCCTAATTTACATATGCAAATGAGGGTTCAGATTCGGTTTGGGATGCGGCCAAATCCTAAAACAGTGGATTCGGTGCATCCCTAAGACAGATAGATGAAAGTAGAGAGAGATGATGGAAATATAGATAGATGATAGATAACAGATAGACAGACAGACAGAAAGCTGAAAATAGAGAGCGGGAGAGAGAGAGAGAGAGAGAGAGAGAGAGAGAGAGATAAAGAGAGAGAGAGAGATAGAGAGAGAGAGAGAGAGAGAGAGAGCGTGCAAGAGAGGAGATGATAGATAGATGAAAATAAAGAGAGATGATAGAAAGATAGAGAGATAACAGATAGATAACAAGCAGACATACAGATAGAAAGCTGAAAATAAACAGAGAGAAAGAGATGATAGCTAGATCTATTGCTATATGAAAATACAGAGAGAGAGCAAAGGAGAGAGATGATAGAAAGATAAATAGATAACAGATAGACAAGCAGATAGACAGAAAGCTGAAAATAAACAGAGAGAGGGGGATAGATAGATAGATAGATAGATAGATAGATAGATAGATAGATAGATAGATAGATGATAGATAGATAGATAGATAGATAGATAAATAGATAGATAGATAGATAGATAGATAGATGAAAGCAGAGAGAAAAAGAGATGACAGAAAGACAGACAGACATACAGAAAGAAAGCTGAAAATAAATAGACAGATGATAGCTAGATACAGTAGATCTATTGATAAATGAAAATATAAAGAGAGAGCAAGAGAGAGAGAGATGATAGAAAGATAGACAGAAAGCTGAAAATAGAGAGAGAGATAGATGAAAATAGGGAGAGCAAGAGAGAGAGAGATATGACATAAAGATAGATGACAAGATCGACAGACAGATATCCAGACAGACAGAAAGCTGAAAATAAATATATATATATAGAGAAACAGATGATAGATAGATAGATAGATAGATAGATAGATAGATAGATAGATAATAGATAGATAGATAGATAGATAGATAGATAGATAGATAGATGAAAATATAAGAATTTATATGTAAATACAGCGAGAGATCAAGAGAGGAGAGATGATAGAAAGATTGACAGACACACACAGACAGATAGATACTGTAGATAGATAGATAGATAATAGATAGATAGATAGATAGATAGATAGATAGATAGATAGATAGATAGATATTAGATAGATAGATAATAGATGGATGATAGATAGATAATGTAGTTTTAATGATATGCAATTCATTGCAAGTATATAAAAAGGAAAATGAAAGGTCAGGGACATGTCCGACACCCCTCCAGTGTAACATCCAGGCCAAACATCCCAAAGACTAGTATTGTACATTGTCCTGAGTTCCTGAGTAGGACACATTGTAGATCTACACTGACCAAACATCATTATGACATTAGGGAACTCCTTCTCCTCCTGCTCAGCTTCAGAGAAAATGATAAAAACACAAGATTTTCAACGCAATTGTGTCTGGCGCATTACCACTTCACAACCACAATTACACTGGAATTGTGCAAAACCCATTGCATTATGTCTTACCAAACACTGCACTTGTGCTCATAAATGAGTCCTTATATAATACATACAGTATGCTTTATAGATCTGCCCAAGTGTCCCAAAGGGTTAAAGTATAACAGACACACTGTAGGCCATATATAATGAGCAGTCAGTGTCAGTATGTGTCAGTGGCACTGCACATGCTCAGTGGGCTCTGGGCTGCTGGGGAGAAGCAAAGCTTAGGGGTCATCACAAATCATCAAGCAGAAAGTGAGGTTCATCTGTCATAGATGATTAGGCTACAGGGCTGTTTATTAAATTCTGATGCAGACTGCACTGAATTCTTTACCAATCAGCCATATATTGGGACTGTTATATATATATATTTGATAAAGGCTAGAGTGCTAGCCGAAACGTTAGTCATTTTTTGCTCAATAAACACCATTATTATCTTCATAAGACCTGTGAGTGTGTGCCTTTTTCAGTCCTGTAATACTATAAATATATATATAACAGCATCTCCAAAATATGAGCCTATAATGGCTTTATTGTCTGCATCGTGGTGAGAGGGGGCATCGTGCGGTGACTACTGAGTCACAGACTGGCACAGAAGAGTCATGTTAGACCAGGGCACTGGAATAAATAGTTTTTGGGTCACACCCTTCTAATGAACATTTTCTGAGCTGGAGACATCATTATATCCTTGCATTTGCTTCATGGCAAGATAGAGGAGTTTAGCTTTTTACTTTTAACACGTGACTCAAATGTTATTCCCCAAAGCACCTGCAAAGCTGACAGTTGAGACGCTCACAGGGGTGACTTTTGCTGGCTGTCAGTTGAATGTCTAATTGCCATAATAAGGTGCACTGCAAATGGCAAATTTATCATTTTCTAATCCCTCTGACTCATCCACATCTAAAAGCCAAAACGATTGGAGTGTTATTCTATAAAGTGAGCTGGAGAGGCTGAAATGCAATGTATTATACACATTGTTATGACTGCAGTTTGTAATGACCTAATGAGCACAGCAAGTGGAAATGGTGGGAACTAACCCAAAATCATGGACAGGTATTGGCTATTTAACACCATTACCAATATAAATAGACAAGGACCCAACCAACGTTTCCACCCAAATCTATGAGGCCGTTATAGGGTCCCTCTTCTAGTAGCACCCTCTGTACCAACTTAGCACTTTAGGTTAGTGACCTTCATTTATATTTTAATACCTGCAACTCCTTTCACCTCCTTATACACGTTTGTTGTAAGATGCTGACTTGTTGTTCCTATTGGAGGGTGAAGGGTTGGACTGGCCTGCTAAGTCCCAGTACAGAAAATCTAATTATCTGCCTCAACGGTCCAGACATGGAGTGGGTTCAATTCCCCCGTTTGTTCTGTTTAGCTCAACAAATCATTAAAATATAGGTTTGTTGAGATTAAAATTGGCAAAAAGTATGATCAGAACAAGCCCTATTCATTACTCTTATGCTGAGCATGTGTTATCCTCAGCATGTTGCATTACCCAAGAAAAAAAACATAATAAAGGGGCAGTATACC
The DNA here is from genome assembly GCA_038501925.1 of Xenopus petersii. NCBI lineage: Eukaryota > Metazoa > Chordata > Amphibia > Anura > Pipidae > Xenopus > Xenopus petersii. The sequence continues at coordinate 159,991,587 of CM076680.1, forward strand.
CAATTTTCCAATATTAATTTATTGAATAGATCTTGCACATTCCTGCATGTAAGCAGCAGGTCCTCCAGTTATCACAAAACTAAAACTTATAGCCAAAGTTGAAATTGTAGTCAGAGAGCCACCTAAACCCATCATGGGACCCCCAAGTAGAACAGCTACCCTTGTATGAATGGTCACACCCTTGATCCACCCTAGCTACTCACCAAGGGGCCGATTCACTATGGGTCGAATATCGAGGGTTAATTAACCCTCGATATTCGACTAGGAACTAAAATCTTTCGACTTCGAATATCGAAATCGAACGATTTAGCGCAAATCCTGCGATCGAACGATCAAAGGATTATTCCTTCGATCGAACGATAAAATCCTTCGAATCGACCGATTCGAAGGATTTTAATCCAACGATGGAAGGAATATCCTTCGATCAAAAAATCTCAGGCAAGCCTATGGGGACCTTCCCCATAGGCTAACATTGACTTCGGTAGCTTTTAGCTGCCGAAGTAGGGGGTCGAAGTTTTTCTTAAAGAGACAGTACTTCGACTATTGAATGGTCGAATAGTCGAACGATTTTTAGTTAGAATCGTTCGATTCGAAGTCAAAGTAGTAGTCGAAGGTCGAAGTAGCCCATTCGATGGTCGAAGTAGCCCAAAAAACACTTCGAAATTCGAAGTTTTTTTAATTCGAATCCTTCACTCGAGCTTCATGAATCGGCCCACAATTGTACCAATATCGCACCCGTAGTCTTCCCTAAACCCACAGACCTGGTCTTTTCACAAACTGCAAATCACTCTTTTTTATTTTTTTTACCTCTGCCAGGTAAACCCTGACTGGAGTAACTTGTACCAATAATAAAGTTGCAACCCACCATCTGTGATTAAATCCAAAACGGGGACCAACAACCTTTCAGAGTGTTTCATTCCACAAAATCACAAACAAAAGATAAAGCGGCTGGATTTATATTAACATATTATTGAAATGTTTATATCAAATATTTTTAAGCTAATGGACACTTGAGTATCTGCTGCTTCTTCGCAAGACTTTGTTGCCGCAGATCTTTCTCAGCAAGAGGCAAATAAACATTAGAACATAAACATTTATTTATTAGCATCTTGTGGGGCAGCAGTTGCTGAAGAATTTCCTAAATTTAATGTAAAGACAATACCTTTTATTGCCCTTAACTTCTTTCTTTGCGGCCATCACTGGTAGAGATACTTGGTTTTGACTGGTAACCGGGGCCTTAACTTCTCATTTTGTTGCTATTGCAGGTGGAGATGTTGGGCTGGGACTGGGCACAGCAGTAACCAGGGCCTCAACTTCTCTCTTTTCTGCCAATGCCGGTGGAGATTTTTGGGTGTGATTGGGCAAATCTATAACACGGCCCTCTAAACAAGCCTTTGTCATTGGTTTCTTTTTTGAGACTTGGTCTCTTTCAGGTGAGCAATATATTTGTAGAATTGAAAATTCTTTTACTGGCAACTGGTCTATGTACTTCTTGTTCCTTCTCATTTCAACGTTCTCTTGAATTGCTTTTTCTTCCTCATTGTTTTGGGTCTCGCATTTAGCAGGAATATCATCACCCCTTTTTGGGCCTACTCCTTACATACCAGTAGATAGAGCAGAGATTCAACAAAATAAAGAATATGCGAATTGGAGAGAACATGTAAATAAAGAAAGCAAAACTCTCACTCATTTATTTCCATATAACAGTCTGAATTCTATTTTTATTTAGGTTTTGATACTAATATATGATAAAATGATAATGAAATTCCAATTATCAAGAAGTTCATGTAGGGGAGTAGCAGGATACAATCACAGAGTAAAATAGAATAGACGGCACAGAATCAGAATTGGAAAAATGGTGAATAAATGGGCAGAGGTTGGTACAGGTAATGAAGTAGCAGATGTCAGGGACAGGCTAGGGTCAAGGAACAGAGATCAGAACTTAAGAGCACCCAGGAACTATTAGGAAATAGATCTATGTTGGGCAACGATTGCCCACGTGACATCACATGTAGCGCTGAGTTTTAAAAAGGACCCGTGTGTCAAAACAAAGAAGAAGAAGAAGATGGCTGTGGGCGTCCCCGCAGGGAGTGCATTGGGCTTCCCTACCACCACACTAGACCACCAGGGACCCTTACAATGACCTTGAAAGGTTTGAGATGGAGTATTTTCAGATTTGGATTTTTAGCAGCATTGGGGTATGATAAATCTCTAAAAATTAAAAAAACTATTTTCCACGAAAAATTTGAGATTTCCCCCTAAAAACATTGACTAGAAAAATTCAGGTTTAATAAATAGATTGCCATCAAGTTCCCCTTTGGGAGAGTATTGTATATTTATACAGTGCAGTTCAAGGGGTTGTCCAGCTTTATGTTAGCTTTTAGTATGATGTTGAAAGTGATATTCTGAGAGTATTTGCAACTGATTTTCATTTTTTATTATTCAGGGTTTTTGAGTTATTCAGTTTTTTATTCAGCAGCTCTCCAGTTTGTTATTTCAGTAACTGGGGTCCAACTTCCCATAGCAACCATGCACTGATTTGAATAAGAGACTGAAATATGAATAGGAGAAGCCCAGAATAGAAAGTTGAGAAAGAAAAAGAAGCAAAAATAATAAATATGGAGTCTGAAAGAGCATTTGTTTTTAGATGGGGTCAGTGACCCCCATTTGAAAGCTGGAAAGTTGCTTAGAATTGGCCATTCTATAACATACTAAAAAATAATGTAAAAGCGAACCACCCCTTTAAGGCTAATACTGGAAACCATATTTGGCTGAGAACTCAAAATAATAAACTCAAAATAACTCCTATTTGTGTTGCTGTTTAACATCAATGATCCTAACGAGAACGAACTCGCACTTCATTCGTGAGTTTTTGCTTTTGGTAAAATACAGCCGAGAGCTCAAGCAGGCACCGGGGGGGCCAGATCAGATTAGCTTCAAAGCGTTGGCCCCTTATGCTTAAAATATTATTACTAAGTATTCACTTCTGCCTGCGAAGTAGGACAGTAATAAAAAGCAGAGACAGCAAAGATAAATAAACTGGCTGAAATATTTCACCCAAAGCGATAAATTCCACGAATCAATTTGTAAATTGCCTATGGGTGCCGATGATGGAAACCGCAATTTACAAGTCGTACAAGATGAAATCATTAATTATGGGGCTCAAGGGAGAAACACGAACCATATTCTATTAATATGTTGTATTATATAATCATTCCGTCAGTAGTTTCTGGTAAAAAAAAAAACCCTTAATGCTATTTGACATTTCTGAAGTTCCACAGAAGCACGACATGCCCAAATAGAGACTTTTTGGATAATCTTATAAATTTCGTCGGCCACTTGGAATGAAATACGTTTGTACATTAGTACAGTGCAGAGATACTGCTCCTTACTGGTCATGGACTTGAAATATCTATAAAGAAGTGATGGGCGAATTTGCAGCAAATTTCCACGTTTCGCCACCATCAAATTAAATTTCGACAATTAAAAGTGCCCATTGACTTTAATGTGCGTCAAATTTTTGCCGGCGTCTGAATTGTCGCCGACGAATTCGCCCATAACTACTTTATAGATATTTCAAGGCCATGGCCAGTAAGGAGCAGTATCCCGCGAATTGACGCCGGCGTCAAAATTTTCAGAGTTTCGCAAATTTAAAGTTTTGTTGTGTATGGTGCCCACCAGATGCTTCAATAAAGTCAAATAAAATCATTTTGACTTGTTTGTATACAGGTATGGGATCTGTTATCTGGAAACATGTTATCCAGAAAGCTCCGAATTAAGCAAAGGCCGTCTCCCATTGACTCCATTTTATCCAAATAGTCCAAATTTTTAAAAGTGATTTCCTTTTTTCTCTGTAATAATAAAACAGTAGTTTGTACTTGATCCCAACTAAGATATAATTAATCCTTATTGTGAGCAAAACCAGCCTATTGGGGTTACATTTACAATGTTTACATGATATTCTAGTAGACTTAAGGTATGAAGATCCATATTATGAATAGATCCATTATCCGGAAAACCCCAGGTCCTGAACATTCTGGATAACAGGTCCCATACCTGTACTACTAAAGTGCAGAGATACAGTTCTTTAATGCCTATGGCGTTGAAATATTTCCCAAACAGACTGTAAAGGTATGCTGATTGGAGTTTAATTTTAGTATGATGTAGAGAGGGATATTCTGAGACAATTTGCAATTGGTTTTCATTTTTTATTATTTGTGGTTTTTGAGTTATTTAGCTTTTTATTCGGCAGCTCTCCAATTTTAAGTTTTAGCCATCTGGTTGGTAGGGTCCACATTTCCCTAGCAACCATGCATTGATTTGAATAAGAGACTGGAATATGAATAGGAGAGGCCTCAGTAAAAAGATGAGTAATAAAAAGTAACAATAACAATACATTTGTAGCTTTACAGAGTATTTGTTTTTAGATGGGGTCAGTGACAGAATTAGAAGAAAAAGGCAAATAATTTAAAAATGATAAAAAAATAATTAATGAAGACCAATAGAAAAGTTGGTTAGAATGAGCCATTCTATAGCATACTACACGTTAATTAAAATGTGAACTATTCCTTTAATGCTTTTTCCTTTCCCTAAAATCAGCCTTGCTGAAAAATATCAAATATGTTGACAATATGTCGATTGAGAAGGGGGAAAAAGTCCTACATTTTCTCAATATCTGTCACTATAAATATCTCAGGGCGAATGTTATTTTCTTGGTGTGTGACTCGCGGGCTGCGAGGTTATTGCTCTTTCAGATGCAGTAACATAATGGACAGGGAAAGGTTCCCACATGAACAGAGTAAACCTGACAGACGACATATGTAATGCAATTACGAGACGTCCCTCGTGGGCATGTGTTTGTTGGGAATTCGGACATGTAATCATGGCTTCTCACAACACCATAGTGTTTAATTGTCAAAGGGTGAAACACTATGGCGCAAATTCACTAAGCGCCGAACGCTAGCGTTAATTCGCTAGCGTTTGGCATTTTCGTTACTGCGCAAATTCACTAACGAACGCTGGCGTATTTTCGCTAGTGTTACTTCGCATCCTTACGCCAGGCGAATTTTCGCTAGCGATGTAACTACGCAAATTCACTAACTTGCGCAGTGTACTGAACGCTACCTTTTACGCTAGACTTCCTTCGCCACCTCAGACCTGGCGAAGCGCAATAGAGTAGATAGGGATTGTTTCAAAAAAAGTCAAAAATTTTTCTAAAGCCCGAAAAAATGCTGGCGTGTTTTCTACATGATGGGTGATAGGCTGAAAAAGATCGAAATTTTTTTTGGGGCTCCCCTCCTTCCCCCCTACATTTCCTGACTCATGGCAACTTACCTAGACAGTGGGCACATGTGTAGGGCAAAATAACATTTTTATTTGCTGATTTGAAGGTATTCTTGGCATTTGTAGTGCTGATACGTGTTCCTCCATTGAAATTTGAATTTCGCGCCATATGCAAATTAGCCTTCGCTAGCGTAACTTTGCTTTATATAGCGAATCAACGCTAGCGCAACTTCGCAACCTTACACTACCCCTGTGCGCAACTTCGGATTTTAGTGAATTTGCGGAGCGCTGGCGAAACTACGCCTGGCGAAGTGCGGCGAAGTTGCGCCTGGCGCAACTTTGCATCTTAGTGAATTTGCCCCTATGTGCGTATTGTTCTGTTTTACTGTAGAGGGTTCTATGTAAGCCCACTATACTGTACTGATGAAGAAAATATCTGACGGGTGGTTCACCTTTAAGTTAACTTGTAGTATGTTATAGAATGGCTAATTCTAAGCAACGTTTCAACTGGCCTTCATTTTTTTTCTTTCAATAGTTTTTGAATTATTTGCCATCTTCTTTTTTTCAGCTTTCTAATAGGGGGTCACTGACCCCATCTAAAAAAAACAAATGTTCTGTAGGCTCTACACTTAGGGGCAGATTTATCAAAGGTCGAGGTGAAGTTTCGAATTGAAAAACGAGCTATTTTTTGTGTACTTCTACTAGGGAATATTCCAACTTCAATTCGAATTTGAAAAAATGTCGAAATTAGAAGGTCGAATTTTTTTGAAGTACTGTCTCTTTAAAACTTCGACCATTCGCCACCTAAAAGCTGCCGAAGTGCTGTTTTAGCCTATGGGGGACCTTCTAGAACCTGTATGGAGGCAATTGGGGGAGTTTGGGGGATCGAAGGTCGAAGTTTAAAAAACTTCGAATCGAAGTAAGATCGTACGATTCAAAGTAGGCCGAATTCAGCCCACTTCCACCCCAAAAAAACTTCGACCTCCATTTGATTGGTCTTTTTGAATTCGAAGTTCAAAGTTTTTTTAATTTCGACCTTCGACCTTTGAGCAGATTTATCAAAGTTTGTCGGTGAATTTTCGAAATTAAATTTGATTTGAATTTGAAAAAAATTTGAAAATTTGAATATCAAAATTTATCATGTACTGTCTCTTTGACTTCTACCATTCGCCATCTAAAACCTGCCGAATTGCTGTTTTAGCCTATGGGGGACCTCCTAGAACCCATTTGGAGTCAATTGGTGGACTTTGAAAAATTTAAGTTTTTTGGGGGGAAAACTTTGATTTGAATTCGATCAAATGCACTATTACTTCGATTCGTATGATTTGAATTCGGCCGAATACAGAAATTCGCCGCAAATTTGTGCGAGGCGAATTTATTCACCCATCACTAGTGTGGAATCAAAATTGGGACATTGCAAGAAAAGTGGGCCGTTCCAACACATTTTCCAAGGTTCATCATTAAGGCTATGATGATGTGAAGCATCTGTTTATCTAAAATTAGTGGGAAAATATTTGATTGGCATATTTCCCTAAAACCGTAACAGCCTTGGGCAGCAGAAGCTATAAGGTTGCTATTGTGTGATTTTTGTATGACAATTCAAGCGCTACAGTTTTCATGCACTGAATCCAGGTTTCGGTTTGGGATTCTGCCAAGATTCCGTCTTTTTCAGCAGGATTCGAATTTGGCAGAATCCAAGTGCCTGGCCAATCCAAATCTGAATCCAAAAAAATCACTTGACTTATTATCACACAGACATGGAATTCAAAAATTTCTTAACCACACTCTGCACGTGCGATTATCTTTCCCCCTTAATTTCCATATGCAAATTAGTGTTCAGATTCAGTTCTGGATTCAGGCGAATCCATCACAAAGGATTTGGTATTTGGCCGAATCCTAAAATAGTCGATCTGGTGCATCCCTAATCAAGGGTAATTTGATAGTAAATAGCAAAACTTACTAAGGGGCCTGTTTATTAAAACTGTTTTTTTTTTTGTGAGATTTGGTTGAGTTTTTAAAGGGGAAACTCAAATTTTTAGAGGAAAGAAAACTTGAATTTTTAGAGATCTATTATAAACCCAAAACTGTTACAAATCTGAAAAAAATCCAGCTCCTGTCAAGGTCATGTAGAAGTGAATGGCAGATGTTCCCTTTTACAATTTGAGGATGACATGATCTGCACTGGTTTTCGTACAATAAACACAAAAATCGTATGATTCAGACGGCAAACTCTAAAAGATTGTTGAGATTTTGTCAAGACTTTTCCTGCACTGACTTTTTCAGCTTGGATGGGAGTAAGGTCAACTTTGTTTTAATAAAAAAATTAGATAAATTTGAGTTTTAGTAAATTCCCCCCTAAACTTTTACATGTGCCTTATGCTTGTTTAGACTCCCCAAATCATGAAAAGGACAATACAAGAGGTGGAGCTGGTATTTCTACACCCACATCACAATTTTTAACTCAAAATGCAGGGCCAGTACTCAACTTACCCAAGTATTTTTTTATTGATTTACTTGTAGACCCCCCTGAAGTAGAGTCCTGCAGCGGGTCGGGTTGTGGGTAGAAGTTCTGGGTGCGGGTATAGAAGCAGGTTGGCGGTTCTGCGGGTTTGCGTGTCGCGGGTCGGACCGCGGGACTTCAAAATATCGATTTTTACTGCTTTTTTCTGATCACGCCTACTTCCGATGATGTCATTTCCGGTTTACAATTACAATCTCTTCCTGATTATTGAAGGTCAGCTGGTAGCGGGTCCGGGTTGCGGATAAGGTACTTGCGGGTAGTGGGTCCAACCGGGTAAGAATTCGGGTTGCGGGTCCGGGTTACGGATTGCAGGTTGCAGGTACAAGTCGGGTTCGGGTTCCAAAAAATAGACTCTACCCTGATATTCTGTTGTCACCCTGAACTTTTTTCAATGTATTACACAGCACATAAACAGTCCTCTCTTTAATATAATAGCATTTGCCCATTAGATGAGGGAATCCGGTATTTCTTATTATTGGCAGGTTTGGATGACTAAAGACCTTTTCTCCCCTTGACGTTTCAAACACAGACTATGTAGACTGACAGCTCTGATGTTTTACCTCTGGCCCGTCTCAGCTTGAAAAGGTCGGAAAAGGTTTTGTCCAGATGGAACAAAAGTTCATGTTCAGATTGCTGCTCTTCAGCAGGGGAACCTGTTCATTAAAGTATTAACATGAAAAATACAGCTCCTACAAAGAGGCTTATTTGTCATTTTATCCATTCCAGATCAAATCTTTAATTACAACAGGTCAGTGCGTTCCCAATTCCCATTTAGAGCATTTTGTCAGGTTGATTTTGCATGTTTGTTTTTTCAGTGGCTTGTGAGCAACATCTTGCTCATCAGCCTCTTGGATGTTGCTCTCAGTGGCATCAAAGCAGGTGCTTATTTTGAAATTCCAGCTTGGAGGCAAGTTTTTCTTCCACATAAACCAGGTGTACTCCCAAACAGAGTCTCCATTAGACTGCCAGTCCATATAGGATCTACCAAATAGCCAATCATGACCCTTATTTGGCATCCCAAGGTACTTTTTCATGGTTGTGTTGCTACCCAACTCTTTTTACATTTAAATGTGGCTCACGGGCCCTGGTGTAAGAAAACAGTTAGTGATGCATGGGAGCAGGGTGTTGGGCAGAGACAAGTGACTAACTGTTCCTTCAGTAAGGGGTAAAAGAGCAATAATAAAGGGAAAGGGAGAACTAGGGGCTCTGGTCTCAGCAGTAAAGTTTTGGTACACTCCTAAAAAGTTGTAACCATGGCTTGCAGAACACTGGCAAAAGAGAACAGTGTTTCAAGGTTCAATCAAGGGCTTGGCATGAGCATAAGTTCTTACTCCTTTTCTCCATATTTACAGCTTCTACAGGCACCATAAATAAAGTGCAAAGTTAAACCCTGGGGTCACTGGTTCCTAAAGGTTAAAGGTACAAAGGCATAAGGCACAGAATACCATTCTCCGTGTCCTAATAAATTACTTTTTGACTTTTATTTTTCACTACTGGTTTAATTTTTGCCTTTAAGCTGTTTCAAAGGTACAGAGGCCAAACTTATCCAGCCAACTAGTCAACTGGCCAATGATCTGAGTGATTTGTTGATCCACATCAATGGCAAGAGAAGCATCATCTGTGGGTTGAATCTGCCTTTCCCCAGGTGCCAAACATTTCAAGAGGGTTGGTTGGTTCAAAACGGCCTTGCGTTTTCTTAAAGGGAAACTATTGTGAAAATTAAAATATAATTAAGCTTCATCATAATGAAATAAGAAACTTTCTTAATACAAACAATTAAAAATTCTGTATTGTTTCTGAAATAATCAAGTTTATCTTCACTATTCCTCTCTCAGCATCTGTTTCTCCTCATTCTGTCTTCATGTAGGAATTGGGAGTCAGATAATCATTGACAGGAGCCCATTTACTAAGGGTCGAAGTGAATTTTCGAATTCAAAAACTTCAAATTTCAAAGTAATTTTTGGGTACTTCCACCATCGAATAGGCAAAAATTCGATTCAGATTGAAAATACTTCACAAATTGGACCATTCGAAAATCGAATTACTGTCTCTTTACAAAACTTCGACTTTGACACGTCACCATCTTAAACCTGCTGAATTACTGTTTAGCCTATGGGGGAACCTCCTATAACCTATATGAGCCGTTGGCTAAGTTTTGAGAAGTCAAAGGTTTTTTTGTATAATAATTGAATGATGCGAAGGATTTTAATTTAGTGGAAAAAACCTTCGACTTCGACTATCGTAACTATATCTGGTCGAATTCAAAGTTTTTTCACTTCGAAAATTCGACCCTTGATAAATCTGCCCCTTAGATTCAATATATCTTATAAGGGGGCTCCTTTTGTCTAGAAGATGTATTAGAACTCACTCTATTAAAATCACCAGACATCATGTCTCTCTACATGCAGAATTTTTGCAAAAGGCAGTTATTTTGTTAGATTTTGTTTGTACTGGAATCAGTTATTTGAGTGAGCTCTAATACATCTGCTAGGAAAGGAAGCCCCCCCTATAAGATATATTGGATCATTCATCTGACACCCAACTGCTGCATGAAGACAGAATGAAGAGAAACAGATGAGAGAGGAATAGTGAATATAAACTTGATTATTTCAGAAACAATGCAGAATTTCTTATTAATTGTATTTAGAAAGTTTCTTATTCCAGTATGCTGAAGCTTATATTAAATTTTCATTTTAGAGATAGTTCCCTTTTAAACTTTGTCAATAACATTGTGCTAAACCTTCACTTCAACAAAGACAATACAAGCATGAGAGGTATAAAAGAAATACCATAGTAGACAAAATACATTTTTGTTGGTCTTATGTCAAAAATGGTTGAAAATTCCTGAAATCCACCACTTTTGGAACAGTCTTGAGTGATTTGCCTGCAAACTCTTTTAATTGCGAAAAATGTGGTGTCCAAAATCCCTAAAGCTCTCTCCATTGCCCTCTATTAGGATTCTTAGAAGCCATAGGTACTGCAATGCTACGTCTTGTGATATTGAAACTCAACAGAGCACTTGTACTGACTCTAAAGCATCCATAACCCCTTTTATCACTTATAGAAATTCTCCAAAGAGAAAGCAACCGGTAAAATGAGTTCCCTGGGCTTCAGCCACCAACACATATATGGTAGTGTCAAGCCTGAATACTGCTAGAAGAAACTGTCAGATAAGTAATGCTGTGTCAGAATATCCATTGTGTGATATAAATAAATATCTAGATGTATAAATAACATGCGCTCCTTTGACAAATGGCTATTTACTGTTTCTAATTATATATTTGTTTATAGGCTTTTCCCTCTGGTTTAATCAAACAGAAGAATTGATTTATTTCATATCTATTATTTATACGGCAAAAAATTACTAGTTGTTTATTGTTACTTGCGCATTGTCAGCACTGGTGCCTCCAGTATGATAAAGAGGTTATTTATCCCTTGGGCCCATACATTATGTTATAGATCAATTATCCTGCTAACGTACACAAACAATATAATGGTAAGATCTGGGGAAGCTCAAGGTGCCCTCATATATTCTGTTGTGTGGATTTTAAATAACTCCCGCTAGTGATAAAATATTAAATATGTGAACCAAGTAGATAATATTGTTTTTAGGTCTATCATCAATCATCTTGCAGCCTCATTCAAGCCATTAAGGAAAAGAACATCTGAACAAACAGGAGTCGACTTCAGTGAAATGAATAATGAATAACTTCCTGCACGAATGAGATTGTGCAAAGTAATCTTCTAAGTAGGGATGCACCAAATACACTATTAGTATATAATCCTTTGCGAAAGATTTGGCTGAATACCAAACCAAATCCTAATTTGCATATGCAAATTAGGGGTGGGAAGGGGAAAACATTTTTACCTTGTTTTGTGCCAAAAAGTCACGCAATTTACCTCCCTGTCCCTAATTTGCATTTGCAAATTAGGATTCGGTTCTGCCGGGCAAAAGGATTCGGTCGAATCCTGCTTAAAAAGGCCGAATCCCGAACCGAATCCTGGATTCGGTGCATCCCTAGTTCTAAGGCAGTTTCTGGTGCAGGACCAAGCAATGTCATTCTTCTTCCACCTTAGCAGTGAAATAGATTCTGATATTACCACCAGTAGTCCTTATAGTCCACTTATCTAGCTTGCTTCCCATTCAATCCTTTACCATGGTTGGCCTCCTTTTCTTTAGACAACAATCTTATTGCAGACTTTCTTCTGGGGCTACTATTGGATTGGACCATGTACTATTTCAAAGTTGGGCCTACTACCCACAGAGTCACTTTCTCTCCAAGTCATTTAGGAAATTGGTGAAAAGACCAAAAAGAAGAATACCAAGAGAGAAATTGGAAAGGTAAAAGAAGAGGTGAGAAGGGGGGAAAGGAAGAAAGAAAGACATTAGGACAGAGGAAAAGAGAAGGGGGTAACAATATGTAGATAAATACATGGGGATATTAAGGGGTGGTTCATCTTTACATTAACTTCTGGGATGTTATAGAATGGCTAATTCTAAGCAACTTTTCAATTTGGTCTTAATTTTTTTTTTAAATAGTTTTTATAATTATATGCCTTCTTCTGGCTATTTCCAGCTTTCAAATGGGGGTCATTGACCCCATCTTAATAAATGTTCTGTAAGGCTTCAAATGTTTTGTTATTGCTTCTTTTCTATTACTCATCTATCTTTTCAGGGCCTTTCCTATTCATATTCCCGTGTCTTACTAATATCTGTGGTTACTAGGGTAATTTGGACCCCAGCAAGCAGATTGCTAAAAACGCAAACTGGAGAGCTGCTGTCTGAAATGCTAAATAACTCAAAAAACATAATTAATAAAAAAAAAGAAAACCAATTGCAAATTGTCTCAGAATATGACTCTCTACGTCATACTTAATTCAAAGGTGAACAACCCCTTTAAAAAATGAACTAAGCAGATGATTGGGGTATGAAAATGATTGGGGTATGAAAAATGAAATAAAAAGAGGTTGGGGTAGAGGAGGTATATAGAGGAGATATATGGAAGAGATACTGTCAGTGTATAAAACAATATAGTTATATGTTTTGGGGTTTTACTGAATGGAATATGACATAGTATTTATTGTGTATTGTGTCTTTTCCAACCTTATTGACTATTTCTGATCACCTTGGGTAAGTCGTCTTAGACTGTTCCACATGTTAGATTCAGTAATAATTCAATACTACTGGAATTAGGGTAAATAGTTTGCGATTGATTTAGTGCATAATCTTTGCTCATTTGTTTGTCAAATACAAGGTGACGCCGAGGCCGAGACGTCTTAATCTCTAAAGCAGCCAATTACCCGATGACAGGCTAAAGCATATAATTTAATTCCGAATGAAATGAATGTTCTCTGCGTGTCCGTGTAGGACAATTGTCTTGCGGCAAATCCTACCACCAGTTTTATCAATAAAGTAGCGACTTGTCACTTTCCCCAAGTAGCAAATACAGAATGGACATGAGGAGAAATTAGCATTGTAACTAGCATGAAGCATCAATGGGGAATGGGTGGGAGGGGGGTGTTAAAGATCATTTTTTATTGGCTGATTTATTGAAATAAATGAAACACAATGAACGGATGAATAAACAGGGGAAAATGTCATGACAAATACTTTAAATCTAAACATTGGCAGAAATTCAAAAACAGAAAATGGATTGATACAACTGAATAAGGTAAAAACCACAGGGGTCCCAAACCGCCGGGCCACGGACACTCCTGAACTGGGCCACTGAGCCCATTCCACTATTAATGTGGCACACCCAAATGGATGCCGGCCCAAAAAATGTTGGGGATCACTGCTTTACCATATCTATTATCCTCACTTGTCACTGTGGGTGTCCTCCTCTCAGACAAGATCATCAAGTTCAGATCCCATACCTGTATTTAATAGAAAATTATGTTAGTGATCATGTGTCAGGTTGGCAATGTTGTTTCAAATTCTTTATATCATAAGTTTAAAAAACTGCTAATAAGAGCAATTGTGCATTCATTTATTTTGCATTTCCTTTGTGCATTTCTGAGTCTTTGGGATGATCAAAATTACCTTTTATTTTCTTTCAGTATTATTACCTTTTTTATATTATTACTGTATATTGGTATTATAAGCCTCTTACTATAAGGGGGTTATTTATTAAAATCCATATTTATCCCATATTTTATTTAAAAAAGAAAACGACCAAAATCCCATGCTCGATTTTAGCTTATTTACTACTGAAAATACTCTAATCGCATTATGGAAAACCCCGAATTGCTTGAATTTTTCGTGCTTTTTGCCGAATTGCTTGAATTTTTCAGGCTTTTTTTTACCAAATCGCTGGAATTTTTTGAATTTTTACCCAGCGCAGACCGTGAAAACTTCAAATTGAGATCGCTGTCTCTCCCATTGACTTATACATGACCTCAACAGGCCTGAGATAGCAGATTTTTGGATTTTGGGCTTTTTGCAGCATCTGGGTTTGTTTTCCTATGAAAATTTGAGTTTTCTAGTGAAAAAACTCTAATAATAAATAATAATAATAATAATAATAAAAGCTTGCCACAACAATGTGGATAAGGATTTTAAAGAGTAACATCAACATCAATGCAGTTAGTTGTACAAGTCATTTATTTCTATATAAAACCAGTGTCGGACTGGCCCACAGGGATACCAGGAAAACTCCCGGTGGGCCCAGGTGTCAGTGGGCCCTCATGCTGCTAAACATTTGGCCTATTTCATGGTCATTTTTTATTTCTATGAGAAAAAAAGGCTTAATAGATGGAATAATAGATCATAGTATGTAAAGAAAAGAGACTAGGAGAATAGAGGTTGAGTGAGGAGAGGATAAAAATAGTAGTGAGTGGACCCCTAGTCTGAAGTTTTTTGGTGGGCCCCTGGTGTCCCAGTCCGACACTGTATAAAACATATAACATTCCTCTGCTTAGATGCAATCTGCTTTATTCTATTTGTTACACGGCAGTCTGGAAGTCAGCACCAGGGCCGCCATCAGGGGGGGACAGGGGGGACAAGCGTACCGGGCCCGGGCATGAAGGGGGGCCCGGCAGCGCTGCATTTTTTGAAGATCCGGGCCCCCCTTACGAGGGCCGGAGCCGTACGTCTTGCCTCTTGCGTGCCGAATGCGGAAGTGCCAAAAAGCCGAAGCCGATGCGCCGAAAAGACCCGAAGTCACTGAAAAAGCCGAAGTCACGAAGCGCCGAAAAGACCCGAAGTCACGAAAACAGCCGAAGCCGATGTCCTGAAGCAGCGCAAAGACCCGAAGTCACGAAAACAGCCGAAATTGAAGTCCTGAAGCGGTGAAAAGACCCGAAGTCACGAAAGGAGGTGAAGTTGAAGTACTGAAGCCATGAGTTCAATCCTACTGAACACCAGTTTGTGGTTTTTTTTTTTTTTTAATCCCCTGGCCACCAATGTATTATTTTAATATTCTATAGGCCCCTGCCACCAATCTTTTTTTTAAAACTTTTTTTTTGGGGGCCCAATTTTTTTTTTAACTCATAAGGGGCCCCTTGCCACCATTGTATTTTTTTGTTTGTTTTTATTAAAAAAAAAAATTAATTTTCTTTTTGGTGGCCCCAAATTTTTTTAACTTGTAAGGGGGCCCCTGCCACCAGTTTTTTTTTTTTTTTTTTCAAAAAAAAATTATTTTTTTTTCAAATTTTTTTTGGGGCCCCAATTTGTTTTTAACTTATAAGGGGGCCCCTGCCACCAATGTTTTTTTTAAAAAAAAAAATTTAATTTTTTTTTTTGGGGCCCCAATTTTTTATAAGGGGGCCCTGACCATCAATAGCTTTTAACAACTTGTGTGGGGGGGAGTTACTTTTCTGTGGTCTTTTAACTGCGATGTGGAGTAGGCGGGATATGGGGTGGAGCTTGGTCGTCAGCGTGGGCGGGGCCCAGGGGGGCCCCAAAAATTTTGTTGTACGGGGCCCCGTGATTTCTAATGGCGGCCCTGGTCAGCACCACTTTGAATCCTTTTTATACATGGGTGTAGGTCACACCACATTCACTGCATGGGTCACAATAGCATCAAGATTCCTGGCAACACCCCAAAGGCATTTCTTAGTGTAGTCAAGTCCAAAACAGTGATTTCTTAGGTCCACATTGATCATTTATTCTATTCATTCTCATATCTCACTATAATATAATGGGTTTAACAGTAGAGATGGGTCTGACCAGGTGATTGTAGGCCTCAGTAGTACTGAGGGTACATTAGAGGTCTTCACAAAGTTTTGTGACTTCGAACCCCTTGGTTTTGGGGCCAAATAAAACATGTAGTAATGTTTATTAAGGTTTAAAAATGATGTCCATTGAGTCCATCCTTTGATTCAAATGAAACCAGACTAACTGCTTGTTTTAAGGACCTTATAGGGCAACAATGACAGCTTTTCTACTATAATCTCATTTATATGTTAGGAGAGCCTGTGTACACTTGTCTCTCCTCTGTTTCTGTGCAAGGAGGGGGAGGAGTCCCACCCTCTGTCAGCTGACAGGAAGAAAGAGGGAGTGGGGAAGTGCTGGGAGTAGGGTTGCCACCCGGATGGTATTTTATAAACCTGCTGGGGCTGGTGTTACAGATTTACCGGCAATGTAGCTGCAGTTAAATTTTTAATACCCCTAACAAAAGCCATTGACCCGCCCCAATCCACTCAAAACATATATTTTCTCCTCCTTCTGACCATTGCGCGTCATGGCTCCACCCCATTTACATAATGGTCCGCCCCTTTTACATCATGACCCGCCCCTTTTGTTCCCGTCTCCACCACCGCACGGTAATACTAAGCTCTATAGTTAGTATAGATATGGGTATATAGAATTTAATTAAAAGTAGAGAGGGGTGTGTGTATGGATGTTGGGTTTTCATTTGGAGGGGTTGAACTTGATGGACTTTGTCTTTTTTAAACCCGATTTAACTATGTAACTATGTAACGGTGGAAATTTTATGAAAAGGTGGCAACCCTCGCTGGGAGAGAGAAGCAGCAGAGTACAAGCAAGGTGTTGCAAGTTCCCACAGTTTTCTGTGTGGGAAGTCAGTAGGCAGCATCATACTAAGAGGGCCCAGGGCCCACCAGGGCTGCAGCCTCAGGGCCCACAGCCATAAAGTGCTCTCTAACGCTGCACCCCTCCCCACGTGTGCCTACTTTGTAACGGCTTGTCCAGGGTTAGGGAGGGAGGTGAGGAGCGGGAGTGCAGGGAGCAGGTCTGAGCTGGCAGGGCCCAAAAGAGCCGGGGCCCAACTGGATTTCTTCCCTGTATCCGTTGGCCCAGTCTGACCCTGTCAGTAGGAATTCCCCAGTGGCAGAAAATCATGCTATTTTTAGGGTGCGGAAGGAAAGGGGTCCTTGTCAGGGCTCTGAAAAGCAAAGCGTGCTCTTCTCAGGGCATGGAAGCCAAAGGGAGTCCTTCTCAGGACTTTGGAGCAACTGCCACGTAAGTGGGGACTAAGGTTGCCACCTCACCCCTTTAAAACTGAACACATATGGAACCCACAGCCTGCGTGGCTAATTAGCAATTAGGGTTGCCACCCGGCAGGTATTTTACTGGCTTAACCGGTAAAACAACTGCCAAGACCAGGGCCGGTATTATAAATTTATGTAGTTGCCGGTAATTTGTAATACCCTTAAGAAAAGCCCTTGGCCTTCAATGGAAACGTACCTTTTCTTCCTCTTCTGGGCATCGCGCAATGTGGCCCGCTCATTTTTGCAGCATGACCCGCCCCTTTAGTTCCCTCCCCCACCAATGCCGGTAAGTTTTTTTTAAAAAGATGGCAAACTTATTCTCAATTCATTTAGATGCATGGCTGCACATAAATCAGTTCAGGCTGCAGCACGCAGGCTGTGGATTCCATATGTGTTTAGTTTTAAAGGGGTGAGGTGGCAACCTTAGTGGGGACTCCACTCAGCAGCTCAGAGATCACCAGCTGTGTTATTTGAGTGAAGTTGCTCCTGGCTGCCAGGCTGCCTGTATCACTGTCATTTAAAGGTATAGTGTCCTGCCAATAAAGCCATCAACCTTTCCAGCATGCACGTATATTGCGGATCAGAGAAGTTCCCAGGGAGGGGTATTGCAGTCCTGACCTTCGGTGGAGGCCCTCCATTTAATAGTGTACCTGCTCTCCCATGTAGCGGAGGCACAGGACTGTAGCGCCACACGCAAGTAACATGTGCTAGATCTCATGCAGTAGCAGACGAGGGCTATATGTAGTAAGATGCAGAGATTTTTAAACTGTGGAGCTGCCCCAACTGTAAGGCCTATAGGACAAGGGGCTCAATCTAAGGGTTTCACTTATAGCTAAAGCTTATTTTTTGCCTCGTACTATAGCTTGACAATATTTGCTCTGACCTGAAAATATGTTGGGCTAAAAGTGAAAACCTCTCCCCAAATTATTCCCCCTTTTTGCATTTCTTTTTGACAGGGTCTCTATTTCTTATCACCTCTGAACCTCTAAAGTCCAAGAGGAGTAAACTGACAATGTGGTTAGACTTTATGCTTCGCAGCATTGGGATCCTGTGTTTCTTTCTCCAGCCAGAACCTTTTTTCTCCACTTCTTTTATGGGTTTGAAACCACATACTTAGGTTAATTGACATGGAACCTATAATGTCATAATACAGGAATTAGATTGTAATCTGGAGAAGTGAATGATATGCATGGGCAAATAATTGTGCTGTTAATTATTTAGGCCCTATATAAATAAAGGATAAAAATGCTACTGTACAACTCACTGACTCAACAAACCTCTCAATTCCCTCAACTTAATATTATATCCTTCCTCTCCACCCCAAAGAAAGTATTTGTGGGTACAGGTATGGGAGAACCCATTATCCAGAAAGCTCCGAATTGTGGGAAGGTCATCTTCCATAGGCTCCATTTTATCCAAATAATCCACATTTTTAAAAATGATTTTCTTTTTCTCTGTAATAATAAAACAGTACCTTCTACTTGATCCTGTCTAAACTATAATACATCCTTATAGAAGGGAAACAATTCTATTGGGTTTATTTAATTGTTTAATGATTTTCAAGTAGATTTAGGATTAGGATTTGTTAAGTCCAAATGGCAAAAACTCGAAAAATTTGAGTTATATTTTGCTATAAAACCTGAATTTTTAGCAAAAAAACCTTGAATTTTTAGAAATTTATTATACCCCGAGGATAGAAAAAGTCTGAATCTGAATATTCAGCATCTCAACGTGCCGAGGTTTCATATAAGTCAATGGCAGAGGTCTCTATCCTATTTGAAAGTTTTGGTGGTCTGCGCTGAAATTAGCCCAAATATCCGACTAATTAGAACTTTTCGGGCAAATATCCCAAAAACTCCAAAAAAATTTAGTTTAATGAGTTTGTCCCGCATCCGATTAAATCTTGCTTTTTTTAATAACAAATAAGGTCCAATCGTGGATTCTAGTTTTGTCTGACTTTTTTTCATTTAAATTCGGATTTTGATAAAAAAGGCCCTAAAAGAATGTAGATCCAAATTATGGAAAGACCCCTTATTTGGAAAACCCCAGGTCCAGAGAGTTCAGGATAACAATGTCCCATACCTGTATATCCAATTTTTTTATTCCCTTGATTTTTATCCAGTCTTAACCGATTGCATAGAATTGTAGCTTTTGATGTACCGCAGTTTTTATTTTTCATTTATTTTCCAGTTCATACCGACAACTTAATGCCGCACCCACTTTTCTAGATAATGCGTTAAGCCATCGGGCGACTATAAACATCCGAAGGACAACAAGCTCCTAATGACACATCTGAGAATAATTACTGGGATGGGAATGAGAGATGCCGGAGTGATGCTCATTAAACCTTCTCCCTGTTTATAAAGTCACAAGGCACGGCCCATGAAAGTCATTATTTTCTATTTTCTCATGACAGGCAAACCCATTAAGTCCTCACAATTAATCTGGCTTTATGTGTGTGATAGTTTAAATGCCTGTTTCCAGCTTCCGGTTATCACTTGAGTAAAATAGAACATAAATTCAAAAGGTGGAAGGCTACTGTCAACTGGATCTCAGAATCCAATCAGCTGTATGTACTGAGATATGTACTGAAAAACCTCCAAAACTCAAATCAGTTTTATCATATTTAAAGGAGAAACAAACCCTTTACCAAAAAAAACCCCTACCCCCCACTTTTTACTTACCCCTCGGCGCAGAGTCACAGAATGGAGACGGAGACCAGCGAATCGGCGCCTGCGCGGTTGGAGAGATTTACCGGTTTGCGACAACTTGCGAATGCGCCGAAATGGACGGAAATTGCCGAATCGCGGGAAGAAGACATAAATACCCAGAAGATGGCTGCAGTGAACTCCAATGCTGTGACTCTGCTCCAAGGGGTAAGTAAAAAGTTAGGGGCATTTCCCGGGGGGGGGGCAGCTAGGCTGGGGGGGCAGGAGGGAGGGAGGTCTACGTGGGGTTGGGGGTAGGGTTTTTTTGGTAAAAGATTTGTTTCTCCTTCAAGGTGTCTTTTACAAACACAGGTGAAACTTTCATACTGCAATATTCAATGCAAATCACTATTTTTTACCCATAACACATTGGTTTCCCACCCCATCATTTGAGCATAATTAAGCCCCACACCGAATTGCATCTGCTTCACTTAAAGGGGCGTTTAACCTTTAAGTTAACTTTTATTAAGATAAAGAGCAGGGATCCCCAAATGTTTGAACCCGTGAGCAACATTCAAAAGTAAAAGGAGTTGGAGAGCAACACTAGCATGAAAAATGTTCTTGGGCTGCCAAATAAGTGCTGAGATTGGCCATTTGGTAGCCCCTATGTGGATTGTCAACCTACATTAAGGATCTGTTTGGCAGTGCACCTGGTTTTAATGAGACCAAAACTTGCTTCCAAGGCTGGAATTCAAAAATAAGCTCCTGCTTTGAGGCCACTGGGAGCAACATCCAAGGGGTTGTAGAGCAACATGTTGCTCGTGAGCCACTGGTTGGGGATCACTGTTATAGAGTGATCAATTATAATTAAATTTTCCATTGGTCATTATTTATTTTTTATAGTTTTTGAATTATTTGCCTCCTTGTTCTGACTCTTTCAAGCTTTCAAATGGGGGTCACTGACCCCATTTAAAAAACAAAAGCTTTGTACAGCAACTAATTTATTGTTATTGCTACTTTTTATTACTCATCATTCTATTCAAGTCCTCTCATATTCATATTCCAGTCTCTTATTCAAAGCACTGCATGGTTGCTAGGGTAATTTGGACCCAGTAGCGATCCTAGAGGGGGGCAGGGCCTGGTGCGTGATGCGCAGCCAGGCCCTGCCCCCTCCATACGGCTGAATTTGGCCGCATTTTCAACGGCGAACGGACTGCCGGGGGGCCCTGAGGGGGTGCGAGCCCTGGCCCGCTCGCACCCCCTGCTCCCACGGTAGTTCTGCCACTGTTTGGACCCTAATGCAGCATTTTCCGCCCAGAATGCCACACTAGAAGTTGCAGCTGCTTTACTTACGCTGATGTGACGATCAAAATTGATCATAATAAAGGTGTCTTTTTTCATGAATTGAGTACAAGTTGCCCCCAAATTTTCAGAGTGGGGCACAGATTTCAGACAGCATTAGAGGGTAAATGTTTTTGTGCAAAGCCTGCTGCAACCATTTATACAAAATGTCATAATTATGGCAGTAGCTCCCAGGGGTGGTCTGAGCCAGCAGAATACAGGGAAAAAAACCTGGTGGGCCCCGTTGACCCAGACCCACTCTCTGGCAGAGGCTCTGAAGACTGCTCCATGACCACCCGAGCTGGCCCTCAAGAGGAGAACAAAGTATGTGGGGGGTGTGGCTGGGGCGCCCCTGAATTGTAAGCACCAGTGGGCCCTGGACCGCCCCCCCCCAGTAGAACACTGGTAGCTCCTGGGTTCCCCAGTGTCAGTAGGTGGCTTTGTGCATGAAGCATGATGGTCGCAATGGCTGCATGAGGGCAACAGACTAAATTATATTTGAATTTCCCTAAAATGTATAAATTACCTGCCAATGGACCCTGTTCTTTTAAGCCCGCACCCAATAGAAATTAATCAAATCTTATCTCCCTCCTCTTCTTCCTCTCAACAGAAAAAAAAAGAGGAATAATCATTAGATGTGATGGTTTATTTAAATTTGAGTTAATAGTTAATCATTACTGAAGGCTACAAGTGTTGCACAGTTGTCCTTCAAATTGTCCCTTTTGCTTGTGATTTGCAATGACCTCACCCCCCATATCCTGCCCCGTAATGCATAAATTCAATTCGCAGACTGAAGTGTAATTAAACTTCATTTCAGCTCTGCCTATCTGTAATTAGCAGGTCGTTAGCCTTGTTGTATGGGATCAGTCGGATTTAAGAGTTGCGAACGGCTCGTGCTGAGATAAGCGGATGCCAGCGCGTCTGTTTCCTTCCCTCGGATTCATTAGACATTTCTGAAGGCATAATAAACAAAATGAAAGCAAATAAAATGGCAGATATATTTTTTAGGAAACAACTGGCGCAGATAAACTTATTCTCAAATGAATTCATCTTCAGTGTAATTCATAATATTCTAGACAGTGGGCAATACTTTTAATAATGGTTTTGGAAATGTTTTTTTGTTTTCTCCAGGTTTCCGGTTTAACCTCATAACCGGTTGCTAGGGCTCCACTTACCCCAGCAGCTGAGCAGG
Organism: Xenopus petersii; assembly: GCA_038501925.1. NCBI lineage: Eukaryota > Metazoa > Chordata > Amphibia > Anura > Pipidae > Xenopus > Xenopus petersii. The sequence continues at coordinate 160,014,025 of CM076680.1, forward strand.
AGTTTGAATCCGTTGGGCATTCTAGTAACCAATCATAGCAAAACTGGAGACAAAATACAGAGTAATATAATAAAATGCACTAGGGCAGTGCTGTCCAAGTTCTGTGGTACAGAGAGCCAAAATTTTACTGGCCTATGTGGAGGAGGGCCGATAATGGAAGTCAGTGTTGACCACTCCCCCTTTTAAACCACACCCACTGTAAACCACACCCATATTACCACAAGAACTTTTAAGATCGTATCCACATTAACAGTGGTAGCACACCAAATGGTTGGTGCTCACTGCAGGGAAATCCCTCACTCACTCACTGCAGGGAAATCCCTAGTTCCAGCCCTGCAGGGAAGACAGAACAGAGCTCTCAGTCTAATATGTACTACATACAGTGACACAGTGCTGGTGCTCCATTAGCATTTTGAATAAGGTGTGAACAGGTGAACAATGTGGGCAGTTTCAGTCTGGGTCTCAGGTGTGAACAGTACAGAAATTTAGGGAAGTGAACAATAGAGGTGTCACAAGTGTGAACAATACAGGGGGATCACAGATGTGATACAGGGGATTAGAGTCTGAATTTGAGGTTTAAACAATGCAGGGTGCAGTTTATCTCTAAAGTGATACCTGTTAAAGTTTACATATGGTAAACAGGCACAGCATCTGGAGTGCCAAAGAAGGGGGGGGTCACGGGCGGCATACGGGCCGCCAGTTGGACAGCCCTGCACTAGGGAACACCAGATCCAAGTGCTAGAAAATTAAGGGGTACAAAATTGCACTCTTTAGTATTCATTTACAAAGTACTTGCATCTGGTGACACTCTGCATCTAGCTGGGTATAAAGCAACCCCGTCTTTATTGCCTACCATAGGGAAGATGATACAGTCAGGGCTCAGGTTAAATAAACAGTAAAACCCCCATTTAAAGTGCTCTAATATATCTTATCTCTAATATACTTTAATTAAAAAATGTGTACCGTTTTTATAAGAAACCTGACTATATGCAGTGAAATTTACCCTTCATTTACTGCTGTGAATAGGAATTGTCAGATGGTCCCTAACTGTTCTGCAGGGAAACAATCATACTTCAGATTTCAAGCAGCTTTGTTTGTTTTTCTGTAGAGCAGTCGGCGAATGTGTAGAGATTTGTATTGGATTTTATTTTTGCCTTTACATCCCCCTTACTGTTTCCAACTCCAGCTGCAGGGACAAAGATCATAGAGCCAGATTTAAACAGATAAACTGGGATTCTATTTGAAGGAGTTGGAGAAAGTTTGTATTAAACAATACAAAAACTATCAAATCCACCTTAGATTACATGACAACACAGGACCCAGTGCAGTCTGTATATTCTGATTATTAATGAGTCTTGCTGTATCGGCTTCTGGCAGATATTATTTGACTTTTTTTTGAATTTATGATGATCCCTTAGCAGCCCAAATCACACTGAGCATGTGCACAGTCTTGGTCTTGCAAAGATGTTTAACAAAGTTACAAGATGGTGACCCCCTGTGGCCAACTTTGAAAGCATAAATTATTTGTTTGATTCGGCTTGTGGTCCAGATAGTTCATATTTATGTTTAATTTACAGAATACAGCATTTCTAGCCTTATTCTATTTTAGACTTTAGTTGCCCTTTAAGTTTTTCAGGGGACCAGAAAAAATGGTGTAAAATCCAATATGTCTAGCCTGTGGTCCTTCAGCTTGAAGGTGAGAGGGCAGTAGTTTTCAGCAAGAGGAATTGGTGTCACTTGTAGAAATATATGGCGCCACAAAGTCCATTTGGGAAACAGCAACCTTCCTTCATCCATTTCTCTAAGCATGTCTAGAACCTTGTGCCACTTACAGGGAGGAGCCAAGAACCTGTGTAGCCTGCTCTGATGAGTATTGTACACAGGGTCAGACTGGGGGGCCCGGGGCCAACGGGGACTGCTGTCCAGTGCCCTGCTCCAACCCCCCCGCCCCCCTACTTTGAGGGGAAGGCGCGGCTCGGTGCTCGCACCCGGACGGCACCACGCACATGCACAAACAACATCACTCACCGTGCATATGCAGATGGTGCTGCGCGATCCAAATTACAGAAAGTTTATCCAGAAAACCCCAGGTCCTGAGCATTTTGCATAACATGTCCCATACCTGTAATGTGTTCCCTGCTGCTGCTGAAAACCATGACTAATTCCATCATCCCAGGTCACAGGTCTTCCTGATAAGAGATCCCCATCCTGTACCTAAATATGACCATAAAGTCAGACAAATAAATAAGAACCTATCAGCACTAAAAAAGACTCATGCAACCGGTGATCCCTAATGTCAGCTGCTTATTCCACCTAATAATTATTTTCATTCTTTCTGAAAAATGTTATACCTTGTATAGTATACCTTTAGTATATTTTAATTTCCCTTGCACCACATGATGCTGTGTTCAGCTAAAGAAATCCTACAATAAATCTCACCAAAACGAGATGAAACTGGCGTCCTAACAAAGCAGCCATGTTTTTATCCCTCCGCTCGCTGAATATCAAACCCATTAAAACCCTGGTGCCCACAAGTGTAGCAGAGTAACGGTTGCTTTTAGTGAGCCAATAATTCTAAGCAAACTGCTAAATACATTGTATATTATGAGAAAGGAAAGGGATTTAGTGCACAGGATTCCTGAAGTGCGGGTAAGTGGCTGAAAGGACAGTAGAATTTGAGCTGGTTTGTAAGGAAACAAAATGACTATGTTTTAATACCATAAAACACTTCTGCCAGTGTGGGTTATATGTGGGCTAATAAACATAGAAACACACATTACATCCACATCCCCGGCCAGAAATACTATATATTATTATAAGATTTTAGAATCACTGATACAGTCGGTTATCTGCTGAATCTCTTTGGAAATCATTTTCTAAAAATGGAGGAAGTTTAAATAAATGAAATACACCCAGCTCATACTTATGTTACACTTTATCTTTCTTTTGATTTATTCTTTTCTCCTTACATTTGCCTATTGAGAAAATTAATATTTGGATTTTAAATAAACAGATTTTTTAAATATACAAAATAGACATTTGCCCAAGGGTTTCCCTGATTTTCATGAATCTTATTTAAAATCTGCCTCTAAATCCTACCTTGTCTTTGTTCTGCCATCATTCATTTCCTTATTGCCTCCCTATATGGGGCATAAACTATGGCAGCATAGGTATACCCCTGTACTAAGCACGATTCAGCAGGAACAGTCCCATAAGTTTGCTCATAGCCTGTAAAGAGAGATACCATAAAACTATGGCAGCATAGGTTTACCCTTGTACTAAGCACAATTCAGCAGGAACAGCCTTCTAAGCTTACTCATAGCCTCTACAGAGAGATACCATACAACTATTGCAGCATAGGTATTCCCCTGTACTAAGCACAATTCAGCAGGAACAGTCCCATAAGTTTGCTCATAGTCTGTACAGAGAAATACCATAAATCTATGGCAGCATAGGTATTCCCCTGTACTAAGCACAATTCAGCAATTTTAAATTTCGCAAATTTTCTTTGGTGAAAATTTGCCAGTGTTCACCTGCCGAGACAAAACGTTGTATTTTGATGAATATGCGTATTTGCCTCAAATGAACATCTGACGAAGTTGCAAGAAGTATAGCAAAGCCTTCCGAGGTGAAAATTCACCCTTTAATAAATTTTCCCCAAGTGTCCATCTTTGAATGTAAAAAGGATATTTTGGGCACCAAGAAGGTAAGTGTGGAGATAACAAAACAGGTCAAAGGGACTGTATTGGGGCTTTTCAGTCTGAATGCAATATTATTAACCACTGGACCCTTATACAATAAGCCACACTTTATAACACAGAAATTCTTACTATAACCCTAAGTTCACTTTATGGGAAATAAAGATCTATAAAAGAACACCCCGCCCACCTCTCAGACAACTACAGAACCTTAATTCACCGGTTGATTTAATTTCTCTTTCAACTTTCCAAGTCTCCAAGAGGAAAATCTACAGGCTCATGTGAACTCAGCAACTTCAAACTGAGGGTTTAAGTGGGATCACAGAAGTCTTCTCACAAGCGCCTCTCTGGGCCTTTGGTTTGTCCGTAGATGATTGGATCAACCGGCGATGTTCTCGCAGTTCCCTTTCAGACTTAAAACATCTGAGAAAGAGTGAGATCCTGATAGTAGAACATGAAAGATACACTGTGTGTCAGGGACACTGTAATAGCCTCTTGCCAAGAAAACAGAATTTACATAAAATCAAACAGAAAATGTACATTCTTTGTAGAGCTTCTTTCTAAAGGGACTGGTAGGAACCACTGCATTTCCATTTAAATAATTGTAAATCATTACTTACGAGCAGGTTCGGACTGAGAATTAAAATAGGCCCTGGCATTTCAGGTACACAGAGGCCCAAACAGCCCCCACCAGCCCACTAAATAGTGACTTTCTATGGCACCTTATAGCAGCCCCTCTGGCATTTGCCAGAACCCACAGATTGCCAGTCCGGGCCTGCTTACGAGTGTAGCCTGGGCTATTATATACATAAACTGGTAATGGTGGAATATTTGGGAGATTGAGGATGAGCCAGTGGTTGTCATTGTTTTTCAGTTTAAGGTCTAACCCTTTATCTCTTTATAGATGTGTATCAGATGGTGTATCAGTTATTCAGTCATAGTTGCATGAATATCTGGGCATCAAATACATATTCAAGCCAAATCTCAGGGTCCTCCTCAAAAGCTGGGCCCAGAGAATATGACCTTCCATGAGTAGCCCTGTCAACCGGTCTGTGCAAACAAAAGAGCAGTAAAAGAAGTATCAGTAAATCAACAAGCTGTTGCAAGGAGTGTGAAACATTAGAGAGAATGGAGAAAGGCTCCATCCCTTGTGCCAGATTATATAGCTCTAGATGCAATTTGATGAGAAAAACTTCTCTCATGGTTGGTTTTTCTCATGAAAACTCCATTTAAGTCTAAGGGGAAATCTGGAATTTAATTAGGATGTCAGTTTTTCCTCCATAGTTGACTGCCATATCATCTCTGTACAGGCAATGAGCAACCTTTGGGACGGTTCATGTTGCTTGTCTCTATCTATTGACCAAAATAATAGTTTACACATTGTTGAACAGATGTTATTTATCATTCCCATCAGTCTCTGTCACAGTGGAGCTTACAATCTAATGTGACATTTTTATTCTCATGAATCAATATTTAACTAATATTTTCCATGGAACAGGATGCTAACACTGCTTTGATGGATGTAGATCATAATGGGACATCATCACTAACAGTAGACCTCACATTAGTAAAGTATGGGCACTCCTGTTTTAAGCCCTCCAGCCTGTGGCCCACCACATATAGCTCCTCCTATTTGCCCATTACGAGTCTATAATCCATCCAGTCACCACCTCATGACATTACTGCCCCACCAAACTCACCACCACAGGCCACTAGTCCTGAAAGGTTACAACTGTAGAGGATACTCACATATAGAGCTGGGTCAATACATAAGGCCCTGGCTTCTTTCACCCACCTCCACCACTCTCCTATCTGGCCAGCTTTTACCCCTACGCCAACCCCTCTCTGGCTGGGACCTCTGTCTCTCTTGCTCCTCCTCCGGCAGCAACTGATGATACTCCTCCCACTTACCTCCAGACTTGCCGATTCAGCCGGAATTAGGGGAGAAAGCAGAGGTACATGCCTAGGGTTTTAGTGCCCCCCACACACACTGTTGCCCCTAGGCACATGTCTCTTCTGCTTACTCCTAGTTCTGGCCCTGAAATGAGCTCTGAAATACAAGGCAAAAGTACTAATCTATCACGTCCCAATGCTGTATTCTTGTAAGGGAATTACAATGGGAGGGCTCAGGAAGGAGAAAAGGAAGGTTGTGGCCAGGCTGCCAAAGAACAATGGAGGCAACCCAGGTCAGTAAGGGTCAGGCCACACTGGGCATTTTGGGGAGATTTTGTCGCCTGGCGACTAATCACCTCGTTTTTGCGGCGACCAATCTCCCCAAATGCCTTCCCTCACTCTGCGCCGGCTGAAATGATAAAACGCTGGCGCTAATCACAAGCGGTGATTCGTTTTCCGGAAAACGAATCGACGCGTGTGATTAGCGCCGGCGTTTTTTCATTTTAGCCGGCGCAGAGTGAGGGAAGGGGTTTGGGGAGATTGGTCACCACGACCAAATCTCCCCTAAACGCCCAGTGTGGCCTGACCCTAACACCTTTATAGATACCAGGAAAAACAAAGCAATTACACATCCACCCCACAGTGTTTCCCTCAGACAGATAAGTAAGAAATAGAATCAAGTTACAGAAACCCTTTAAAGAATTATAGAACAGAAGGACTTGCACAGCAAAGAAATTAAAATTAAATCTACTGTATATTTAAATGAAGGAATGAAGTGGATAAGTTGGTTATTCTCTTCCTGCCCAATGAAAGTTTCTATGTAAAATATTCAGTTTATTAAGTGAACCTTGGAAAGCATGCCTCCACCTTAGAAAATGAGCTGCATGCATTAACGTGGGTTTATAAACTCCATTTACTAGCCTTCATTTCCACGAGAGCTCCTTTAGGGGCCAGTGATTAATTACCTTTCGGATAAGCCAAGGTCTCTGGAAATGTTGGATTTGAGCGTGGAATAAACATTTGTATTAGGGAGTGGCCTCTATCTGTCATCTGCTGAACTTCCGAACACCTGCACAGTGAGTCAGAACTCTGTGTTGAACTGAACTGTGAGAGATTCCAGGATGCTTTCTCATTTGCTTTCATATTCAGGCCATTTATTGGCTTGTGAGGGAGATTTGGCCAATGCTCAATGTAGTGTCCCACCCTGAGAAGAACAGATGCACTCTCAAAAGCAAGATGTGAGTATCTCTATAGCAGTGGCCCAACTGAAAAGTCAAGGCTAGGTCCAAAATTGAATGCCTTCAGGCACAAGGTACAGTAGGAATGTTGAACATAGTACAGTTGCTGTTGGCAAGCCACTTTTGCTCCTTTGAGGCTGATAGCACTTGCACTAATGGAATTAAGCTCATTTATGTGAACATCAAGGTGCCAGCACCTACATGGCAGGAGGAATATTCACTCACCAACTTTGCAAATACCTTTCTGCCCTCAGAACTGCATGCACAGATAATTGCATGACAGTGGCAGGCCCAAACAGGAGGTAAAATACCGGCCAGGTGGCAACCCTACTTGGGGGTAGGGTTGCCATCTTTAAAGGAGAAGGAAATGTTAAAATGAAGTAAGCCTTATAAGAAAGGTCCACCTAAATATACCAGTAAACCCTTAAAGTAATGCTGCTCTGAGTCCTCTGTCAAAAGAAACACAGCATTTCTTTACTCCTATTGTGTACTCATGGGCTTCTGTATCAGACTTCCTGTTTTCAGTTTAAACTTCCTTGCCCGGGGCGTGAGCATGCTCAGTTTGCTCCTCTTCCCCACCCCCTTCCTTCTCTGCTGTAATCTGAGCCCAGAGCTATGAGTGAGCAGGGAGAGACTAAGGCAGGAAGTGATGTCACACCAAGCAATATGGCAGCTGCTATCCTAAGCAAACAAAGAGCTTCTAGAGCTGGTTACTCAGGTATGATAAAATACAATAAATATAGTGTTATAGTTTGCACTATTGCAGCTAATCTACTGGCAATAAAATGCCTCTGTAGCTTTCCTTCTCCTTTAATGGAAAAAAAACAGCCTATGTATATTTTTTTCCCTTTTAATAACATTAGGATCAACCATCATTATACCGGACAGGTGGCAACCCTACTTGGAGAGTGGTAGTTTAACACAACCATGTGTATACTATAAAACAGTCAAACAGTTTACCCAAAGATTACCAGAGTTCCCTCCAAAGTCTCTGAGGAAGTCGGGTCCCCGACAAAACGCAAATGGCAGAATGAGGAACAAGCATCCGACGTCATCACCAAGGACTCGGTAGAGAAGCACGCGTCTGAGAAGCAACGCTGGTCAGGGGAAGATCGCTGCAATTGCGGGTGGACATTAGATTGGCGGATATATGATGCTTAAATCCATGCTTTATTTGTGAGTGTGATTTTAAATAGTTTTATCACTAAATAAAAGGATTTTATACTATATATTTGCTCTACATCGGAGGATGGGATTTGCAGATGAGGATTAACCTAATTTGATGGGCACAGATTACTTTTAAACTCTTGTGAGTACCCACCAATACTACCATGTACAGTATGTGAGCCACATGAATGTGCTGTGTATGTTAACTCTGTATAACTGAGAGTTTGGAAAGCGGGCTAAATAAAACCAAAAAAGAAGTACGGTATAGATATACTACATGATATACCACTATTTGCTGTACTGCTCAAGGAAAGGCAAAAAAAATAAAATCCCATTTTTACTTTCTTTAATGAAAAAGAAAATCTCCAATATACTTTAATTAAAAAATGTGTACCGTTTTTATAAGAAACTTGACTGTATGCAGTGAAATTCTCCCTTCATTTACTGCTGTGGATAACAATTGTCAGACAGTCCCTATATGCTCTGCAGGGAAACAATCATACTTATGAACAGCAGGGGGAGCCCCCACCTTACTTCCCAGCCATGCAGAACTCAAGCAGCTTTGTTTTTGATGATCCCTAAGCAGCCCAGAACACACTGAGCATGTGCAGGGTCAGGGCCAGGCAAAGATGTTTAACAAAGTTACAAGATGGTGACCCCCTGTGGCCAACTTTGAAAGCATAAATCTTTTGTTTGATTAGGCTTTGTGGTGCAGTAAGTTCATGCTTATGTTTAGGATACAAAATACAGCATTTTTAGACTTTCCTTGTCCTTTAAGCTATTTTTAGCGCTGACCCAGCTTTAATCAAGGAAACATATATATACTATGTCTGGGGTTAATTAGTAGGTGTGGCCACAAAAATGGGCATGGCCAAAAAATATCCAAAATGTTGGGAGGTATGGGTTAATGCAATATTCTGAATCCATTCTGCAGTGACATTCCTCCCTTTTACGTGGAACATCCCTGATTCTGTCACCCAGCCTTTGGTTCATGATTGCCCCCTTTGATGACGTGTTTTCCTGCCAACTGGTCAAAGTTGTAATGTTCACAGCGGGAAACCGCTACAACGGGAGTTAAATTCACACTTGGTAGTGCGTGTGGTGGAAGCCCAGGAAAAAAGCCACAAATACTTGAAGCAGGCATGGCGAAATATACAGGATTTAATGGAACTGAAGCAAAACAGGAACAGGTCAAAAATAAAGTCTTTACCAGGCAGGCAATGAAAAGCTGGAACAAAAACACAGGAACAAGATTCAGGAACTTGGAATATCCAGGAACAAAACCAAACACATATAATGACTCAGCCCTGAGCAAGGCTCAGGGTGTGGTTTATAAAGGGCAATTGATTAGGGAATAGGAGACACATGAGGGTAAACGAGGTGGGTGGTAAACATACTGGAACAGGCAGATAAGCAGAAACACAAAAGAAAAGAACCCCCAGTGGCTCATGAGGTAAATGCACCGACTGAAAGTCCAGCAACCCAAGTCCCAGATGGTCCTTACATTACCCCCCTTGAGGATCGACCACCGGGCGATCCCAAAATCGGATAGTCCCCAACTTTTTAGTTTAGTTACAGGGACCCGGAATGGGGGCATGAACAGGAACCACCGTCATGGGAACTGGCACAGGGGCAGGAACCGGCTGGGCTGTGGGCACAGGAGCACAGACTGGCTGGGAAGCCGTAAGCAGTGATTGCTTCAGGATAGGCCCCTCTTGAGCTGTGGGCAGTGGTGAGGAAGACCCCTCTGGAGCTGACACAGGTACTGAAGCAGACTGCAAGCATGGAACAGACATGGGAACTGAAGCCGAGTTTTGCTGAACTGCATCTAGCTTGTCAAAAAGAAAATGCAGACTTTGAATAGTATTGTCCTGCTTCCTCTCACGTACCTCTAGGCGAAGAAGGAGGGTAGAGATTTGCATCTCAGTGGTCAGCGGAGCGGTGGTATCCTGACCTTTGGCCTCACCTTCCCCATCCCAAGGGAGTTGCAGTACAACAACGGGACTTGAAGGCATGGAGGGCTTACCCAAAGGCTTCCTGCAGTTTGGCTGAGTCATTCTGTAACGTTCACAGCGGGAAACCGCTGCAACGGGAGTTAAATTCACACTTGGTAGTGCGTGTGGTGGAAGCCCAGGGAAAAAGCCACAAATACTTGAAGCAGGCATGGCGAAATATACAGGATTTAATGGAACTGAAGCAAAACAAGAACAGGTCAAAAATAAAGTCTTTACTAGGCAGGCAATGAAAAGCTGGAACAAAAACACAGGAACAAGATTCAGGAACTTGGAATATTCAGGAACAAAACCAAACTCATTCAGTGACTCAGTCCTGAGCAAGGCTCAGGGTGTGGTTTATAAAGGGCAATTGATTAGGGAATAGGAGACACATGAGGGTAAACAAGGTGGGTGGAAAACATACTGGAACAGGCAGATAAACAGAAAGGCAAAACAAAAGAACCCCCAGTGGCTCACGAGGTAAATGCACCGACTGAAAGTCCAGCAAATGATTGGGGACCACGGAGTGTGGTATTGTGGGGGTGTAGCCACAAAGTGACTCACCAGTTGGTAATAAATACTTTTATAAGTATTAGGAGATATGCAGTGATCTTGCTGGCATGTCTGAGGTTTATTCAATAATTAAAATAAAACTACAATAATAACCTGTATATAGAGGGCATGGCAAAATCAGTCATCTCAGTAACTGGATAGTGGGCACTGAGAATGGGTAGTGATTCCACGCTTAAAAGGAGGCATATTTTCACATATATTCTTATGGGGTTTTTTTCCCTGCACATATTGGGCTATTTTTGGGCTATATTTGAAGTGGCTTTTGACTAGTTTTGGGCTGATTTTAGGACTGACTTTGGCTGCTTTGGAGAATTAGACCTGACAACCCTGCAGAGGAGAGACAAGTATGCGCCATATAAATGTATGGAGTGTGCTGAAAGTATGTTTACATTACCGTTACTTGTTACACTTCACATGCAGCTATGAATGAACATTCCCAGGTTCAGTAAAGTAAACTTATAAGAGTACTGTTTACAGTGAAATCCTATTGGAGGATGTTGGGAGATTTTATCCAGCTACAGTCAGAGTTACACAGGTTACCACACAAAATGCCTCCTGCAGAAATTTAGAAAGGTCTTCACGTCGTGGCAAAATCCGAGCAGACAGGAAATAAAGCAACTTTTGAAGATAAAAGTCAGGAAAAAGATCTTGGAGACTTTATCAGCAGACAAACCAAAGGCATGTCTTAGAAAAAGGCCTGTAAGAAATAATGGATTAGGGATTTAAATATAAAAAAGAATATACAATACACAGATGAAATGGTGCTTCGTAGTAACTGCACAGAGGAGACTTTGAAAGGGAAGAATATATCCCAAAAAATATCAGAAATATAAGAGATGAGTGAATGTTTGTGATGCTGAGTCTATACAATGTTGACAGGTCTGAGACTTAAATTGCTTTCTCTGTTTATGTGTTATCTATTTTATACAGAAATGGGTCCTGTTATTAAAAATGCTCAGGACCCAGAGGGACTGGGGGTGCTGCCTGCAACTGCAGAGTGCAGAGGAGCTTGTGACCAAGCGACAGAGAAAGAAACCCAGAAAACCAGGAGTCTGAGAAATCCCCCAAAGAAGGATTTTGAGTTCAGGGTTGACCCCAATACAAATGTTTCCTAACTGCTAATCCACAAGGGGCCCAGTTTAGTGAGGGAACTTATCAAATGTGGGCACAATTTATTTTTAAGATTTGTGTTATGTATGATGAAATGGTCACCCCTGTGTGTAAATAAACTGCCTTAAAGTGAAGAAAGTGTTTGTTGTGGATCCCACAAGCTTACACATGAAATAAACCCAATATTATTGTAATTATATCTTAGTTGGGATCAAGTAAAGGTATTGTTTTACTTTTTCAGAGAAAATGGAAATCATTGTTAAACATTTGAATTATTTGATTAAAATGGAGTCTAGGGGAGATAAGCTTTATTATCGGATAATGGATCCCATACCATGGTGGTGGCACACACTGCAGTTCGGAGAGATTAGTCACCCAGCGACAAATCTCCTCTTCTTTGTGCGAAGAATCTCCCCGAAATGCCTAGAATGTGAATCGGCGGTGGGATGGCACTCGGATTGCTTCGGCTTTCCGAAGTCGCCCGAAGTTTCCTCGTGATGCAAATTCGGGTGACATCGGAAATGAGCATTAGTCGCCCGAAGAAGAGATTTGTTGCTGGGTGACTAATCTCCTCGGAGCACAGCGTGTGCCACCACCCTAACACAACAAAAAGAACCAGCATATGTTTACAAAAAATCACCTATTCTGTTTAAATTCTGAAGTGTTTATTTGTGTGTGTGTGTGGGGGGGGGGTGTTTGTCTAGACAGAAGCTGAGTGTAGAATGAGCAACTAGTCTTTATCTTCATCCACCTGCCATAGACTGTTTAAGGTTTGATTTTGACCTTAAATCTCCCCATAGACGAGCAGATATAAAATGCCGACAGATTAAGATTATTGGGCAGTGGCCAGATGTAGATCGGGCAGGTTTCAAAATCCCGTTGGATCAAAGACAGAATCTCATATGCTCAATGCTGTGATCCGATTGTTGGGCCCTAGAGCCCACAATCGGATCAGCCTGATATCAACCACATCAAGGTGGGCATATTGGGGAGAGATCCACTTGTTTGGGATCTGTTATCAGGAAATGCACTGTTCCCCTCCATAATTCCAGTTTATTTGCTTCCGTGAGAGTGACGCAATTGCAGCAGATGCATTAAAATACACACAATGGCACTTGCACTTTAGTGCGAATGAGACTTTGAAAATACCCTTGTCGAAATGTGGTCACTTTAACTGTTGGGCATCAAAATGACTTCTGTGTGAGATTCTTTAGGCATAATTATACTGTGTCTATTGACACAGGCCTCTGTGAGAACCTTTGGGGTTATGGTAGCTTTAGGATCCCCAAACTTCCGTACGATTGCTGTCAGGGGCAGAACATCGGCTGATCTGTTCTTTTTCTACTACTGATCGGAATGGTAAGACTTTGATCTTAATGGTTAGTGGCAGGTCGGGAGATGGGAAAGTCCGATCGTACAAATCAACGTACGATCTTTGCGTCTGTGGCCAGATCGTATGTTGATTCGTACGATCGGACTTTCCCATCTCCCGACCTGCCACTAACCATTAAGATCAAAGTCTTACCATTCAGATCAAATAAAGTAGAAAAAGAACAGATCAGCCGATGTTCTGCCCCTGACAGCAATCGTACAAAAGTAATGGCCGACCAAAGCTCCCACTGATAATCGCACGATTGGCAATACACGCGGAGATATTATCGGCAGCCGACAGAAATTTTCTAACCTGTCCGATCAACCAAATGACCGATCTCCGCCGGACGAAAAATGTCGGGACTCTCCCCACACGGACCGAAAATCGTACGAATCGAGATCGGATCTTTGCATCTATGGCCAGCTTTAGATATAGTGCTACAATACATAGTGTCTATGAATCTATTCCAACCTGACCCCCTGCCCTGACAGTTTTTATAAAAAGTTTGTTGCATAAATCATTTATCAAACCAATGATCTTTATGACTGGTCTGAAGGTAGTACATGAGTATGTCATCTTAAATCCACTGAACACATATCACAGCCATGAGTCAAAAACTATGAATGGAAACAAAAACCACAGTGTTGTTTCTGGATGAAAAGCCTACAGTATATGCCAAATATCAAACTAGTAGATTCTTGTGGCAGGCATACAGCAAGAGATCCCACGCAATAGCAAATTCAAATTTAAGAAATCTTTGGGCTCAGAAACAAAGATACCGTATTAAGTGGGTAATGAACTAATGGCCACAGTTTGCTTTAAATCTAATTTAGAATAACCAGTTAGAAGCTACCTAATTGATACAGGTAATTAGAGGGACATAGAAGCATTCTTAATGTGTGTTTGAAGCCAGGAAAGTTTTAATACAATAACATTTTGCTGTCAGACAATCTTACATCCATCTTGCTGTGTGAATATATTACAGGTTTTAGGTGATGCTCTAATGCTATATATGTAAGTGGGTAGAGTTCCTGGTTGATATTTTACATAAAATATCTCAACTTAAAGGATACGTAAACCTTTAAATAAGTAAAATTGAAGAGGGTGCTATTCTAAGCACTTTTGCAATGTACATTCATTATTTATTTTTTTTAATTCCAAGATATTAAGGGATAAATGTTCTCTTAACATGAATGAATTTTGTTACAACAGCGCCACCTGCTGGTCATATTCTGAACATTCTGACCACCAAGAAGTAAAGCTGCTCTGATGTTCTTCTGGTTAGGAAAAAGATAGAAACCTCTCTTAAATATTTCCTGGCGCTGTTGTAACAAAATAAATTCATGTTAACAGTACATATATCCTTTATTATCTTGGAATTAAACAAATAAATAAATAATGAATGTACATTGCAAAAGTGCTTAGAATAGCACCCTCACCAATTTTATTACATTCACTTATCTTAAAGGTTTACTCATCCTTTAAGTTGAGATATTTTGTGCCATTGAAATCTTGATCCAAATATCGACCAGAAACTCCCCACAAAAGAACTATAGTATATCATCTGAAAATGCTGCCTGCCTCCAGGTGGTTTAAACCAATATATATGTATATGATTAAAATATTTGTTCCCAATTTTTTTTCCAACCAACTGGAAAGTCAATTTTGAAAGTGAACAAACTTTTTGTACTTTTTTTCTTAAAAATATTTCAGGGATTAGTAAATGATGTAAAAAACAAGATTTTTGTTGCAGCAACATCACAGGAAAAATGTCTAGACAAGAAAAAAAAACAGAACTTGAGTAGATAGGCGTTTTAGGAGCAGATTTTTTGCTGCTGGGGTCAGTGACCCCATTTGAAAACTGGAAAGAGTCAGAAGAGGAAGGCAAATACTCCAAAATCTGTAAAAAATAAATGATGAAAACCAACCAAAAGTTAACTTGAAGGTGAACCACAAATTTAATAAATCAGCCATAAAGTGTATATTCTAGCAGATTTTCTGGAATTTTATGCCTTTAATAGGGATGTAGCGAACTGTTCGCCGGCGAACTAGTTTGCGCGAACTTCGACTGTTCGCGTCCGCCGAATGTTCGCGAACGTCGCGCGACGTTTGCCAATATGAGTTTGCGTTCGATTCGAACAAAAATCGTTCGACCATTCGACCATTCGATTCCTTCGACCGCTAATATCGAAGGATTGGCTTCGATCGTTCGATTCGAACGAAAATCCTTCGATCGAACAATTAAAATCCTTCGATCGTTCGAATCGAACGATTTTGCGGATGTTCGAAGTTCGCGAACTGTTCGCATTTTTTGCCGGTGTTCGCGAACGGTGTTATGCCTTTAATAGGGATGTAGCGAACTGTTCGCCGGCGAACTAGTTTGCGCGAACTTCGACTGTTCGCGTCCGCCGAATGTTCGCGAACGTCGCGCGACGTTTGCCAATATGAGTTTGCGTTCGATTCGAACAAAAATCGTTCGACCATTCGACCATTCGATTCCTTCGACCGCTAATATCGAAGGATTGGCTTCGATCGTTCGATTCGAACGAAAATCCTTCGATCGAACAATTAAAATCCTTCGATCGTTCGAATCGAACGATTTTGCGGATGTTCGAAGTTCGCGAACTGTTCGCATTTTTTGCCGGTGTTCGCGAACGGCGTTCGCGAACACATAAACGGCAGTTCGCTACATCCCTAGCCTTTAACGCCACCATGTGAAACGGAAAACGAATACAAAAATATCCTCTTCCCTTGAAATATAATATCATTGACACCACTTACTTTATCTTAGACTTTCTCTGAATATTAATTCAATGATCACCATCATAAAGTGCCATGTATATTCTATGCACAGGAGAAAAGAGAATGGAAACAAGCTTGGCAGAACAACCTGGGCCGTTGCCTATTCTCTAACCTTGTGACTAAAATCAATTTGATGTGTTCATTCTTTATTTAGAACTTAATGTTCTGCCAAAGTGCATTAGAAAGTCAACAGGTAGTCATACAATGGCGTTCCTGGCTGTACTTTGATCCTGTCAGGAATGTTTGCATTCATCAACAGGTTGATAGCATGATACCTCTTACATTCATAATTGAGATCCGGCCATGTAGTTCAGAATGTAGAACTGAATGATTAGAATGACATCATGAAATAGGGCTGCAGCCAAGTTAACTAATGCAATGGATGTCTTGGCAAACATATAAAACAATTACATCATTGAATGGAAGGAGCTTGTAACCACATTGCAAGGTTCAGTTACTAAACAGGGCAAAAAAAATATATTTAAAGCAATTGACCTGGTTATGATGACAACTTCTATTGGGTTAGCACTGGGCAGGAAAGTTTGTGATGGACACACCAGGCAGGAAAGTTGCCAGTCCCTTAAAACCAGGTATCCTCAAATGTAAAAAAAAGTTGGAGAGCAATACAGGCATGAAAAAAGTTCCTGGGTGTCAAATAAGGGCTGTGATTGGCTATTAGGTCCTGTGTGGACTGGCAGCCTACAGGAGCCTCTGTTTGGCAGTACATCTGGTCTTTATACAACCAAAACTTGCCTCCAAACCTGGAATTCAATAATATGCACCTGCTTTAAGGCCACTGGGAGCAACATCCAAGGGATTGCTGAACATCATGATACTCACCAGCCACTGGTGGGGACCACCGCTTTAGACAGTGTGTAGGCTCTTCAAAAGGCAACAGATCACATTTATGATGTAATCGCTTCTAATTATACAATGCATTTAACCATGGAAATCACACAAAGTTGCTAAAGAAATTGCAGGAATTCCATGTTTCAGCAACATGGGCCTCTTTGACCGAATAACTGTATTTCTCTGCATTCCTATCTCTCTATTGATCCATCTTCCAAAGCAGCAAACTGGTCACTCGATTACCTAACCGAATGCCCATGAGCCAATGCCAGAATACCTACAATATTGATGGAAATCAGAAACCTTCAAGGAGACCAGCACTAGCCTCATCAATACAAAGTCCAATGAGTTAAAGCTTGATCTTTCTATTATTATTATTATTATTATTAATAAGCATGACCTACAGAAAGTAAGGGAAAGGTTGGTGGCACTGGAGCACCATGTGAGTTGAGGACTTCTCTGTGACAGAATCAAAAGCCTACTTAAGCACCTTAATGAATTGCAAAAAAAGTCCAATGAGTAGGATGAGACACATCATCGGGATAAAGAAAACCATTGCAACGAGCACAACTGTCTAAAGAAAGTAAAAGCTCACAGGATCTCAATGGGATCTCCTCTACATGGGGCAATTCCATGACTGTATACTGAATAAGTACTGGTAGTGATACAAATACTGGTACAGGCAAGAGAAAAAGGTCAACTGTGCTATCACTTGTCATCTGTGCCAACTTGGCCTTAGAAGTACTACATCAATATTCCAGCAAGGTAAAGGAGTCAGAAATGGTGCACCCAGCTCACTTTGGGGTTACTAATAATGATACATTTTCTCAGTTCCTTTGTAACACACTAGATGGCTGCACTCCAGTCACTGGTCTTTGCACAATAGCTTTGTGGTTACTCTTGCTAAACCTTGATAAACACACCTGATAGTCACATTATTTCAATTGTTTAGGCATATTGACATTTTGGTTGGTATAAAAACACATAAAACTTTTCTTACATTACATTACAGGTATAGTATCTGTTATCCAGAATGCTCGGGACCTGGAGTTTTCCCGAATAACGGATATTTCTGTAAGTTGGATCTTCATACCTTAAGTGTAATAGAAGTTCATGTAAACATTAAATAAACCCAATAAGGATTAATTATATCTTAGTTTGGGATCAAGCTACAAGCTACTGTTTTATTATTACAAAGAAAAAGGAAATCATGTTTAAAAATTTGGATTATTTGTATAAAAAGGAGTCTATGGGAGTTGGCATTTCCGTAATTTGGAGCTTTCCGGATAACTGGTTTCCGGGTAATGGATCCCACACCTGTTTCATTGAATTCAACATTCTGTTGACAACTCATACTCCTAAAGGAGACAGCCCAGGATTACACTTATGGCATACTGTATATCTATGCAGATAAACCCAGGCACTGGAGACACTCTAGTGATGTCACATTGTAATGTTTATGTAAGGTCTTATCCTCCCCTTCTGGTTTTTGTTAAATGATCATACGCAAAATGTGATCCCGAGGGAGGTGATAAAAAGCTTGTGGCTAGTTTGTAGTACGAAAATGGCTTCTAAAGGCAAAGCCAAAGCAGTAAACTGAGTCTTTTGGACATTCACAAAATTGTTGGAGAAATAAAGTAAATGAAAATTAAATATATATGTAGTTTTTAATATGTCTTAAGAAAGCAAATAAAGGTATACTTTAAGGTTTTATAGTACTGCTCCAGCAGAATTCTGCACTGAAATCCATTTTTCAAAAGAGCAAACTGAATTTTTTTTATATTTAATTTTGAAATCTGACATGCAGCTAAACATATTGTCAGTTTCCCAGGTGCCCCGAGCCATGTGACTTGTGCTCTGATAAACTTCAGTCACTCTTTACTGTTGTACTGCAAATTGGAGTGATATCACCCCACTCCCTTCCCCCCAGCAGCCTAACAACAGGACAATGGGAAGGTAACCAGATAGCAGCTCCCTAACACAAGATAACAGCTGCCTGGTAGATCTAAGCACAACACTCAATAGTAAAATCCAGGTCCCACTGCGATACATTCAGTTACAATGAGTAGGAGAAACAACAGCCTGCCAGAAAGCAGTTCCATCCTAAAGTGCTGGCTCTTTCTGAAAGCACATGACCAGGCCAAATGACCTGAGATGCACCTACACCAACATTACAACTAAAAAAAAAACACATTTGTTGGGTTAGGAATTCAATTTTACTAGGGATGCACCGAATCCAGGATTCGGTTCGGGATTCGGCCTTTTTCAGCAGGATTCGGATTGGCCGAATCCTTCTGCCTGGCCGAACCGAACCCTAATTTGCATATGCATGACTTTTTGTCAGAAAACAAGGAAGTAAAAAATGTTTTCCCCTTCCCACTCCTAATTTGCATATGCAAATTAGGGTTCAGATTCGGTTCGGTATTCGGCCGAATCTTCAACAAAGTATTCGGGGTTTCAGCCGCATCCAAAATAGTGGATTCGGTGCATCCCCAAATTTTACATGTGAGTTACATGAGAGTGAACTATTGCAGTGTAAACAGTGTAATTTAGAAATAAAAACGACACCATAAAAATTATGACAGAATCCCTTTAAGCACTGGAAATGTGATAGGGTCCCTTTAATATACACAACTGTCCTTTGTTCAACCTGCATTACATAAAAAAACCCACATTATTTACTTAAAAAAGTAGACTGTTTCTGGGGAAATCCCTTGAAGTCAGTTAGGGAGAAATCCCCCACAGTTCTGTATGACTAAAAAAAATCTTATATCCTTTTATATTCTGTAGTTCTTCAGAAATACAGGTTCCATAGACCTTAGCTGATCTGAAACTGGACCCACCTGGGTTCATTGAAAACAGAGAGAAGTAATAGTGGAATAGGGATAGAGACAGAGAAGAAAACCAACACTGGGCACTGGTTTTACAGCAGTCACTGGAGAAGCTGCCACAGGGAGAGCTAAAAAAATAAAAATATAACAATTGTGCATGGCTTTGTTTTAGGGATTACAGCCTCCTTAAAAAGCACTTTAGTAATAATATGGGTATACGAAAGACAGCAGGGCCACGAGAAGGGAGGGGGAGGCTCACAAGCATTAATTTGACCTGTACATGTAAGTATAGGGATCAGGCTATCAAAGATAACCTTTAATAACAATGCTTTGTACCATATGTGTAATTTGCCTTGTTTATTGTGTGTCCTTAATTAAGGTGGTTGTTGGCAACAACCCGACAGATCAGCTTCCATAAAGTCCTGGGAGTAGGAGAGACCATAAAATACTTTGATTGGGGTCTAGTGACTTGTCTGTATTAAATACAGTTGAAAGATGAATAGAGCGAAAGTCATTTAAATATAGAATTCTACAGAAATGAGGTACAATAACTTGGAGATGAGTCAGAGGGAGATTTTAAACTTTAATGTCTGAGACAACTCGTTCATTTGTTGCTGCCACTACTGGGAAGTTCAGGCTTAGGCAAGATTTCCCGGCGCATGTTGCAGGCGTTGAAGGTATTATTTAGCATTTTAAGCTTCATAATAAAACTGGCACTTATTAAAGTGAACTGAGTAAGCTACGAATGTACAAATGCAGCTGCAAAGAAATACTTCCTTCCTCATCCAAGTCCAATGGCATGAACAAAAGTACTCAATGGAAAGGGGCATTAACGGGAAATCTTTCCTCTTTAGCTTTGTTATCCCATTTAGATTTTGGCTGGGAAAAAAACTTGACTCTAATAAAGGGACACAAGGCATGCAGTTTAGAGAGGAAAGAACACAGGAGGAACATCAGCCCAGGCCTGAAAGGTCAACAAAGGATCCAGGGTCAGTGTCGCGGTCGGCACCCAACACCAGAACAAATGCCAAGCACCCTGGTCTCGGCTCGTGCTTCACCTGTAGTGTGAACGCCTTTGGCCTCGGGAGGAGTCCTCAGCTACTTGGATGCCACCAGGACTTATACGAGAGGTGCAAGGCTAGATGTTCTGGACAGGCAGAGGGGCACGACTGTTAGCGGGAGTCAATCAGAAGGGTTAAGCAGAAGAGGTAGTAGGTATTCAGGCAAGGGTCAGGATCCAGAAGTCAGAATAGTCAAAAGCCAGGCAGGGGTCCCAACAGGAATCAAAACAGGTTCAAAAACAGGATAGTAAACGCACAGAAGCACCAGGAACAAACTCCTATCACTGGCAGCATGCAAAAAGAAAATGTACCTTTAAGTACTTATTAAATTTCATGTAATGTCATACGTCAGCGTTCCTGCGCCTTTAATTCCCAAGGAGGCGCGCTGTGCGCTCCCTAAGATGCCGGCACCTGAGGAACAACAGTATATTGATCTTAGCTAAGGCTTTCTTTATTCACATCAAAATTTCATGCCACTCAGCTACAGAGCACACTGCAACGACTAGTAGTAGAGTAGAGTGCTACAGTGGGTCGGTACCCATGGAATATCCGCAAAGTGATCGCGTTTTGGGCAACAAGTCCCTGATTCCCTGGCTGTGCGGGCAGTCCACGGGTAACCAGCCAGACTAAGGTATTGGTTTGATCTCTCCTCCCCTCTCTTGTGGTTTGGAGAACTTTGTTACATTTGCATGCAGAGTCGGCACTGGAGTGATGTCACTTCCGGCTCACAGTGACATCACCTTCAGTTTTGCATGTCCCAAGTCCGAAGGTAGGTTGAGGGGCAGGGTCGGGTAGCAGATCAGTGGGGGCAAATTGCGGGTTGTGGGTATGCATCAGGTACAGGTCTAAGAAAAGCCTGCGCAGGACTCTACTGGGTGGTACCAGGGGATAATAGCTGATTGTTAAAGGAGAATTAAACCCTACAAATTATTATGGGTAAAAATGCCATATTTTATATAATGAACTTATTGCACCAGCCTAAATTTCAGCTTCTCAATAGCAGCAATGATCCAGAATTTCAAACTTGTCACAGGGGGTCACCATCTTGGAAAGTGTCTGTGACACTCACATGCTCAGTGGGCTCTGAGCAGCTGTTGAGAAGCTAAGCTTAGGGCTCGTCACTAATTATACAGCAGAAGTTGATGCTACAGGGCTGATTATTAAATTCTGATGCGAGTTTCACTGGTTTCTGTGCTGCCATGTAGTAAGTATCTGTATTGATTACTAATCAGCCTTATATTGTGACATTTCTATTCTATGTGTACTGTATATTGTGAGTGGGTCCCTAAGCTCAGTAAGTGACAGCAGCACAGAGCATGTGCAGTGAATCAGCAGAAAAGAAGATGGGGAGCTACTGGGGCATCTTTGGAGACACAGATCTTTACTGCTAGGGCTGTGGTTGTCTGCTACAGGGCTGTGGTTGTCTTGGGCTGGTACAGAAACCCAAAATATTATGTACAACATTTGTAGCTACTTCTTTAGTTAAGCTTTAGTTCTCCTTTAAGGGTAGTTCACCTTTAAATTAAAGGGAATTGCCTGCTCTGAAACCAACCTGTAATCTTTTCACTGCAAGAGCAGTACATTAATCAATTACCTTTATATATATAAATATATACCCAACTTATTACATGAATATCATCAGGAATAAATAGAAACATGTTTTTTTTATACAGACATAATTGTTCCACAGATTGAAAAGAAGACATCTCACTCATAACAACTATTTTCCAAACCTACTTAGGCTCAAACAATATTGCAGCCCCTCCCTTACTTTGTTCTGTTGTGAAGTTATGGATTCCATAGCGGTTGGTGCAAAGGTTTTCTGAAATACAGAGCGACTTCAAGTCCCAGAGTCCATTACGTCACAATGGAACCAGACATAGGAGGGGTTGGGTTAATCTGTGGGCCTAAGAAAAATGGGGGAATGGTCAATGCAACACCAGCAGATTATCCTGGTTTATGTCTGTAAATTCAGTGTTTATGCGCAGTTTCTATATACCCTACTGAATGAGCTCATACTAAAAAGGGGGCTATATTTTCCATTTAACTTTTAGAATGATGTAGACAACGGGATCCTTCCCTTCTCATCAGGGCAGCCATCAGGGGGGGACAGGGGGAGAGTTGTAGGGGGCCCCGAGGGTAAGGGGGGCCCTGCCATGCCACACTTACTTGATTAGCCAGGCCCCCTATCTTTCTGAGAGCTGCTGACTTCGGGAAGGCATGAACGTTTAAGGGGCCCTGGCCATCAATTTTTCTTTTCTCATGTGGGGTCCTAGCCACCAATAGTTTTTAATGGGGGGCCCTGGCCACAAATGTTTTTTCATGGGGGGCCCTGACCACCAATATCTTATTATTTTTTATTAACATGTGGGAACCCTAGCCACCGATTTTTTAATGGTTTTTTTACTGTGTGGTGGGGGGCGGACCTGTGGGGAGGGCAGACCTGTAGGTGGGGCTTGTGGTGGGCGCAGCCCAGGGGGCCCAGGAAATTTTGTCGTATGGGGCCCTGCGATTTCTGATGGCGGTCCTGCTTCTCATGAAGGCAATGCTGTATTTATGCGGGAACGGAGGTCTCTGCACTCTGCTTTTGAACAGAAATAGGGTCAGACTGGTGGGTGCAGGGCCCATCGGGGCTGCCCCCCCATGGGCCCCTGCAGTGCCCCCCTACAGGGGCGGCCGTCTACCTTCAACGCATCGATGGAAGGAGATCAGCGGCTTGAGTGTTTGCTAGCGGGTTTGGGTCTGGGCCAGCAAGGGCACTAGGGCCGGGGCCCACCAGGTTTTATCCCGGTATCCCTACGGCCCAGCCCGACCCTGAACGGAGAGACCTGCAGAAATCAGACAAGTGCAGGACAGGCTGCTAATGGTGAAAAACATGGCGGATTGCTTCCATTTGCTGCGCTTTGCACCCTGCACTGACCCCTCTTGCTTTACATTTTTTGGTCTTTCCCCAAGGCAATCTAATTATAATTGTATTTACAATGACTTTTAGCATTGATGGTATATATTTAAAACATTGACCATGTTACTCACTAACCCCACTGAAATGTTTCCAAGCCGCCACCTTCCCAAACCAGCATAGAGGAGCGTTCTGATCCCCTTTGACGAATAAGGAATGACAACGATTCTCAGGATTTGGAGACATTAATCAGAAGACTTTTTTCCAGTGAAACCAAAACAATAGAAGCTGTTAAATTCTTGGGAAATGAGATGGATGATTAAGAAACGCAGGATAAAAATGTTCTATATACATGTTATGAGCTGAAGGAGATTCCAAGCTCATTACACATGGATGTATTCATATTAGAATGATGTTGGAGCGTTAATAAAGGGCTGAATTTCTAGCAAGAATACACACTAGTTTCTATGAAAGGGCAATGAATAGTAATGGCTGGGAAAAAAGTTTATACAATATAAAAAAAAACTCAGCAAATACCAGTTTATTGATCTATTCTCTAATAACAGCTAAGGAAGAAGGAGAAACGTGGGGGATACAGAATGTATAAATAATATAGAAAGGAGTGAGTAAGAGATGAGGTGCAACACAAGGTTGCTGGTAGCATTTCCAATTGTAATCAATGAGTTACAACTAAATCTATCGGGGTGTGTACCCACTATTTGTATTACAGGGGTTGTTCACCTTGAAATTAACTTTAAGTATGATATAGAGAGTGATATTCTGGGACAATTAGCAACTGGTTTAAATTTTTTCTTATTTATTTAGCTTTTTTTCAACAGCTCTCCAGTTTGCAATTTCCACAGTCTGGTTGCTAGGGTCCAAATTACCCTAGCAACCATGTATTGATTTGAATAAGAGACTGGGATATGAATAAGCAAGGACCTGAATAGAAAGAGGAGTAATAAAAAGTAGCAATAACTATAAATTTGTAGCCTTACAAAGCATTTGTTTTTTAGATGGGGTTAGTGACCCTTATTTAAAAGCTTGAAATTAGTAAAACAATGGCAAATTTTGCAGGAAAGTCCTTTTTCAATAAACTCTATTAATGCTAAAAAATGACTTTCTATCAACGACTTATGTCATAAATAACTGGGATGGTTTGGTATAAAACCTTTAAGCTTTGTCTGCTTCTCAAAGATACATTTCCTTCTGTGCGTAGAGAAGCTTTTTTGGAACAGGGGTATATTATTCGTTCTGCAGCAGTCAGCACCCACAGACAGATATTGTACGTACAGAATGTCCTTGTGATGGCGCAGTGCAAGACAAACGCGTGGTAAGTGATTCACAATGGGATCATATCTGAGATGGTTCCTCTGATTTATTATCTGCCTCAGGCTTTTCTTTCAAAGTGATCACATTCTGGAGATTCAGGAGAGCGTGTAACTCAGTTCTTCAATGCAGATCATCACTAGTGTTCCAAATAAATATCCATTTAGGCCCAGGTTAAATAAATAGTTGGTCCAATACGACCACATTTTCCTGTAAACTCAAGTCCGGCAGTGTATAGAATGGATTGTTGTTCAGGTATATCTGTTGGTGGGTATGTAGAGTCTTCCAACAAAATATGATCGTGTGGGCTTGGCCTAAATTAGGGATGCACCGAATCTACTATTTTGGATTCGGCCGAACCCCAGAATCCTTAGCGAAAGATTCGGCAGAATACCGAACCGAATCCAAATCCTAATTTGCATATACAAATTAGGGGTGGGAAGGGGAAAACATTTTTACTTTCTTGCTGTGCGACAAAAAGTCAAGTGATTTCCCTTCCCGTCCCTATTTTGCATATGCAAATTAGGATTCGGCCAGACCGGATCCGAATCCTGCTTAAAAAGGCCGAATCCTGGCTGAATCCTGAACCGAATCCTGGATTTGGTGCATCCCTAGCCTAAATTGATATTAGCTTAAACTTAAGATCTGTCCACAGGTACATGAAATAAGATTGAAAAATGAAATAATATTTTGCCACATTCACAATTACTGTGTGAATTTTCCACACTTCTTTTACCTAAGGCTCCTATGCCAATATTACCACAGCCACTGTTCTTATTTAAACATGGACAAGAAGATCCTCCTCACCCCTCTAGCTCTAGCCAAGTATGCATCAAACATCATCTCTCTCTCTCTCTCTCTTTGTTTCTCTCTCTCTCTCTCTCTCTCTCTCTCTCTCTGTCTCTCTCTCTCTCTCTCTCTCTCTCTCTTTCTCTCTCTCTCACACACTATGTTCCTTATATCTGTACTCATTCTATTAGCAGGAGGGCCTCTGGCCAAAGGTTGGACCTTCAAGTGGGGTTTGAATTGAAAAGGCGTGAGAACCCTTTCTCCAACCATTGTAGCGTCAATACTGATCAACTTTCCCCACCACTGCCCATCTCCACCCAGAGCTGCATTCGTATCATGTGAGATATAGCTTTTCTATCTACCTACATATACATCCCCCACTCTGCTCAGAGTTACTAATTATTATACATTTTTCAAATCTTTACATTTTTTGCATCTTAGGGTCTATTTTTGAAATGCAAAAACAAAATGCAGAGACCTGAGAGATCTATTATACCTCGAACCTGAATCAAGAAATACTCCAGTTAAAACCTGTCGAGGTCATGTAGAAGTCAGTGGCACAGTGTAGGTTCCTTCAACCATTCGAAGATGTTTATAGCCTCCATGATGTTCAAGTTTTTTCGGTGGGTTTTGCTTGAAAACTCAATTAATTATATCGATTCAAGTTTTTTTCCAGCAAAAACGCAATTAACTTAAGTTTTTGGATTGTTCACCCTGGATTTAATGATTTGAGTTTTTTCCAATCAAGTTTTTTCTTAAATTGGAAATCATTTGAGTTGTGAGGTTATTAGGGTATAATAAAACCTCACACACCTCTAAAACTGGACCTTTGATAAATAACCGCCTTAAAGCCTACATAACCCCCATCCCCCTTGAACTGCTAGCAGAGTGTTCTAGTCTATCTTCTCTATGAAAACCCATTGGGAGTGGACAACATTGGGCCTCTGCGACATTGTTCTCCTAACAGAAATCTATAGACACCTAAGGGGACATTTATGACTGCTCCTGCAAATTTCCCTGCAGTCTGTTGCATCAAAAATCCCCTTCATTAAAGGTACTTGCATCAAAGGGAGCTCTTTGCTGAAATAAGCATTGTTCAGTCCTTCTTGCCTCTTGTTCTGAATTAAGCACAATTGCGCGTATTCATGCCACCTCTGAACTAGGTGACAGCTAGGACTCCCACAGCACCCTGCACATGGCACTCACACAGCAAATGATGCCAACCGGATTTGTGTCAAAGTGCAAGTGCAATTGTGTTAATCTTATTGCTTCAGCTGCAACTGTTTCAAATGCAACTCCCCCTGGTGACTGCAACAATGCTAGAATTCTGAGCTGCATTATATAGTGAATAAAGTACCCCCTCTTGTAAAAGATGAGGATATTATAAGTTACTGAGGAGTTTTATGACCATATAAAAACACAAGGCCGAAGGCCGAGTGTTTTTATACAGGTCATGGAAATCCAAGGTAACTTCTAATATCCTCATATTTTGCAACTGGGGGTACTTTATTTATTATAATACACAAGTTTCAGTGAGTCATGTGACAGAAATGACATCAGAACTCACCGTTTATAAGGATATCATTTACAAGATATTCATGGCATTTGTGTATTATATATATATATATATATATATATATATATATATATATATATATTGGACTCAAACTTGCACTAGATGTGCAATCATCATTTGTCCAGGAAACATGCTTGGAACCTGCCTGGGCAAGTGGCAATTAAATTTTTTGACTTGAAAGGGATCCAAACCCAAAAATTTAATTGATGCAATCTTACTCTTAGATACTATCAGTTTTAGAGTCAGCGACCTAAACTATCTTTCCACTGTCTGTGCTAGAGACCTGCATCTGGCCAGGTACCAATGGAATACCTGCATCTGGTCGGGTTTTGGGTAGAAAGTTCCAGATTCGCCAACTAGGCGGATGGTCCCTGGTGCCCTGTCTGGGTATCTGGTTCAGTTGTGGGTCTATTCCTCCCACCCTCAACGATCTAGCAATTTTTTTTCCTTTACCTGATTGATACACCTCCGGAATGACGTCATATCTGCCGCTTCTGGTCATGCAGGTCCATGCATCGGGTGGTGAGTGAACCCCTGCTGGTGAGGGTCGAGGTAGTAGGTCTGGGGAGAGGGTATAGTGGGGTGGTATATGCGGGTCGGGTTGCAGGTCAACAGGTTGAGGTTGGGCACCGGTCTGCCCAATCTGACCCCTTCAGGACTCTAGTCTATACACTTCCTGCATTCAGTTAACCCTCATGTTGCTGACTCCAAGTGTAGCCAAAAGCCTGGTATCAGCAGTCTAATAATGCAAATATCTCAGAAACCACTAACAATGAATTTAAAAGTGCTCAGGGAAATTTACATAAATTTATTTTTTTGATTTCCTTTAAACAGTGGCATCTAATATCACCCCCTCCAAAAAAAAAAAGGTAGGGATATTTTGAATCCTTCACGATAGATTCAGCGAATACCGAACCAAATCCAAAACACAGAAATTGTTTATATAAAGGATTACAAGTCTGAAGTCCTCTGCACCCTCCAAAAATCACTCGCACTTAATGCCTTTTATTCACTGTAAGTGGACACTCGGGCACTTTTCTTTTCTTTGCACATTACAGACGGTGGCATTTAAACATGGATAGGAAGCTTTTTTGGCTTTGCTGCCATGTTAATATTGAATCTGTGGGTGAGGTTTGTGTATTTACTTTCTCTTGCGGCTAAATACAGATGATGTCATATATTAATAACGCATCCTTCATCATCCCCGAGCAGCTGACATACTCTGTAGGACACACAAACCACATGGCTCTCATCATCATCATCAGAAATAGCTGCAGTTTAAGCTGCGCCAGGCACTCTATCCTCTATACACTCACAGGGCCTCTCACTATTAGCCTGCGCTATATTTGGTAGAAACGCGGCAAAGTCATATATAAATTGCAGCCGTAATCCTTCTGAAAAGCGGGAAGGGAAATCTGATACCCGGCCCCAGATGTTATTAGGGGTTAAGGATTCAAGCACAGGAATTTTATTTTATTTAGGGAAAGGAATTGGTGAAACTATCTGAGTGTTTGTATTAGTAGCACTGAATTATAGCATTCATTTATTATAGTTTTTTTTATATTTGCAAACCGATACCTTTATAAACCATTTCATCTGTCCCCTTCCCAGTAGCGCATTTTCCTTATGTCTGCATTGGTTTCTGCCCAAAAATAGGCAGGTTAATTGACTCCTGAAAAACATAACCCTAGTGAGTGCGACCTTAGATGAATATGTGAATGATATATAATCTCTGTACAGCACAGTGGAATATGTTAGGGCTCTATAAATAGCAAGGCCGAATCTAATATAGTTAGTTAGCCAAAAATGTAATGTATAAAGGCTGGAGCGACTGGATGTGTAACATAATAGCCACAACACTACTTCCTGCTTTTCAGCTCTTTACACTGACTGGTTACCAGGCAGTAACCAATCAGAGACTTGAGGGGGGCACATTGGTCATAATTGTTGCTTTTGAATCTGAGCTGAATGCTGAGGATCAATTACAAACTCACTGAACAGTTATGTCCCATGTGGCCCCCCTTATAGTCACTGACTAACTCAGGAAGTAGTGTTCTGGCTATTATGTAACACATCCAGTCACTCCAGCCTTTATACATTACATTTTTGGCTAATTAACTATATTAGAAACATTTTTTTTTTTTTTGCACATCCTGTCTATTTACCCAGTTTTTATTTTCACACTGAACTGTTCCTTTAATAGCTTTATTGCTCATGACTAACAGGTGCAGTTACTGGATAAAGCTGTAAAGAGTGCTATAAAAAAGTTTATTGCCCCCCCACCTGCCGGAAACGTAAAAGAAAAAAAATCAGTGCCTTTTACATATTACCATTTAATGCGTTTACAGCAAGACAATGAGATTTGATATATTTATGTAAGCTGAGTGGTTTTGTTTACGCTGTTTTACCCAAGCTTCTTTCTCCCATTCCTAGAGCTATATCAGCCATATGTGTTTTCAGAAACTATTAAGTTTACATACCGGGGATCCCTGCTAGAAAGTAAGAACCATGTTTTGTTTTGTTTTTTGCCAGAAAGGGAATAGGGAACAGCAGATGCCCCTAGAACAACATTGAGTACAACTCTTGCGTCATTGCTTTATTTCTGTAGCATCGCTTACATCGAGAGTATATTTCTGTTGGGAAAATACAACTGGAACACCGGCCATTAAGATTAATTGTACAATTTAGCTGATACACACCAGGAATATAACGCACATAAACATCTGAAATAATTATTATGAAAAATCTATTTGCTTTAAATCTAAAGGAAAAAGGGGTAAGAATAAAAATAAACCAGATAGACAGATAGATTGATAGGAGATAAAGATAGGAGATAGATATCTGTAAATAGATAGATGATAGATAGATAGATAGATAGATAGATAGATAGATAGATAGATAGATAGATAGATAGATAGATATTAAATATATAGAGATAGATAGATAGATATAGATAGATAGATAGATAGATAGATAGATAGATAGATAGATAGATAGATAAAATACATAGATGATAGATGGATAATAAATAGATGATACATAGATACATTGATAGATGATAGATAGGAGATAGATAGAAAGATAGATAAATAGATGGATGGACAGATAGAGAAATAGGAGATATATAGATGATATATAGATAGATGATAGATAGATAGAAATATAGATAGGAGATAGATTCATAGATTGATAGGAGATAAAGATAGGAGATAGATATCTGTAAATAGATAGATAGATAGATAGATAGATAGATAGATAGATAGATAGATAGATAGATAGATAGATAGATAGATGATAGATAGATAGATAGATAGATACAAAAAGACAGATAGAAAAATTAACCCATAACTTTATATTATATTAAAAATATGTCTTTATTCAAAAATCATGTTAAAAAGATATAAAAAGGTATAAAAAGGCATACAGACCACAAGGTATTCCGCCTTACGTGCTTCATACCCTCTGTTACTTAATCAGGTCTGGACTGGCAATATGTGGGTTCTGGCAAATACCAGGGGGGTTGCTGTAAGATGCCATAGACAGTCACTATTTATTGGGCTGGTGGGGGGCTGTTTGGACCTATGTGTACTTGAAATGGAAGGGCCTATGTTGACTCCCAGACCAGAACTGGTACCATTATATAGGTAACCGGATACCTGTTATCCAGAAAGCTTTAAATTATTGGAAGGCCCATAGACCCAAGTTTTAAATAGACCTATTTTTTCTTTGCAAAAATGAATCTGTACCTTGTCCTTGGTCCAAACTAAGCTGCATGAATCCATGTTGGTGGCATGACAATCCTATTGTGTTCATGTAATAATCTGAATGCAGTTAAGGAGATCCAAATTATCTAAAGATCCTTCATCCAGAATACACCAGGTCCTGAACATTCTGGATAATAAATCCTATACCTGTATCTAAATTGGTTGATGAGGCTTATCCATGGAAGTTCTGAACTATAAGGCACATCTATTTGTATTACTCCCCCATTTAATTATCTACTTTAAAAATATATGGACCCGTGTGACTTCCCATCGCCCTTGGCTTCACAAGTCAAACATACATATATCTATAAATACAGATATCCCGTGGCCTTAGCTTGTCAGTCAGCTTGCCGAAATGCTACAGCACAATCACTGGCCCTCTCTTTATACTGAAAGGCATATGAAAGGCATTGGGAACCATTTGTCCAAGAGTCATGCTTAGATTGTAAGCTCTATGGGGCAGGGATCTCCATCCTCCTGTGACTCTTACCATGTTTCTTACTCTGTATATTGATTTTTAGCAATGTTTGTCCCCCTGTTTTTATTATGAATATATAGTAAACATGCAGCCTTGCACATACAGTAACTCTACAGAAATAAATATATACTATAACTCTCTCCAGTACATTGCACTTCTGTTAGCACACCCTTTATTTACAATTAGTGCTTTATATTATATCACCTACATGTAATAAAAGGCAGAAAGGATAACCCATAAATGCTATCTGCACCTTATACTGCCTAGCAGTATAAAACTGTCTAAAACTGTTAATAACTCAAAAACCACAGAAACTACAATATTACAGTGAACTGCAAAAGTGCTCTGACGAGCAATTTTAGGAGGTTAAAGGGGGGGGTTCACTTTTCAATTAGTCTTTATTTTTTATCTTTAAGAGTTGTTTCATTATTTGCTGCCTCCTTCTGACTCTTTCCATCTTACAAATGGGGGTCACTGTACCATTTCTGAAATAATCAAGTTTATCTTCACTATTCCTCTCTCAGTAGTGATGGGCGAATTTATTCGCCGCAAATTCGCGCCTGGCGAATAAATTCGCCCATCACTACCGGCATCCAAAATTTTTTTCCCGAAAAAATGGATGTCGCTGTCAAAAACGGGCGCCGGCGTAAGAAAACGGGCGCTGGCGTCAAAAACGAGACGCCGGCGCCATTTCGTGAATTTTTCGCTGTTTCGCGAATTTCTGCGCAAATTCGCCCATCACTATCTCTCAGCATCTGTTTCTCTTCATTCTGTCTTCATGCAGCAGTTGGGTTTTAGATGAATGATATATGATATCTTATAGGGGGGCTCCTTTTGCCTATAAGATGTATCAGAGCTCACTTTATTAAAATCACCAGACATCATGTCTCTCTACATGCAGAATTTGTGCAAAAAGGCAGTTATTTTGTTAGATTGTGTTTGTACTGGAATCAATTATTTCAGTTATCTTCATAGTCATAGAGAAACTGTACTCGTCTCCACTCATTCACCCCATAATAATAGATGCATTTTCTGCATTTTTGCCTGTCTGCCTCCATTTGCAGGAAGGGTTTGACGCATTACATTTTAATGCAAGCTCTTAGTTTATCATTACTGACACCACATTATGCTTTGTCTGAGACACATTGAGCAAGGCGTTTGAGAATTTTATAGTACATCTGGGGGTTTCTTCAAATGAAAGAAGTTGCGTTTTTCATCATGTATTTAAAGAAGTTAAAAGCCACTTCCCTCTTTCAAATGTCAAGCGAGAATAAGTAGGTTACTAGATACGGAGTGCGTCGCTGCACTCATCTCTGGCATGAGATTCTCATCTGTCTGCTCTGGTAAAACTCATTTGCTTATCTCATAACCCAATTGTGAGTCATTTAGGCTTAGAGAAAGTTTCATTATACGCTCTCACCAAGGTGCCTTCCTGCACATACATTGGGTGACTTCTGAAAGTGCCATTGGTTATTGGGAGGACAAAAAAGAGCAGAAGTGGGTCAGAGAGAGGTGGGACACTACACAGACATAACACACTGTGCAAAAGGTTAAGCGAGGATACAAAGAGAAGAGAGGAGGCTCAGTTATACCCTAAATTATTAACAATGTTTTTAGATTTTATATTTGGATTCACAAGCACTTGTCAAAACATCCATGACTTCACGCATGTCCTGCCTGTGCCCTTTGTTTAAAGGACAAGGAAAGTCTAAAATAGAATAAGGCTAGAAATGCTGTATTTTGTATACTAAACATAAACATGAACTTACTACACCTCAAGCCTAATCAAACAAATGATTTATGCTTTCAAAGTTGGCCACAGGGGGTCACCATCTTGTAACTTTGTTAAACATCTTTGCCTGACCCTGACCCTGCACATGCTCAGTGTGGTCTGGGCTGCTTAGGGATCGTCATAAACAAAGCTGCTTGAGTTCTGCATGGCTGGTAAGTAAGGCGGGGGCTCCCCCTGCTGTTCATAAGTATGATTGTTTCCCTGCTCAGCAGTTAGGGACCATCTGACAATTCCTATCCACAGAAGTAAATGAAGGGAGAATTTCACTGCATAAAGTCAGGTTTCTTGTAAAAACGATACACATTTTTTAATTAAAGTATATTGGAGATAGGTTTCTTTTTCATTAAAGAAAGTAAAAATGGGATTTTATTGTTTTGCCTTTCCTTGTCCTTTAAGTAGAATGCTGCTTGATCTCTGTTTGGTGCACTTTTTGTAGGCAGGGCCGCAATCAGAAGGGTACAGGGGGTACTGTTGTACCGGGCCTGGGCCTAAAGTGGGGCCCGGCTGTGCTGCACTTTTCAAAATAGCCAGGCCCCCCTTGACAGCGCCAAAGCCATGGTGAACCCGCCAAAGTCCTGAACCTGCCGAAGTTCCGAAGAGGCGAAGTCCTGAAGAGTCGAAGTTCCGAAGATTCAAAGTCCTGAAGAGCCAAAGTCCAGAAGAGTCGATGTCCTGATGAGGCCCTGACCATCAATGGCTTTTTATAACTTATGTGTGTGTGTGGGGGGTTACCATTTTTAACGCCGATGTCTGTGTGGTCTTTTAACTGTGATGTGGGCAGGATCTGGGGTGGGGCCTGGGGTTGACAGGATCTAATCATTTTGTTGTACGGGGCCCTGTGGTTTCTAATGTGGGTGTTGGCATTAGGGATGTAGCGAACGTCGGAAAAAAAGTTCGCGAACATATTCGCGAACTTGCGCAAAAATGCGAGCGGTTCGCGAACGGTTCGCGAACCCCATAGACTTCAATGGGAAGGCGAACTTTAACATCTAAAAAAGACATTTCTGGCCAGAAAAATGATTTTAAAGTTGTTTAAAGGGTGCAACGACCTGGACAGTGGCATGCCAGAGGGGGATCAAGGGCAAAAATGTATCTGAAAAATCTGCCTGTGTGTGCTTGGAAGAGATAGTGTAGGGGGAGAGCTGTTAGTGATTTCAGGGACAGATGATAGTAAGTTTGCTGGCTAGTAATCTGCTTGATACTGCTCTGTATTGGAGGGACAGAAGTCTGCAGGGATTTGAGGGACATTTTAGCTTAGGTAGCTTTGCTGGCTAGTAATCTACTGTTCTCTTTAAACAACTGCCATACGTTGACCTTGTAGGCATTGTTTGCCCAGTTTTTTTTTTTGGACGCAGCCACTGAAGCACAGTTGCCAGAAAAAATATGCCATATAAATGCTGAAAATAGTCATTTTTCGCCATACGTTGACCTTGTAGACATTGTTTGCCCAGTTTTTTTTGGACGCAGCCACTGAAGCACAGTTGCCAGAAAAAATATGCCATATAAATGCTGAAAATAGTAATTTTTCGCCATACGTTGACCTTGTAGGCATTGTTTGCCCAGTTTTTTTGGACGCAGCCACTGAAGCACAGTTGCCAGAAAAAATATGCCATATAAATGCTGAAAATAGTCATTTTTTGCCATATACGTTGAGTCAACGTATGGCAAAAAATGACTATTTTCAGCATTTATATGGCATATTTTTTCTGGCCTCTGTGCTTCAGTGGCTGCGGCCAAAAAAACTGGGCAAACAATGCCTACAAGGTCAACGACGTTGACCTTGTAGGCATTGTTTGCCCAGTTTTTTTGGCCGCAGCCACTGAAGCACAGAGGCCAGAAAAAATATGCCATATAAATGCTGAAAATAGTCATTTTTTCGGTCGCAGCCACTGAAGCACAGTTGCCAGAAAAATTATGCCATATAAATGCTGAAAATATAAATTTTTTTGGTTGCAGCCACTGAAGCACAGAGGCCAGAAAAATTATGCCATATAAATGCAGAAAATATGCATTTTTTTGGTCGCAGCCACTGAAGCACAGTTGACAGAAAAATTATGCCATATAAATGCTGAAAATATACATTTTTTTGGTTGCAGCCACTGAAGCACAGAGGCCAGAAAAATTATGCCATATAAATGCAGAAAATATGCATTTTTTTGGTCGCAGCCACTGAAGCACAGCTGACAGAAAAATTATGCCATATAAATGCAGAAAATATAAATTTTTTTGGTTGCAGCCACTGAAGCACAGAGGCCAGAAAAATTATGCCATATAAATGCAGAAAATATGCATTTTTTTGGACGCAGCCACTGAAGCACAGTTGCCAGAAAATATATGCCATATAAATGCTGAAAATAGTCATTTTTCGCCATACGTTGACCTTGTAGACATTGTTTGCCCAGTTTTTTTGGTTGTAGCCACTGAAGCACAGAGGCCAGAAAAAATTAAACCAGTAGGGTTTGCACCCTAGTTTGTAACGGTGGCGGAGGGAGGAGGACGCTAAAGGACAGCTGTGTGTGGAGTCATGAGGCTTGAAGAGAAGGACAGCTGCATAGAAGTCAGAACAAGTCTTCCGGCGTGCAGTAACCCTCCGAGATCCACCCCTCATTCATTTTAATAAAGGTCAGGTAATCGACACTTTTGTGACCTAGGCGAGTTCTCTTCTCAGTTACAATCCCTCCTGCTGCACTGAAGGTCCTTTCTGAGAGCACACTTGAGGCTGGGCAAGACAAGAGGTTCATGGCAAATTGTGACAGCTCTGGCCACAGATCAAGCCTGCGCACCCAGTAGTCCAGGGGTTCATCGCTCCTCAGAGTGTCGATATCTGCAGTTAATGCCAGGTAGTCCGCTACCTGCCGGTCGAGGCGTTCTTTGAGGGTGGATCCAGAAGGGTTGTGGCGCTGCCTTGGACAGAAAAACATTTGCATGTCTGATGTTACAGACCGGCCAAAGGGCTTTGTCCTTGCAGGTGTGCTCGTGGCAGGATTACTGGCACCTCTGCCCCTGGAATGTTGATGAGTTCCTGAAGTGACATCACCCTTAAAAGCATTGTACAACATGTTTTGCAGGCTGGTTTGTAAATGCCGCATCTTTTCGGACTTGTGGTATGTTGGTAACATTTCTGCCACTTTATGCTTGTACCGAGGGTCTAGTAGCGTTGCGACCCAGTACAGGTCCTTCTCCTTAAGCCTCTTGATACGGGGGTCCTTCAACAGGCATGCCAGCATGAAAGACCCCATTCTCACAAGGTTGGATGCAGAGCTATCCATCTCCGCTTCCTCATTATCAAGGACTGCATCATCCACGGTCTCCTCCCCCCAGCCACGTACAAGACCAGGGGTCCCCAAAAGGTCACCACTAGCCCCCTGGGAAGCCTGCTCCTGTTGGTCCTCCTCCTCCTCCTCCACAAAGCCACCTTCCTCCTCTGACTCCACTTCTGGCACCTCTCCCTGCGTTGCAGCAGGTGCCTGGGTTCGTTCTGGTGATTGCGACCATAAATCGTGCGCTTCCAGCTCCTCGTCACGCTGGTCTACAGCCTCATCTGTCACTCGTCGCACGGCACGCTCCAGGAAGAAAGCGAAGGGTATTAGGTCGCTGATGGTGCCTTCGGTGCGACTGACCATATTTGTCACCTCTTCAAAAGGTCGCATGAGCCTGCAGGCATCGCGCATAAGCACCCAGTAACGGGGGAAAAAAATCCCCAGCTCTGCAGATCCAGTCCTACCACCCAGTTCAAAAAGGTACTCGTTGACGGCCCTTTGTTGTTGCAGCAGACGTTCCAACATAAGGAGCGTTGAATTCCAGCGAGTCTGGCTGTCAGAAATCAAACGCCTGACTGGCATGTTGTAGCGCTGCTGAATGTCAGCAAGGCGTGCCATGGCTGTGTAGGAACGTCTGAAATGGGCCGACACCTTTCTGGACTGGGTGAGAACGTCCTG
The DNA here is from genome assembly GCA_038501925.1 of Xenopus petersii. Classification (NCBI taxonomy): domain Eukaryota; kingdom Metazoa; phylum Chordata; class Amphibia; order Anura; family Pipidae; genus Xenopus; species Xenopus petersii. The sequence continues at coordinate 160,051,178 of CM076680.1, forward strand.
GAATCCTGGGTACTTGGAGACAAAACGTTGGACTATTAAATTTAACACATGTGCCATGCAGGGCACATGTGTTAAATTTCCCAGTCTCAACGCTGCCAACAGATTGCTTCCATTGTCACACACCACTTTTCCGATCTGCAGTTGGTGTGGGGTCAGCCACCGATCGGCCTGTGACTGCAGAGATGACAGGAGTACAGATCCGGTATGGTTTTTGCTTTCCAGGCACGTCATCCCCAAGACAGCGTGACAACGGCGTACCTGGCACGTCGAATAGCCTAGGGGGAGCTGGGGGTGCACAGGTGTGGAGGAGGAGAAGGAGGACCCAGCAGCAGAGTAAGAAGAAGAAGAGGAAGAAGACGAGGTAGAGAGCGATGGAGGAGTAGAGGTGGTGGCAGAACCGCGTGCAATCCGTGGCGGTGACACCAACTCCACTGTTGTTGTTGTTGTTGAGCTACCCATTCCCTGCTTCCCATTCCCAGCCATTACCAAGTTCACCCAGTGGGCAGTGTAGGTGACATACCTGCCCTGACCATGCTTGGAGGACCATGCGTCAGTAGTCATATGGACCTTTGGCCCAACACTAAGTGACAGAGATGCGGTAACTTGGCTCTGCACATGTTGGTACAGGTGTGGTATTCCCTTTTTAGAAAAAAAATTGCGGCTGGGTACCTTCCACTGCGGTGTCCCAATTGCTACAAATTTGCGGAAGGCCTCAGAGTCCACCAGCTGGTATGGTAAAAGCTGGCGGGCTAAGAGTGCAGACAAGCCAGCTGTCAGACGCCGGGCAAGGGGGTGACAGTCAGACATTGGCTTCTTACGCTCAAACATGGCCTTCACAGAAACTTGGCTGGTGGCAGATGACTGGGAATGGGAACAGGTGGTCAAGGTGGAAGGCGGAGTGGAGGGTGGTTCAGATGGGTCAAGGAGAGCAGAGGTAGAGCAGTAAGATGCTGGACCAGAAGGAGTGTGGCTTTTAGTTTGCCTGTTGCCTTTGAGGTGTTGCTCCCAAAGTGCTTTGTGCTTGCCGCTCATGTGCCTTCGCATAGAAGTTGTACCTATGTGGCTGTTGGGCTTACCAAGGCTCAGTTTCTGACTGCACTCATTGCAAATTACAATGCTTTTGTCAGAGGCACACACATTAAAAAAATCCCACACTGCTGACTTTTTGGAAGTGTGCGATCTGGCGGTAACAGTAGAAGTTGGCGGCATTGGCGGCAATGGCGGGTGCGTTGGCCGGCTGAACACAGGTGCCGATACATGTTGTTGCCCTACTGATCCCTGCGGGCTGGCCTCCCTGCTTCTTCTAAGTCTTATTCTCCTACTGCCTCTCTGACTCTCCGTCTCTCCATCTGAACTACCCTCCTCTTGCTCTCTTCTACTAGGCACCCACAAAACATCAATCTCCTCATCATCATTCTCCTCAGATGCATCAATTTCTTCTGACACATCACAGAAGGAAGCAGCAGCGGGGACCTCCTCCTCCTCCTCATCACTCATCATTATGTCCATCTCTGTCGTGTTCTCTGCCAGAATTAAATCTGGTGTAACGTCCTCATCTCCTTCATCTTCTTCTGCCAATAATGGTTGCGCATTACTCAGTTCAAGAAACTCATGGGAAAATAACTCCTCTGACTCCAGTGAAGAAGGGGCACTGGTGGTGGAGGAAGTGTTACGTGGGGTGGCCATAGCAGTGGAGGATGAGGAGGATGTTGTGGTAAAGTTAGAAACGGTAGAGGATGGGGTGTGCTGTGTAAGCCAGTCAACTACCTCTTCAGCATTTTGGGAGTTCAGGGTCATTGGCTTTTTAAAACTGGGCAATTTGCTAGGGCCACAGGATTGCATAGCAGCACGGCCCCTAGCACGGCCTCTGCGTGGCGGCCTGCCTTTGCCTGGCATTATTTTTAAAAAAACAACAACAACAAAAACTCAGTTGGTTTTTCTGGAAACGATAATACACACAGCTAGATGGCAGTTTGAAGAAAACAGTGTGCAAATAATGCCTACAAGATCAACGTATACACTACTACAGCGGTGGATACGGATTACGTAAAATATATGAATGCTGCTTGAAAAAAAGTAACTCAAGTGGTTTTTCTAGAGACGATAATATTATCAATATTTAGACAAAATGTGAACAAGCTCACACAACCAGATGGCGGTTTGAAGAAAACACTGTGCAAATAATGCCTACAAGGTCAACGTATACACAGCGGTGGATACGGATTACGTAAAATATAAGAATGCTGCTTGAAAAAAAGTCACTCCGGTGTTTTTTCTGGAGACGGTAATATTATGGATATTTAGACAGAATGAGAACACGGTCACACAGCTAGATAGCAGTTGGTTGAATAACACACTGGGCAAAAAATGCCTACAGGGCAAATAATGCCTACAAGGTCAACGTATACACAGCGGTGGATACGGATTACGTAAAATATAAGAATGCTGCTTGAAAAAAAGTCACTCCGGTGTTTTTTCTGGAGACGGTAATATTATGGATATTTAGACAGAATGAGAACACGGTCACACAGCTAGATAGCAGTTGGTTGAATAACACACTGGGCAAAAAATGCCTACAGGGCAAATAATGCCTACAAGGTCAACGTATACACAGCGGTGGATACGGATTACGTAAAATATAAGAATGCTGCTTGAAAAAAAGTCACTCCGGTGTTTTTTCTGGAGACGGTAATATTATGGATATTTAGACAGAATGTGAACACGGTCACACAGCTAGATAGCAGTTGGTTGAATAACACACTGGGCAAAAAATGCCTACAGGGCAAATAATGCCTAAAAGGTCAACTTATACACTACTACAGCGATGGATACGGATTACGTAAAATTAATTATGGCTGCTTGAAAAAAGTCACTCCGGTGTTTTTTCTGGAGACGGTAATATTATGGATATTTAGACAGAATGAGAACACGGGCACACAGCTAGATAGCAGTTGGTTGAATAACACACTGGGCAAAAAATGCCTACAGGGCAAATAATGCCTAAAAGGTCAACTTATACACTACTACAGCGATGGATACGGATTACGTAAAATTTATTATGGCTGCTTGAAAAAAGTCACTCCGGTGTTTTTTCTGGAGACGGTAATATTATGGATATTTAGACAGAATGTGAACACGGGCACACAGCTAGATAGCAGTTGGTTGAATAACACACTGGGCAAAAAATGCCTACAGGGCAAATAATGCCTAAAAGGTCAACTTATACACTACTACAGCGATGGATACGGATTACGTAAAATTTATTATGGCTGCTTGAAAAAAGTCACTCCGGTGTTTTTTCTGGAGACGGTAATATTATGGATATTTAGACAGAATGTGAACACGGGCACACAGCTAGATAGCAGTTGGTTGAATAACACACTGGGCAAAAAATGCCTACAGGGCAAATAATGCCTAAAAGGTCAACTTATACACTACTACAGCGATGGATACGGATTACGTAAAATTTATTATGGCTGCTTGAAAAAAGTCACTCCGGTGTTTTTTCTGGAGACGGTAATATTATGGATATTTAGACAGAATGTGAACACGGTCACACAGCTAGATAGCAGTTGGTTGAATAACACACTGGGCAAAAAATGCCTACAGGGCAAATAATGCCTAAAAGGTCAACTTATACACTACTACAGCGGTAGTAAAATAAAAAAAAGTTAAATAAAAAAAGAATGAATATTAAAAAAAAAAAAATTAAAGTTGGTGCTGCTGAACTACTAGGAGCAGCAGATTAGCACACCAGTCCCACTCCCCAACACTGCTAGACTAATAGCACTGGGCTCTTATAGTAGTAGTAGTAGTAGTAGTAGTAGTAAAACAACAAAAAAATAAATAAAAGCAGTCCTTACAAGGACTATTGCTATTGCAGCAGTCAGCAGATGAGATCAGAAGCAGGACAGCTGCCCACTGCAGCTACATACAGAGCACTGCAGTAGAAGGTAGATTACTAGCCAGCAAAGCTACCTAAGCTTAAATGTCCCTCAAACCCCTGCAGACTTCTGTCCCTCCAATAACAGAGCAGTATCAAAACGTTTACTAGCCAGCAAACTTTCAACTGTCCCTGAAATCACTAACAGGCAGCAGCTCTCTCCCTACACTATCTCTTCAGCACACACAGGCAGAGTGAAAAAAAGCTGCAGGGCTTCGGTTTTTATAGGGAAGGGGAGTGGTCCAGGGGAGAGCTTCCTGATTGGCTGCCATGTACCTGCTGGTCTGGGGTGAGAGGGCAAAAAAAAGCGCCAACAATGGCGAACCCAAAATGGCGAACGTCGCGCGACGTTCGCGAACTTCCGGCGAGCGCGAACACCCGATGTTCGCGCGAACAAGTTCGCCGGCGAACAGTTCGCGACATCTCTAGTTGGCATCAGTTGTAAAACTCTAGGCTCAAGATCTGATAATAACTATCATCTTGCCAGGAGACTAATCTCCCCGAATCTGACCGTGTGTCTCTGCCCTAAGGCTCACAAAAGCTGGTAATGGAATGAAACTCACAAAGTGACACGTAACAACCAATCAGTTGTTTGCTTTTAGATTGAGGGTTAATTCCTCTAGTGCTCAGGAAGTCCCAGTTCTGTCACTTATGCCCTGTTGAAAGGCAGATTCTCTAATTCTCCCATGGATCTCTTAACCAGATTATGCTCATAGATTATACAAAATGGGAGGGAGCACACGGCTCTTCCTAAACTCCACTCTAGCAGGAGGTGGATCTGCCAGGGCCTGAGAAGAAGTTAAGCCTTAGTACAAGAGTCCAAGAGCAAGCTGGGGTAGTAGGGAACTTGTGAATGAAGACATTCTAGTTTCCTGTCATAGTACACACCATGGGTGTAACATAGTCAGGCCGGCTAATAAGAGCAGCCCTGTGCTCCACCAAGAAGATGTAGTGGAGTTAGTGTCAGGGAGCCGGGAGCTCCCTCCAGGGAGGTTGTCAGGATCAAGGAGGAAGCCCTCTTGAGGGTACAAGGTCGCGGTGTCCAAAGGGTTAAACGAAGAATAGTCAGGATCAGGCAAGAGTTCACAGGCAGGCAGAATACACATAAGGTCCAAAGTCCAGGCAAAGGGTCAGGATACAAGGCAGGAACAAGATTAGGCAATAAGGCACACAGGGAACCCAGGATATGCTTCAGGAAAGTAATCCTATTCTTGGGCGCCATACTGGTGTCTAGTTGGAGCTTTTATATTCAAATTTGGCGCCATTCTGACGTCATCGACGCTCCTGCGCCGACGTCGGCGCGCTGACGTCATCGCCCGGCGCCGCTACCCACGTGGCGGCCATGGGCGCCGCCATTTTGGGAGCGACGCCGGCAAGGATGGACGCGCCGCCCGGAGCTCCTGGGCCTGCTCCGGGCGGCGATCGTTACAGTACCCCCCCCTCACGGGGGGCCTCCGGACCACCAGGACTTGGCTTCTGGGGAAACTTGGAATGGAACTCCCTCACTAGACGAGGAGCGTGAACATCACGGTGTCCTTCCCAGGAGCATTCTTCAGGGCCAAAGCCCTTCCACTGAATGAGGTACTGAAGGGACCCTCTGGAGACTCTGGAGTCTAGGATTTTCTCCACCTCGTACTCGAGTTGACCCTCCACAGAGATGGCAGGAGGAGGAGACTGACCGCCAGAGAACCGGTTGGTGATGGCGGGTTTCACCAGAGACACGTGGAACACGTTGGGGATTCTCATCTCTGGTGGAAGCTGGAGTCTGACAGCCACAGGGTTGATTATCTCCAAGATGGGAAATGGTCCCACGAATTTTGGACCCAACTTGGGAGAAGGGATCTTCAACCGGATATTCCTGGAAGAGAGCCAGACAATATCACCCACCTTGTAGAGAGGAGAGGATCTTCGACGACGATCCGCGAAAGTCTTATGAACAAGAGCGCTCTTCTCTAGGTTCAACTTGGTAGCAGCCCAAATAGCAGACATATGGGCTGCGGCATCGTCAGCAGCCGGGACGTCAGATAGCACAAAGTCTTGGGGAAAAGCTTGAGGATGCTGACCATATACCGACATGAACGGAGACCTTCCTGTAGAGGAATGACAAGCATTATTATGAGCGAATTCCGCCCATGGGAGGAGATCAGACCAGTCATCCTGGCAGAGGGATACGTGGTTCCTCAGGAACTGTTCCAGGGCTTGGTTGACACGTTCAGCTGCCCCATTCGTCTGCGGGTGGTATGCAGATGAAAACTGAAGAACAATTCCCAGGTCATTGCATAAGGAACGCCAGAACTTGGCAGTAAACTGGGTGCCTCTATCGGAGACGATCTCCACCGGGAAACCATGCAGGCGGAAGATGTACTGGATAAATAGCTGGGACAACTCCACCGCAGAGGGCAACTTCTTCAGAGGGATGAAATGGGCCATTTTGGAGAAGCGATCAATGACAACCCAGATCACAGTGTTCCCACAGGAGGGAGGAAGTTCGACAATGAAATCCATGGACAGGTGGGTCCAAGGACGGGAAGGAACCGGCAAAGGCTGTAGTAACCCACTGGGGCGGGAGTGACTTGACTTGGATGTGGCACAAACATTACAAGCAGCAACAAAGTCCTTCACATCCTTGCGGATATCAGGCCACCAGACCAGGCGTCGTAAGAGTTCAAGAGTCTTAGCTGGGCCAGGGTGTCCGGCCTGCCTGGAGCAATGGGTCTGTTGCATGATAGGCAGACGCAGCTCAGGAGGAACAAATGCCATCCCAATGGGAGTATCTGAAGGAGCAGAAGACTGACCAGCCAGGATTTGGTCGGCAAACTGTGGATACAGGGAGGCAATAATCTTGACTGGAGGGATGATTGGCTCTTGTCTTTCAGGAGAACGGTCCACCGGAGTGAAGCTACGAGACAAGGCATCGGCCTTCCGATTCTTGGAGCCTGGGCGATAAGTCAAGATAAAATTAAATCGAGAGAAGAAGAGAGCCCACCTTGCCTGTCTGGGGTTTAGCCTCTTGAGGGACTGGATGAACTCGAGATTCTTATGGTCGGTGTAAATCTGAACAGGAATCAGAGAACCCTCCAAGAGGTGACGCCACTCTTCAAGGGCAAGTTTAACAGCCAAGAGTTCTCGGTTCCCGACGTCGTAGTTCTGTTCTGCGGACGAGAACTTCTTGGAGAAATAAGCACAGGGGTGCAACTTCCCATCAGCGGGATGTCTCTGAGACAAGATGGCTCCGGCTCCGACTTCAGAAGCATCAACTTCGATGCAGAAGGGTAGTTCAGGATTGGGGTGTCGGAGGACAGAAGCGGATGTGAAGGCCTCTTTCAAGGACTGAAAAGCTTCAATGGCAGATGGGGGCCACAAGCTGGGTTTACCCCCTTTCCGGATGAGGGCCAGGATAGGTGCAATGCGGGAAGAGAACCCCCGGATAAACTGTCGATAATAATTAGCAAATCCGATGAATCTCTGGATTGCCTTGGTACTCAGTGGGAGAGGCCACTCCTGGATGGCCGACACTTTCACGGGGTCCATCTCAAATCCCTCTGGAGAGATAATGTACCCTAGGAAGGGGATCTTGGATACCTCGAAGACACACTTCTCCAACTTGGCGAAGAGAGAGTTCTTCCTCAGACGAGAGAGTACCTCCTTCACCTGGGAGCGATGACTTTCAAGGTCCTTGGAGAAGATCAGGATGTCGTCCAAATATACGACTACGAACCTTCCTAGGAGATCTCGGAACACATCATTAACAAACTCCTGGAAGACGGCAGGGGCATTGCATAGGCCGAAGGGCATAACGAGATATTCATAGTGCCCGTCACGAGTGTTGAAAGCCGTCTTCCATTCGTCACCCTCACGGATGCGAATGAGGTTGTAGGCCCCCCGGAGATCCAACTTAGAGAAAATCTTCGCCCCCTTCAGCTGGTCGAAGAGCTCTGCAATCAAGGGCAATGGGTACCTGTTTTTTACAGTGATTTTATTCAGGTCCCGGTAGTCTATACATGGCCGAAGGCCTCCGTCCGTCTTCTCCACGAAGAAGAACCCAGCCCCCGCAGGAGAGGTAGAAGGGCGGATAAACCCCCGCTGGAGATTTTCTTGGATGTATTCCTTCATTGCGGTAGTCTCTGCAGGAGAGAGAGGGTAAGTGCGACCTCTAGGGGGCATGGCTCCTGGCTGGAGTTCGACAGGACAGTCGTAAGAGCGATGTGGAGGAAGGAATTCCGCAGACTTTTTACAGAACACATCGGAGAATTCCTTATAACAGGAGGGAAGAGATTTTAACTCGGTTGAGGAGATAGTTACCTTCTTGAGGGGTTTTGCAGGAAGGCAATGCTGTTGGCAGAATGGGCTCCAACGAGAAACCTGCCCTGTGGACCAGTCTATGGTGGGATTGTGCAGGCGCAGCCAGGGGAGACCCAAAACAACTGGAACAGCGGGACAAGAGATAATAAGAAACGAAAGTCTCTCTCTATGCAGGGTCCCAACCTGCACGGGTAATTCGCCAGTGGTCATCGTGAGTACAGACTCCAGGGGTTTATCATCTATGGCGACGATCCGCATGGGAGAAGGCAAAGGAAATAAGGGAATTCCCATGTGCTTAGCAAAGAGAGCGTCTATGAAGTTACCCCCAGCACCGGAATCAATGAAAGCATTCCCGAAGATGGTCTTATCAGTCAGACGAATCTGGAAGGGAAGGAGAAACCTGTGTGAGTTTTCTAGGGTCTTCTCCTGAGACTTATCACGAGACTTTTGAGTAGTGCCCCCTACATGAGTTACCATAGACATACCTCGGGGTACAAAACTCTTAGCCTTTGCAGGACAGGCATTGGCGAAGTGGGAATGTCCGCCACAATACAGACACAGGCCTGACATCCGTCTACGGAGTCTCTCTTGTTCAGTGAGGCGAGTTCTTCCCACTTGCATGGGTTCCTCCTGGAGAGAAATGGGTGCTTGGGCAGGCGGGGTGACGGGAGCCTGCAGGAGAGGCCTCTGGAAACGGGGTGCCAATATGGGTTGAAACCTCCTGACACGATCTCTCAGACTTTGATGCTCTCTCAGAAGAGTGTCCACCTTGACTGCTAAGGCGATGAGGTCCTCAAGTTGCGTGGGTAATTCACGGGAGACCAGGTCATCTTTGATGCGGAGGGAGAGACCATTATAAAATGCAGTATGGTATGCGTCGTTGTTCCAACGCGTCTCAGCAGCAAGTGTACGAAATTCGATAGCATACTCTGCTACACTGCGACTCCCTTGGCGGATTTGGAACAGACGGGAAGCAGCGGATGTCACCCGGCCGGGAGCATCGAAGACGATCCGGAATTCTTTGAGAAATGCCTCTGCGTTATCCATCAGTGGGGACTGCTTCTCCCAGTGTGGAGATGCCCACTCGAGAGCTTTCCCTGCCAGACGAGTAATCACGAACCCCACCTTGGCACGTTCAGAGTCAAATTCAGTGGGGTGCAGGGCAAAGCGAATCTGGCACTGATTCACGAATCCTCGACAGGCTTGAGGATCGCCATCGTAGAGAGGCGGAGCAGGAATATGTGGACCAGAAGTGGAGGGCTGGGTAGCCAAGGCAGCAGCCGCTTGCGGAGGAGGTGCCGGCAGGAGGGGCGCTGGTGTCAACAAGGAGAGCTTTTCCAGGATCGCCTCCAGCGTGTGTCCCACGTAGTTCTGCCGGGCTTCATATGCCTCCATGCGGGAATGCAGGCCCCGAAAGGCCCTGCCGAAATCTGGCTGAGCTTCCTCAGTGGGATCCATGGCCCAAGAATAATGTCAGGGAGCCGGGAGCTCCCTCCAGGGAGGTTGTCAGGATCAAGGAGGAAGCCCTCTTGAGGGTACAAGGTCGCGGTGTCCAAAGGGTTAAACGAAGAATAGTCAGGATCAGGCAAGAGTTCACAGGCAGGCAGAATACACACAAGGTCCAAAGTCCAGGCAAAGGGTCAGGATACAAGGCAGGAACAAGATTAGGCAATAAGGCACACAGGGAACCCAGGATATGCTTCAGGAAAGTAATCCTATTCTTGGGCGCCATACTGGTGTCTAGTTGGAGCTTTTATATTCAAATTTGGCGCCATTCTGACGTCATCGACGCTCCTGCGCCGACGTCGGCGCGCTGACGTCATCGCCCGGCGCCGCTACCCACGTGGCGGCCATGGGCGCCGCCATTTTGGGAGCGACGCCGGCAAGGATGGACGCGCCGCCCGGAGCTCCTGGGCCTGCTCCGGGCGGCGATCGTTACAGTTAGTATTTCTTTAAGGCAATCGCCAACCCTTGATGTAAAATCTCCACCCCATCATCACAACCCTTCCACCGATCGTCAGAGATTTACATCTTAAAATCGTCATCCCATGCCCACAGTTGCTCACTGATACTGCTTAAAACATGGCTGCCTGGGTTTCTTTTCACTATGTACCATGCTGTGCCGACTGTAAATGACCCCTACGGTTCACTATATAAACAATAGTAAATATGATTATAAGCCCCCCTCCCAATCCACGTGGATTTAATAAAGATATTTTGGCTCTTGCTGGGATGTAGCCGTAACTAAATATATTTCCCATGTGCTGAGAATTGTAAAAAGCTTTTTCTATCTGCTACCTGGGTTCCGTCTATTCCCCAGAGATTCTTTGCAGACAGACTGAGTATGGATATTATTAAGGTTTGAGGAAAAGCAAATTTGTCTGTCTGTGCTGTTATCTAACATTTTCCCTTTTTCATATCGCTATCACTCACTGCCGTGCCTTTGTTTTCCTACGGAGGATACAAGCTGAATGACTGGATTGCGTCAGAAAGAGACGAGTCCGTAATCCCTAACAGTTTGATTGTCAACATGGTCCAGTCATGTCACGTCATTTCCATTGTGTTCTGGGACATATGGACGGTCAAGATTTAAAGAACCATCACAGACTGTGCTGCCTGTGTATGTGGTGTGCAAAGTGCAATTTAAGGTGTAAATTTCTATTTTTAAACCAATGATTTCAAGTTGCATCTGCCACACCATGCATCAAAACAGATGCCATCTTGGATTTTGTTAGGCGCGTCAGTGACACTGCACATGCTCCATGTATTATGAGCAGCTGTTGAGAAGTTAAGCTTAGGGGTCATTGCAAATCATCAAGCAGAAAAGAAGATGGGGAGCTACAGGGGCATCTTGAGATACACAGATCTTACTGCTAAAGGACTGGAATCCTTGGGCTGGTATAGAACCCCAAAACATAATGAACAGTGTTTCTTCACCGTTTCTTTGGTTAAGCTTTAGTTCTCCTTTAAGGTACTTAACCCCAGTGAATCAGATGCAAAAACATGAACTGCAAAAGTGCCACAACTTCCACTCTGCAAATGCTAGATGCAGCTTTTGCTTCAAAACACAAGAGCAATTGTATCTGTTTTGATGCATGGTGTGGCAGATGCAACTTGAAATTATGGGTAAAAAAATAGAAATTAGCACCTGCAATTGCACAAGATGGGAAACTCCTGTAGCATCTTTAAATGCCTGGGTCAATACCACTATAGAGATGCTAAACCTTTAGATTGGTTTCATAAGTTCAATGAGCTCCAGGACAATGCTCCAGGGCAATGCTTTCGATAATTTAATAGGATACTGTCATGGGAAAAAGTGTTTTTTTTTTTTTAATAAATGGCATCAGTTAATAGTTCTGCTCCAGCAGAATCCTGCATTGAATTCTATTTTTCAAAGGAGCGTTTTCAATGGAAAGGTAACAAGATGCTCTTTAAACTGTGAGTCTTAAGCTGGCCATAGACGCAACGATCCGATTGTACAAATCCACTTTTTCACTTTTTTCGGACCGTGTGTGGAGGGTCCCGACCTTTTTTGTCCGGCGGAGATCGGTCATTTGGTCGATCGGACAAGTTAGAAAATTTCTGAAATTTCTGGTCTCTCTGCCAAAAGCCAATTAAGTTAGAAACTTTTATCTTTTTCTGACTGTTCAGTGCAGGAGATCAAAGAGAAAGTCAGGACATTTCAGTTTCAGTAACATACCCGGGACTGCGGGTTGCAAAACGGGACAGTTGGGAGGTATATATATATATATATATATATATATATATATATATATATATATATATATATGTGTATATATATATATATATATATATATATATATATATATATATACTGATTAAAAGGCAAACTGGTGCCAATATCCCATATTTGATGCTGGACACTCATTGCAGAGCTCTTACAGCAAGGAAACCAACTCATCGCCTGAATCTGAATGTGAGAAACATGAAAAATAAAAATCATTTCAATAATTCATTCATCGACTGTAATTGAGAGAGTGTTGGGATCAGCTCTTATAATTTCTGTCCTGCTGTAGAACCCTTTATACTGTCTCCTGCTCTCTATTGTCTTTGTGTCCGATTCAAGACTTATCTGAAAGAATTCCGCAAGGTGCCAATTCATTCTTTTCCCTTTCCTTTTATATGTAACTGTCCCGAGGCTTTGCCAAGGGCTGCGCATTGTATTAGTAGGTTTTCCAATTTCCAAATTTGCTCTTGCAGCGTAATGTTCTTTAAAATTTCATATTACTTTGTTGGCTGCATTCCCCACGGCAGTCTTTCCAACAATGTTTCAGAGACTTGTAGGCCTCCAGATGAACTACACAATGCAGTGAATTAAGGCCACGTTCTAGAGAATGTACTGCAGAATATGCAGTGGAATTAAAGAGGTTGTTCACTTTTAAATTAAATTTTAGTATGATGTAGAGAGTGATATTCTGAGACAATTTGCAAATGTTTTTAATTTTTTATTATTTGTGGTTTTTGCGTAATTTTGCTATTTCAGGAATCTGGTTGCTAGGGTCCATAGCAACCATGCATTAGTTTGTATAAGAGACAGGAATTTGAATAGGAGAGGGACTGAATTCAAAGATGAGAATTAAAAGTAGCAATAACATAATTTGTAGCCTTACAGAGCATTTGTTTTTTAGAAGGGGTCAGTGCAAAGAGTCAAAAGAAGAAGGCAAATAATTAAAAAACTGTCAGAAATAAATAATGAAGAACTGGCTATTCTATAACATACTAAAATTAACTTAAAGGAAAACTATAACCCCTGAACAATGTAGGTCTCTATAAAAAGATATTGCATAAAACAGCTCATATATAAAACCCTGCTTCATGTAAATAAACCATTTTCATAATAATATACTTTTTTAGTTGTATGTGCTATTGAGTTATCATAAATAGAAAACTGCCATTTTAAAAAATAAGGGCCGCCCCCTGGGATCTTAGGATTCATGGTGCACACAAACAAACTATGCTTGTTAGGTCACATGAGCCAATTAACAGACAGAGCTGTGTCTTTTGCTTCCACACTTCTTCCTGTTACAGTTAGAGTTGGTGGCTCAAGGCAAGAGATGTAAAAGGGGTAATATTTACTTAAATATATAGACCAGTTTGGTAAGATTCTTTAATATGGCACTTAATTTGATATAAACTGTTGCTCAAGTATTCATTTTGGAGGTATAGTTTTCCTTTAAAGATGAACCACCCCTTTAAGGAGTAATGAAAGGCCATAAGTGCGGGCATTGTGATCTAATTTAACTGCATACAGTATATATATATATATTGAGAGTCAACAATGGTACCAGTGAGCTTGGCATATCTATCATAGCCTGGGAAAGCCACATACATTGTCAGAGTAAAGGAGTACTGTAATAAAAGGTGCAAACTTGCCCAGGTATAGCAACCAATCAAATGTTTGCTTTTTTAAGATGACCAGCTAATGCTGTCTGCTGATTGGTTGATGCAGGTTACTAGATCTGAGTGGGTTTGTACTTTTTATTACATTACCCCAAAGTATTGCACAGATCAAGTTTGCTCTTTTTGGAGCGATGGACATGTACAATGGAGCTGAGCCTCTAGCTGCAAGCCTGGGAATATGTACAGGTATAGGGACTCTTTCAAAGTTCCAAGTTCTTGGAAAAGGTCAGTTTGAGCCCCAATAGCTTCTATCAAAATATTAAAGGAGTGGTCCCCCTTTAAGTTAACGTTTAGTATATTATAGTATATAAGTGTATTATATTAGTATATTATAGTATATTATTTATGTTATAGTATAGTCTACGAAACTTTCCAATTGGCCTTCATTGTTTCTTTTTGAATTATTTGCCTTTTTCCAGCTTTCAAATGGGGGTCACTGACCCCATCTAAAAACCAATACTCTGTAAGGCTAGAAATGTATTGTTACTCACCTTTCTATTCAGGCATCTCATCTTCATATTCCAGTCTCTTATTCAAATCAATGCATTGTTGCTAGTTTAATTTTGACCGTAGCAACCAATGTGCTGAAACTGTAAACTGGAGAGCTGCTGAATAAAAAGCTAAAGAACTCAAAAACTACAAATAATAAAAAATGAAAACCAGTTACAACTTGTCTCAGAATATCATTCTCCACATTATAGTAAGGGGCAGATTTATCAAGGGTCGAAGTGATTTCGAATTGAATTTTCGAGTTTTTTAAAGTGAAATTCGACTAGGGAATAGTTAAAATTCGAGTTTTTAAAAAAATTCAAATTCGAAATTTATCCCGTAGTGACCCTTTAAGAATATGACTATTCGCAGCCTTCCTGACAATCGAGTTCTAGATTCGAGTTTGATTTGAGTTTGCGGGTCCACTCGAATTGCAAAAATTTGATTTGAAAAATTTCAAAAACTTTAATTTCAAGTTCATGGGAGTTTTTATAAAATCTGTTGCCTTCCACCACATGAAACCTTTGTAGTTGATGACCTTTCTTCTGCTATGTTATATGATTAATCTTTAGGGCAGAGACACACGCTTAGATTCGGGGAGATTAGTCGCTCAGTGACAAATCTCCTCTTCTTCGGGGCGACTAATCTCCCCAAACTGCCTCCCGCCAGCTAGAATGTAAATCCCATGCGGGATGGCAATCAGTGCACTTCGTTTTCTGACATTGCCTGAACTTGCCTCACGAGGAAAGTTTGGGCGACTTTGGAAAATGAATTACAATCTAGCCGGCGGGAGGCAGTTCGTAGAGATTAGTCGCCCTGAAGAAGAGGCGATTTATCTCCGGACGACTAAATCTCTCCCAGTAGCTTTGTGCGCCTCTGCCCTTAGAATTTATGAATTAATGAGGTTTATTGGAGACTTTATCTATAGCCTCTATGTTAACATATATATACAAGTCTGGATAATCAGGTCTAGATCTACACTAGTTCACAAGACACACCTGCAATTTCCATTTGGACTATAATTCATTCAATTACATCCATGAATTATATTTCCATTCCATAAACTGATTGATTCTGTTGGGTGTTCTTTATATTTATGACTAATATTCATCTGTGTTGTTTTCCAGATGTTCTGCAGTTTGAATCATAGCTAATCGGGTTCTTGGTTGGTTTTAGCAACTTCCACTTTTTCTTTAGATGAACAATGGAAGCTTTGTGTGTATTTTCATGATGAAAGAGCCTTTGAGTGTTGCTACTCATGACTTGGAGCACCCATCCAGTACGACACTCTGAATCCTTTGCCAAGTCAGGTCACAGGACACTTCTGGATTCCTTTGAGAAGGAATGAGGTCATTCTGATTGTCTTTTAAGAAGGACACAACTTCAGCAAACATTTCCTCATTCAATATTTACCATGCTGATTGGACTCTTTTGGCAATGAGATTTAAGAGTTATGATGAAGTAAATTCTTCTGTAACTTACTGCACCTTTTATAAAATCAAGATTCATAAGCGTTATAATGGCAGGAATGAAATGCTATGGCTAAGATTCTAGCAATTTATATAATGTAATTATATAAAATCCTATCTGATCCCCATTGTAAGCAGCAGTCCTGTCCTGCTTTATGGCAGCTGAGATTCCAGCTATCTGTATAACAGAGCATTCTGTCCCAGTGGCTGCACAGATCCTATCTGATCCCCATTGTAAGCAGCACTCCTGTCCTGCTTTATGGCTGAGATTCTAGTTATCTGTATAACAGAACATTCTGTCCCAGTGGCTGCACAGATCCTATCTGATCCCCAGTGGAAGAGGAGGTGTATCAGTAAGCTCTGTTGATGTCTGGAACAAGCCCAGGCCCTGCTAGGGCTGGACGGGCTACCCACAAAACTGAGGCCCAGGCTTTGGGGCCTAGCCCTGTGGCTGAAATCTCAAGGCCAAGGCTAAGATCCTCATCTGCTGGGACCCCAACAACACCTCGGGGAAAAACCAGCAGTGAGAGTGAGATGGAGGTGGAAAAGTTTGTGGCAGAAACAAGGAGGCAGAAGCAAAGAAGCGCAGCAGCAGCTCGTGCTCAGGAGGTGGAAGCCCGCAGAGGTGCCCCTAAAGGAAAGATCAATCCCCCTGGAGCAGCAAAGATTAACCCTTCGGTAAAAGGGAAAAAGGATGGCAAGCAATGTAAAGCGATGCAAGGAAAACAAGTGTTGGTGTCTGATGGAGAAAGAAATCAGCAAGAACACAAGGGTATGGAAATGCAAACTGTGCCTTTAATTTCTTCTGAGACTGATTATAAGTTACAAGCAGTAAGTGTAGAAATGCCTGAAAAGAAACAGGTTAATGTGATACAGACAAATATAACAGCAAAGCGTAAGGAAACTGTTTTTTGCCAAAATCCCCCCCAGAAGTGTGTGTCTGGGTCCTGTGAGCAGCAGGGAATCCAGGGCTGTGCTGGGAAACAAGCAGAGGCTCCACTGTGTGAGCTGGAATCAGTTGGCCAGGTGGGGGAGGAATCAGGTGAAGCAATTAACCCTCCAGTGTATGTGTTACAGCAGACTTGCCAAGAGACTGGGACCCCAGATACAGCTGCCAGACCTTGCACTGGTGCCCCCACATCTCCAGACCATGGAGCAGACAGCGCCTGTAGCAGTGGAGGGAGGAGAAGTGCAGTTTCCACCATTGCACCATTGTATCCGCTGAGCTCAGAAGGCAGCAACCCTGGTGTGAGCCCTGGTACCAGCATTGATAATAACACCAGTAAAGGAGTTCTATGTAAAGCACAAGAGCCAGTAAAGGAGCATGGTTTATGCAAACTCGGCAAAGCTCATAGACTCTGTGAAGGGGGGTTGACTGAAGAGAAGGTACTGTCTCTTAAAGGTACAGACACAAAAGAACCCAAAATTAAAGGCAAAGTTAAAGAAACGCTAACTGCTGAAAAAGTAGCTGAAGCCTTAAAGGAACTAGCCACCTTGCAAAATAAAAAGAAAAAACTGCAGTTGTCAATCAAGTCCTTAACAAATGTGTTAGCAGTTTCTGAAGGCAAAATGAAAGAATTAAACACACAGAAGAGAGATGAGTTAAGGGGTGAACTTGCTGACATTGATTTTCAAATAAGTGAGCTGTATAAAGATGTCGGTCCATGGAAAGAGATCTACCAAAATAAACAACGATTTGAAACAATGGGATCTAATGTCCGTGGTTCTGTATCAAAGCCTGTTCTGCAAAAATCCCACCAAGCAAGTACATCCAATAGCCCCGGCTCATCCGGGAGTGAAACGGAGTTTATCAAACCGTTACCCCCAAAAATGCAAAGGGACAGAGGAAAGGTAAACTGGCAAAACATGGCTTTTGATCAGAAAGATGTGGATAATCAGGAAAAGAGCAAATCTGTAATTAAAACCTTTAAAGTAAATAAACTGAAACAAGATCTGCAGATTGAAAGAACTTTTGAGTTATCATCAGATCAAGATTTTCCAGATTTACCAAAGGTTAAAGGCAAACTTAATGTGAAGTCACCATGCGAGTCTGCTTCTGTGAGAAGTGAGAAACAGCGTGAAGGAGTCCTGGAAGCAGGAAAAGAAAGTGAAATGGAAGTTTCAACAAAATCATCTCCAAATGTTAAAGAGAGTGGCACAATGGAGATCGGCGCAATGGAGATCGGCGCAATGGAGAGCGGCACAGTGGAGATCAGCGCAGTGGAGATCAGTGCAGTGGAGATCGGCGCAATGGAGAGTGGCGCAATGGAGAGCGGCACAGTGGAGATCGGCACAATGGAGATCGGCATTCTGGAGAGTGGCGCAGTGGAGAGTGGTTTGAATGGTGTGATGGGTGAAGGGGTGCAAGGAAGGAGCTGTGAGAGTGAAAGAGTGGAAGTGCAAGTGAGTGGGAATGCAAGTAACCTTTCTGCTGGGGAATTAGCAGAATAGGCAAGTTCAGGTGGATCAGGCGGAGGCAGCTTCTGTAGAAGTAGAATCAATCCAAGTAGGTGGTGATCGTGTACAAAGAAACCCTGCATCCTTTTGGGAGAAAAGAAGGTTGTTCCCAGTTCCAGATTTGTCAGACAATGAGCCCTTTAAGAGAAAGAATTGAGTTAAGATAAAGTGGGATGGTACTAAAGAGGATGCCCCCCCCAGGCGCTTTATTGTAAGATCCCTCATATTAGATGGAATGGGGTTCTCACCAGATGACTTATCGGCCGTTATGGCACAGACAGAGATTGATTTTGATGTTACTTTTAAATTGCCAGAAGCATTAGACCATTTTTGGAAGATATACAATGTACAAAAGAGAGCAGGTCATCAAAACTGGAATGATTTAGTGGTCATACCGATGACTAAACCAGAAACCAAAAATATCACAATAATCATGAAAAATGATGCAATTCCCCAGGAAGACATTTTGGTTTGGTTACGGCGCCAGTGCACTGTTTTGACTCCTTTAGTTAAAATATATGATGAAGACAATGTCTGGGCAGGTGCTTGGCGCACGCAGGTGAAGTTAGAAGTAGTAGGCAATGTACCAACTCATCTGCCCAATTCTTTCTTCATAGGCAAGGAGAAAGGTACATGCTTTTATGTTGGCCAGCCGCGCCGATGCTTTAAATGTGGGGCTGGAAACCATTTGGCAAGAGCTTGTAAAGTTCTAAAATGTGCACTTTGTAATGCGACAGGCCATGAGGCAGAAAGCTGTGACCGAGTCAGGTGCAATTTGTGCAACAGAATGGGCCATTCTCATAGAAGGTGCCCTGAAGCCTACCACAATATTGTCAAACTGTTCCCTGAGATAGATCGGGAAATGAGAAGGGAAATGCAGCCGGTGGGAGGAGAAAGAGAAAAGGAACAGGACACAGAGCCGCCCCTATCACAGGAAGGTGTTTCCAAAAAGCAAAGACCTGTAAATAGTCAGAAAAGAGGAAAGAGGCCAGAAAAGGAGGTAAGAGGGAAGGAAGTTAAGGCTGCAAGTGAAGAGAATGTGGAAGGAGAAGGTTGGAAAATCTATCAAAAGAAAAAAACAAAAAAACACACCCATCAGCTTGATCCAGGAGAAGGTGGCTCAGAGGTACTTACATTCTCACTCAGTACTGGGAATAAATTCTCAGTGCTAGACATTGAGTCCTGGGGTGATAGGGCAGAAAGGGAAGAGCGAGAGGAGTTTGAGAGGTTGGAGAAGGAAGAGAGGACAGAGAATGAGGGAGAGCAAAGAGAGTTGGAGCCTGAGCTTATGGAAATCCAACTGGCTTCAAAAAAGAGAACTAGAGAAGGTGGTGAACAGCCAGTGAGTAAAAAGGGTAAAGGAGGCACTGCAGATATTTCAAAAAATCCAGTGGAAAGTTTAGCTGGTAGTGCAGATGAGGGTCAGTTTCCCTTTGGGCCCCAGGTAAAAAGATATGGAGACAAGGCTGATTCTTCAGCAGAAGAAAGAAGGAGTAAAATTTTGTCAAAAGTTCATGATGGCGTCTCCAATTAGATTTCTTACCTCAAATGTTTGTAGTATTAAAGTCCAGAGGTCTAGGTTTCTGGCTTTTGAAAGTCTGGCAAACTCGAACGCAGAGGTGTTTTTCCTTCAGGAAACCCGACTTACTACTTGGACAGATATAAGAAAGGCAGAGATTGACTGGCGACATGGGTCCTCTTTTTGGTCCATAGCGGAGGAGCCATGTGGAGGAGTAGGGATATTGTTTCGAGATGGTCTCAATATTAAAGTACATAGACTACTTGAGATCCAGGTTGGCCGTTGTTTATTGTTAGATGTCACCTTAAATGGAAGACGATTTCGTCTCATAAACATTTATGGGCCACAGTCTATGTCAGGTAGGAGGGCATTACTGGCTGAGATCAGACCTTTTTTGCACACATCGCTCCCGGTCATTCTGGCTGGTGATTTCAACCAGGTTATTAGACCAGAAGATCGTTCTGGAAGAATGAGGACATCTGAAAGTTATTATTTGAACATGCTTATTCAGCAAGTTGGCCTGGTTGATGTAGCCACCCGGGGTGGCCGGAGGGCGATACATACCTACAGATGTGCAGAAAGGAGTAGCCGTCTGGACATGGCTTTTGTCAAGGCAGATGAAGAATTCACTGATGTGAGAGAAGGAGTGGTAGAATACTCTGACCATCTGACACTTTCTTTTACAGTTGGGACCTCGCATATTCCAGCAAGGGGTAAGGGTCTTTGGCGGCTTAGTGTTGATTCTTTAGAGGGTGAGTCGGTTCAAATGTCTTTTGAGGCACTTCTTCAGCACCAATTTGGGAGAGTCGATTTTTATGACACTGTGTCATCATGGTGGGAAAGCGCAAAAAGTTCATTCCGGGCTTTCTTCCGTAAGCTATCTGTACGTAGGGAGGGTAGTAAGTATAAAAAGTACTTAACTCTCTTAAAGAAGTTGGAGTCTTATATTTCGGATGGGGTGGCGGGGTCAAAAATTGCCCAGCTGAAGGCCCAGATCAGAGAATGTCAGTACAGCCGTTACAAATCTCTTGTGCAGGAAAGGGATTATGGGAGTTTTCACTCACCGGACCCCTTTTTAAACTGCAAAGAGAATGTTGGGCGGAAGCATGTCACCAGTCTGACTGATCCCAAGGGTGAGTTACAAACATCAAGGGAGGGCATCCTTGGGATTGTGAAAGACTTTTACGCTTCTCTGTTCGGGGCTAAGGCTTTGGATAAGGGGAGGACTTCATCCTTCCTGGAGGCAACCCCAGGGCCTGATGTAACAAATTTGGACTTTGAGCCTTTGACAGCTGAGATCACGGAGGACGAGGTCAAAGCTGCCATCGACTGCCTCGCCAAAAAGAAATCTCCAGGACCGGACGGCCTTACAGCCGAATTTTATAAGAAATTTAAAGATCAGCTGGCTCCGGTTCTCGTAGAGGTTTTTAGAGACTGCCTGGAAGGGGGTATCTTACCCCCCTCTATGAGAGAATCTTCATTGATCTTGCTGTCAAAAGGCAAGGATCCAAAGCATGTTGAGAATTGGAGGCCAATTGCCCTTCTCAACACTGATAGGAAGCTTCTTGCACGGATACTTTTTACTAGATTGAGTTCATTTTCAGGCACTTTATTATCTTCTGTCCAGTTCTGCACGGTGAAAGGGCGGAGCATCTTTGGGGCGATCCTTACTATTAGGGAAGCTTTGGAGCTATGCAAAGTCCAAAACACTGGGTGTTACTTTCTAACTCTGGACCAGGCTAAGGCCTTTGATCGAGTGGATCATGAGTATCTGTGGGCCGTTTTGGCAAAGTTTGGCATCCCGGGAACATTCATTAGATGGCTCTCAGTTTTGTACAAAGGGGCAGTAAGCTTTCCACTTATCAATGGGTGGCGTGGTGAAAACTTTGAGGTTGGGGCCGGGGTAAGACAGGGGTGTCCCTTAAGCCCTCTGCTGTATGTTTTTGCAATCGATCCTTTTCTAAGGTGTTTGCAGGAGAGTGGAATTAGGGGTCTTTCTGTTCCCCGTAGCCAGCCCCTCAGATCAGTAGCCTATGCGGATGATGTCACGGTAGCAGTCTCTTGTCCTGAAGATGCGAGAGTGCTGTCTGAGACAATCAGAAGTTACTCGGAGGCCTCAGGGTCTCTGGTCAACATGGATAAGTCTCAAGCTTTTTGGTCTTTAAACGAGGAGCCGGCTTTTCCACTCCGGGAATTTTCAACAGCCCCAACTCAGATTAGAATCTTAGGGATCAAATTTGGGAAGGAAGATGATGGTAGGCAAAACTGGGAAGAAAAGTTGGATGCTGGAAATGTTAAAGTACAGCGTTGGAAGCAGTGGAAGCTGTCCTACAGAGAAAGGGTGAAGCTCGTGAAGACTTACCTGGTCCCTATCTTTTTGTTTGTTTCCTACGTGTATCCGCTGCCAGAAGCTCTCTATGCTCGGATCCAAAGCCTGTTCTTCCAGTTAATCTGGGGGAACAGGCTGAATCCAGTAAAAAGGGGTGTCACTTACCTACAGAGGAAAGAGGGAGGGTTGGGCATGTTATGTCCAGTGGCCTTCTTTGGATCCATCTTCCTGAAGTTTAACTTTGGGATCCTGGGCCAAAGAACTGATTCCCTGTGGGAGAGTTGCATCAGGAATTGGGTATTGCCTCTGGTGGGAGATTGGGTACTTGGCGGTAGCGTGAAGAAAGTCCGAGTGCGTGGATGGCATCTCCCACCACATCTTGAGCAGGGAGTGAAACTTTTGAGTAAGTGGGACATAGGAATTGAAGAACTAAGTTCTGTTTTGAGGAAGCAAATTTATCACAGAATCCTGAGAACTTATTTCATTGTCCCCTTGGCCTTGAGGGACTGTGTGGGGGGCATGCTTTCTCTGAGCCTTCAGTTGCTCAATGACAGAAGGCTGCCTCCCAAATATTTTGATCTGAATTGGCTCACCCTTCAGGGAAGACTTTTCGTCCGGGGCAATTTGCGTTACTTAAATATTGCAGAAAAGGTGTGCCCATGGGGTTGTCCTACTGATGAGACCCAAGAACATTTTCTTGTGAATTGTCCTGTGACAAAAACTGTGCGATCTCGGCTGGCAGAGGCCCTCAAGGTTCCTTACATCAAACAACTATCTTATGCTGATGCAGCCTATGGTATTTTATCTATCCAACACCCCTTGGATAGAGGGACCATGTACCTATTAATATCAGTGATGAGGTATCACCTGTGGCAATCCCGCTGTAGAAGGTCAATTAGCCAGGAAGATGTTATTATTGATCAGGTAGTGAGGTCTGTGGTGAGCGATTTGGGTTTCCTGAAGGAAAGAGAAGTCAAGCAAAGCTATTTGAATGCATCCAAATGGAGATGTGTGAATCTTTGACTGACCTTATTGGTTTTTTGTTAGTAGTACCTGTGATATTTAAAAGCCTTCTAAAGATAAGTCCAAACATCACCAGTTCAGGCATTTTCCACAAGTTTTCTTTGGCTCTTTATCATTTATATCTTAGCTTGTGTGAATGCAAAACTTTGTGTATGGAGAAAGGGAGGTGGGTGGTGCGATGGCCTAATAATGGGAAGTCGGACTTGGGACTTTGTGGCCGGTTTGAACATCTTTTTCATGGACAGAAGGACTTTGTGAAAGTTTTGTATGATGGGAAACCTCTTGCAAACTGAAAAATGATTAACTTTTTACCTGTTAACTGGTGATATTTTTAAGTTTGAAGATGGTCTGAATATTTAGTTTCTTTCTGAATTGAAAGTAATATTGTATTTGTTAAGTTTTCACTAATAAAAAAAATTCCTATCTGATCCTTATTGTAAGCAGCAGTTCTGTCCTGCTTTATGGAACACTGGCACCCAGAAATGACACCATCCCTATTATGAAAAACATCATTTGAGCAGGATATTTTTACAGTGAACACAAGGAAAAAAATTCTGCACTCTTTTAGGTACACTTTGTGCACTTAGCCCTCCATTCATAAAAGAGCCTTTGCTTCAAGAACGAGTTGGGTGCCTGAAAAATTGCAAAGTTATTGAAATGAACAAAGTTGACCCAGGTACTGGTCCAATTGCCCTCTTGGAGTCAAGAAGGAATCTTATGAAGCTGGTGAGGTTTCACATAGGGCATTTTTTTCCAATGTCTTCGGGACCAGATAGCAGTTGAATTGGATGGACAGATTTCTTTTCTGACCTCATTTACTATTTATGTTCACTTGAAATTTGGTACAATCAGTTTTACCTACCAATATTACATTAAGGGGCCGATTCACTATGGGTCGAATATCGAGGGTTAATTAACCCTCGATATTCGACTAGGAACTAAAATCGTTCGACTTCGATATTCGAAGTCGAACGATTTAGCGCAAATCCTGCGATCGATCGATCGAACGATTATTCATTTGATCGAACGATTAAATCCTTCGAATCGAACGATTCGAAGGATTTTAATCCAACGATCGAAGGAATATCCTTCGATCAAAAAATCTCAGGCAAGCCTATGGGGACCTTCCCCATAGGCTAACATTGACTTCGGTAGCTTTTAGCTGCCGAAGTAGGGGGTCGAAGTTTTTCTTAAAGAGACAGTACTTCGACTATCGAATGGTCGAATAGTCGAACGATTTTTACTTCGAATCGTTCGATTCCAAGTCGAAGTAGTAGTCGAAGGTCGAAGTAGCCCATTCGATGGTCGAAGTAGCCCAAAAAACACTTCGAAATTCGAAGTTTTTTTAATTCGAATCCTTCACTCGAGCTTCATGAATCGGCCCCTAAATGATGAATGTATGTCAAAAGCAGAACATTACAAGTTGACATCATTTTACATATATATATATATATATATATATATATATATATATATATATATATGTAAAATATATATATCTGTATGTCATGGAAATGCAGATATGAAATCTTAATAATAATTTAGTTCTAATTCTACATAAAGCATGTATGGAATTAAAGGATAACTAAACCCTAAAAATTAATATGTCTTAAAATGCCAGATTTTAAATACTGAATTTATTGCACGAGGCTAAAGTTTGAGCTTGTCAATAGCAGCAATGATCCAGGACTTCAAACTTGTCACAGGGGGTCACCATCTTGGAAAGTGTGCGACACTCACATGCTCAGTGGGCTCTGATTGGCTGTTGAGAAGCTAAGCTTAGGGGTCGTCACTAATTATTCAGCAGAAAATGAGGTTGGTCTGTAATATAAGCTGATGCTACAGGTTTGCTTATTATTAAATTCTGATGCTAATTGCACTGGTTTCTGTGCTGCCATGTAGTAATTATCTAACGATCGGATGATAATGCTGTCAATACGGGCGATCGGATTGTGGGGCCACATCTACGAACAGACGGGATTTTTAACAGAGTCGGCAGCTTATCAGGCCGTGCATGTGGCCCTCCGACGGGCTTCACCGATCGACATCTGGTCTGTCGGCAGCTTTTATCAGCCAGCTTTAGTCAGGCCTCTGTGGGGAATGTAATTATACCCCTGTCTCTGTAAGCTACATGGACTGTTTCTCTTATGACTTCTGAAATATAGCAGCATGAAATATGTCCATTTCTGTTCATTCTATAAAAATGGCAGCCAATCTGAAATAATCGTCAAAATAAAACCTCCTCCCAGATAATGGATTTTATTCTGATTCATAAGAACACTGCCTTACTTCTGAAGGGTGTATCAGTCCTCATAATGACACAATGTTATCCCACGTCTGGCACTAAGGTGGTAAAAAAAACTATGAATATTACTAGTATCACCCGTAGGCTATGCCCACCCAAGACTACCAGCCTCCAGGTAAATCCCTTTGTGTTGCTTGGGAACAGAATGAAAACACAGATCAAAATATTCTGTTTCATTAGTTCAATAGAAAGGGGAAGCAATGGTTGACAACTAAAACCGAAAGAAGTACAAAAGAATAACAGAGGATCAGTGTTTGTATGAGGAAGCGTTAGAAAATGTGGGTTGTTTTCATTACAAAAGAAACGGCTCACAGTACAAATGATTTCCTATATAGCATGTATTTAAGGTCACGCCAAGGGGAATCCTCAGCTAATCATAAACTACCATGCAAAACAATTCTCTTTGTTACCTACAGTAAATACAGACAAAGAATGGGCTAATATAGAGATATTTGTATGAATGTGTCCACAATAGTGATGTGTGTCCTGCAGTGCAAATAAGATGGGCTTTGTGTGTACCAGGAAACTATGAGACTGATATGCAGCAGGTACCAATGGAAAACATTTTTTTATTCACAATTTAGAAATTAAAGGAGAAGGAAAGTCTGTTTGCAATTGGGGTGCCAAATGTTAGGCACCCCCAAGTGATTGTATTCACTTACCTGAAACCCTGGGCCGATGCTCCTATCAGCAGAAAACTGCACCAGCCCAGGGTTATACCAGTGAGCACCACGGATCGATCCTCTTCCGGCGTCTTCTTTCTTCAAATTTCCCGGGGCAGACGCACGCACAGTAGAACAAAATAGGCGACTATTTAGTTAAAGTTCAGCTTTTTGTTCTACTGGTCAAAGAAAGCCGAAGACGGAAGATGATCGCTCCGTGGTGCTCACTGGTATAACCCCGGGGTGGTGCAGATTTCTGCTGATAGGAGCATCGGCCCGGGGTTTCAGGTAAGTAAATACAATCACTTGGGGTGCCTAACATTTAATGCGCACAGACTTTCCTTCACCTTTAAGGTAAACTGGGCCTTCAAAAACAGAATACATTTTAATTTGACAGACTGACAGGTTTTTGGAGACATAAGGGGTCATTAAAGTGGTGGTTTGCCTTTAAGTTAACTTTTAGTATGTTATAGAATAGCCAATTCTAAGCAACTTTTCAATTGGTCTTTCAATTACTCATTTTTCTATTCAGGCCTCTCCTATTCATATTTAAGTCTGTTATTCAAATCAATGCATGGTTGCTAGGGTGGTTTGGACCCCAGCAACCAGACTGCTGAAATTGCAAATTGGAGAGCTGCTGAATAAAAAGCTAAATAACAAATAATAAATGATGAAAACCAGTTGCAATTTGTTTGAGAATATCACTCTCTACGTCATACTAAAAAGTTACTCAAAGGTGAACAACCCCTTTAAAATTTTTTATTCTTATAAATAGCAGCATTAGGAGACTACATTTGTCCAATTTACCTGTTTATTTGGTTTATAAATTTAATTCTGACCAGGAATGCAATTGGAAATGTAAAAAGCAAAACTGACTGATAACTCACAGTCCTTCTGACATTCCCCAAATGAAAGAAACCCCGCTAGCGAAACTTCGTTAGTACACTTACGCTTATGTTAATTTAAATAGGGCAGGTACATATAGGTCGTATATATGTCTTTATTAGTGATGTTGGTGCAAATGCCTGAAGTGGCCACTTATTATTACAAATGTCCAAGGAAGCAAAATAAAGATAATAAAAAATAATTGTTAAAAAAAATCTTTAATACATAGAACTTTTAATGACAATCTCGCTTTAAAATATGAAAAAACACCAGCTTGTTTTTTTAGAACTTTTATGACTTTTCGGCATACAGGATATGATGTCACTTACATAAGATTGAGGAGGATGTAGCTTCATCTTATCATTCGCCAGGTCTACGGAGGCAAAGGAAACTTTGGCGAAAGGAATAATATTCTGTAAAATTTGCACTTTAGTTAATTTGTGGACAAAATGCGCCTGGTGAAAGGGCACAAAACTGTGCTAGGAACAGTCTCTTTCACTACTGAATTGTCCTCCATGCCTGTTAGTAAATTGGCGATGTCCCTGCGGATGGGATTTCTAGTGAATTTTCGCTAGCGAAGGCCACTTCGTCCTTTAGTAAATGTGCCCCCTGGAGTTTTTGAGTTCTTGATGATTTGGTCACTGGAGGTCCTGGTTTACTTGAGGTCTCTTGAAGATGTATTTTACCTTGGCAAAAAGGCAGTCTAATACTGTAGCTCTTCCCATCTCCCATTTCCTATAGTGCTGTTATAATCAAGGGTAAAACAGTGTTCTTGTATAAAAATCTTTCCTGACTCCAAAACTGGTTAGAAGACACAACTCTGGGATCCATGTACTTTAATGTAATAATGTAATTCTGCCTTATAATCGCCTTTGTTCCAGAAATAGACATTCAACTCTTCCTTGGCCATGTGCAAAATCATGCAAAACCACATCAAACGACTGTGAATTCCCCATCCAGTCTAATATAATCAAAATATAATAATTTTATTGTTGGTAGTGAAATCTCCTCTCTACTGTCATTGGATTCTCTTGAGTTTTTTTAATGCCCTTGGCACCGAAAGCTCAACTTAGAGGCTTTGTACAGAACCGTCATATGCAGTGTTTGTGTATGGTAATCATACTGCCTCTTTAATGTATTTCCTTCCATAAACACAGTCTAGCCAGCTATTGCTCATACACAAATTAACTCTTCCCTCCTCTTCATTTCTTTTTCTTCCCCTACTTTTCCAAACATCACAAGAAGGATTACATACAACACGCCATTTTTATGAGTACAGAATGCTCAGAACCTGAGGTTTTTTTCGGATAAGAGAGTCTATGGGAGACAGCCTTTCTGTAATTTGGTGCTTTCTTGCTAACGGGTTTCCGTATAACGGATCCCATACCTGTACATCATATACAGAGTTGTTATAATGCTCTACACGCGAGCCCATTGTATAGTTTATGTTCCATATGTTAGAAAATGTAGGGGGGTGGAACCAGGTTACCCAAAAAAATTGGGGCTCTGAAATAAGGAAAAGATGACAAGGTTTTTTGGGACTTTTTCCACTAAAAATATGATGTAAGTAACAGAAGATTGAGGAAGATCTATGCACTTCAGTGAACTTCACCTGGTCTGAGCTGGCGAAGGCAAATCTGGCGAAAGAGGTAACGTTCAATAAAATCTGCATCTTAGTGAATTTGCTGAGTAACGTCCATTCGCCAGACCGAAAATTCACCTGGCGATAGTGTGCGAATGACCTCTAGCGTCTGTCTCTTTCGCTAGTGAAGTTACACCTGCCCCTGTTAGGAAATCTGTGAAATGCCTGAAACCGGTAACGCTGTCGAATCGTCGCCAGCGTTAGTCACTTAGCCCTTTAGAAAATCTGCCCCATAGGCTCTCTAACCCAGCACAGCTCTGCTTGAGTACATTTAAATATATATATGGCTTGGGAAGTTTATTAGGATTAAATAGAAACATATAGCATTTGAAGATATAAATTATAAGGTTGTAGTCATAAAAAAATTATATGAAAGTATATTCTAATTCTAATGAAAGTATATTCAACCAATATGTTAAGGGTCGGACTGGGTTGGCAGGACACTGGGTAAAAGCCCCGGTGGGCCCCGCTGACCTAGACCTTCACCCATCTACTGCCCACGCTGCTCAAAGGAGGGAGTGTGGGTGACCTGTATGTTTGCGGCAGATGAAGGGGTCCCGGGGGGCACTGTGCAGGAGTTTTCCTGGTATCCCGATGGGCCAGTCCAACACTGTGCATATTCAGTGTCAAACTGGTAGGTCAGATGCCCACCGGGGTGGTGGGCATCTGACCTGCCAGTTTGACACTGAATATGCACAGTGTTGGACTGGCCCATCGGGATACCAGGAAAACTCCTGTGGGCCCAGGTGTCAGTGGCCCCTCATGCTGCTAAACATTTGGCCTATTACATGGCCATTCCCTATTTCTTTGAGAACAAAGAGGCTAAATAGATGGAATAATAAATTTTAGTATGTAAAGAAAAGAGACTAGGAGAATAGAGGTTGAGTGAGGAGAGGAACAATAATAGTACTGAGAGTGGGCCCCTGGTCTATGGTTCTTTGGTGGGCCCCTGGTCTAAGGTTTTTGGGTGGGCCACCGTGTCCCAGTCCGACACTGAATATGCAGAACTGTCATACATAGTATTGCTCTATGGTTCACAGGCTGCTAGAAAGAAACTCTGAACATGAAACCATAAATATACTTTAACTTTACACAGGGGTGTGTTAAACTGGCCATAGACATTCAGATTTTATTCCTTGAATGAAAAACGTTCGGATATCGATCGTTCATTTCAATGCCTGTCCGATCGACTAAACAACTGATCGCCAATTTACTAACAGGAGTAGAGGATGATTTGCCAGTGAAGTGACTGTCGATAGCACAGTTTCGCTCCTACTAATCCATAATCCTAGTTTGCATATGCAAATTAGGGACAGGAGGGAAATCACGTGACTTTTTGACACAAAACAAGAACGTAAAAATGTTTTCCCCTTCCCACACCTAATTTGCATATGCAAATTAGGAGTCGAATTTGGTTGGGTATTCGGGCAAATCTTTTGCGAAGGATTCGGGGGGTTCAGCCGAATCCAAAATAGTGGATTCGGTGCATCCCTACTAATAAAGACATACAGTATATATGACCTATATGTACTCACCCTATTCAAAATAACCTAAGCGTAAGTGTACTAACAAAAACGAAGGCAAAAACGAACGTTAGCGAAATGCTTGTGCTGACAATACTTCGCCAGTAGTAGGCTGCTGAGAGGTAACTTTGCATTTTAGCAAATTAGCATAGTGGTAGAGAAGTGGCTCGAAATGTGGAGAAGCCTTCACAGGCAAAAATTCACCCTGAATTTGCCCCATAGAAAATAATCTCTCTTCCTAGACCTTGAGTGCAATGTTTTGTACCCTCAGGAGTATTTACTGTAAGTTTTCTGAATTCTTTGATGTCCTTGTTCTGGAATATCTTGTGTAACTGGATGGTTGCAAAACTCACTGTGTATTTAAGATATGTCACGCCGAAAATTCTTTTGTACGACTGTCATGCGAACATCTATCTATCTATCTATCTATCTATCTATCTATCTATCTATCTATCTATCTATCTATCTATCTATCTATCTATCTATCTATATTATATATAAAATAATGTCAAATCACTATCAACTCAAGATATACCTTTACCTGGCCACACTGCCAACCTACCCTTTTTCTGCCTGTTCCACCCATGCAGATGGGTATATATTGACTCTTTAATTGTCCTGCATCAATTAAAGGCTTACATCAGTTGAAGGAGAACTAAACCCCAGTACCAAAAAATCCCTTAAAGAAGCAGTAACAATTTTTTTTTAAAAAAAAAAGTGTTTCTTTTTAATGAAAAAATAATACCAAGACAGTTTTAACTTTTAATTCCCAAAGCTTTTATTAAGAAATTACTTATCGATTCTTTGCTTGCGCGCCTTTATTTTTGTTACTGGTCTTTTAACTGCCTGCCATTGCTCCCCCTCCCTGCACAGTGCATTAGTAAAGAAAAAAAGCCTTAAAAAAAAAATCTGACCCAGCGGAGCTCCATTGCACCATCTTCTGGCGCTTTATATTTTTTTGGGACTAAACGCTGATTTGCGCATGCACAGTTGAGCCTGTTCCTGACTTTGCCCGGAAAAATATGAAGCAGAGGAAGATGGTACCCTGGAACTCCACTGTGCTGCTCTGCATTTTAGGGTCAGATATTTTTTAAGGATTTTTTTTTTACTAATGCACAGTGAGTGGAGGGAGAGGGGGCAATGCAAGGCAGTTAAGAGGGTTTTTTTGGTATTGGGGGTTAGTTCTCCTTTAAATCAGATATAAATCACTTTTGCATAGGCCCATATCACAGCACACCATGCAATGATATGCAAGTTTCCATCACTGACAGTGTGGGACAACCTTCAAGAAACACCCATGTTATAATATCATACTATATCAGCATTTTATTTTTAGCATTGATAAAAATAGTGCTAGGTGTGCTGGACAGCAGTGTTAGGATCTCCAAAACTATAAAGAAAAAGCAATCCCAATAGTATAGTATGCTTAAACCAGGACCTACTGTAATTAGTAAGTGAAACTACTCACAAAGGCCTTGGTGTTATCGTACCAGTCGATGTTTATAACTTTGTTGGGGCTTGCATCTGGTTTTTACCTAAAAGGTTGATATAGCCCAACGCGTTTCGTATTCAGTAATACTTCCTCAAGGACCTTTGCCCCTGAGGAAGTATTACTGATTACGAAACGCGTTGGGCTATATCAACCTTAAATAAAGATAATTATATAATTTCACAGTGTCTACTTCTCCTATTATCGCTTAAAGACAAATAGTTCATATTTGTTGAATATTAGTCTCTCTGTACGAGACAATTACCCCTCAAGCTACCGTTAAATTAAGATCGAATCGACCCTCTCCGCTCCTGAGACCTCAGACCCCTAAAGATCGGATCGGAAGACATCGGCGGACTCGCTGACCGCAATACTGGGATGCTTTCCGTATGAGGATAACAACTCCACTGCAGGCACGCCGCAAGATCGTAAGAGCCGCTTCTAGCTCCAGCATGTACGAGAAGACACGGCGCTGAATGAGAATACCACTCTGAGGCATCTGACAGGCAACCACCTGATTCACATTCATTGAACTACTGAGGGGTAAGCGCGGACTGTGTTTTACCGTCCACATACCATATCTACTCTATTGCACTATTGTAGTTTCTTCCCTTTAGGTAAAAACCAGATGCAAGCCCCAACAAAGTTATAAACATCTACTGGTACGATAACACCAAGGCCTTTGTGAGAAGTTTAACTTACTAATTACAGTAGGTCCTGGTGTAAGCATACTATACTATTGGGATTGCTTTTTCTTTATAGGTTTGGAGATCCTAACACTGCTGTCCTAGCACTATTTTTTATCAATTTTACCCAATACGTGGATCAGTGGACCCACACATCATAGGTGCTGCTCAAATATAAATATTTTTTAAAAGCAAGGCGCTGTCTCTTCGACCTCTCTACATAGACTTTTTTATTTTTAGCAGCCTGTCTTTGCTCTTGCTATAGCGTTTAGTCTGCCAGCTGCACAATGGGACACCACCTATGTCAATGTCAAAAATAATTTGAGCTCCACAGCCTGTCCTTAGAAACAGACAAGGGGTGGAGGTGCAAACAAATAGGCTTTTATAGAGACTGCATGATGGAATCTCAACTGTGATTGGCTCATAGGCGCAAATTCACTAAGCGCCGAACGCTAGCGTCAATTCGCTAGCGTTTGGCATTTTCGGTACTTCGCAAATTCACTAACGAACGCTGGCGTAAATTCGCTAGTGTTACTTCGCACACTTACGCCAGGCGAATTTTCGCTATCGATGTAACTACGCAAATTCACTAACTTGCGCAGTGTACTGAACGCTACCTTTTACGCTAGACTTCCTTCGCCACCTCAGACCTGGCGAAGAGCAATAGAGTAGATAGGGATTGTTTCCAAAAAAGTCAAATTTTTTTCTAAGTCCCAAAAAACGCTGGCGTGTTTTCTACATGATGGGTGATAGGCTGAAAAAGATCGAAATTTTTTTTGGGGCTCCCCTCCTTCCCCCCTACATTTCCTGACTCATGGCAACTTACCTAGACAGTGGGCACATGTGTAGGGCAAAATAAAATTTATATTTGCTGATTTGAAGGTTTTCTAGGCATTTGTAGTGCAGATACGTATTCCTCCATTGAAATTTGAATTTCGCGCCGTATGCAAATGAACCATCGCTAGCGAAACTTCACTTCGCTTGGCGAATTAACGCTAGCGCAACTTCGCAAACTAACGCTACCCCTGTGCGCAACTTCGGATTTTAGTGAATTTGCCTGGCGAAGTGCGGCGAAGTTGCGCCTGGCTTCGCATCTTAGTGAATTTTCCCCATAGAGTACATGGCAATCAAATCAGCATTTACCTTCCCAGAATTATTGGCTGTTAAATCCTCTGAATTCCCAGGCAAATGTCTCAGCTGGAGTTTGGTTATATGCCGAGCTCTGTATCATTATGGTGGAATCATTTCTGACAATGAAAACATCTAGCAGATCCATTCTTATCAGCACTAAAAGCCACTGCAGTCGTCTCCTGTCAATACAGTCCGAAGTTTTCCGTGAAACGTGTATATAAGTGATCACAGTAATGAGAATATTTGAGCATGAGGCATAGACTGGAGCTGTGTGAGCTCGGAACAGCCAGAGGCATCCCAGTGGGGAAAACAGATGCTTCGTGCCAGTCATTTTCTTATTTACAGGTTTAGCGAGAATGTTAAATAGCAATATTGTCTGTGAATTCATGCTTGCTGGATTCAGATTATTTCCATCTAATGTACCAGGGCCTGGCACACACCAATGACCTCTTTAAGCAGCTGAAAAGTGTTTTGGGATGGGGTGAGGGGGCAGCATGTGATGTTTACAAATAAATGGGTTATTTTGACACAGTAGGGCTATGAGAGCGTCCTTTTACAGTACAGGTATGGGATCCATTATAGAGAAAACCATTATCCAGAAAATTCCGATTTGCGGGAAGGCCATGTCTCATAGGGGAAAATTCACTAAGAATCGTAGTTGCGCCAGGCGCAAATTCGCCACACTTCGCCAGGCGTATTTTCGCCAGCGCTCCGCAAATTCACTAAAATCCGAAGTTGCGCACAGGGGTAGCATTAGTTTGCAAAGTTGCGCTAGCGTTAATTCGCGAAGCGAAGCTTCGCTAGCGATGGTTAATTTGCATACGGCGCCAAATTCAAATTTCAATGGAGGAATACGTATCAGCACTACAAATGCCTAGAAAACCTTCAAAACATCAAATAAAAATTTTATTTTGCCCTACACATGTGCCCACTGTCTAGGTAAGTTGCCATGAGTCAGGAAATGTAGGGGGCAAGGAGGGGAGCCCCAAAAAATTTTTCGATCTTTTTCAGCCTATCACCCATCATGTAGAAAACATGCGTTTTTTGGGACTTAGAAAAAAATTTGACTTTTTTTGAAACAATCCCTATCTACTCTATTGCGCTTCGCCAGGTCTGAGGTGGCGAAGGAAGTCTAGCGTAAAAGGTAGCGTTCAGTACACTGCGCAAGTTAGTGAATTTGCGTAGTTACGTCGCTAGTGAAAATTCGCCTGGCGTAAGGGTGCGAAGTAACACTAGCGAAACTACGCCAGCGTTCGTTAGTGAATTTGCGCAGTAACGAAAAATGCCAAACGCTAGCGAATTAACGCTAGCGTTCGGCGCTTCGGCGCTTAGTGAATTGACCAGATAGACTCCATTTTTAAGCAAATAACTCGAATTTTTAAAAATGATTTCCTTTACCTTGTACTTGATTCCAGCTAAGATATAACTAATCCTTACTGATGGCAAAACAATATGTTGGGTTTCATTTTAAAATGATTTTTGAGTAGACTTAAGGATTGGAGATCCAAATTACAAAAAGACTCCTTATCCGGGAAACCTGTTTACCTGTATGATTTTCATTTTTTTATCTATTTATTCCTTATTCATCTTCCTTTTTTTTTTTTTTCAACTTAATGACAATGTTATTTTTGCAGAATATTGGTTGGTTCAGCTTCTTTTTAGCACTTCGTCTGGCGAAAGAGGTAACATTCAGTAAAATCCACGCTTTAGTGAATTTGCGGAGTAGCGCCAGTTCTCCGGAGCGAAAATACGCCTAGCAATAGGGTCCAAAACTGCGATAAGGATGGTCTGGTCCGCTAGCAAATTGCCGGTTGCGCCTGTTAGTGAATTGGCAATCTGTTATCCAGATTGCTCGGGACTTGGAATTTTATGGATAATGGATCTTTCTGTAATATAAGGACAGAGACAGACGCTCAGATTCGGGGAGATTTAATCGCCCGTCAATAAATCACCTCTTCTTTGAGGCCACTAATCTCCCCGAACTGCCTTCCGCTGGCTAGAATGTAACACGGAGAACTTAGTTTTCCGAAGTGAATTGAATTTACACTTGGCAAAGTGGTGCGATGTGTGCGAAGCGGTCGCTGGCGACAATTCGCCCTTTAGTAAATCAGCCCCTATGTGTTTCACACCTTTTATGGTAGATCGTGTTGATGATGTCGGGGTGTTAGTATTAAGTTTTCTACATGACCCATTATTTTTAAGGGGTTTCGCCATACAGAAGTCACACGGTAGTTCTGCTTACACACAAGGTTGCACAAGGTTTTCTAAGGTGTTTGTGTATGTGCTACACTTGGTCTCAGTCTCGCGCCAACCGAGATAAAAGAGTGGGAGGTAAAAACAGGAGACTGCAACTTTGTGGTAACCCGTCTCTCATTCTGTAAAGGTTACACGCATGGTTTGGGGGTTCCTGTCTAGAAGCTTAGACCTCAGAGAACAGAAACACAGAACATTGTCAAAAGAAAACTAGCAGAAGATGCCATATCTATAAATAGTCTTTTATAGAAATGTCAAGCGTTTTTTAAATGTGCATTATCTAGGAATATAATTGTAATTGAATGAAGGGTAGGGTTCAGGTTACACTATAAGCACTTACAATGATCAGAGTTAAACTTTGTGACCTTAATAGACAAGTCTGGTTAGTCTGTGTTACAGGCCAATGTCTTGACCTGTATGGTGGTATGTATTTAGATTTTTATTTACATGTTGCTCTACCTACTACATACAAATATTATAGAAGCCCTTTAAACTAAACAGAAGTTTGTTCCACCATCAAATAGCCCAGAAGCTGGATTTGGTACACCTGCCCAAAATTCTACTATGCATAAATGCAAAGCATGGGTGAATCCATACTGACTATCCCAAGTGAAAATCGGCATTATAATAAAAGAGTCTGTGATTTGTATTCTGAGGAAGTGACTAGCACAGTCACAAAACGCGTTAAGGCGTGCGCTCCCCTGCCTTCTCCCGTAAAAAACACAAATTTTTCGGAGTTTTCGGACCAAAATCCCCAAAATCATTGGATATCGGGACTGATAGCAGCACAGATACTGTTACCTTCCCCATTGACTAAGACAGGACCCGAGAGCTTTGAGATCCCAGGTTTTCGAATTTGGAGTTTTCATACCATCGGACTTTAATAAATCCCGAAAAATTCAGATTTTTTTTTAAGGTCTGAAAAATCAGAATTTTTCGGATTTCGGGTAAATAACCCCCATAGTGTGTGAGAAAGAGGAGGAACCTGTGTGCGTGGAATGTTTAAAAAAGACTAAATCCTACAAAAAAGAATATGGCTTGAAATTCTGTAATTTATATACTGAACTTACTGTACCAGCTCAGAGGTCAAGCAGCCCTCTCACAGTAATGATCCAGGCCTTTTTCCACAGCAGTTCTCCATCTTGGGTCTTGTTAGGCAATCTTTTTGTGTCAGTGGCACTGCACATGCTCAGTGGGCTCTGGGCTCTGCTATGATAAGCTATGATAAAGGGGGTCATTGGAAATAATCAAACATTAGCAGAAAGTGAATCTAGTAGAGATAAGCTAAAAGCAATCGGCCAAATACTCTAGAAAATGAGTGGCTTCTCCAGTTCCCCTGATTGGTAGGAAACTCCCCAGCATTTTATACTCCTAAGGGTAATATAGTCACCGACATCCAGTCACAATGGTTCTAGTAATGAATGGTGAAATGGTTTGACGAAGTCCAGTTGCTTTAGACAGGTGTAACCTCACTTTTTGCTGTATATCATGGAAGTCTGAAAACCTTGACACATTACATCTGTCACAGAAACTGAGGCTACTGGGCTGATTCTTAATAAATTCTGATGCAGACTGCACTGATTTCTGTGATGGCATGGAATCTGAATTAAAGAGCAACTAAGGTCTAAAATAGAATAAGGCTAGAAATGCTGTATTTTGTATACTAAACATAAATATGAACTTACTGCACCACAAGCCCAATCAAACAAATGATTTATGTTTTCAAAGTTGGCCGCGGGGGGTCACCATCTTGTAACTTTGGTAAACTTCTTTGCAAGAGCAAGACTATGCACATGCTGTGGTCTGGGCTGCTTAGGGATCGTCATAAATCATCAAAACAGCACAAGTCAAATAATATCTGCAAGACTGATTAATAATCAGAATATACAGACTGCACTGGGTCCTGTGTTGTCATGTAATCTAATGTGGATTTTATAGTTTTTGTATTGTTTAATTCAAACTTTCTCCAACTTTGCAGAACCAGTGGCTGCAGCAAAATAATCTTCCAAATAGAATCCCAGTTTATCTGTTTAAGGCTCCATTATCTTTGTCCCTGCAGCTGGAGTTAGAAACAGTAAAGGGGATGTAAAGGCAAAAAATAAAATCCAATACAAATCTCTACACAGTCGCCGACTGCTCTTCAGGGAAACAAACAAAGCTGCTTGAGTTCTGCATGGCTGGGAAGTAAGGCGGGGGCTCCCCCTGCTGTTCATAAGTATGATTGTTTCCCTGCAGAACAGTTAGGGACCGTCTGACAATTCCTATCCACAGCAGTAAATGAAGGGAGAATTTCACTGCATACGGTCAGGTTTCTTATTTTTAATTAAAGTATATTGGAGATAGGTTTCTTTTTCATTAAAGAAAGTAAAAATGGGATTTTATTTTTTTGCTTTACATGCCCTTTAAATGGGGGTTCTACTGTTTATTAAACCTGAGTCCTGACTGTATCATCTTCCCTATGGTAGGCAATAAAGATGGGGTTGCCTTATACCCAGCTAGATACAGAGTTATTTTTCATTAAAGAAAGTAAAAATGGGATTTTATTATTTTGCATTTAAATGGCCTTTAATAACTAATCAGTATCATAAAATCTATATTACATTTATACTGTATATTGTGAGTTGGTTTCTAAGTTCAGGTAAGTGACAGCAGTCCACAGAACTTCCCTGATAAAGGGCTGGGGTGGTCTTGAGCTAATATAAAAGCCAAAAACATAAGACGTGCCCTAATTCTATTAATAGATTTTGTTCTCCTATAAGGCTTGTGGCACATTTTGCCCATGGACAGAGGCAGACAAAACATCTCTGTCAGTCTGTCAACACTCATTATTTCATGGAAATCTCATGATTTATAAAATTATGAACAGTGACAGGTTGCGGGGGCATTCTGACAACTGATGTTTTGCACCAGACATTAGTCCCATGTGATATAGGCCTTAAAAGAGAAGAGAAGGCGAATTTATTCACTAGGCAAAACTGCTCCAAAAATTTGGAAGTGACAAAATGACGCTCATTGACTTTAATGCATATGGACAAAAAAGTTGCGTGTGTAAAAACTGTAGCGCAAATAAAAATTGCCGCGCTTCAAAATTATTTTTACGTCCATTGACTTCTTTTTCTAATGATCACCTTTAGTTATCCCGTGCACATGACCTGCTGAGCCTCCAGTTCGGTATAATCGCTGGCAGAAAATGTCAGTGACTTTCGGTTTTTTATTTTGTGTGAACTTTTCTATGTACAATCGGATTTTTTTTTAAAAAAAAGCAAATTATTCAGGGAGTTATTTACTAAAATCCGTATATATCTCATAATTAATCATAATTAATCTCATAATTGCCTTATTTATTAATAGTATAACTCAAATAAATCAGATCGGGAAAAAACTTGATTAAATCGAGCAAAAACCCAAATTACTATTTTTTTCAGACTTTTTTCCCAATTCGCTTGATTGTTTTCAGGTTTTTGTCCTAAAACTAAAAATTATCGGGCTAAACCAAGCGCAGACCACGATAACTTTGTGCAAAAAAAAGGAATTGATTGCAGAAAACGCGGGTTTAGGTTACTTGTGCTTTCTGCAACTGATTACACCAATGTAAATGCTCAAACAGCAATAAATATCACCCAAAGGGGCAGATTTACAAAAGGGCGAAGTGGCAAACGCTGGTGACAATTCGCCAGCGCTACCGCCCGCAGGGACATTGCCATTTACAGGTGCAGGTGCCAATTCACTGGCGAAAGAAATAGGCACTGGCGCTCATTCACACTCTATTGCCAAGCGACAATTCAATCTGGCGAATGGACGTTACTCCGCAAACTCACTAAAATGCGGATTTTACTGAACGTTACCTCTTTCACCAAACTTGCCTTCGCCAGCTCAGACCAGGTGAAGTGCAATGGAGTGCATAGATCTTCCTCAATCTTCTGTTACTTACATCATATTCTGAGTGGAAAAAGAATCAAAGTTCAAAAAGCGAGCAAATTTTCGCTAGGCACAAATGAACGGTAGCGCATCTTCACTATGAAATGCTCGCACAGCCAAAGTGACGCTAGAGAAAAGTTGCCAGCATTCGAAGCCCGGGACGAAACTTCACATTTTAGTGAATTAGCGTATTCATAGTGCATTTGCACCTGGCGAAGCGGCGCGAGGGGGCGAAGCTGACGCTGGTGACTATTCAGACCCCAAGTTTCTCATCATGACTTGTATGCAAAGCGACCCCTCAGATTGCTGAAAGATTCCCTGCGGGTCTCGCTGAGAGAAACATTGCTGCTTGCCCTGGTGTCTGTTTTTGTACAATACCAGAAAATCTTGGTTGTGGCATCCTCACTCCTTATTCTTCTGACAAGGACAGGAAGACCAGAGTACAGCACATTAGTTTGATTAACAAGAAAAAAGTCGCAACCTTGGGGAAGAGTGTGCCATATTTGGCAATAGATAAAAATGAAAGTTTTCCAGTTTTTGTGTTTTTAACTCCTTACAGAGAGAGAATAGCAGAAGCTTCAGGATAAAATATTGATTTTCATACAAATAAGAGACAACTAGGTTATGTATTTTTCTCTAACAATGTTAAAATTATTAAGAATATGCTTTATACAGCTAGATATACCTGTGCAATATAAATTTACTAACAGCGAACCAGTCATAAACCAGAAATTTCAGCAAAGCGAAATATTCATCCATTCACACATGTATTAAAGGACAAGAAATCCATGAGAGTAACCACTAGTGTGCTGAAGTAGTGCATTCAAAGTAAAGCCTAGGCTCTCACCAATAGTGATGGGCGAATTTATTCGCCAGGCATGAATTTGCGGCGAATTCCCGCGACAGGCTGCTGCTGCACAAATATGGCAGCCTCCTCATAGATCAACACAGGGAATCAGATAGGTAATGGAAAAGGATCAAGCCAATACTTTATAGCAAAATTATAAGAAGCATGCAAAGCCAATATTATGACAGATGCAAAAAAGGTTTAATTTTTGGTGTCAGTATCTCTTTAAGGCCATATACAGGTGGATTTAATCTGCCGGTCCAAAAATCGGCTAGATATCGATCGGGCAGGTTTGCATTTCCCTTTATGATTGAGGACCGTATCGGCTAGTTGATCTTCTAGTGTAAGGCCACCTTTAGACCCACATGCAGAATTGCATCAGTTTAATGGTGTCAAATACAATCCAATATGGCTGCCACCTGGATAGACGGCAGTTGCAGAGTTTCTCATACCAAGGCCCAGGGCCGCCATTAGAAATCACGGGGCCCTGTACAACAAAATTTTCTGGGCCCCCTTGGCCCCGCCCACCCCAAGCCCCAACCCAGATCCCGCCCACCCCATATTTAAAAGACCACACAGAAATCAGCGCCAAACAAGGTAAACTCCCACACACAAGTTATAAAAAGCCACGCTGTTTTATGCCGGCACTGTTTGAGATCTTTTTACAAAGCGCAACATCTTCTAAAGACTGGGGAAAACCTGCGGATGAGTGACACGTTTATTTTAAAGAAAACCCAATGTGAGTGTAATTTTAACTTGTATCTATTTAAATTAAAAACGGTTTTATACGATGTTAAGCCTGTTTCCGTAGAATTGATGCGAAGGGTACTTCGAATGAAGAGCTGTAATACCTTAATGCAAACAACTACTTTAAACGTTTGTAAGTATAAAACTTATAAACACGAAAGGTGAAGTTGGAAAGTGGTGAAGGCATATAGGGTGAATTGACCCCACCTGTAAAGGAGTGAAACTCGTAAAGAAATCTGTGACACAAAGGGTGCTTATACGTAAAAGGAAAATACTACACTATATATTACCATCTTTTGCTTTTTTCCCCTCAAAGCTTTTAGCGCTGGTTTTCTTATTCAGAATTTTATTGACTTTCCGAAGGAGAACGGATTTTGACCGGCAGAGGAGGGTGAACAGTGACACTTGGATACTTTTTTCTGTTTTAAGCGCAAGGGCCCTCCCATAAAAGTTTTTAAAAAATTGGTGGTCAGGCCCGCCTATAAGTAAAAAAAAAACATTGGCGCCAGGGCCCCCATAAAAGTTTTTAAGAAAAACATTGGTGGTCAGGGCCCCCCTACAAGTTAAAAAAAACAACTGGTGACCAGGGCCCCCCTATAAGCTAAAAAAAACATTAGCACCAGGGCCCCCCTCTTACAAGTTAAAAAGAAATGTTGGGGCCACAGAGAACATTTTTAAAAAAAAACATTGGTGGCAGGGGCCTATAGAGTATTACAATAATACAATGGTGGCCAGGGGTTTCCTAAAATAAAATATAACACATTGGTGTTCAGTAGAACTGAACTCGTGGCTTTAGGACTTTAACTTCGGCTCCTTTCGCGGCTTCAGTATGTCATCTTTGGCTCCTTTCATGGCTTTAGGTCTTTTCGCTGCATCAGGACTAGGGATGTAGCGAACGTCGGAAAAAAAGTTCGCGAACATATTCGCGAACTTGCGCAAAAATGCGAGCGGTTCGCGAACGGTTCGCGAACCCCATAGACTTCAATGGGAAGGCGAACTTTAACATCTAAAAAAGACATTTCTGGCCAGAAAAATGATTTTAAAGTTGTTTAAAGGGTGCAACGACCTGGACAGTGGCATGCCAGAGGGGGATAAAGGGCAAAAATGTATCTGAAAAATCTGCCTGTGTGTGCTTGGAAGAGATAGTGTAGGGGGAGAGCTGTTAGTGATTTCAGGGACAGATGATAGTAAGTTTGCTGGCTAGTAATCTGCTTGATACTGCTCTGTATTGGAGGGACAGAAGTCTGCAGGGATTTGAGGGACATTTTAGCTTAGGTAGCTTTGCTGGCTAGTAATCTACTGTTCTCTTTAAACAACTGCCATACGTTGCCCTTGTAGGCATTGTTTGCCCAGTTTTTTTGGACGCAGCCACTGAAGCACAGTTGCCAGAAAAAATATGCCATATAAATGCTGAAAATAGTCATTTTTCGCCATACGTTGACCTTGTAGACATTGTTTGCCCAGTTTTTTTTGGACGCAGCCACTGAAGCACAGTTGCCAGAAAAAATATGCCATATAAATGCTTAAAATAGTAATTTTTCGCCATACGTTGACCTTGTAGACATTGTTTGCCCAGTTTTTTTGGACGCAGCCACTGAAGCACAGTTGCCAGAAAAAATATGCCATATAAATGCTGAAAATAGTCATTTTTTGCCATATACGTTGAGTCAACGTATGGCAAAAAATGACTATTTTCAGCATTTATGTGGCATATTTTTTCTGGCCTCTGTGCTTCAGTGGCTGCGGCCAAAAAAACTGGGCAAACAATGCCTACAAGGTCAACGTCGTTGACCTTGTAGGCATTGTTTGCCCAGTTTTTTTGGCCGCAGCCACTGAAGCACAGAGGCCAGAAAAAATATGCCATATAAATGCTGAAAATAGTCATTTTTTTGGTCGCAGCCACTGAAGCACAGTTGCCAGAAAAATTATGCCATATAAATGCTGAAAATATAAATTTTTTTGGTTGCAGCCACTGAAGCACAGAGGCCAGAAAAATTATGCCATATAAATGCAGAAAATATGCATTTTTTTGGTCGCAGCCACTGAAGCACAGTTGACAGAAAAATTATGCCATATAAATGCTGAAAATATAAATTTTTTTGGTTGCAGCCACTGAAGCACAGAGGCCAGAAAAATTATGCCATATAAATGGAGAAAATATGCATTTTTTTGGTTGCAGCCACTGAAGCACAGAGGCTAGAAAAATTATGCCATATAAATGGAGAAAATATGCATTTTTTTGGTTGCAGCCACTGAAGCACAGAGGCTAGAAAAATTATGCCATATAAATGGACAAAATATGCATTTTTTTGGTTGCAGCCACTGAAGCACAGAGGCCAGAAAAATTATGCCATATAAATGCAGAAAATATGCATTTTTTTGGACGCAGCCACTGAAGCACAGTTGCCAGAAAAAATATGCCATATAAATGCTGAAAATAGTAATTTTTCGCCATACGTTGACCTTGTAGACATTGTTTGCCCCGTTTTTTTGGACGCAGCCACTGAAGCACAGAGGCCAGAAAAAATTAAACCAGTAGGGTTTGCACCCTAGTTTGTAACGGTGGCGGAGGGAGGAGGACGCTAAAGGACAGCTGTGTGTGGAGTCATGAGGCTTGAAGAGAAGGACAGCTGCATAGAAGTCAGAACAAGTCTTCCGGCGTGCAGTAACCCTCCGAGATCCACCCCTCATTCATTTTAATAAAGGTCAGGTAATCGACACTTTTGTGACCTAGGCGAGTTCTCTTCTCAGTTACAATCCCTCCTGCTGCACTGAAGGTCCTTTCTGAGAGCACACTTGAGGCTGGGCAAGACAAGAGGTTCATGGCAAATTGTGACAGCTCTGGCCACAGATCAAGCCTGCGCACCCAGTAGTCCAGGGGTTCATCGCTCCTCAGAGTGTCGATATCTGCAGTTAATGCCAGGTAGTCCGCTACCTGCCGGTCGAGGCGTTCTTTGAGGGTGGATCCAGAAGGGTTGTGGCGCTGCCTTGGACAGAAAAACATTTGCATGTCTGATGTTACAGACCGGCCAAAGGGCTTTGTCCTTGCAGGTGTGCTCGTGGCAGGATTACTGGCACCTCTGCCCCTGGAATGTTGATGAGTTCCTGAAGTGACATCACCCTTAAAAGCATTGTACAACATGTTTTGCAGGCTGGTTTGTAAATGCCGCATCTTTTCGGACTTGTGGTATGTTGGTAACATTTCTGCCACTTTATGCTTGTACCGAGGGTCTAGTAGCGTTGCGACCCAGTACAGGTCCTTCTCCTTAAGCCTCTTGATACGGGGGTCCTTCAACAGGCATGCCAGCATGAAAGACCCCATTCTCACAAGGTTGGATGCAGAGCTATCCATCTCCGCTTCCTCATTATCAAGGACTGCATCATCCACGGTCTCCTCCCCCCAGCCACGTACAAGACCAGGGGTCCCCAAAAGGTCACCACTAGCCCCCTGGGAAGCCTGCTCCTGTTGGTCCTCCTCCTCCACAAAGCCACCTTCCTCCTCTGACTCCACTTCTGGCACCTCTCCCTGCGTTGCAGCAGGTGCCTGGGTTCGTTCTGGTGATTGCGACCATA
Source organism: Xenopus petersii (assembly GCA_038501925.1). NCBI lineage: Eukaryota > Metazoa > Chordata > Amphibia > Anura > Pipidae > Xenopus > Xenopus petersii. Next base: position 160,095,791 of record CM076680.1, read on the forward strand.
AATCGTGCGCTTCCAGCTCCTCGTCACGCTGGTCTACAGCCTCATCTGTCACTCGTCGCACGGCACGCTCCAGGAAGAAAGCGAAGGGTATTAGGTCGCTGATGGTGCCTTCGGTGCGACTGACCATATTTGTCACCTCTTCAAAAGGTCGCATGAGCCTGCAGGCATCGCGCATAAGCACCCAGTAACGGGGGAAAAAAATCCCCAGCTCTGCAGATCCAGTCCTACCACCCAGTTCAAAAAGGTACTCGTTGACGGCCCTTTGTTGTTGCAGCAGACGTTCCAACATAAGGAGCGTTGAATTCCAGCGAGTCTGGCTGTCAGAAATCAAACGCCTGACTGGCATGTTGTAGCGCTGCTGAATGTCAGCAAGGCGTGCCATGGCTGTGTAGGAACGTCTGAAATGGGCCGACACCTTTCTGGACTGGGTGAGAACGTCCTGGAATCCTGGGTACTTGGAGACAAAACGTTGGACTATTAAATTTAACACATGTGCCATGCAGGGCACATGTGTTAAATTTCCCAGTCTCAACGCTGCCAACAGATTCCATTGTCACACACCACTTTTCCGATCTGCAGTTGGTGTGGGGTCAGCCACCGATCGGCCTGTGACTGCAGAGATGACAGGAGTACAGATCCGGTATGGTTTTTGCTTTCCAGGCACGTCATCCCCAAGACAGCGTGACAACGGCGTACCTGGCACGTCGAATAGCCTAGGGGGAGCTGGGGGTGCACAGGTGTGGAGGAGGAGAAGGAGGACCCAGCAGCAGAGTAAGAAGAAGAAGAGGAAGAAGACGAGGTAGAGAGCGATGGAGGAGTAGAGGTGGTGGCAGAACCGCGTGCAATCCGTGGCGGTGACACCAACTCCACTGTTGTTGTTGTTGTTGAGCTACCCATTCCCTGCTTCCCATTCCCAGCCATTACCAAGTTCACCCAGTGGGCAGTGTAGGTGACATACCTGCCCTGACCATGCTTGGAGGACCATGCGTCAGTAGTCATATGGACCTTTGGCCCAACACTAAGTGACAGAGATGCGGTAACTTGGCTCTGCACATGTTGGTACAGGTGTGGTATTCCCTTTTTAGAAAAAAAATTGCGGCTGGGTACCTTCCACTGCGGTGTCCCAATTGCTACAAATTTGCGGAAGGCCTCAGAGTCCACCAGCTGGTATGGTAAAAGCTGGCGGGCTAAGAGTGCAGACAAGCCAGCTGTCAGACGCCGGGCAAGGGGGTGACAGTCAGACATTGGCTTCTTACGCTCAAACATGGCCTTCACAGAAACTTGGCTGGTGGCAGATGACTGGGAATGGGAACAGGTGGTCAAGGTGGAAGGCGGAGTGGAGGGTGGTTCAGATGGGTCAAGGAGAGCAGAGGTAGAGCAGTAAGATGCTGGACCAGAAGGAGTGTGGCTTTTAGTTTGCCTGTTGCCTTTGAGGTGTTGCTCCCAAAGTGCTTTGTGCTTGCCGCTCATGTGCCTTCGCATAGAAGTTGTACCTATGTGGCTGTTGGGCTTACCAAGGCTCAGTTTCTGACTGCACTCATTGCAAATTACAATGCTTTTGTCAGAGGCACACACATTAAAAAAATCCCACACTGCTGACTTTTTGGAAGTGTGCGATCTGGCGGTAACAGTAGAAGTTGGCGGCATTGGCGGCAATGGCGGGTGCGTTGGCCGGCTGAACACAGGTGCCGATACATGTTGTTGCCCTACTGATCCCTGCGGGCTGGCCTCCCTGCTTCTTCTAAGTCTTATTCTCCTACTGCCTCTCTGACTCTCCGTCTCTCCATCTGAACTACCCTCCTCTTGCTCTCTTCTACTAGGCACCCACAAAACATCAATCTCCTCATCATCATTCTCCTCAGATGCATCAATTTCTTCTGACACATCACAGAAGGAAGCAGCAGCGGGGACCTCCTCCTCCTCCTCATCACTCATCATTATGTCCATCTCTGTCGTGTTCTCTGCCAGAATTAAATCTGGTGTAACGTCCTCATCTCCTTCATCTTCTTCTGCCAATAATGGTTGCGCATTACTCAGTTCAAGAAACTCATGGGAAAATAACTCCTCTGACTCCAGTGAAGAAGGGGCACCGGTGGTGGAGGAAGTGTTACGTGGGGTGGCCATAGCAGTGGAGGATGAGGAGGATGTTGTGGTAAAGTTAGAAACGGTAGAGGATGGGGTGTGCTGTGTAAGCCAGTCAACTACCTCTTCAGCATTTTGGGAGTTCAGGGTCATTGGCTTTTTAAAACTGGGCAATTTGCTAGGGCCACAGGATTGCATAGCAGCACGGCCCCTAGCACGGCCTCTGCGTGGCGGCCTGCCTTTGCCTGGCATTATTTTTAAAAAAACAACAACAACAAAAACTCAGTTGGTTTTTCTGGAAACGATAATACACACAGCTAGATGGCAGTTTGAAGAAAACAGTGTGCAAATAATGCCTACAAGATCAACGTATACACTACTACAGCGGTGGATACGGATTACGTAAAATATATGAATGCTGCTTGAAAAAAAGTAACTCAAGTGGTTTTTCTAGAGACGATAATATTATCAATATTTAGACAAAATGTGAACAAGCTCACACAGCTAGATGGCGGTTTGAAGAAAACACTGTGCAAATAATGCCTACAAGGTCAACGTATACACAGCGGTGGATACGGATTACGTAAAATATAAGAATGCTGCTTGAAAAAAAGTCACTCCGGTGTTTTTTCTGGAGACGGTAATATTATGGATATTTAGACAGAATGAGAACACGGTCACACAGCTAGATAGCAGTTGGTTGAATAACACACTGGGCAAAAAATGCCTACAGGGCAAATAATGCCTACAAGGTCAACGTATACACAGCGGTGGATACGGATTACGTAAAATATAAGAATGCTGCTTGAAAAAAAGTCACTCCGGTGTTTTTTCTGGAGACGGTAATATTATGGATATTTAGACAGAATGAGAACACGGTCACACAGCTAGATAGCAGTTGGTTGAATAACACACTGGGCAAAAAATGCCTACAGGGCAAATAATGCCTACAAGGTCAACGTATACACAGCGGTGGATACGGATTACGTAAAATATAAGAATGCTGCTTGAAAAAAAGTCACTCCGGTGTTTTTTCTGGAGACGGTAATATTATGGATATTTAGACAGAATGAGAACACGGTCACACAGCTAGATAGCAGTTGGTTGAATAACACACTGGGCAAAAAATGCCTACAGGGCAAATAATGCCTACAAGGTCAACGTATACACAGCGGTGGATACGGATTACGTAAAATATAAGAATGCTGCTTGAAAAAAAGTCACTCCGGTGTTTTTTCTGGAGACGGTAATATTATGGATATTTAGACAGAATGAGAACACGGTCACACAGCTAGATAGCAGTTGGTTGAATAACACACTGGGCAAAAAATGCCTACAGGGCAAATAATGCCTACAAGGTCAACGTATACACAGCGGTGGATACGGATTACGTAAAATATAAGAATGCTGCTTGAAAAAAAGTCACTCCGGTGTTTTTTCTGGAGACGGTAATATTATGGATATTTAGACAGAATGAGAACACGGTCACACAGCTAGATAGCAGTTGGTTGAATAACACACTGGGCAAAAAATGCCTACAGGGCAAATAATGCCTACAAGGTCAACGTATACACAGCGGTGGATACGGATTACGTAAAATATAAGAATGCTGCTTGAAAAAAAGTCACTCCGGTGTTTTTTCTGGAGACGGTAATATTATGGATATTTAGACAGAATGTGAACACGGTCACACAGCTAGATAGCAGTTGGTTGAATAACACACTGGGCAAAAAATGCCTACAGGGCAAATAATGCCTAAAAGGTCAACTTATACACTACTACAGCGATGGATACGGATTACGTAAAATTTATTATGGCTGCTTGAAAAAAGTCACTCCGGTGTTTTTTCTGGAGACGGTAATATTATGGATATTTAGACAGAATGTGAACACGGGCACACAGCTAGATAGCAGTTGGTTGAATAACACACTGGGCAAAAAATGCCTACAGGGCAAATAATGCCTAAAAGGTCAACTTATACACTACTACAGCGATGGATACGGATTACGTAAAATTTATTATGGCTGCTTGAAAAAAGTCACTCCGGTGTTTTTTCTGGAGACGGTAATATTATGGATATTTAGACAGAATGTGAACACGGGCACACAGCTAGATAGCAGTTGGTTGAATAACACACTGGGCAAAAAATGCCTACAGGGCAAATAATGCCTAAAAGGTCAACTTATACACTACTACAGCGATGGATACGGATTACGTAAAATTTATTATGGCTGCTTGAAAAAAGTCACTCCGGTGTTTTTTCTGGAGACGGTAATATTATGGATATTTAGACAGAATGTGAACACGGTCACACAGCTAGATAGCAGTTGGTTGAATAACACACTGGGCAAAAAATGCCTACAGGGCAAATAATGCCTAAAAGGTCAACTTATACACTACTACAGCGGTAGTAAAATAAAAAAAAGTTAAATAAAAAAAAATTAAAGTTGGTGCTGCTGAACTACTAGGAGCAGCAGATTAGCACACCAGTCCCACTCCCCAACACTGCTAGACTAATAGCACTGGGCTCTTATAGTAGTAGTAGTAGTAGTAGTAGTAGTAAAACAACAAAAAAATAAATAAAAGCAGTCCTTACAAGGACTATTGCTATTGCAGCAGTCAGCAGATGAGATCAGAAGCAGGACAGCTGCCCACTGCAGCTACATACAGAGCACTGCAGTAGAAGGTAGATTACTAGCCAGCAAAGCTACCTAAGCTTAAATGTCCCTCAAACCCCTGCAGACTTCTGTCCCTCCAATAACAGAGCAGTATCAAAACGTTTACTAGCCAGCAAACTTTCAACTGTCCCTGAAATCACTAACAGGCAGCAGCTCTCTCCCTACACTATCTCTTCAGCACACACAGGCAGAGTGAAAAAAAGCTGCAGGGCTTCGGTTTTTATAGGGAAGGGGAGTGGTCCAGGGGAGAGCTTCCTGATTGGCTGCCATGTACCTGCTGGTCTGGGGTGAGAGGGCAAAAAAAAGCGCCAACAATGGCGAACCCAAAATGGCGAACGTCGCGCGACATTCGCGAACTTCCGGCGAGCGCGAACACCCGATGTTCGCGCGAACAAGTTCGCCGGCGAACAGTTCGCGACATCTCTAATCAGGACTTCTACAGCGGCTCCTTTTGCGGCTTCAGGATGTCAACTTTGGCTCCTTTCATGGCTTCAGGTCTTTTTGTGGCTTCAGGAATTCAGCTCTTCGGGACTTCGACTCTTTGGGACATCGGCGTGTTGGGCACAGCTTTGGCGCTGTCAAGGGGGGCCTGGCTATTTTGAAACGTTCAGCACAGCCAGGCCCCCCTTTAGGCCCAGTACAACAGTACCCCCTGTGCCCCCCTAGTGGCCAGCCCTGCCAACTCCTATCCCACTTGGGAGGCAGGGGCCATGGCTGTTCAAGGGGACTGTGACAAACATTGGGAAATGATCACTTATAGATGGTTAATGTAATATTGCATTAGTAGGCTTCACAACAGTTTTGTTTCCAGGCAGTAACGTAAGTAGAGGGGGGCGGGCCCTGGCACGGGACGTGCAGCCGGGCCCCCCTCTGTACTCTACTTTTGCCTGGAATCCAGTGGCGCGCGAGCTTCCGGGGGGCCCTGAGGGGGTGCAGGCCCTGGCCCAATTGCACCCCCTGCTCCCCGGTAGTTTCCAGGCAGTGAATGAAAAGGATAAATTAAATACTGTTTACCATCTGCACGACAACAATGGAATTGTACTGCATTTGTGAACTTTGCTTCTTGTGATTTCACATTTCTCAGTCACAACAAAACACTAAAGCCAAACTATGACTGTAAGCCTTCACTATGCAACTTGCCACACTGGATTATACTAAAATCTGACTGCTTGAATGTCTTCTTTCTTCCCCTGTTTAAGGGCAAATATACAATGTTTCTGAAACTGCTCCTGTAAAGGATATGGCATAGTTATTATTCACAGTTTCACTTGGATTCTTCATTCATAATACTCCTCACTGAAGAATTTAGAAGGGAGAGACCTCTATGATACAGTCTAGGCTGTGTCCACATTGTATTAGGATGCTATGTATAGACAGTTACAGAAAATCATCAGTTAGATGATCCTTTTGTGTCCCTTGCTGTTGTCTGTCCTCCGTGATCAGTTGTCCTCAACCAGTAGTTTATGAGTAACATGTTGCTCACCAACCCCTTGAATGTTGCTCCCGGTGGCCTCAAATCAGGTGCTTATTTTTGAATTCCAGGCACCAAAATAAAAACCAGGTGTACTGCCAACCTGAGTCTCCTGTGGGCTTCCAGTCCACATAGGGGCTACCAAGTAGCCAATTACAGCCCACATTTAGAACCCCCAGGAATTTTTTTTATGCTTGTGTTGCACAGCTTTTTTTTACACTTGAATGTGTCTTACGGTAAAAAAGGTTAGGGTCTTAAACCCTTCCAGACACCTAAACATAATTGTGTTCACAGCAGGTCACAGCAGGTTACTCATTGTTGCAATGGTATCCAGTTACACAGTATATTGCCACATGGGCAGCTCATTCCCTTGTGTGTCATTGTGTTTCTGACACGCCAAATTATGGTGCAATACCTGGAGAGCATAATGCTTTTTTTGCACTTTCATCCCTCCTTTCATCAGTGTTATTCTCAGTATGCCATTTATTTCCTAAAAGGGGTCCCCAACCTTTTTTACCCATGAGCCACATTCAAATGTAGAAAGAGTTGGGGGGCAACACAAGCATGTAAAAATCCTTTGGGGTGCAAAATAAGGGCTGTGATTGGCTATTTGGTAGCCCCTATGTGGACTGAAAGCCTAAAAGAGTCTCTACTTGGCACTATACTTAATCTTTATGCAATAAAACTTGTCTCCAAGCCTGGAATTCAAAAATAAGCGCTTGCTTTGAGGCCACTAAGAGCAGCAACCAAGGGGTTGGAGAGCAACATGCTCACGAGCTACTGGTTGGGGATCACTGCTATAGAGCATCTGCCTGTATCTTCTAAATATTGCTGGTTAACAACCTGTATGGATGTGGATAAAACTTTGATGACCATCAAGCTCAACATGGTGCAGTGTGACATATTTATGATCGCAGTAAATGGTTCTTTCAAAAGTAAATGCCCCATTAATGGAGAAGGAAAGGTGGAATCTCTAGGGACTGGCAAGTTCTTGTGAACCCTGCAGTCAATCTAGTCAATTACCTCCTACCCTGAGATGGCACAACGCTTTGCTGAAAATTGCACAGGCTCAGGGTACGATTCTAGGCAGCAATGTGTGTAATCATGGACTTCATGATAAAATAATATTGGTGAAAGAGACTCTATAGTTATACTCTATAGTTATCCAAGCAAGCCTTTTGAAGATCAGCTTCTGTCTCTTACAATAAACAACCAAGAGCTTGTGGGAAAGTTGAAACCTTTGGAAACCAGACCATCTCCAAGGAAGACTAGTTTAACGGAAATTGAGTAAACCTGGAAGACCCATGGTATGACGTATACAGCGGCACCTAATGGATGGTATTCAGTTTAGTACATTACTGGAATTCAATGGATGCCTATGAGGCCTTAAGTATCTCATGGTCTACAGTGACTACTACTGGACAGGGTAGGGTATGGGGGGTAGGGTTTTTTTTAAACTTTTTGGTTTGCTTCTCCTTTAAGGATAGCCACATAGACATAACAGGATATGCACACACACACACACACACACACCAAGACATTAGGTTAGAGTAATTAGAATATACCTTATAAATAAGCCTTATATGTTGTTTGCTTCTTTTATTATGGGATTTTATTTACATTGGTAACTTGTTGTAATTGTATTAGTTAATTGTGGTAAGAATAAACGTTTATGTTCATAAGTTATCAGAGTCCTACATATGTTATCACAGGTATAGAAATATACATGTATACTGGTTCATAGTTAAGTGAAATATCGAGCAAACACGGTATTTAGCGGGACTTTATATAGTGGTTCATAGCCAACGGAAGCTATACAGGTATGGCACCTGTTATCCAGAATGCATGGGACCTGGGGTTTTCCGGATAACATATCATTCTGTAATTTGGATCTTCCAAATTTAAGTCAATTTTCATATTAGATTAAGTTAAAATTAAATTAACTCAACAGGCTGGTTTTGCTTTCAATAAGGATTAATCATATTTTATTTTGGATCAAGGTACTGTTTTATTATTTTTAAAAATGTGGATTATTTGGATAAAATGCAGTCTATGGGTAATTTCAGAACTTTCTGGATAACAGATGCAATACCAGTAGCTGCAAAACCCGGTATTTAGAGGGGCTTTTTACAGTGCGTTTCCATTTCCATTTTTCAGTCCCAGCAATCTCTTTTGACTACTTTCAGTTGTCCACAGCAGAGTACAATTGGAGCTGTGCATATGTACCTGCCTAAGGTTAAGGACACATGGGCAGATTCGGGGATATTTGTCCCCAGGGCGACTTATCTCTTATCTCCCGGAATCTGCCTGTGTGCCCTTACCCTAACAATTTGGCAATTCTCAGTGATTTTACCTTCCTCTCCTGCATCCACCTGCATGCAGTGGGCAAAAGTGCAAATTAATCCTTGTTTGCTGCCTTTTTTTGCACTTTGCACACTACGTGGGGAATTGTAAATATGCCCTATACTTTGTATGAACTGAGTAAGGGCTGAGGATACACATAAAAACCCTCTTCTCATAGTGAATGTAAGTTGTAAAGAGCCAATACTGACCTTTTCTTATAATAAAGGCTGCCTATAGTGGTATTTTGTGTATTCTACCCCCTTACATACAACTTCAGTTTCCACCCAGAAAAACTATGTGTTGATGGCAGCATGGTTGAGGGTTAACTAAAGTTCCAAAACCAGAAGGTGTTTGCAAAAAAATGTGTAAAGCTGATGGAAGATAACAAATACAGAAACATACGGTATATCAAAAAATAGAACAAATAAAAATGAATTCCAGCTTTGCAGGAAAATGAAATGGGAACATTATTAGGAATTTCTGTAATGTTACTTATAATAAAATTCGTGTGCCTCCTCAAGTGTCAGGGTTGTCTGAGAGAGATGTGAGAGGATACTGTCTTTGCATTTTAATAAAGCCCTTTAGCAGCCTGCTTAATCACCGATACGCTCACACATGGCAGGTAGAAGAAGATGAGAATATGTAATTAAGTGGAATAATTCAGTACAATGAAAGGACTAACCAATGTCTGGGATAATCTCTATCCACCCAATAACATGTTTAACCTTTGGCTTTAATGAAAATATGTTATAAACAGCAGGCTACTAGTATTGAATAAAGATTTAGAGAGAAAGTGGTGATAATCATAGTCCACATCTAAAAAATGTGAATACATACTGAAAGGAGTAAGTAACTTTAGCCTGGTCAGGCCAAACAGCAAACAAATAATTAAGGGCCCTACACCCCAAAATACAATCTCCCCTCAAACTACCTGTGTATATACATCTGTCACTGCTAGTTGGGTCTGGCACAAACCTATTAACAGTTAAAGATATATCAATGTATGGCATTTGGACTTTTTTGGTTCAAGTCCCTCTTGGAGGACCAATATTTGTTCAGCCCTCCCTTTAGCTCATAATAAGATTATCTATATAGGCAAACACTGATGCATCAATCAATCAATCAGCCACAGTTCAAATAATATTTATGGGAGCAAATAAGCATTCACTCCCAAATCTTATCCTAATTGACCTTATAGCTATGGCATTAAGATAGTGTTTGATGATTGAAGGGACAAAAAAAGAAACACCAGCACAAAAGGTAAGCATCTGGTTCATCCAACTATCGCTACTATCCTCATTACACATACAGTAAGGGGCAGATTTATCAAGGGTCAAAGTTAAAATTCGAATTAAAAAAATTAGAATTTCGAGTTAATTTTTGTGTGCTTCGACTAGGGAATAGTCCAAATTTTATTCGGATTTGAATTGCAAAAATTTGAATATTGAAATTTATCAGGTACTGTCTCTTTAAGAATTCGACTTTGCCCATTCGCCATTTAAAACCTGCCGAATTGCTGTTTTAGCCTATGGGGGGAGGGGGGCCTCCAAGAACCTATTTGGAGTCAATTGGTGGACTCTGAAAAATGTAAGGTTTTTTTTGAAAAACGTAAAATTGAATTTGATCGATTGCGCTTTTACTTCGATTCGTACGATTTAAATGTGAACAAAAATGGCCTATTCACCCGGAAGACCACCCGGTTGGTCTTTTTTTCTTTGAATTTCGGGGAGTTCCCTTACTTAGAAATTCGACCCTTGATAAATCTGCCCCTAAGTGTAAAATAAAGGAGCCTCCCTGTTAGACTAAGGAAAATTAGTCAATTCAAAGGCCCATCATGAAAAGTGAATTGTAGCTGGCCCTTGCATGTATGGACTACTCTACACCATAGATGCCAAAACTGTATGGAACCACACAACAATGGCTTGGAGGGGCATCTCAGAGGAGAGTTATAGTGAAATTTGGAGATATTGTTGGGAAATTTCCCTTAAGTGCCATTCAAGGATAGATTTCTGTCTATTACATGGCGACATCCCAGCTATTTTGTGCAATATGTGGTATGCAAAGGGGTTGAGAGAGTTTTACAGAGTATCCAGGCAAAAAGATCAGGGCAGGCAGTGAAAAATGTAGTCGAAGCCGAAGGTCAGGAACCGATTAATCAAGTGGGAAAGTAATTTAGGAGCACCAAGGAGCTTTATAATGAAAGGGCTAAATCTAGGCATTGAACCTGGGTCTCTGTTTTTCTTTTAGTTAGAATTTTCACACCGGAAAGCGGTTGCAGTGATGTCACACATCGCCCAGTCACATTGACGTCACGACTTGGCCGTATGCTCTTTGATCAGAAGCGGAGTGCCCCGAAATAGGAAACTCCTGACACTGGCCTACCTTTGGTTTGCCTTGAGGCCCCCTCGCTCTATAAGGCCTCAACCACATGAGGGTTTTTCATCGGATCGATGCCCGGCGACACAGGTGTCAAAATTCTAATTGGACTAAATGAAAAGTCCAAGATAAAAACTACATTAGATCCGACCCGACACGACTATCGGATGTGGACACAGTAAGCAGCGTCTTCATCCGACAGTCGGACCGTGTAGTTGTTACCTGCGACTTTTCATTTAGTCTAATTATATTTTCAGACTCTCAACTCCATCTAATTTGTCGCCTGCGTTTTGTCACTGGCCGTCGATCCAACGAAAAAAACACTTGTGTAGTTGAAGCCTAATGAGTTGGGTTAAAGTATACATACAGAGTAATAAAATGAAATTTGGCACCATGTCTAGTAACCTATAGCAACCAAGCAATGGGTGTAACTTCTTGGTCTCCTGCTTGAAAGCAATCATCAGAATGATTGTTATGCTTTGCTAGACCTGGAGCAAACATTGTGATTTGGATTTCATTTTTTATTACCACCCTTTCACATATACTCTTATCACTATAACAATTACAATGCAGGTTGAACAGATGTTAGAAAGCTCACAGATACATCGGGGAGATGAAGTTTAACTGCGCTGTAATTCTCTCTCATGGGTTTTGTTTCTTGGCAAAAACAAACATGACCGGCATAGTATCATAGATCTGCACCTCCGGGTCATTGGAACATTCGGATGGCTCCAAATTTTCAAATGTAATATCACCAGCCTGATTTTTAATTACATTGGTTAAAGTAACACAAAGTTAGTTTCAAATACAATGTTAATTTCCCCCAAGAGCTGGCTGTTTGAAATATAGTGATTTTTGTTCTTGTTCTGCAAATCTCTACTTCAAAAAAGTAGGGCAAACTACGTTGGGACAAAGTTACAAGATTCACGCTGAGATCAATGCTCCGTGCATATGTTTTGTGCTGCTATAATCCTCATCTCTTCATAATGGCAGTTGCAATAAATGGCAGCTAAAGGGAAAGCCAACTGAATTAAATTATAATAAGGCTGTCATTCATTTGGCCTTGCTCTCATTCCTACGGCATTCACTCTCAGCAGGTGTAATAACTTCATAACCGCAGGCATTCGCTTTCTAATATGACAAGTAAAAGGTAAGGTTCAGGGGTATTAAATGGGTGCAGGTATGGGATCTATAATCCGGAACCCGTTATCCAGAACGTTCAGAATTATGGAAAGGCTGTTTCCCATGGACTTTATTTTATCCAAATAGTCCAAATTTTTAAAAATGATTTACTTTTTCTCTGTAATAATAAAACAGAATCTTGTACTTGATCCCAACTAAGATATAATTAATCCTTATTGGAAGCAAAACCAGCCTATTGGGTTTATTTAATGTTTACAAGATTTTCTAGTAGACTTAAGGTATGAAATTACAGAAAGATTCGTTATCCAGAAAGCTCTGAATTATCAAAAAGCCATCTCCTGTAGACTCTTTTCAAAAGAATCCAAATTTTTAAAAATGATTTTCTTTTTCTGTGTAATAATAAAACAGTACCTTGTACTTGATCCCAAACTAAGAGATAATTAATCCTTATCGGAAGCAAAAACTATTGGTTTTATTTAATGTTTAAACGACTGTCTAGTAGACTCAAGATCCAAATTACAGAAAGATCGATTATCTGGAAAAACCCAGGTTCCAAGCATTCTGTATAACAAGTCCCATAACTGTACCATATTAAATGCAGCCCACTAAGTCCACTCGTATTGTCCAATGTTGGCATCAATTCATGCTGATCGCCAACAATGCAATCTGTGTTCATACATCTAAGTAAAGTTATCTATTTTGATTTCTTTAGAAGTATCTTTTTAGATTTCAAGTTAAAAGTGTCCATGAGATGCACATAATATGCGTGAGATCTTGGCACTAATCACAGCACTGCATAACCCTGGAACACCCTTGAGAGGACTAAATCAGTTGCATCAGATATAAATGGAGTCAACAGTGTGTGACTTTCTAAGAAAAAATTCACCATCTGCTTTTGAATTGCACAATGTTTTTTCTATTGGTAAAATGATATATATATATATATATATATATATATATATATATATATATATACATATATATATATATATATATATATATATATATATATATGAAGTATATGGAGTAACCTTGTGCCCATGAACAGTTTCTTATACTATCCATACAATACACAAGAGCCATGAATAGCCTGTAAATGATATCCTTATAAAGGGATGTCATCAGTTATAATCAGAGCTTAGTGATGTCGTCAGTTATAATCTGAGCTTAGTGATTTTATTTCAGTCACACAACTCACTGAAACTTGTGTATTATAATAAATAAAGTATCCCCTGCTGCAAAATATGAGGATATTAGAAGTCGCCTGACCTGTATAAAAACACTCGTACTTTTATATGGTCATGAAACGCCTCATAAACTTACAGTATAATATCCTTATAATTTACAAGAGGGGGTACTTTATTCACTATATAATTTAGGTAGATACAATATCAATCAGGGCCAGAAATAGGGGTAGGCAGAAGAGTCACCTGCCTAGGGCGCAACAATGTAGGGGCACTTTGTAGGTGCCTGTTCAAGGGTTTTCTGCCTACCCTAGTCCGACTGCACACCCCTCTCCGGGCCGCACAACGCTCTCGTCTTCCACCTTTCCTTTGGCTGCCCTTCCGTATTCCATATCCCTGGCACTTCCACAACCCTCTCTCCTGCTTCCCCGGGGGGCGGGGTTAGCCGACTGGGTTGTCTGGGGTGCCCGGTCGGCTCGGCCCAGCTCTGATATCCATACATTATCCTTTGTAAAACCTGGATGATATTCAGTCTCAGAGTTCCCTGTATAACTCAACCTGTAGCCTTGTTCCTTTAAATAGTCACAGAACCCTTATAGTGACTTCTAATATCCTTATTATTTACAGTAGGGGGTACATTATCCCTTATAATACATGAGTGATATTCAGAGTTCCCTGTATAACTCAGCCTGCAGCCTTGTGCCTTTATATGGTCACAGAACAACCCCTCAGTGACTTCTAATATCCTTATAATTTACAGTAGGGGGTACATTATTCCTTATAATACACGAGTGATACTCAGAGTTCCCTGTATAACTCAGCCTGCAGCCTTGTGTAGTTATATGGTCACAGAACCCCTCAGTGACTTCTAATATCCTTATAATTTACAGTTGGGGTACATTATTCTTTATAATAAACAAGTGATATTTAGAGTTCCCTGTATAACTCAGCCTGCAGACTTGTGCCTTTATATGGTCACAAAACATCTCAGTGACTTCTAATATCCTTATCATTTACAGTTGGGGGTACATTATCCTTTATAATACACAAGTGAAACTCAGAGTTCCCTGTATAACTCAGCCTTATGCCTTTAAATATTCACAGACCTCCCCAGTGACTTTTAATATCCTTGTAATTTACACTAGAGATACATTAGCTCTTACAGTAAATGGATAATAAATTCGCATAACTAAAGCAAAAAAATCTCTGACTTCCCTAACAGACTCAGTATTACAGCAGTAAACCTATAGCCATGCTCAGTATTTTGTATTCTGGACGCGATAAGCCAACATCCATTTAACTGCAGCACTGTCAGAAAAATAAAAAAAAAACAAGGAAATCAGAAATTATTTTGAAGTAACTTCGAGGGAGATTTAAGATGAACAGGGCTGCTGGGCACACATTCTGTTGTCACTGCTCATGTCGGGATCAGAGCAGCAGTAAGAGCAGACAGACAATACAACCGTATGTAATAGTGAAAGCATTGGGGGAATTATTTATTGTAACCGTACCGTATTATAAGCTGCATCAAATGAGAGCTGTGCTGTTTAACCAGCTCTGTTTATATAGGTATGGGACCTGTTATTCAGAATTCTCGGGACCTGGGGTTTTCCAGATTGCGTATCTTTCCGTAATTTGAATCTTCATACCTTAAATCTACTAGAAAGTCATTTAAACATTAAATGAACCCAAATGACTGTTTTTCCCCCAACAAGGATTAATTATATCTTAGTTGGGATCAAGTACAAACTACTCTTTTATTATTACAGAGAAAAGGAAAATCATTTTTTAAAATTTGGATTATTTGGATCTTTGGGAGACGGCCTTCCTGTAATTTGGAGCTCTCTGGTTTCAAGATAACGTATCCCATACCTGTATTATTGAATTAAACTAGAAATGCGCTGCAACCGGGTAGTAATGATTCTAAGAATGAACATATTCTGTGCTGTCAGTATCACAGTGACAATTCCGTGTGATCTGATACATTCAGAGGCAACTCCCTGCTGGTATGAAGCGCAACCAAAATAATTTGCATAACTGGAAACAAGAACAATTTTAAATGCACTTTTTTGAATTCCTAGAAACATGCATTTCATAAGGGCGACAAAAGACCCATGTGATCTCTTACTCTTGAGCCAACTGATACAACAGGCTGATTCGCTAAATCTGCTATTTGTTGTATTTGTGATATCGTTGACTGAATTTAAATGACCTAGGAGGGTGGCAAGACTTAAAGGGGTGGTTAACCTTTATGTTAACTTATAGTATGTTATAGAGTGGCTAATTCTATACAACTATACAATTGGCCTTCAATTTTGTTTTTTTTGGGAGTTTTTTGTTTTCTTTTTCTGACTCTTTCCAGCTTTCAAATGGGGGTCACTGACCCCATCTAAAAACCAAATGCTCTGTAAGGGTAGGGGCACACGGGTGATTTAGGGAGATTTAGTCCCCTGGAGACTAAGCGACTTGTCTTTGCGGCGACCAATCTCCCCGAACGCCTTCCCTCTCTCTTGTGCAACAAGTGAGGCAACTTCGGGCGATTCGGAAATGAATCACCGCGTGCAGGCAATTTTTCATTTTAGCCAGCGCAAGTGAGAGGGAAGGTGTTCAGGGAGATTGGTCGCTGCAAAGACGAGGCGATTAGTCGCCAGGCGTCTAAATCTCCCCGAATCGCCCAGTGTGCCCCTACCCTTAGACTACACATTTATTGTTATAGCTACTTACTCATATTTCTATTCTCTCCTATTCATATTCCAGTCTCTTATTCAAAACAATACATGGTTGCTAGGGTAAGGTCGTTTTTGAATTATTTGCCTTTTTCTTCTGACTGTTTCCAGCTTTCAAATTGGGGTCACTGACACCATCTAAAAACAAATGCTCTGTAAGGCTACAAATGTATTGTTATTGCTACGTTTTATTACTCATCTTTCTATTCAGGCCTCTCCTATTCATATCCCAGCATCTTATGCAAACCAATGCATGGTTGCTAGGGTAATTTGGGCCCTAGCAACCAGACCGCTAGACTTGCAAACTGGAGAGCTGCTGAATAAAACCACAAATAAAAAAAAATGAAAACCAACTGCAAATTGTCTCAGAATATCACTCTCTACATCATACTAAAAGTTAACTTAAAGGTGAACAACCTCTTAACAAAGATTTTTTAGGAAAATATTTTCTTATACCTTGTCTAGAAACAATAACTGGCTCATCAGGCAGAGAAAAAAACACATCACTTCACACCTCCTAACATTTTGGAAATAGAAAGAGGGACAAAAACATTTGCCAGCGCGGAGCGCAGCTGATTTTTTTGACCCTGCCCATTTTGTGACCACGCCCCCTAATTACCATGTTCATTTTACAAAATTTGGCAGGTTATGAAAGTCTGAACACATATCTTTAGTTTTTATGTGTTATTACAGTTTTGCTAATAAAGGTGAATTGTCCTTTAAGCTGCATATCACAGTTTTCTCAAGAGACCTGCTTATCCTAAATTGTTACATTTGTATCTGTGCTTATCTTTAATTGTTACAGTTGTTTCTTTGCTTCTCTTAAATTGTTACAAAAGTATCTAGGTGCACCTGCCACTAGAGTCCTGAAGTGGGTCGGGTACCTGCAAAAAAGCGAGTAACCTGCGGGTTGCGGGGAGAAGATTCAGGTGCGGGTATAGACGCTGGTCGGTGGTTCTGCGGGTTTGCAAGCCACGGGTTGGGCCGTGGGTCTTCTCAATAGCGAGTTGTATTCTTTTTTTCTGATCACGCCTACTTCTGATGATGTCGCTTCTGGTTTACAATGACAGTACTTCCCGATCCTTGATGGTTAGCTGGTTGTGGATTGGATTGCGGATAAGGTACTTGAGGGTCGGGTAGCGGGTCCAAGCGGGTAAGAATGCGGGTCTGGTTTGCGGGTCCCAGGTCGGGTTTGGGTTAAACAGATTGGTTCCGCGCAGGACTCTACCTGCCACATATTCTGGGCTCTCTGCCAAAAGTCAATTAAGTTAGAAACATTGTATCTTTTTTCTGGATGTTCAGTTCAGGAGATCAGAGAGAAACTCAGGACATTTCAGTAACAAACCGGGGACTGTGGGTTGAGCTGTCAATATCGGGACTGTCCTGCGAGAAACGGGACAGTTGGGAGGTATGCCACTCTTTTCAGTCTTCGTCAATGGCTCCACCACATTGTTACATGTGCATTTTAATGGCTGCACCTCACTCCCAGCTGAAAGCAAAGTGTTCCTTTAAGAATGAACAAACTCTTGCTTTATGAGATTTGTGCAGACTAAGGTGTTGTTATTTTTTTTTTTTTGTAGCATAAAATATATAAACATGAGCGATTTCTGTTTGACATTTATTTCCTACACAGTTTTTCATAAGAAGAAGTAAACCTGCAAATAATCTGAAAATAACACGGGAAAACTGTACTGCACTTAAAATATTCATCATTCTTTTCTGGAATCCCATTATGACAGAAAGCCAGAGCAGATAAAGCGCATCCTCGGCACCATGACTGAATGCTCCGAGCCTCTGTAGGAAGCGTGGAAAATGAATGTAAGCAGTGATAACCAGAAGTGCTTTCTTGGATGCTGCAGTGATGTAATGAAGGGAAAAAATATGTCCATTTGTAGGAGAAATGAATAATGTGGCTCTGCAGAGATGCTGTGATTTAGTATCACTATATAGATAAAGGCAATAGCGCTGGGAACAGGTATTCTCATACAAAGGCAAATGTGCACCCAGGTCTGAAACAAGTCTGATGGGCTACTGTTATAAAATACAGAAGAGGAGGGTTGTGGGTGCACTCCAAGGCTAAGTTAAAATGTGTTTCAATACAATGGAGGTGCTACTGATTTGGCCAATTGATCAATGCACATTCCCTGGTCCCTTGTCTCATTAGTAATTCAGTATATATGTTGCATTGTGTTCAGTTCACCTGGAATATGAACTATAGATCTTATGGACCCTAGCAAATCAGCATTGTCATCTAAATAGCTACCTAATTTGGAATTTAAAGGAACAATTCAGTGTAAAAATGATATGCAAAATAAAAAATGTTTCTAATATAGTTAATTGTAGCTATTATGTTATATTTCCGTTCGCATTTCTGGCTAACTAACTAAATCAGATATATTTTTTATTTTGCACAGCATATCTATTTTACCCAATTTACTTTTTACACTGAACTGTTCCTTTAAATGTGTATTGCGATATATATGGACAAACAATCCGGGTTAATTAACAGGTAAAGGCACGTGTTCTCTCTCCATACCAACAAGGTGGCGTATGAAGGATATACATGTATATGTACTCATGTCTCTTTGGCTATTTTGGGTGTAAGTAATCTCAACTATATGCGCGCCCCTTCTAGGAAATACAAAAGTGGAAATGGATTAGGCTTATTAGCAGTAAACCCCTGCTCCTCTGTTTCATTTTCAGCAAGCGAGTAAGGTTAAAAAATTTTTGCTGTAGAGGCAAAGAGCCAGGAACTGTGCCTTCTTTTTTTTCTTTCATAATTTGGGTCACTGATTTTAGGTTATACTGTAACTAATCTAAACAGGTTTAACTTGCTGGGCAAGTGTACCTTTTAAAGGTTTGATATACATACAGTACATACTTGGAGCATTATGTCACCAAAAGCCTAAAACAATATACATAAGGCGTAACGTGAATTATGTGACATTTGTTTTTCATTTCTTCTGCATTTTTTCTATCTTCAACAATGGTATACAATGCTGTTATACAGGTTTAAGTGCTTGGAATGAAAATATAATGTAAATATATGAATATAGTACATATATTTACAGTATGTTGTTGTAGCCTGCTCTGTAAAAGTAAAACATTCTCTAGTTCCAGTAGAAGACATTTAATACTAAAAAGAAATGGTACAGTATTGTATATTTTTTTATTCACTGTAACCAGGAAGGGTCCAAGTCATTCTTATATCTAAAGCCAAGTGGGTTCCATCATAATCATGACATCCTAAACTCTGACTATACGGCCATAATTTGCATGTCGTTAAAATAGTACTATGGTACAGTAATTAGATTGATTCGGATATCCGGACACCTGTTATACAGATAGATTCAACTTAGGGGAAGGCCATCTCCCATAGACTCCACTTTAGTTAAATAATTAAAATTTTTAAAACTGTAATGACAAAACAGTACCTTGTACTTAATCCCAACTAAAATATATTTAAACCTTATTGGTGCAAAAATTATCCTGGGTTTATTTAATGTTTAAATGAGAAATAAATCCCCTAATGTGAAAAGCCCCTTCCACTACCGTCCATAGAGCCCCCTTACTGCTTCTGTGCCCCTAATTGTGAAAATCACGTATCTGTGCAGAGTAGCGTAGAAGAGCTCAAGGGCACATCTTCCACGTCTTCGGTTTTCTTCGGATCCTCATCCCTATGGCGATTTACCGACTTTCTGCACAGTTGATGCTAACACAGGCCTGGCATAAGACTGAGCATGCGCAAAATATCTGTGTCAGCGTTTCCTTCTGGAAGAAAACCAAGATGTGGAGGAAGTCACCCTTGATCTCCGCTGCATTACTCACACCGATATGTGAGTTTCACAATTGTGGGCACATTTTTCACTAATGTAGTATACGGGGCAGAAGCAGGGGGTTTTCACATTGGGTGGGTTTAGTTCTCCTTTAAATAATTTTTAGCAGACTTAAGGTAAGAAGTCCCAACTTACAGAAAGCTCCCTTATCCAGAAAACCCCAGGTCCTGAGCACTTTAGATAACAGGTCCCATACCTGTACCAGTACAAAATATGTCTATCAAATGATGGATTAAATGTTATACATGACAAAAACACCTCCCAGTAGCGAATCTTCTATGGGCTTCTTGATTGATTCGAGGAGAATGGATGAAAAACAACCAGCATTGAGAGCAAAGACCATGGCAACCTAATGTCTCAAACTACATTACACCTGGCGCATATCATGGGTTTCCTTTCCAATCAGTTTGAAAAACGTTGAAAACCACTTGAAAAACTAAAGAGTCAAGAAAATGTTCATGATGGCCCAATGGACCCCTGAGATTGTCTCAATGAGATGAAAATATTGTTACAATGGAAAATTAAAAGTTTTAATGGGTATTTTGGGGGCAAAATGTGACATTATGACATCAGCATGAATCCACTTGGCATCACTGCTATGACATTGTAACATAATGATGTCATTGCTAAATGGTTGCAGCATTATCATGAGAACAGGGAATTGCAATAACGATGACACCAGCATGCATCACATGACATCATATGGAAGAGATTTGCCCTATATTACATTTTCGAGGAAATTTAAATTATTTGTAGTCATCTGGTCTGTGGTATGACTATACTATTGCAATGGTTGTCCTTTGGCAGAAACCCTACATGCCTATAAATCTGTCATTTGCACAAAATATCTAACATTTACTGTATTTCATTACTACAAACATTTGTGCCAAGAGAAATATTTCAATGTCAATGTCGGCTACTGAAAAAAATTATAAAAGGCCTTGATCCAAGACCTGGACACATTTCCAGCAAAGCCTATATGAAAAGTTATGACAAGAATACTGGTTGCTGGAGAAATCACATTGGCAACTTTCAGCTGTCAACATATTGATTGTCGAAGAAATCTCATTCTTAACTAGAAAACAATGTGTTCCTCCTTAATCAAGAAAATGGCTTAGTGGGATTAGTCATTTATGAAGACTGGAACACCAAGCCAAAGTTGGGATGTGTTGCATTTATGTTTATTTTCAACTGCAGTCTATCATTAAAAATCTCTGATGCAGACAGGCATCTATTGCGGTGGAAAGGAAGACAATGTAAGGCTTCTGACTTGTATATGGGTCACAGGAAGAAACTATTATGGGTCTGAAAAATAAAGGAACCTGGTAATCATTACAGAAAGCCTGGAAAGTAATCCCTACTTGGTGGGCCTCAAAAGTGCTACATGATGGAGAAGGTCAAGACAGTGTGTCCTTATTCCCTTAACCTACTATGGTGGCACCACTTACTGTAGCTTCTTGTACAGTTGACTGCTCACTACTAAATCAATCGTAGTAATCATCCCTTTAAAAACATTTGTTGAACTCTTCAGCTTATAATCAATGAACACATGTTGTTGTTGCCATGCACTGTGCCGCTAAAGGGGGTTTAAACTCCACTGGCTCCACAAACGTTACATTACATGATTAAGCTGCGGGCAAGCACCATGAGGGGAAAGCAATGCAAATGTTCTCCTTTGTGAACCAACTGGTGACACCTGCGAAAGACTTACATGTATATGACTAAAAACTCATGGAAACAAATGTGAGTGAAATATTTAAAAACATTTTTTTAGCTTTTTAAATAAAACAGTATTACACTATGAAATCTCTGTACCCTTATGTTGGAGCCTAACAGTGGCCTGGGAAGAAGAAGAAGAGGATACTGGTTACCATTACTAGACGCGATAATTCTACTGCAATCTTGTAAGTAGGCATTTTAGCCAAAATCGGTGACGGTTTTTGAAAATACTTGACCTAATTATATACAGCACTGAAACATTAAGGAAAGTCTCTTTTAAAGGGAAACCCACATAAGAACTTTTTTTCTGGCACAGGGTGCTCCAAAAAGAACCAAAAAATCTAGACCATATTTCTGTTTTCTACTTTCTCTGCTTGTTTTAGGCACTGATCCAAAAACTTTTTATGTGACTTTTCCTTTACATACAGTAACAACTCCAAGTGGATTTAGCAGCCTCAGCTGCTGATTTAACGAAACAGGAAAGGGAAGAGAGATCTCATCATGTCTATTTTAAGCAGAGCAATGACCACATTGTACAACAAAAAGGCACATCTGTCAGCCAGTTCAGAAATCTGTGGCAAATGTGTCTAATGAAAAAGAAACAGTTCCACAAGGCAGGAGTGGCAAATTAAATGTGCAGAATGCTTATGCTTAGTGTTGTGTCAACAAAAGACCATACGTGGAAAAGCTAACACAAGGCAAATCAATTTAAAACTGAAATTCACCCAAGGTCTCACTGGGAGGGCTAGACATTTGGACTCATTGGCAGGGAAAGCTGGGGCAAATTATCGCTTTGAAAGCAATTTTGGGACCAGCTCAACCTCAGCGGCTGGCTATACTTGCACCATCATATGTAAGATTTTCCAAAAAAGGTATCTCAAAAGATCCAACAATAATCAAAAAAGCAAGGAACCTACGAATGCTTAATTTGTGTAATATTTTATTTTTTCTTCTTTACTTCTGTAAACATTAATGGAAAATAATAAAACAATAAATATTAAAAAAAAAAAAAAAAAAATAGCAATGAACCAGCTAAGGAAGGTTTCCCTTTTAATAATATAATTACTGATGAATGGGAAACTCAGGAGGAAAGTCAAAAATAGACTAGAATACTGTACGTAATTCATTTTATTTTCATCTTTCATCTTTAATTCATTTAAGGATACTAAACGAAATTTGTGGTCTGGCAGATTTATATATATATATATATATATATATATAATTGTTCATATCTTTATGATATAAAATAAAGAGATGAACAATTTTTACATGGGTGTGACTGATATTTGTGGATATATATATATATATATATATATATATATATATATATATCCACAAATATCAGTCACACCCATGTAAAAATTGTTCATCTCTTTATTTATATCATATCATAAACATTAGGATTATATACATATTTTAACAGTGAACCCCGTTTATACATTTTGGACTTTGAGTGCGGATACTCATTGGACTCATTGTATGCCGTTTCTTTGAATCATATGAGTGCTGCCCTTGGCCCAGTATATATATAGTCTACAGACTAAATAATATCGAACAAAACGAATTCTCATGCGATATTGTTTCTATCTGTATATCTGACTATTCAGCTCTACATGTGTGTGTTGAAAAGAGCCATCTTTCTTCTCAGAGAGGCAACTTTAGGCGACTATTGAAAACGAATCGCCGCATGTGCATTAGCGCAGGCGACTTTGCATTGTAACCTATGGGGAAAAATGCAGAGGCAGTTCGGGGAGATAGTCGCTCAAAAGACGAGGCAAGGTGACAAAATCTCCCCGAATCTCCTCGTGTGGACTAGCCCTAAAATGACTCCCATCTGGGTCTCAGTAAGATATGTGTATGATTGGACTGGTGCAGAGCGCTGGTCCCCATTTTCAAGGGGTACTTACTTTGCTTAGTATCCAGTACATTCTTAAAAGGGCACAGGCCCTTTATATTTACAAAATGACCACTGCTATACGGTCACTTTTCTCCTGGTTTTGAATAGGTCCGAATGCTTAAAGGAGAAAGAAAGGTTAAAACTAAGTTAGCCTTATCAGAAAGGTTTATATAAATACATCAGTAAACCCTCAAAGCAGTGATGCTCAGAGTCCTCTGTCAAAAGAAACACATTTCTTTCCTTCTATTGTGTACTCATGGGCTTCTGTATCAGACTTCCTGTTTTCAGCTTAAACCTCCTTGCCCCGGGCGTGAGCATGCTCAGTTTGCTCCTCTTCCCCTCCTCCTTCTCTGCTGTAATCTGAGCCCAGAGTTATAACTGAGCAGGGAGAGACTCAAGCAGGAAGTGATGTCACACCATGCTAATACTGCAGCTGCTATACTAAACAAAGTGAGCTTATAGAGCTTTTTACTCAGGTATGGTAAAACATTCTGCAGAATAAATATAGCATTCTAGCTTGCACTATTGCAGCTAAACTATTGGCAATAAAATGGCTCCTTAGCCTTCCTTCTCCTTTAAGAGAAGTATCTCCCCCAGGCAGCATATGAATACTAGGATATAATGCACAGAACCGTTATGCACCTACCAGCAATCTCACCAGCTGATGAAACACTTATTATGTTATTATGAATCACAATTGCAGCAAAAAAAAAAAACAGAATAATGCAAGGATGGTGTGCATGCCAAAGTCTGACGTATGGAATTTTGGAGGTCAGATATTCACAATATAGTAGAACAGGATCTGTTATTGGAACCAAGGATAAAAGTGAACTCACTAAAACACTGTACATCATCAATGTACCTCAAACTTGAATACTGATGTAGTTCCTTCCATCATCAGCCTTGGGTTCATTAAGGACTGAATAACACAATTGTTACAGAGCATTGTTACAGAGCAAGCCGTTTCTCTTGTATCACACTGGATATTTTAATTAAGAACAAGAAAATTAATCTCTGAGCTGTCTTACTGATGTGAACAACTATTTTCATTATCGGAAATAAGTTCCATGCAACTGTGGACATGCTCATTCTAATTATTTTAGCTTGTAGGACTCTACATCCATTCCATAACCTCCTACCATGACTAGAAACTGGAATTGTATGACACAGATTATGGGAAATTTACCTTCATTCTTTTATATTCATGGAGTGTTTGATATCCAGCTGTAAAGAAAGTACCCGGTGGTCTAGCGGGAGTGTAACGGGGACGCTTGTTGCACCCAAGACGGGGACGTCCACCGCGGTCCTCTTTCGTGCATACTTCAGAGCTGTAAGGTGTGTGTGCCACTTTTAGGTTTTTGGGAAGTGGCTGCTGAATTAAAAGCTAAATAATTAAAGTAACCTAAATGAATTAAAGGAAAACTATACCCCTCAAAAAAATTTAGGTCTCTATAAAAATATATTGCATAAAACAGCTCATATGTAAAATCCTGCTTCATGTAAATAAACCATTTTCAGAATAATATACTTTTTTAGTAGTATGTGCCATTGGGTATTTAAATTGGGACTTATACAGGACTGCGACTGGTCTGAGATGGTGGGTTTTCGGATTCTGGCATTTTGCAGCATCGGGGTATAATAAATCACAAAAAATTTATTTTTTTTCCATGAAAAATTCCACTTTTTGCCCCAAAACGCGACCAGAAAAATTTGAAGATTAGTAAATAACCCCCTGAATATATGACTCCTATGAATTATAATAGTAAAACAATCTAATATATCCCTTTCCCTGCAATAAACAGAAAATGGTGCAGTATGGAGAGCTGGTCTCTTTAACAACAGACTGTGTAACATTGTATTTTACAGTGGGCACTACATGAATAAAGAAGGACAAATATACGTAAATACTGTTCTTTGCATGACTAGTGCAACCCAAGGGTTACAGTCTGACAAACAAGAAAAGCAATTGCCTTTCATTGTGTCTAAATTACCTGTTACCCATTATTTAACCAGTTGTTTGATATAACCATAGCAACGCCCATTAAAGTCAAATTAGAGGTTTAGGTTCTAGTCCAGATTTGCTTGAAGTAGAATGCGAGAAAGCACCAAACAGTCCAACATTACAATGACTGAATCATAGTTCAGTATATTCCATGGACAGCAATGTCACAATCCATTTTAAATGTTAACTAAAGGTTCCAAAGTTAATTTATACATGTACAGGATTTATTAACTGGAATGCTTGGGACCTCGGGTTTTCTGGATAATCGGTCTTTCCATAAATTGGAGTGCCGTTCCTTAAGGCTACTTAAAATAGTTAAACATTAAAAAAAAAATTGACCGACATAGATGTATGCAGCTTAGTTTTTATAAGGTACAAGTTACTGTTTTTACAGAAAAAAAGGAAACCAGGACTCCATGAAAAATGGCATTCCTCTGTTTTGGGACTTTCTGGATTATGGATTTCCAGATAATAGATGCCATATCTGCAATCTAATAGATGACATATCAAAAAATCTTATACGTAGTCATTTTGGAATATTCTAGTGTGCACATTATTAAAAAATTTAATTTCCCCAAGGGATTTATATATTAACGTGCCATTTTTCTTATAGAGACCGGAAATGTTCAGGGGCATAGTTTCCATTTAAAGGAAACATATAGGATAAACAGAAAAAGCCTAATTTTTAGGCAATTGTGAATAATATGGGGCACTATATAAATAAATGATGATGATGGTGTTGGTCTTACATTGTGCTACAAATTAATATTATCTTTAAAAATAGCCCCTTTATTGGAGCTCCCTATAGATGTTCACTGGTCAATGTCCGTGTTTCAAATGAGGGGTGGGCGTGTCCAAACGGTCCCTGCCAGAAGCACAGTAGGAGGGAGACAGCCAATCACAGCCCTGCATTCACACAAGGAAATTCAGGCTTCAGTTCCCCATCAGGTTAGCCTAGCTGCTGATTGTTTCCTGTCCTACTGACAAGTGCAGTGTGCTGAATGTCACCAGCTCCCCTGCACAGCCTGGGAACGGAGGCAGCAGGAAGTGGAACACATGGGCGGGACTTATAGGATTTTTACAGATATTTTCAATAAACACTACTTTTTTTAGCATTTTCCTTCAATATTTAAAAGAGTTTAATACACGGAACATTCCTGTTTTTCACACAACGGGGCAGCTTTATCAAAGGTCGAAGTTCGAAGTTAAAAAAAAACTTTGAACTTCGAATTCAAAAAGACCAATCGAATGGAGGTCGAAGTTTTTTGGGGTCAAAGTGGGCCGAATTCGGCCTACTTCTAATCGTACTTCGATCAAAGTGTACTTCGATCAAAGTTTTTTTTACTTCGACCTTCGATCTCCCAAACTCCCCCAATTGCCTCCATACAGGTTCTAGGAGGTCCCCCATAAGCTAAAACAGCACTTCGGCAGCTTTTAGATGGCGAATGGTCGAAGTTTTAAAGAGAAATTCGATCTTCGAATTTCTACGTTTTTTCAAATTTGAATCGAAGTTGGACTATTCGATGGTCGAAGTACCCAAAAATTACTTCAAAATTCTAAGTTTTTTACTTCGAAAATTCACTTTGACCTTTGATAAATCTGCCCCAACATGTCTCCTTTAAATTAGTCTGTAACATGTCATTTCTAAGTGTTTGCTAACAGGTACATAATATGTGACTGAAGTTAAACACATATTTTAGAACTGGTTTTGCCAGTTCTTCGATTTATCCTCACAGGCCTGTAAGTTGCCTTTGCACTTTCGCTGTATTTTGCTAAAGGAATATATGTATATTCTTAAAAAGCAATCCTTGACTAATTATACATGATTATATTTTATTGTGTCAAATTGACTAAATCTGTAATGATAGAGCACACCCAAAAACACACCTAAATGCAAGGCCATAGTACAAATGAACTGTTAAGCACTGACTAATTAAGGATCAAGCATTAGTCAGACATCAAACAGGACCATGTATCTCAGTGCACAGTGGTACAGATCTATCTGAAACCCATTGTAAGCAGCAGTCCTGTTCTGCTTTATGGCAGCTGAGATTCTTGCTATCTGTATAACAGAGGATTCTGTCTCAGTGGCTGCACAGATCCTATCTGATCCCCATTGTAAGCAGCAGTCCTGCCCTTCTTTATGGCAGGGTAGCTAGGGTTACCACCTTCCTATATTTTTATCTTTGCTTCCCTATTATAAACATCAATAAGCATCAAAGAAATACATTTTACCAGTTAGGTCACTAAAAACAGCCACATGGCAACCCTAGGGCCAGCATGGAACTATGCAATATGGGATTCCCATTGAGTAACACAAAGAAGAACCTGTAAACGTAGAATCTCTTTAAAGGGGTTGTTCACTTTTAAAGGAGCAGTAATACGAAAAAAAAAATTATTTCAAAATAATAAATATAATGTACTGTTTCTCAATACTGGTAAAAGTTATGTGTTTGCTTTAAAAATGCTACTAGAGTTTATATAAATAGACTGCTTTTTAGCCATGGGGGCAGCTATTTAAGATGAAAAAGGAGAAAAGGCACAGGTTACTTAGCAGATTACATAAAAACTCTGTAATAGAATACAATGGGATCATACAAAGTGCATCTGTTATGTGCTATGTAACCTGAGCTTTGAATGGCTGCCCCATTGCTACACAGCAGCTTATTTATATGAACTACAGTAGTGTGTCTGAAGCAAACACACCAGTTTTATTAGTGCAGGGCAACACTACATGATATTTCAATGACGTCACACTTTTTTTGGCGTTACTGTTCCTTTAAGTTAACTTTTAGTGTGATGTAGAGAGTGCTATTCTGAGACAGTCTGCAATTGGTTTTCATGTTTTATGATTTGTGTTTTTTGAGCTATTTAGCTTTTGTATTCAGCAGCTCTCCAGTTTGCAGTTTCCACAATGACACCCAGTATGGGACACATTGCACAGTCTTATTATACTTGTACTAAAATTATACTTCCTTTTTTTAATCCATTTGAGCAGAAAAATCCCCCACTCTATTTTGACAGTTGAGATATGATGGGATTACAGACGCCTGATGAAAAGGTTTGGTAACATAGAGGAACTGGCTGAGTTATTTCAAGCACTACAGCTATTTCACTGTGGCCAGACACCTCACAGTCTGATTCACTCGTACTGGTTTCAAGCTATAAGCGGTGACACAGAGGTTAATTCAGTAATGGAATACATGAATGACTGGGCTATGCTGTGAATGAAATGGGGTTAAGCATGAATGAAGACTCAACAGGGAGTGCTAAGAAAGATGGCAATGACTAGATAAATAAGTCATTTATCACAATCATCTTGTGTCCATCATTTACATAACCCTGACTCTCTTTTAGGCCCAGACTGGCAATCTGTGGGTTCTGGCAAAATGCCAGAGGGGCTGCTGTATGGTTCCACAGAAAGTCACCATATAGTGGGCTGGTAGGGGGCTGTTTGGGCCTCTGTGGACTTGGAATGGCAGGGCCTATTTTGACTCCCAGTCCAGGCCTGTGACCCTTTACAAAGAGACCAAATGACTCCCCAGAGTAGCACTTCCAATTAACTCAGTAGGCACCAGCAGTGTGTACAGCAGCACCAACCTCTAGATTCTGGGAAGGGATTATGGTTTCAAATTATTGGGTATAGATAGGTGACATGACACCGACAACGTGACATGAGTCTCAGCACTCTCTGACAGCTGAATATGTAGTTCAGGAGCTACAAGTTCAATATTCCATATACAGGTATGGGACTTCATTCGCATACCAATCTGAGATGCACTGCACAAAATTCATATAGACAAATACAAGAGGTCCTCCGCACTCAACCCATTCTCAATATATTCAAGTCATTGAGACATTTTGTGCATACAGCTGCTAAAAATGCCTTACCATTTAAATAACACAGTAAATGTTTGTCCATATATTGCAATATATTTAAGCCAAAGTTAAAATCATTCCTGGTATGGCCAGTCCTACACTCAACTTTCATCTGATTCATTAAGAATTATAAACTTCATTATACATTTTACACAGGAACAAAGTTTTACCTGCAGCTTACTTGCTGCTTTCAAGGCTAAAACTCCCAAACAATATGGACAAACAATCCCTGTTTTGTTTAAAGGGTAAGGCATTTTTTAGAAGCTTAAGGAACCACATTTCTCAATGTCCTTATATATTGATAATGGGTTGAGTGCAGAGGACCTCTTGTATTTGTCTATATTAATTTTATGGTCACAGCCTCATTACACCCCTGCTTAATGGTTTAAAAATTAGAAGTGAGCACAACTTTCCCTTGTGTGTTTTAATATATACAGGAGCAGTGGCCAGCTCCATGTTGTAGCTCCCACCTTTTCCAGCTATAGTCAGGTGATCCCAGTGTCGGACAATAAAAGGGCAACCATGTTTGGGAATTTTAATCTTTAATCTTGAAAGCAGGTAAAACTTAGTCCCTGTGTAAAATGTAC
Source organism: Xenopus petersii (assembly GCA_038501925.1). Lineage (NCBI taxonomy): Eukaryota > Metazoa > Chordata > Amphibia > Anura > Pipidae > Xenopus > Xenopus petersii. Next base: position 160,125,714 of record CM076680.1, read on the forward strand.
AATGAAGATACTGAATTCTTAATGAATCAGATGAAAGTTGAGTGTAGGACTGGCCATACCAGGGATGATGTAGTTGGCCATCTTAAATATATTGCAATATATGGACAAACAACCCCTGTTTTGTTTAAAGGGTAAGGCGTTTTTTGGTAGCTTAAGGCACAAAATGTCTCAATGTCCTAAATATAATTAAGACTTCCATTGTCCTTTAAAGGAACAGTAACACCAGAAAATAAAAGCTTTTTAAAGTAATTCAAATATATATAGAAATACTACTATAGTTTATATAAAAAGGCTGCCATGGGGGCAGCCATACAAGCTAAATAGATAACAGATAAGCTCTGTAATAGAATACAATGGGTTTCTACCGAGGAAATCTGTTATCTTCTACATAACCTGTGCTTTCAATGGCTGCCCCCATGGCTACACAGCAACTTGTTTATATAAACTATAGTAGTACTTATCGGTTATCTTCTACATAACCTGTGCTTTGAATGGCTGCCCCACGGCTACACAGCTGCTTGTTTATATAAACTATAGTAGTACTTATTGGTTATCTTCTACATAACCTGTGCTTTGAATGGCTGCCCCCATGGCTACACAACAGCTTGTTTATATAAACTATAGTAGTGTTTCTAAAGCAAACACACCAGTTGTACCAGTGCAGTGAAACAATACATTATATTTTAACAATTTCATTCTTTGGTGTTATTGTCCCTTTAAATGTAGAGGACCTCTTGTATTTGTCTATATGTACTGTATGAGGCCTTGGTGAATGCTTACTTGTTGCTATAGATATTCCTTGAAGCCCAGTCTAAACACCAATATGTGAAAGATTTGGGCTAAATACCTGTGTTCCCAGTCAGATATCTATCATTCTGTTCTTGCTTCTGTTTTGCTCTTTGTTCAGCTCTCTTTCGGGTTCATCATGGATTTAGCCTAAAGGTAAAAATGGACAGCTTGTTATGAGCCCTCGGTGACAGTTTCTCTTTCATCTGCTTTCAGGTTGGTATTTGGCTGCGCTGAAGGCAGCTGAAAATTATACCCTTGTAATCCTATGTGCCAATATTGACTATTATTTCCGGCTGTGCTGCTCTGCTGCGTTTATGTAACGCTGAGCCTTTTGATGCTCTGATACAGGTGTTTTTGGCTAATAGAAAAAAAAGTATTGTTATATTTTATTAATTTTTTTCTACCTTCTTTTGTACTTTGTCAAACGCAGTGGGGGATCAAAGTTACATGCACACATTAAATAGAAAAACGCATAACATAAAAATTGGGGAAAAATCATAAGAATACAAAGTAATACACATTATATAAGGAACTAAAATCGACATTATTTTTATTTGATCTTTCCGTAATTTGGATCTTCATACTGTGATTTGGATCTTCATACCTTTAGTCTACTAGGAAATCATGTAAACATTAAATAAACCCAATAGGCTGGTTTTGCTTCCAATAATATTAATTATATCTTAGTTGGGATCAAGTACAATGTACTGTTTTATTATTACAGAGAAAAAGGAAATCATTTTAAAAAATTTGGATTATTTCATTATAATGGAGTCTATGGGATACGGCCTTTCCATTATTCGGAACTTCCTGGATAACAGGTTTTCGGATAATGGATCCCATACCTGTATCTCTTATTTCTTAATACTTTATGGTGTGTGCAAGTATCTTCTTTATCTTATGTAATTGTTGGTGTTTAATTAAATGCAAGATATCTAGCAGATTTGGGACCTGTTATCAAGAATTTGAGGGACCTGGTGTTTTCTGGATAAGGGATGTTTGGATCTTCATCCCTTAAGTATACTATAAAAAATATATTTAAACATAAATTAAACCCAATAGGATTGTTTTGCCTCCAGTAAAGATCAATTATATCTTAGTTTGGGTCAATTACAAAATAATGTTTTATAATTATTTTTAAAAATCTGAATTATTTTAATAAAATTGAGTTTATGGGAGATGGTCTTCCTGTAATACGGAGCTTTCTGCATATAACATACCTTTATATCGATGCTCATTACAGGTTAGGGGACTGACTAAGTAAAACAGGTAACATGCTTCGAATAAGGCATTAAAAATAAGATTGCTTATAGCAAGAAGAAATCTCAGGAAGAGAGATCTCAAAAAAATGTCTCATTGTTAAATATTGGGCAATAATCGTCTTCTAATAAAACTTACAGAGCACCTTAAAGGCATTCTGTCATGATTTTTATGGTTTCATTTTTATTCCTAATTTACACTGCAAATAATTCACTCTACCATAAAAAAATCTAATTCTCAATCCAAGTGTTGTTTTTTTTAGTTGTAAAATTGGTGTGTAGGTCGCCATCTCGGGTCATTTTGCCTGGTCATGTGATTTCAGAAAGAGCCAGTGCTGCACTATGGAATTGCTTTCTGACAGGCTATTGCTTCTCCTACTCAATTTAACTGAATGGGTTGCAGTGGGACATGGGTTTTTACTATTGAGTGTTGTTCTACCAGGAAGCTGTTATCTGGTTACCTTCCCATTGTTCTACTGATGGGCTGCTGGGGGAGGAGGGTGATATCACTCCAACTTGCAGTGCAGTAGTAAAGAGTGACTGAAGTTTATCAGAGCACAAGTCACATGACTGCGGGTACATGGGAAACTGACAATATGTCTAGTCCCATGTCAGATTTCAAAATTAAATATAAAAAAATCAGTTTGCTCTTTTGAAAAATGTTTTTCAGAGCAGAAGTCTGCTGGAGCAGCACTATTAACTGATGCGTTTTGAACATGTTTTCCCATGACAATATTCCTTTGATAAATGGGTAACCGCCCTTCTTTCCTAATATTCACGGACTTCCAGTGCTGCAAAGCCTCTCAAATATCAGATTTTCAGTTGACGTGATTTAGTCACTAAATATACCAAGATGTATCTGACATTTTTACTATATGTCCCACATTTTCTGGTACCGTAGAAAATCATGTACATCCATTGTGACGGACCTGGTACGAAAGCAGTAAGGGTTTTTTGTCACATCATGGGTACCTGAGGATTATATTGAGGTGTAGGCTTTTTTCTTTCAAACTAATCGCTAATTGCCTGCTGCGGGCGACTGCACTGGCTCAATTTAGCAGATACTTAGAATCTTTTCCCGCCAAGTTTATTATGCGTCATATTACACATATTAAACCGCCTTTTGTACAACTTCAATTAGGTGATGAAAACAGGCGCAGATACCTCTGGTTTTTTTTGCCATATTTGGTCAGTCGAATAAGACGATGTTTCAGGTGCTGGTACCTCACAAATATGTTTCCTTGAAGGTAAAACTTCAGCATTTTTATTATTAAAGATGAATTAAAAGAACTAAAATGGCAGGCAGCAGCCAAGTTGTTATTTTTGTACCTAGACACCTCAGGACATGAGGAGCCAACATATTGTTTCAGCTATGTGGTGGAGGCTAAGAAAAGCAAGCTTTGGTCACTTGAAGCAATTTAGGACTGGCCCCTCGATCACATATTTCAATAAGAAGCAGCTCTGACATGGGTTGTGGTAACTAAGCGTGAGCTGCAGAGAACAGACACCGTCCTGCCAGATTGAACTTGAGTTCAGACGTGCGTCAGTCAGTCGGTACAGTAGTGACATGAGGAGTACAAGCCCTCTGCACACACTGCCAGCAGGCTCCTCACCACATCCCCTCACAACATGCAAATAGCCAGCAGCTGCTTCGCGCCGGCTTAGTCTGGCTGACTGAGCCTTGCGATTGGTTGCCAATGACGTCAGCCGCTCGCTTCTCCAGCCTATACCGTTCCACTGTCTCCACCCACCGCAGAACCCGTCCTATCAGGAGGAAACGAGGAACCCAACTCGACCACGCCCAATCCTTGCTTGAGGCGAACTGTCAGTCATCGCTTTCCAGCCCCGCCCATTCGAATCAGTCCCCCATACACTGCGAGAAAGAGAAAGTAATATTGTTGCAGCTGGAGATGAATGAAGCCAAGTGAATGGGACATTCCTATAGGAATCAATAGCTGCAGGAAGAGCGCCAAATGCAGGGGGGAAAAATCATCTCAGCAAAGTAAGTGGGTGATGCCTGTGGGGTTTTTAAAAAGAAAGACAGAGGGTTGCAGGCACCTGAGGATTACAGTTTACTAAACCCCCACCCCCCAAAGTGTCATGGTATTTCCCTGGGACTTTATTACTACTGTGTAGTGCGTTTGTGCCACTGTATGGCTTATTGTGGATCTCAGCAAACTCAGTGGGGGGTGCCAGCGGGATGCTGGGATGCGAGAGGGTGGTAAGCACCTGATGATTTCAGTTTGCTACCCCCCACCCTCAGGAGTCATGGTATTGCCCTGATACTTTATTACCAAGGTGCAGGGGGTTTATTATAGGAGTGAGAGGCTGGCCAGGCAACTGATAGGAGATTGCTGCATTGCATGAGGTGGGTACCTTCCATTCTGCTCTTACTTCTTTGCATTCAAGGAATGGGGTATGGGATAGGGATGGACAGTGCTGGCAGTGACACATATGGTGCAGAATTGTTTTCTCTCTCCTTATTTACTGGGACCCCCTCTCTCCAATGCACCATTACTATCTGCAGAATATCTACTATATTAGGAGTAATTCACGTCCACAAAGTATTGCAGCAGCCCCTGTAGTCCCATCTAATGCTTAATACAAAATATAGGTACATTTAAAAGGCAAAATGTGTGATGTGCAGCCCACAGATTACACCGCCAACCCCCCAAGTCGGACCCTGACCCACAGGTTCTGATACAGGCGTCCCTGTCTTTATCTTTCTGCCCATCCATCAGCTGTCTGGACATATCCCCAGTAGTGGAGCTGCTACTGCTGCAGGGTTGCGGATGCTATTAGACTCAATTATGGCAGGAATCAATATGAAATAGGCATTTGTAGCTGTTAGCCAGACACTGCACAGACATTTATCTCTTAGGTGCTGGAGCGTTTTGCACCGGGGAGAAACGTCTCTTTAACTCGATGCGTGTACAAGCGAATGCCTGTCGGTTCCACTCTACCTGCCGAGCAGATAATCACATTCAGCACATGGTTGGATGCATCTCAGAAAACCCGTGTGAGGTTTGATTCCCAGAATGCATAACTTATTGACCTCCATTTGGAACTACATTTCCCAGCATCCTAAGCCAGCCTACAGAGCATAACCCGGTTATAATCAATATATATGTCCAGTTGTACATACAGGTGTTCATTGTGACCATTGCTGCACTGTTTGTTTGCTTTCCTTCTTAGTTTGCTGCAGCACTGCAGAATTGTTGTTGGTGTAATAATAATAATCTAGTAGCCTGCATAATGATCTGATTGCACTGCTTCTATTGCTAGCGCCAGGGCATCTGTAGTGTAGTGTAAAGCCTTGGCTATAGGGGGTTGATGGGACTTGTAGTTTAACAAATAGCTAGAGGGTGGTGCATTTTATATAAACTAGAGGATATCGTGCCCAACTGGCCTGGCATATCACTGCTTAGTATTGGGGCTTTAGATTACCTGTAGAAGTGTGTGTGTTTCTACGCTTAGTTAAGTGTGCAAGACGTGTGCTCAGCATTAGCTGATATCCTCTGGATCCATTTGGCATTTTGGATGACAGGCCTTTAATACAGGGAATATCTTTCCCTGCACTGGGCTAATTAAGGATTCCGTGTGCTGCTTTTACACACCCGTGAGCTAGTGGGTTGATTTGGACAATATTTTACTGAAACCTTTATAAAGGCTAATGCTGTTTAAGCTGGCATAGTTACAGTGCACGTCCTCTCCTGGTATTTTTAGCTGCTGTAGATCCCAGCCATAAAAAAAGACGTCCCATTAGTTATCTCTCTCTCTCTCTTATACTTAGAAATGGAGCAGACTGTGTGTCAGGCAGACAATGCAACATGCGCCTCTGAAAGTGGAGAACACGTATGATCATGTTTTATTTCATGGTTGTAATGGCTTCACTTATATCCATTGTGCTACACAGGGAGACAAAAAGCTTTTAAAAACGATATATATATATATATATATATATATATATATATATATATATATATATATAGTTTATTTTTAGTTTTGCTAACATTTGTTGAGTAGGAGGAGAGGGGGTTTAATATATCTGCTGCCTTGTAGTCAGCTTTGAACTACCTGGACCTATCATCCCTTTTCACTGCTGTTAATGTTTTAGGCATGCCCCCCCCCCATCCCTCGTCTATTGGCTGCCTCTGATTGAATAGAATACATTGGTTCTAAACATGGTTGGCTTTATCATTTTCCTTTGACTTAGAGCAAACACTTTGTGTATTCAAACATGTGATATCCCACATAAAGGTTCTTTCAGAGCGAAAAGTTGTACATGCTTTGATTATACTCAATAGCAGAGAAATCACCACTTAAGGCATTTAAATGGGTGTCAACAATTGTCACTGTTTTGATACTAACAATTATGTGGGTTGTTGCTTCCCTTGTTCATTTTGTATGTTCCTCTCTCTTTCCCAGACGGCGATTCTAAGTTCTACATGACTGGGCAGCTTGGCCAGCTTCCTAATGCCTCCATCCCCTTTAGACGACAGGGTTATAGTGGCACTCTCCAGGCCAGTTCGACCTCAGGTTCTTAACCTTTGTTTAGACTCTTCCTATTTTGAAAGTGCTTCCATCATCAACGACAGCCATAAGTCTCTTCTCAGCACAAGCGTAGTGTGTCTCAACGCTGCTAACCTGACGTATATGCCCTCATCCACCAGCTCGGCACGCTCTCATGGTTGTGGATGTAGCAGTGCCAGCTGTTGTACTGTAGCTTCTTATGAAAAGGATAGCCAAAGCCAGGCGGTGAGCAGCACGACCATCACAAGTGGTGTTTCTGGACCATCAGCCTCTAGCACTGCCAACCAAATGGTCAACAATAATGAGAACAGTGGTGCTTTAAGTTCAACTGGAAGCCCTGTGTCTGGTGCAACCAAGCAGTTTGCCAACATAAAAATCATTTACCCCAATGATCTGGCCAAGAAGATCACCAAATGTACAAAGACGCACCTTCCAAATCAAGGGCCTGTTATCATTGACTGCAGGCCTTTCATGGAATACAATAAAAGCCACATACAAGGAGCCGTGCATATTAATTGTTCTGATAAAATCAGCCGGAGGAGGCTTCAGCAGGGAAAGATAACTGTACTGGATTTAATATCCTGCAGGGAAGGCAAGGACTCTTTCAAGAGGATCTTCTCTAAAGAAATTATAGTTTATGACGATAACACCAATGAACCGAGCAGGGTAATGCCAACCCAGCCACTCCACACAGTGCTGGAGTCATTGAAAAGAGAAGGCAAGGAACCTCTTGTTTTAAAAGGTACCAGCAATTTTGCAACTGTCATATCTTGTATGCAGGGTGTTTGAATATGAGCAGCTATTCAGGGTCCAGCAAATCAAATATGGGTAACAGAGCAGTAGTTGAAGGAAGATGAGATAGCAGGAATAATAAGATAATATAGCTACAGTAAGACAAGATGGGTCCAGTGGAGCAAGATGGCTTTGTTAGCTGGGTAAAAAAAGATGGTAATAGTATGGAAAGGTGGAAACAGTAGGACTAGGTGGCATCACTAGGCCAAGATTAAAACAGTAGGGCTAGTTCAAAATAATAACATACAGTACCACCAATAGGGCAAGATGCAGACAGTAGGGCAAGATGGAAAAAGTAGGGCAAGATGGAGACAGTAGGACAAAAGGAAGACTGTGAGTCAAGATAAAAACAGTAGGGCAAGATGGGAACAGTAGGGCAAGATGGGAACAGTAGGGCAAGGTGGACACAGTAGGGCAAGGTGGAGACAGTAGGGCAAGATGGAGACAGTAGGGCAAGATAGAGACAGTAGGGCAAGATGGAGACAGTAGGGCAAGATGGAAACAGCAGGGCAAGGTGGAGATAGTAGAATAAGAGGAAGACTGTGAGTCAAAACAAAAACAGTAGGGCAAGACTGAAACAGTAGGGCAAGATGTAGACAGGTCAAGATGGAGACAGTAGGGCAAGATGGAGACCGTAGGATAAGATGGAGACAGTAGGTCAAGATTTTCACAGTTGAGCAAGATGATGTCAGTAGAGCGAGATGGAATCAATAACTCTTTTGTTGTCTTCTGTTGTATTTGTTGAAATATAACTCCCACACCAACAATGAACTACACTTTTGGAGGGTTATTAGTTGGACAGCCCTTATTTATATAAACAGCAGGCAACCCTGCCAGTAATAGATTTAAGTTGTACATATGTAAATAGTTGGGCATTAATTATACAATGTGTGCATTTTTCATTATTAGGCAATAACACAACCTCAAGGTTTTCAACCTGAACAATCTTTTGAATATTTTGAAGTTATAATATTATAGTGAGTGGCACACATCCCCAAATGGCATTTCTAGTTAATGTTTATCCTGGCATTACAGATGGGAAATTCTGGGCACTTAAAATCAGTCTGCAGCTTTGTGCAGGTCTCCTGGCTGCCCTCCCATTGGCAAAGAGAATTATAACATACCTCCCTGCCCGCTCACTGTTGGGATATCTTTAAAACATTGAGTGTTTGGGTTGCTTGGCCTGGCGCAGGCTTGGAAGCTACCCAGCTTTTTCTCTTGCAGTGCCCGGATAGACGATACTTTTACTCATTTCAAGTCCACTGACCTCATATTGTGTGGCGCTAGATGCTCTGAGGGGCTACCTCCTATAACCACCCCATTTAGCTTGTCAAAGGAGTAAGAAATCAGCAGTTCCTGGTCAGTACAGTACAGGACTCATTTCTCTTTGTGGTTTAATCACCTTTATTTACATAATTGTGCTTGGCTATGGATACATTTTAGGAAAAATATACCTTAAACAGATGGCTTATTGTGTGTCCAACTGCCGTATTGTTTTCTCTGTATATTATAGCATATTGTATGCACGGAACATATCTTCTCGGTGTAGTTGTTTTTATTCTTCAAATACAGTTAGGCTTTTTGGGGGGCAGTGGATATTTACTGCCCTGGCTTACCCTGTAGCATTGGGACTGTTCCTACTGTTTCTATATATGTTACCTTGTTATGAGCTAAAGGGGCCCAGCCTGAAGGCCAGTTAGGGGGATATTTGGGGTGAGTGTTTATTTGTGCCCTGGGTACCCCTGGAACTATAGCAGGATGACTGTTACCCCAATGTTTCTATATATTTGTAACCTTGTTATGAGCTAAGCAGGGCCCAACCTGAAGGCCATTTAGGGGTAGATTTGGGGTGAGTGCTTATTTGTACCCTGGGTACCCCTGGAACTATAGCAGGGTGACTGTTACCCAATGTTTCTATATATCTGTAACCTTGTTATGAGCTAAGGGGGGGCAGCCTGAAGGCCAGTTAGGGTGGGTTTTGGGGTGAGTGCTTATTTGTTTCCTGGCTACCCCTGGAACTATAACAGGGTTGATTTATAGGTGAATTTTAACAAAAAATGCGAGCATTTGTCCTAAAATCCCTGTTTGTACTGGCAGATGATAGCCTGATTATAACACAAGATGTCTCATAGCTGTAGAAGGTCCCTTTTTATTAGGTCACCGCATTAATGCTCAAATATTGTTTTTCCCACGCGCATTGTTTTGGGTGTGTGCAGTTCACACCTTTTACCCTTGACTTGTACACACCCATTTCCCACGGGCTGATTTTGCTGAATAACAAAACAAAATTACTTAATTCAAATGCAGTAGAGATTATAAAGTATTTATTACAACCCCAAGTAATACTGTTTGATTTGAGCTTCACTTTATTTTGCATTGCAATTAATACCTGTATGTTACACCAAACAGACTAATCATAATCTCACAATAAGGAAGCCAAATAATTTACTGGCCATGATCATATGTATCACACACTTGTTCCACATACCCCATAATCCTTCCAGCTGTTAGACTAAATCCAGAATCCAAATAAAATGCAGAATTTAAATGTATTATGCCTTTATGTTCACATCACTGGGGGGGGGGGGTATTGGGGTGTATGTTCTTGTTTACTATGGACTAGATGTATTGGTATCTACCTGTTTTTGTAAAAAGACCCATTTTTCTTGTTATGCAAGATGTGGGGTGTTATATTTTCTGTGACATGATTAACTGGAGTAAGTCCTTTGTTTAGTAAGTATTGACTTACCGGCAGAAAACTGCACCAGCCGGGGTTTTTTCTAGGGAGCACCATGGATAGATCTTCTTCTGGCTTCTTCTTTCTTCAAATTTTGCTGGGCGCAGTAGAAGAAATAGTTGACTTTTTAGTTGAAGTTCGGTTTCTCGTTCTACTGAGTATGGGCAACCGCGCAAAGAAATAGGAAGCAGAAAGAAGATCTCTCCGTGGTGCTCACTGGTATAACCCTGGACCGGTGCAGTTTCAGTTAAGTCAATATAATCACTTGGGGATGCCTAACATTTGGAACCCCCAAGTGCAAACAGACTTTCCTTCTCCTTTAAAGGGCATGTAAAGTCTAAATTAGAATAAGGCTAGAAATGCTGTATTTTTTTTATACTAAATATAAACATGAACTTAATGCACCTCAAGCCTGATCAAACAAATAATTTATGCTTTCAAAGTTGGTCACAGGGGGTCACCATCTTGTAACTTTGTTAAACATCTTTGCAAGACTAAGACTGTGCACTTGCTCAGTGTGATCTGAGCTGCTTAGGAATCGTCATAAACAAAGCTGCTTGAGTTCTGCATGGCTGGAAAGTAAGGCGGGGGCTCGCCCTGCTGTTCATAAGTATGATTGTTTCCCTGCTCAGCAGTTAGGGACCGTCTGACAATTCCTATCCACAGCAGTAAATGAAGGGAGAATTTCACTGCATACAGTCAGATTTCTTATAAAAACAGTACACATTTTTTGATTAAAGTATATTGGAGATAGTTTCTTTTTCATTAAAGAAAGTAAAAATGGGATTTTATTTTTTTGCCTTTACGTGCCCTTTAAGTAAGGAATGGTTTGGAGACTACACTAGTCCTGTGCTTAGTAAACATGGTCTTATCATCTGGTAAAGTAATCCAAACAAGTAGGTCTATGCCCAGTTTGACCACCCAAACCTAGTGGCAAAACATTGGATCATACTATGGACTTAGAGGGATCTGTCAGAACAAATCAACAAGGCAATGTGGTCTTCAAATCTGCTTGATAGATGTCTGTGAAGGTTCTCATTAATCCAGGTCATGATATATAGATAGTTATCAGGTTGACTTTCAACTAGATATCTGTCGGAAGACCATTTGAAACGCCCCCCATACATTGGCTGATGAGCTTGATTAAGTGCTGGAGTGAATGAAATCTGCTGTCCTTTATATAGTAAGGAATGGCTGGGAGATATCTTCTGTCCTGTTACATATATATCTGGCATCATTTGGGCTGAGATATCTCCCTTCTTAGTTCAGTAAGGACCATGGAGTAAAATGTTCTCCTCCCCCCATGTTTACTAAAGACTTGAGGCACGGTCCTGTGCTCAATTACATTTTGGGGGAGGGTTTGTTGATAATCTACCATAATAGTTGAACATCAAAAGTTTCTTTGTGTTATTGTTTTATAGTACAGGTATAGGGTCCCTTATCCGGAAACCCAATATCCAGAAAGCTCCGAATTACGGAATGGCTGTCTCCCATAGACTCCAATTTATCCAAATAATCCACATTTTTAAAAATGATTTCCTCTGTAATAATAAAACAGTAGCTTGTACTTGATCCCAACTAAGATATAATTAATCCTTATTGGAAGCAAAACCAGCCTATTGGGTTTATTTCATGTTTACATGAATTTCTAGTAGACGTAAGGCATGAAGACCCAAATTACGGAAAGATCCGTTATCCGGAAAACCCCAAGTTCTGATCATTCTGGATAACAGGTCCCATACCTGTACTTTGTGCTGTTTATAGAATGGCAATGGATAATGAAAGTGCGTCCTTGTCGTTTATTTTTACCAGATATCCAAACGCGTATGTATTGCATATTTCTTTGATTTATATCCTGGGCTTGAGTTGAGGATGGATATAGCTGAGGCATTACAGGTCTGGAATTCAAAAATAAGCTCCTGCTTTGAGGCCACTGGGAGCAACATCCAAGGGGTTGGTGGGCAACATGTTGCTCATGAGCCACTGGTTAGGGATCAATGATAGACTTAGCTGGGTGTTGCCAGAGACTCACAGAATGTGGCCAGTTGTGAAATGGACATGGCCAAAAATTCTCAGAAATCTGCCTTAGAAGTGAGTGATAGGCATTGTATATTAACTGTAGGTGGCTTGTATTCGCCACAATTGAAAGGACTCCAGCTTGATATTTCCTGGGTTATAGAGCCACAGATTGTTACCCCTTATAATATATTAAAATGTTTGCTTTCAAAAAGTTGACCATTACATGGGGCAAGGAGGCAGGTTTATTGTGGATTGGGCTATGGACAAACTTAACTCTTTCTGACTTGGATTTTGGAAAGTGTGAGCAGGCAGTCTTTAGTAAACACCCTCTTAAAGGGGACATATACCCACCTTGACATTTTAATGTAATTGCTCTTCTGAGCACATTTGAAATCTTATTTTAATTAAAAAAAAAAAAATATTTTTATTTCATGAAATTAGTTTCACACTTCCATTATCATGACTTTTTGACAGGGTCACCCCCTGCAGTTTCCCGGATAGCATGTCAGAAACATAAGTTATTGATCCAGGAGGTTTCCCTGACGGAGTAACACCGGGAGACACCTCATACATCAGTAAGCTTCTTGTGCTGAATAGAATACCAGTCATGATATTTGCAGTATAAAACTGTTCATATCACAACAACAAAAACTTGCAGAAGTGCTCAGAAGAGCAGTTTTCCTTAAAGTTATGTAATGTCAGCTATTTTCACCTGCTGCTGGATTGCAGGTCTCTCTGTTAAAGGGACAGCATCTTCCATGCCATTTCTTTTAATTTAGTCCACAAAAAAGAATTCTGCGCCTGATTCCAGTGCCAACATTTGTTTAATTTTTTTATTATTTTTGCATCTGAACTTCACTTGCCCATTAACGTCTAGCTGAATGGCTCATTAAATATTCCCCTTATCTGTACTGGAACGTAAGATAATAGAGGTCTTACATCTGCCCCTTTTCTGCATTAATTGAAATAACAGACGCACATGCTGTAGATTCGTCCTTGAAATATCCTTGTTTTATTTGGGGAGGGGCTGGCTCTTTATATTTCAGACATTATTTTCATAAAGCACACGTACATAATCAGAGGCTAAGACGTGGGCTGACAGATCACAAATTCATTGGCCTTTTCCTCACTTACATTTTTTTGTTCCTTGGGGATTAAAATACACATTTCTTAGCTATATGACATGCTGTAATTTTCACTGATGTGCCATTCTCGTTAAGCCAATCCAAGCTTGTCACTTCCGTGTCATAGAGGACATCGCCATGCCACATAGATAGTATGACTGTTGGCTCTTAGATTGAGCTGGAACTCGTTGAAGGTCACGGTGGGTGTCAATGGCTGTAGGTTCTAGAAGCTTCTGAAAAGTTTCCCAAGCTGTCAGCAGACTGAGCCATATATATAGATGGCAAGGTCTGGGACTTTAAAGGGAAACTACTGCTATAATACCAGCTGCTGCTCTAAGATGCTTTGAAACGATCTAAAAATGCGAAGACGTTAACAGTGTGTATTCTCAAGCATTGTATATTGCTTGTCCTGGGCACTGACATGTAGATTTGTGGCCCTAGTACATTGTATTAATGTTTCAGTGGCATGCATACTAAATAAGCTAGATGTAATGTGCAAACGCTACGATAATTTAGACAAAAAATCAATAATGTGACACTTAATGTATTTTATTTATCTGTTAAAGGGATTGTTCACCTTTAAATTAACATTTAGTTTGATGTAGAGAGTGATATTCTGAGATAATTTGCAGTTGGTTTTCATTTTTTATTATTCTTGGTTTTTGAGTTATTTAGCTTTTTATTCAGCAGCTCTCCAGTTTGTCATTTCAGTAATCTGGCAGCTAGGGTCTAAATTACCCTAGCAACCATGCATTGATTTGACTTAGAGACTGGGATATGGATAGGAGAGGTCTGAATAGAAAGATGGGAAATAAAAAGAACCAATAACAATAAGGGGCAAATTTACCTATGGTCGAATATCGAGGGTTAATTAACCCTCGGTATTCGACCCTCGAAGTTAAATACTTCGACTTCGAATGTCGAAGTCGAAGGATTTACCACAATTCGTTCGATCGATTGATCAAACGAAAAATCCTTTGAATCGTTCGATTTGAAGGATTTTAATCCATCGATCAAACTATTTTTCTTCGCCCAAAAAAAGATAGCAAAGCCTATGGGAACCTTCCCCATAGGCTAACATTGACTTCGTAGGTTTTAGGTGGCGAACTAGGGGGTCGAAGTTTTTTTTTAAAGAGACAGTACTTCGACTATCGAATGGTTGAATAGTCGAACGATTTTTAATTCGAATCGTTCGATTCGAAGTTGTAGTCGAAGGTCGAAGTAGCCAAAAAAACCATTAAAAATGTAAAGTTTTTTTTTATTCTATTCCTTCACTCGAGCTAAGTAAATGGGCCCCTAAATGTATAGCCTTAAAAAGTATTTGTCTTTAGATTCTGTCACTGACCACCATTTGAAAGCTGGAAAGGCAAAAAATTCAAAAACTACAAAAAACATAAAAACCAATTGAAAAGTTCGTTAGATTTGGTCATTCTATAACATACTAAACCAACACTTTCCCTTTCAGAGCCAAGGCTTTTGATTTTAGGGTTCTAAGACGCAAGGAGTTTTATTTATAAATATTAACATTTTTTTACTTGCAACTCTCAAGTGTGGAAGTTCAACTCCTACCTGGTTGCTAAGGCATAATTCCCTGTATCCACCAGACAGAGGGAGTTAGAATGGAAGAGCAATAGAAGATAATGATGACTGTTCAAAAATAAAAATAACAATCATTATGAACTCCTTGTTGATCTGTTTCTTTGTTGCTGTGATCACTGACCTCCCTGGATACAAAATAACAGTTTAAGTTGCAGGCTGGGTATAGGGAGAACTGATATAGGTCCATCGACAACAAAATAAAGTCAGATATGCCCTTTAATATTCACACATGGGGCAGCACATATGTTAGGTATGCATTTAGGCTTCATCCAGTTGCATTCAGTTTTTGGATTGCTAGTATTCTATTTATGTATGAGTATATATCCCTTTTGCAATGTTTTGTTTGACGAAGGTTGCATTCATTTATATAAATGTTATACAGGTATTGGACCTGTTATCCAGAACGGATCTTACGAATCTTTCCATAATTTGGATCTTCATACCTTAAGTCTACTAGAAAATCATTAACTCCGAATGCAAAAATCACAAACAATTCATGATTTTTTTTTTTTAAAAAAAAGAATTTTTAAAAAATCACAAATTTTTCGGAATTTATTAAACCCTGAAGATGAAAAAGTCAGAATCAGAAAATCCAGCATCTGTCAAAGGTTGCATAAAAGTCAATGGGAGAAGTTCCAATGATTTTTTGATGTTCGATGGGTTTTGTGCAATACCCGAAAGTTTTCTGAGTTTTTGTGCACAAATCTGAGTTTTTGGGTGAAAAAAACGTGAAAATCTGATTTGCTTCGAAGGAAAATGTAATAATCAACAAGCGCAAAAAACCCGAGCGATTTGATTGGCGTTTGTAGCAGAAAATAACGAGATAAATTCGGACTATGATAAATAACCCCCTAAATAAACCCAATAGGCTGGGTTGGCTTCCAATAAGGATTAATTATATCTTAGTTGGGATCAAGTACAAAGTACTGTTTTAAAGGAAATCATGTTTAAAAATGTGGATTATTTGGATAACAAGGAGTCAATGGAAGATGGCCTTTCTGTAATTCTGAGCTTTCTGGATAACCGGTTTCCGGATAAGGATCCTATACCTGTGTATATTTATTTTGGAGATAATATACGTTGCATCTGAAAAATGTATATATTATAAATTATTTGTAGTGTGTCAACATTTTCTGCAGCACTTAACAGAGATTATACATCATTGAATCCCGTTAGTCTCTGATCCAATGGAGCTTACAGTCTAATGTCTCTATCACACCAAGTCAGGAGCCAACTAAGCTGCTTTGTGTATTTGGAGTGTGATAGGAATTTTGAGCAAAACCTGACACAGGAAAAACATACAGATTCCTTACAGATAGTGCCCTGGCTTAAATCAAACCTAAAGTAGTATGTCTATAGGCAAGACAGTGGTTCTGTCTTACTTTAGATCTTTTAGGGTAAGGCTACACGAGGAGATTCAGGGAGATTTTGTCGCCTGGTGACTAATCGCCTCGTCTTTTGCGCGACTATCTCCCCGAACTGCCTCAGCGTTTTTCCCCATAGGCTAGAATGAAAAGTCACCTGCGCTAATGCACACGCGGGGATGCATATATATAGTCGCCTGAAGTTGCGTTCGCATTTGATCGAATTCGATTTGAAGTTTTTAAGCAAAACAACTTTGATTTTTCAAAGTCCACTTATTGACTCCAAATAGGCTAAAACAGCAATTTGGCAGGTTTTAGATGGCGAATGGTCGAAGTCGAATTTTTAAAGAGACAGTACATGATAAATTTCGATATTCGAATATTGTCAATTTCCCAGCTGCCCCAGTCATGTGACTTGTGCTCTGATAAACTTCAGTCACTCTTTACTGCTGTACTGCAAATTGGAGTGATATCACCCCCTTCCCTCCCCCCCCCCCCCAGCAGCCAAACAAAAGAACAATGGGAAGGTAACCAGATAACAGCTCCCTGGTAGATCTAAGAACAGCACTCAATAGTAAAATCCAGGTCCCACTGAGACACATTCAGTTAGATTGAGAAGGAAAAACAGCAGCCTGCCAGAAAGCATTTCTCTCCTAGTGCAGGCACAAGTCACATGACATGGGGCAGCTGGGAAATTGACAAAATGTCTAGCCCCATGTTAGATTTGAAAATTGAATATAAAAAAAATCTGTTTGCTCTTTTGAGAAATGGATTTCAGTGCAGAATTCTGCTGGAGCAGCGCTATTAACTGATGTGTTTTGAAAAAAACATGTTTTCCGATGACAGGATCCCTTTACAGTGGTCAGAACCAGTAGTGCAGCTACTATACAGATACAGCATTCAATAGAAATGACATAATAATAATAACCATTGCCATTTTTAAAATTCATATATATTGGCTTAGAACTAATAATCTTCTTTCATTATACTGAGTTTTATAAACAAAACAAATAAGCCACCGGTCTGCTTGAACAGAATGGTATTGACGGCCGTTGTATTTTTGGCTGTGTATTTTTTGCACAGTGTAATTCAGTCCTGATTTATTGCTGGGACAACTGATCCCTTGTTTTTATGTTTGTAAACACTGGTTGCTAACGTGCCAGTCCAAGATTAAACATCCCACCCCGTGGGGTAGTGCACATGCCTTCTTTGGTGGTGCTCGGCAGGCCAGCAGCTCCCTCAGTAAGTGCATCATCACGCTGGGGATAAAATTGATCGGAGAATCTCGGGAGTATTGAGATTAAATTACTAGCGCAGTTTATAGGTCTACTTGCTGGCGATCCCGACACGGCACTAAAACATTATGAAACATTTCTTTTTCGGAGCTATTAAGAGAAATATATGGGATGTTTTACTTTTTTTTTTACGGGGGTGTAAATCCTGTCACATGTAAACTAATAAGCCTTCTGGGTTTATGGTCAAACATTCCTCGACTATACTGGACTGGTATTTTGATATTAGTAAAAATGGATGCAAGTTTGTACACTGTACGGCCAAATGTGTTGGGGCACCTGCATGCCCAACATCTCATTCTCAAAGCAACGGGATTAACATGAAGTTACCCCTCCCTTTGCTGCCATTATAGCTTCTACTCTTCTGGGAAGGTTCCCACTAGATGTTGAAACATTGTTGCTGGGAGTTGTTTCTATTCAGAGCATTACAATGAGGTTGGACAGTGATTTTGGGGATCAGGCCTTGCTCACAGTCAATGTTACAATTCATGCCACAGGGGTTCAGTTGGGTTGAGGTCAGGGTTCTGTGCAGTCTGGATCTCAGCAAATCAGTTCTGTAGGGGCCTGTCTTTTCCAACATCTCATACCCAAAAAAATTGGATTAATGTGAAGTTGACCCTCTCTTTGCTACTATAATAGCTTCTACTCTTTTGGGAAGGTTCCCACTAGATATTGGAACATTATTGCTTCCATTCACCCACAAGAGCATTGCTGTAAGGTTGACAACTGATTTTGGGGATCAGGTCTTTCTCACCGTCAAGGTTACAATTCATGTCACAGGGGTTCAGTTGGGTTGAGATCAGGGTTCTGTGCAGTCTGGATATCAGCAAATCAGTTCTGTAGGGGTCTGGCTTGTCCAACATCTCATACCCAAAGAAAGGGGATTAATGTGAAGTTGACCCTCTCTTTGCTACTATAATAGCTTCTACTCTTTTGGGAAGGTTCCCACTAGATATTGGAGCATTATTGCTTCCATTCAGCCACAAGAGAATTACAGTGAGGTGGGGCATGGATGTTGGGGATCATGCCTTTCTCACAGTCAAGGTTACAGATCATGCAACAGGGTGCTGATGGGTTGAGGTCAGGGCTCTGTGCAGTCAAGATCTCAGCAAACCCATGCTGTAGGGAGCTGGCTTTGGATACAGGGGCATTATTGTGCTGAAACAGGAAAGGGCCTTTTAAACTGTTTCACAAAGCAGGACGCACAGAATTGTCAAGAGTGTCATTATATAATGTAGCTTTGAGGTTGGCTTTCAATTGAACTAGGCGACCAAGCCCAAACCATGTAAAATGACAACACATGATTAATTCTAGTCTGCCAAACTGTACAGTTGACATTATGCATTCGGGTAGGTAGTTCTTAGCTGGCATCCAGTACCTGAAAATAAAGGATCTTTGGCAACAAAGTATTCTACCATGCCTTGTTAAAGTGTGCCCTATTGCCCCATTTCAGCTTGGATGGCTGCCCAGCGGCCAACTTATAGCAATGGGCAGCCCTACAGTCTGGGAATCATTGCAATAAATCTACTGATGTTGTTTATACAGGAAAGTGTATTAAACTGCCTTAGATTTGAGTCCAACATGCATCTGAGACTCTTCTGCTCAATCATCATGCCCAGAGCAGTGCAGGGTAGTCTGTCTATTGTACAGGTATGGGACCTGTAGTCCAGAATGCTCGGGACCTGGGGTTTTCCAGATAAGGGATCTTTGCGTAATTTGGATCTTCCTACCCTTAGTCTACAAGAAAATCATGTAAACATTAAATAAACCCAATAGGCTGCTTTTGCTTCCAATAAGAATTAATTATATTTTAGTTTTGATCAAGTACAAGGTACTGTTTTATTATTACAGAGAAAAAGGAAATCATTTTTAAAGATTTGAATTATATGGATAAAGTGGAGTCTATGGGAGATGGCCTTTCCATAATTCATAACTTTCTGGATAACGGGTTTCCAGATAACGGATCCCATACCTGTGAAGCCTGTCAAGCTCACAAACCTCTAGTGTCTAAACTACAGCTTTCAGCATCTTGCGACAGCAGAAATCTACAGCACGATATGAATATGTGGCCACAATAAGTATTTAACAGTGGAGCAGTTGGTCCAGGATGTCCAACCTGTGACCCACCCGGCTACAATTCCCAGCAGTCTCTGGCAAAGTTACAGTTATAAACTAGAAAGCCTAGGCTTTACAGCCCCCGCCTTTACTGTTTTGCAGGATAGTAGTTATCTAGATGTTCTCTACTTGATGCACAGTTACTCCCAGCATGCTCTATTTACATTTGGGTTCATTCAGTCTGGTATGCAGAGTCAATGACAGATGCTCGGTAGGGTGTTGTTTATTCATTAGTTGGGCACTGTCCCAGCAGAATACAGCAGTGGGGCTGTGCACTGAATGAGAATTGATTTATTGTAGTATTTGTTATGCATGCAGTCATCATGGAACATAAAAGAATAACAAAGTGTTGCTCGAGAATTTTCAGGGAAAATTGGCAACACCCAGCGGACTCTCTGCTTACAACTCGGGGCTAGTAATTCTGCAGGTCACATATAGGAAGTAACGACTCACAAACCATCCGCAAAGGTCTAGTAACCCATAGCAGCCAACTCCAAATACCAGGTCAGTCAATGGCTGATCTTATGGTGTAATTTGGACTACACATTGTGTAAAACATCATTAATAACTGCCCCTCCACCCCGAGCACTAATTAATCCATTGGCGAGCAAAAGGAGGCAAAGGGCAACCGGAGAAAGCCATTAAAAGGGGCATGAGGTTGTTCCTGCTTCCTACAAGCAAACTGCACAACCACTAAGGGTTACTGGGCAGCAATGTTCATGTTATATTTTCTGTTGAATGATTTCAGGTCTATTTTCGGCACCCTTACCCTTCCTGGTGTTGCTGATATTGTTGGCATGTCTGGTTTATTTTTAAGGGTTTTTTTTTTTTCGTGCAAGGCTTCAACACCCCCAAGGCAGAGATGACTGTTTTGCTCGAAGACTGGACGTGAACGCTCTGCACTTTATTCCAATGTTTGTGGCTGTTTGTCATAGTGCAGAGGCTGAAGGGTGAAGGGAATCCAAACCTTGTTCTGGCTTTATCGCAGATTGATTTTTGTGTAGTTAGATAATTTAATAATGTACCTTCCTATTTGACATAAGTTAATTCAGTTCGGTTATGTAGAAAATATTCAGAAATTGTATTTATTTTAGAAATATATATATATTTATCACACAGACATACCTATTCCAGAGATTGTAAGGAAACTGTAATAATCTGTGTGCTCACTGGGACCAGTTCCCTAGCCCCCTTAGGCTCATCATGTCATGCAACTGCTTCCTCCCTCTGTTATGAAGTGATGGATTCTGGGACCTGAAATCCCTCTGCTTCCCAGAGAAGCTGTGCACTACCCTCTATGGAAAGCAGAGTGGCTTAAAGTATAAGAATCCAAACAATGTAGCTATGTGAGGGATGGGTTGCCTGCCACTGTGAGCCTAAGGGGGGTGGTCCCAGTGAGCACAGATATATACTATTATGGTTTCCTTTCAATCTTTGGAATCTGGTTATATTATTTTTGGACAGTTTTGACAGTGTATATGCATCTTTTCTACATAAGCCCAACCGAATGAGCTCATGTCAGAAAGAGGGTATATTGCCCCTTGAAAGGGCTATTGATGAACCTGTTGTTTTTCATTGATTGCAATGCAAGCCATAGTGCAGGCCATGGAGCAGTAAGTTTTCTACTTAGTGGTATACAGGTTGGCCAGAGACCAGGTTGCAGGTTCTGGTAGACCACCATCAGTAGTGGGTCATGGTCAATACCTCACCCCTCTGGGCATGTAGCAGTAGTTGCAGGTTTAAACATCTTTACGCTTCATTGCATTTTGGGTTGTCATTAGAAATAATGGGACCCCATTCTGTATTAGATCAGCGCCTTCACAGGGCCACTGGGTGATGGATTTTCACTGCGTATATCAAACTACATTGCAATGTGAAAATGATTTTTAAGAAGCAGTTTTGAGAGGTAACAGATGCAGATACAGCACTGGCAGATACAGGAGTGTGGATGGAGTGTGTAACAGATCTCGGTTGTGTTTGTGTAACATTCAGCGGCTCAGGCCGATGATCTCTAATTCAAGTCTCCCATGAAAAGGAAAACAATTCCATTCCAGAGTCTATTTACATTTACTTAAGCTGCAGAATATAAAGTAAAAGCACGGACCTAGGTGTGTAACATAACAAAACAGATAAATAATGCGACTCACTAAGTTGGCTACAGACCTGCCAAATATAAATGAGTTCTATACAAATAATGCTGCTGAACGTGTAAATAAAGGATATTAAGTTTGCATGCTAATATACCCAACTACAGCGCTGCACCCGAGCTAAGATGCACTTCAGGGGTTAGGATTCATCTCAATCCAACTCCTGTGAAAAATCCCAGGATTTCACCAAATTCCAAACCCAACCCCTGATTTGATGAATCCCTACTGGACGATCCCCAAATATAACAGTTTAATAACTTGATTTCCACTGACTGCTGGGAAGCTGTTATTGCCTGTCGAAATGAAAGCATTATGTAAGTAAGAAGACACAATAGATCAATTTGACAAGCAGATTGTCCTATTTGGCCACCTATGTGCATAGCTAACTCTAAGCAACTTTTTTAATTGGTCTTCATCTTTCATTTTTTATAGTTTTTTAATTATTTGCATCCTTCCAGCTTTCAAATGGGGGTCACTAACCCCATCTAAAAACAAATGCTCTGTAAGGCTACACATTTATTATTATTGCTGCTTATCTTTCTATTCAGGCCCTTTCCTATTCATATTCCAGTCTCTTATACAAATCGGGTTGCTAGGGTACTTTGGACCCTAGCAACTGGAAAGCTGCTGAATTAAAAAAAGCAAAATAAATAAAAAATCACTAATGATAAAACATTACAACCAATTAGCACTTGTCTCAGAATATCACTCTCAACATCATACTAAACGTCAATTTAAAGGTGAACAACCTGGTTAACTTCGTCTCTACTTTTTTTTCATCTCACCCACACCTTGTTCAGTAATGACAAAAGGCAAAATAGGTGCCAACTGTATTTGTGAACAGCGCCGGATTTCTTTTCTGGCCGCCCCTAGGCCGCGCGGTCCGACCAGGTGGCCGCACGGTCCGACCAGGCGGCCGCGCGGTCCGACCAGGCGGCCGCGCGGTCCTAGCGCCCGCCTTCCCAGCGCGCCGGCGAAAAAACGCCGGCGCAGCTGGTGTAGTTGAATGGGGACGCGAACGTCCCCATAATGCGGCTAGGCGGCATGCCGCCCCTATTTTTTGCCGCCCTAGGCCCGGGCCTATGCGGCCTTGCCGCAAATCCGGGCCTGTTTGTGAACTCCAAATCTCCCTCTGCTGCTGTACAGAATATTTCTCTGTTGTGTAAACAAGTTCATGTCCTCATGCTACAGGATCTGGCTGTTGAGCAAACATCACACTTGTTCAGATGCCTTCATAAATCATCTTTGTAATGCTCCAGCTATTGCTGAACTACCACTCCCACCATCCTCCATACCCCCTAAGCTCGGTGGCAGCTACAGCGAGCAAATATTTTCATATTATACCTGTGGCAGATCAATGGCAATCGAGTTGTAACTGATCCAACGTGAAAATCAATGAACTGCCATCTGTCATGCTCTCCGTGTTTGATAACAGCGTTTTTCTGCCAGTCTTTCTGTTTCCATGTAAATAAATGATCTAACTCCATCGGGAGAAGTGGATTCTGTACATAGGGAATGTGCTGAGCTCGCTTCCTCCAAGTAGAGGGATGGATCTGCTGGCGCTTCTTTCCCTCTGTTTAAAGGAAAAGTAAAGTTGAATCACTATGGGGTTTCAATATGTTGGGAACCACCAATGAGTCAGTCAGTAGCTTTGTCCTACCAGCCCTGGGTACTTGCTTGATGAGCACCACACTGTCTTGTTGGATCCAATTATTATCTTGATGAGCCCCACAGTGTCAGTTTGATCCGAAATTCATATATGTTGGGGGGCAATTACGGGAAGCAAGCAGGTACTGGCAGTGTGGAGCAAGTGGTAGGGATTTGGAGTTAAAGGATAACTAAAGCTTAACTAAAAACATAGCTAGACATGTTATACATTTTGTTTTGGGCTTCTGTACCAGCCCAAGGCAACCACAGCCCTTTAGCAGTAAAGATCTGTGTCTCCAAAGATGCCCCAGTAGCTCCCCATCTTCTTTTCTGCTGATTCACTGCACATGCTCTGTGCTGCTGTCACTTACTGAGCTTAGGGACCCACTCACAATATACAGTACACATAGAATAGAAATGTCACAATATAAGGCTGATTAGTAATTAATACAGATAATTACTACATGGCAGCACAGAAACCAGTGCAATTAGCATCAGAATTTAATAATCAGCCCTGTAGCATAAGTTTATATTACAGACCAACCTCATTTTCTGCTGGATAATTAGTGACGAGCCCTAAGCTTAGCTTCTCAACAGCTGCTCAGAGCCCACTGAGCATGTGAGTGTCACAGACACTTTCCAAGATGGTGACCCCCTGTGACAAGTTTGAAGTCCTGGATCATTGCTGCTATTGACAAGCTCAAACTTTAGCCTCGTGCAATAAGTTCAGTATATAAAATATGGCATATTTAGCCATATTTATTTTTAGGTTTTAGTTCTTCTTTAATATGGACATAGAGGGCGTGGGGACATTGTTGTGCAAGTTCTGGGTCAATCAGTATTGCCTGGGGTGCCCGGCTCTGTTCAAAAGACGTACCCAAACCACAAAATTACTAATTTGACAGTTGGCGCCCATAGAGTTGTTTAATCTTTGGTTAGTCTCTCTTTTCATTCAGCCCGTTCTTTTTGACCTTCACACATGGATAGTGATAATAATAGTTCATGTAATTAAAAATAGCTGATGATCCGTTGCCAAGAGAGAACTGACTGAACTTTCATATCAAGGGGAAATTCTCCATTATAATAGCAAAAATTAATAAATATGGAAGCGGACCTTACAATAAACACCATTTGAGAAAATCATTTATTCACAACTTTACCATTGTTTGACAACCATTTTTTTTGTTTAGGCCACCCTACACCAGTTTTTTTAATGGCAAAAAGTAATATGGAAACCCGTTATCCAGAAAGCTCCAAATACTGGAAGGCAATCTCCTATAGACTCCACTTAAAACAAATCATTAAAATCATTAAAATGTTTAAACATGATTTCCTTTTTCTCTTTCTTAATAAAACAGTACTTGATCCTAACTAATATATAATTAATTCTTAATGGAGGCAAAACAATCTTATTAGGTTTATATAGTGGCAGATTTCTTAAGGATCGAGTTGAAAATTTGAGTTTTCAAGTTTATTTTTTTTGGTCAAAAATCGATTAAAAAAAAATAATTATTATACCCCGACCCTGGAAATAGCTTGAATCAGGGGCGTAACTACAGAGGAAGCAGATCCTGCAGCTGCAGAGGGCCCAGGAGATATAGGGGCCCACAAGGCCCTAAATAATGAGCTATTTCAACATACAGTATATTGGTAATAAAAGGACAACCTCTGGATACGTTAGGGACCCTAAAATTAATTTGCTGTGGGGCCCAGTAACATCTAGTTACGCCACTGGCTTGAATCCGAAAATACATAATCTAAAACCTGTTGAGGTCATGTAGGAGTCAATGGCAGAGGTCCCTTGAACCATTTGAAGATGTTAATAGCCTTCATGATGTTCAGGTTTTTTCCAGGGTTTTGCCCCGAAAAATCTATCAACTTGATGGATTGATCAAATTTTTTTAGATTGTTAACACCGAACTTGCCGAACCCGAGTTTATTCCATTCAAGCTTTTTCTTAAACATTTGAGTGTTGAGTTCATTCGAGGTATAAAAAAAACTCTAAACTTCGACCTTTGACAGGTCCCATACCTGTAGCACACTTTCTCCAGTTCAACTACATCTTCATGGATTTGACGTTATTAATGCAAACATGAGAAAATCTTATATGGACTTTCAAATATGCCCAAAACTGAACAAGGCTGAATTTGATATTTTACCATGTGCAAGTTTTTATTTACTCCACTATTATTACATCCTTCCCGGGGTAAGCTTTGAGAAATTTGTTAAATTTTGTTTTTCATTATTACATTTGTTTCTGTTCCAAGCTTCATTCGCAGTGCAGATTTGTTCTAATGAAGTCTATAAATCAATCTCAACCTATCCGACCCCGTCACACACTTGGCGTGGGGCAGTTGCACTGGGCCAGATTTGCAGAAAGCACTATCATTGTCAGGCTCTGGGTTTTTTTTTTTCCTCTTTCAGTTGGGTAAACAAAATCCCGAGCCACCTGTTAGCATTACCTCATTCCTTCCAAGGAACATAGCCGCACAAGAACCATTAAACAAAGTCGTCGGTTTTTTTCTGTATTGTTTGCTCGGAGCTGATGTCATGCCAACTGATGTCATTGTGTGCTTTTGTGTGGTCGCCCTAGTAACTAGCAGGTGGAAAGCCTAAAGTTGATGTCATGGTAAGCAAGAGGTGCAAGAAATGTAAGCAAATGTAAAGCTGTTGGTTGTACTCACTTGAGTCAGTTACCCTTGGTCGCGTACTGTTTTGGAAAGTCTGTGCCTCATGGTTAATATTAAGTAAATATTGTAAACTCTCTAGACATTTCTCAAAAAAAAAACCTTTTTCTCGTGATCAAGAAAAGTTTTACTGCAAGAGCTACAAAGTTGCGGCATTCTGTCCCAGAAGCCACTGTACTGGCAGATACAATAGATTGTTTTCAAAAAAAGTGCTGGATTTGTGGATTCAGAAAGGCATTTTCCCTTTTTAAGGCAATTTGGGAAAGATATATATATGATATGAGTACAGGTATACGGTCCATTATCGGGAAACTTGGTATCCAGAAAACTCCCATAGACTTTATTAGAATAAAAAATTATTTCTCTGTAATAATAAAACAGTAGCTTGTACTTGATCCCAACTAGGATATAATTAATCCTTACTGGAAGCAAAATAATTGGGTTTATTTAATGTTCAAATGTTTTTTAACCGGTATCCAAATTACAGAAAGAGTCCTTATCCAGAAAATGTCAGGCCCCCAGCATTCTGGATAACAGGTCACTTATGTATAGAACTGCTATGTAACATTAAGGGGGTTATTTATTAAAATTCGAATGTTAGAATCTCAAAAAATTTGAGTTGTTTTCACTAGAAAATTCGAATTTTTAGAGGAGAAAAAACTATTTTTTTTTGAGATTTATTATCCCCCGAAGCTGCAAAAAGCGAGAATCTAAAAATATACCATCTCAGACCTGTCTGTATCCTGTATAAATAGGAGAGGCACCAATTTCAATGTAATGTTTTCCTGATCTGCACTGAGTTTAGCCCGAAAATCCAACTTTATGGGGGGTTTCAGGCAAAAACTCGAGTAATTTGCTCAATTCGGGGAAAAAGCCAGAAAAATTAGAGCAGGTTGGGAAAAAGTCTGAAAATTTTGAACGATCCGGGTTTTCGTTAAGATTTTACCTCGTTTTTCAGTGAACTGATTAAACCGAGGTTTTTTTTTTTATAAATACAGCGGCTAAAATCGAGCATGGGAGTACGGTTGTGGTTTTTTTAAAATTAAATATGAGATAAATTCAGATTTTACTAAATATATTACTTATATATATATTTACTAAATTAATTAGCGTTACATTAATAATGTGTATGTACACTGGGGCATATACGTTACACATGCTTAGATCTCTTTTTTTTTTCTTAACATATGGAATATACCTGCTTCTTATTTATTTCTCTTATTTATTGCATCCGGCAATGAATCCTTTTTATTTTAGTCGCTTTTGACTTCTCTTCCTCATAGTTTACAACCGACGCCCTCGTCGTAGACATTCAGGAAAGTTCACTCTTTAATCTTTGGGCGTTCCCTTGTTTGGCAGCACACTGGAAATCCCAAATGACTTTTTAACATAAAATAAAAAACATAATAGCTTCCCTTTCACCTTTCGAGCTGAGATACTTTATATCCTTCAGGCTTTGTCTGTCAACACGTTTGACAACAGCATCTGTGGGGATCAAGTCATCTCTTTATAATGAAAGATTTGCTTGTAATTGTCTCAGCAAAAGCCTGCAAATCTTTCAGTACGAGCTGTGAGTATGTGGGACAATGGTATTTGCCACAAGGAGCCCAGTGTTTTAGGAACGTTTTCGGAAACAGTGTGTTTTTGAATTGCATTTCTTTTCCCGGGGCTGCTTTATGACGCATGATGTACCACTTTGCAAAAGAAATGAAGGGCTTATTTACTAACGTAGGAGCTAAATTGCATGGGTGCTGATACCAATAGCATCCAATTAGCAAATAGTGGTGATCAATCTACTAGAAAACAAAAGCAAAGATCTGATTTGTTGCTGTGGGTGTCTTTCCCAATAAAACCAGCCAGCATCCATGGCTACAAAAGAGTCATTAAGATCTTCCACCTTAAAGAGATCATACAGTAAGCTTTTGTGTCCAGAGGACACACAGACAGTCCTTGACATTAGAAGAAGGTAAGCTTTATCTTGAGGTTCAGAAAGGGATTTACTGTGAGAGTTGTTGCATTCTCTCCATGGAGTGGATGTTCTGTAAAGTAGAAAGCTTCAAAACAGGGTTGAATTACATGTTTATACTGTTATTACAATGTTCATTAATGGACTGGTCTGATTGCCTTTTTGAGTCAGACAGAAATATTTGAAAATTGACACTGGCCTAGGTTATTCTGCCCAGAGAGCTTTCTTTATCTTCATATATGTGTGTGTGTTTATTCATTTGCATGGGAGCAGCCATGATTGCTCTGATGAGGAGGGTTCATCTACTGACTCCAGTGAAATTGTGCCCTAAAAATTAATTTGTTGCAAGAAAGCCAATACAAATCATGTACTTTTTTGGCAACACTTTATTTTGTTTTCATTGGTATGTCGGCCCTGATTTTCAGCTCTACGGCTGCACAAATTCCCAGTGCGACTCTGTACGGAACTTAAAGTGGACCTGTCATCCAGACACAAAAAGCTGTATAGTAAAAGTACTTTTCAAATTAAACATGAAATCCAATTTCTATTTTTTATTAACGCATTCATAGCTGTTGTAAGCTCACATAAAAATCCCAGCTGTCAATCAAATATTGTCTGCCCCTCCTCTATAGGCATAGAGACAGGGCAGACAATTACTTTCACTTTCTATTCAGCACTTCCTGATTATCACTGCTCTCCCCACATTCCCCCGTTCTCTTCACCATTTAATTATGTAACCAGTGCATGGGGATGGACATCAGGTCCCCCATTATGGTGCACAAACAAGATTCTGAGATGATACAATGCATGTCTTAATAACAGTGTCTACAAAATGGCTCCTGCCTGCTTGCTATAATTATGAATTCAGAGACTGAAGGAAACAAGATTCAAATAATTTATATAGTGTAATTAAAGTTTATTTTGCTTGACTAATGTGATAAAATAGGATTTTGAATAATTTTTTTAGGTGATGAGTCCCCTTTAAGGTAATTGGGAGGGTTTTGTGTGCTGCTATAGGGAAATACATGTAGCAATAATTTGGGTGACTGTTCCACTTAGGATTGGACATTACAATGCCTGGGAAATCCAGTGCGGCACCATTAAATTTCTATTATGGTGTCCCATCCACACCCTTACTTGTAGAAATATTTAGATATATTAAAAACCAGAATATTTAGCATCATTCACCCCAAAGAAAGTATATACAAGATACACAGAATTCAAGTCCAGTTAGTTAAAAGGATGCAACGGGATAGCTGCAAGTTTGAGGTTCCAGATAAAATGCGTGCATCATTATTGCAGCATCCTTGTCCTTTGACGTGTGCCACGTAGTGGCAAATTGCACTTTTGTTTGCTTGGTCTCCATTTAGCGGAACGGACAGTTATGCAGTTAAAAGAGAACAAACACAATTCCTGTGGCCATAGGAAGAAAAATAAGGCTGTGTTTGCAGAGCAGGTAGGATTCCAGAAGCTTTCTCCAACCCCACTGCTTTTGCCGAGTAATCAGATCATCTTTCACTGTGGAACTTGCCTGTTATTCTCTGCAGAGCATCCGTTTTATTAATGGGGGATCGGTTATCTGATAGACCTCAGGGTGTGACAGCAGAAACCGCAAACAGCAAAATTTAGCTGTGTTGCCAAGGTTGCATTTGGCTTTATTTGCCCCATGAATAATAACAGTGGCAACTGATGAGTAGAAAAGGAGAAGATGCTGTGTTTAAAATATCACCCTCCCCGCTGTTACTGCTCCTGGTTCTGGGTTTTTTTAACTTCTCCATCTGCTACTGTTTTAAGAATGATCTAGGGCTTTATCATTATGGGGGTAATTAATATCCATTTTGGATTGTGCTCACACACATGTAAACAAATACAAGTTTTAAGCCTGTAGGCGCAGAGGTATCACCATTCTTTAAAGGAGACATATAGGATAAATGAAAAAACGCTAATATTGTAGGTAATTATAAGTAATATATGGTGTTGCTTTTACATGGTGCTTAACATTAATATTATCTTTAAAAATAGCCCCTTTATTGGAGCTCCCTATAGATGTTCTCTGGTCCCTGTCTGTGTTTCAAATGAGGGGTGGGCATGCCCTAATGGTCCCTGCCAGAAGCACAGTAGGAGGGGGAGAGCCAATCACAGCCCTGCAGTCACACAAGCACAGACAGGCTTCAGTTCCTTATCAGGTCCTGCTAGCTGCTGATTGGTTCCTGTCCTACAGTGCAGTACCGCTGCCCCCCCTGCACAGCCTGGGAATTCAGGGAGCAGGAAGTGGAAGGGAAAGGAGGGATTATTAGGGTTTTTGCAGAAATATTCAATAAATCAGCTTGAAACACTACTTTTTAAGCACAAGTCTTCTATATCTAAATGAGTATAATGCACTGGTACATTCTTATTTTTTACACAATATGTCTCCTTTAAAGCAGGACTGTCCAACTGGAGGCCCTCCAGTATATTTGCAATGTCCCCGATCTGCTCTATGGCTCCATAGACTTAATTGTTGACATCATCGTGGCCCTTGAACATGTTGAACGAGAATTAGTCAGCTCACTACATGTAGTAAAAGGACGCCATGTTTTTTATCCAGAATATAGCTTTTCTCCCCACAATTCCAGCATAATTGTAAATTGGAATGAGGAGTTAGTATGTAATCATTTATGGCACTGCATATATTAATTCAGTCTACTCTGAGAACCCTGGATCTCCTGACACCTTTGAGGATTTCCTTGGGTCACTAGGTGAACTTGCAAGTGATTCAGACCAGGAGGCAGGATAGATGCACCAGCACCAAGTGCAACTATACAAAAGTGCAAGAAGTGTTTTTAAAGGAGAATTCAACCTGTAATAAAAAAAACCCTCCCCTACCCTGGGTAGACCCTCCTCCCCCCCAGCCTACCTGCCCCCCCCTGGGGAAATGCCCCTCATTTTTTACTCACCCCTCCATGCAGATTCTGGCCTCAGAGTTCACGGCAGCCATTTTCTTCTTCTGCGGTAATCTTCGGAAGTTTCGCCACATGCGCAGTTGGAGTAAATTTCCAGTCCCAAACATCTGCGCATGCACCAAAAGTTTCGTGACTTTCTTTGCATGCTTAGTGGTTTGGGACCAGAAATTTACTCCAACTGCGCCGAAACTTCCGAAAAAGAATGAAGATGGTTGCTGTGAACACCGAGGCCAGAATCTGCACGGAGGGGTGAGTAAAATTAGGGGCATTTGCCCGGGGAGAGGGGCAGGTAGGCTTGGGGGGAGGAAGGGGGGGTCTACCCAGGGTAGGGGGGAGGTTTTTTTATTACAGGTTGAATTCTCCTGACGAAGCCACAGCAGTGGTGAAACACTCAGAGCTGGTATAGGCAGACTAGGCTGAAGTGTTGGGACCTAATGGTTCTAACGTAGATTGGTTGGTTATTAAATGGGATATGGGGGGGGGCGATGGAACTGAATGGGAGACTTCATTGAGAGAAAAATTTACATTTTGACTTCATGATTTTACTGCAAAAGTTCTGAAACGCACACTGTTCTTCTTTGTTATGCGATGGTATTTAGGGGCAGGGTACCCCAATTAGACTTTTGAAATGGTTACAGTCAGGGAAGGACAGGGAAGCCAAAAGTCACTTTGTTAGGCACCTCAAGAAGCTTTAATTGCTTACCCCAAATCCCTGGTATTCCTGGGCTGTCCTCTCTCTTCTTCACAGACATACCTTGCAGCAGGTCAGGCTTGGAACATGTAGTTTGAGACTCTGCATAGGCCAAGCCTGACCTGGCACAAGGTATTCCTGGGAAGAAGAAAGAAGATATTGTTCGCCTGTCCTAAGGAAAACTACCAAATTGGCACCTCCCAGTGATTTAGCTTTCTTTGTCCTCTAGCAATGAAGGATTTTAAGCAAATGATCAAAAGTTTTATGATTTTGTATTTCCAACAGTGAGTGCAGTGGGGTCGTATACCTGATCTGGTAGGAAAACGTAAGAAATTGAGAAAATATTGCAGTGTAGTCTTCATGTTAGATGTCTTTTATCTTTTTCAGGTGGGCTCAGCAGTTTTAAGCAGAACCATGAAAGCCTCTGTGACAATTCCCTCCAACTTCAAGATTGTTCTGATGGGGGAGGAGCATCCGCTGTGTCAATCTCTCTACCTCAGTCCATCCCTACCACTCCCGACATCGAGAACGCAGAGCTGACCCCGATCTTACCCTTCCTTTTCCTTGGAAATGAGCACGATGCCCAGGACTTGGAAAAAATGCAAAGACTGAACATAAGTTATATTGTCAATGTCACCACTCACATCCCGTTGTACCACTATGACAAAGGGATCTTTAATTACAAGCGTCTTCCCGCTACCGACAGCAACAAGCAAAATCTCAGGCAGTACTTTGAAGAGGCGTTTGAGTTTATTGGTAGGTATAATGGGGGTATAAAAAAAGAGACAGCAGAGCCAGATGATCAGGAGTATAGTATATGACCCAAAGGGGTCCTTGAGAATTAATTCTTATTATTTTCATTCTTCCCCTAAATGTAAATTATAACCAAGAAGGTTCATGACCTATCACCTTATGGCACTATAAGGGGTTACAGTACTCCAATGTTTCTCCAATAAAATAAGCAAGTCCTTTTGGTTATGTACCAAAATACTCAATGGGTACTGACTGTAAAGTGTATAAAAATAGTCCAAAAGGCATATATGTGAAAATATTTTTCCTGATATCATTTCTTGTGATATTCCCATTGGGCAGTGGTGGTCCTGTTTTTTTTTTTGCCAGAATGCATGGTGGGAGCTGTAGTCTTTCCAGTCCCAGAAAGACTACAGTGTCCATCATTGGAAACAGATAGGATGGAGGAACAGTTCACATCAGGGTTTTGAGGGCTTTAAAAGGGATATCTAGCTGTGGGTGCAATAATGGGTTTGATGACCAATATAAAAGATTCCATGCATCCTGCCCAGCAGAATTAGGGGAGTGCATCATTTTGACAAAAATCAGAAGGAAACTAGAATTAAAGCAATATGTGTAGCCCAGGCTATGTCATGGCTGATGTCTTACAGGAGGTGGTACACCACCAAGTATCATGCAGTAATCTCATTATTATTATTATTAACATGTATTTATATGGCGCCAACATATTGAGTAGAGCTGTGTAATGCTGTGTTGTATATTGTCCTCCTTCTTTACACAGTCTGATCATGTTACTATGCACTGAGATAGGTGTTTTGAACAAATCAAGAATGTGCGGTTTCATTTATGCACCGAAATGTTATATTCCATATATTTATTCTACAAGTTCTACAACCGAACCAGTCCAACTAGCAGTTAGACAGGTTATACATATAGACCTAAAAGGTTAAACTTGAAGGATGTGTCTTTTTTCAACCTAACTTACTATGTTATTATATAACTGAACCACCCAAAACAGACTGATGAACAATCATGCTAAAATCCATAGTTTATTTCAGGGTAAACTAATGACCTTCATAGAATCTCTCTTTTGCATTTTGTATTTATTGTTGAATACTATCTATCTATAAAAATAAGTTGAAATATCATATTACAGATGGAAACAGCTGGGCCTAGGCTATGGATGTCTATAAAACATAATATAAGAATTTCTTTCATGCAGCTGCTCATTGTTGACTAAGTCAGCAAGTGTGACTAGCCCAGCTGTGCAATGTTCTAGGCACCTGGGATTCCAAAATCCCACTCCCTTAAACTTAGCATATTTAGGCTGAAATGTGAGTATTGACCTGAAAGAATAAAAGTTAATCCACTTTGAATTAAAAAAATAAATATATATGAGTGTGTGGCTATGAGGTACGGATATGGGGCCCACAGAGATTTCAGACATGTTGCCTGCTTTTTTCCTTCCTTCACTCAAAATGCAGCATCAAAACACCCAAGAAAAATAGGAATTAAATAAAAACACCAGCCTGGATGTTTTTTCTACATAAAAACGTATGTTGTTGTATGCTTTTCCCCAATAATGGGGGTGTGGCTGTCATTTCTAGGACTGAAATTAATTGATAAAAGAGCTTTCCATCTCACATAGACTGTGCCCTTTTGTATTTTTCAGAGGAAGCCCACCAGTGTGGAAAAGCTCTTCTCATCCATTGCCAAGCAGGTGTCTCCCGTTCGGCCACCATCGTGATCGCTTACCTGATGAAGCACACGCGAATGACAATGACCGATGCCTACAAGTTTGTTAAAGGAAAGCGACCAATCATTTCTCCAAATCTAAACTTTATGGGGCAATTACTGGAATTTGAGGAAGACCTGAATAATGGAATTACACCTCGAATCCTCACGCCAAAGCTTGTTGGGGTGGAGACTGTGGTTTAGGTAAACACACATAAATATATATATATATATACGGTATATATGCAGTCAATGTTTCAACATTTTTTAAATGAGAAGAGGATTATATAGAAGCGGTTTAATATGTTAAGTGAAAGAAGGTGGATGAAGAAGAACCTTTTCTAAAAAAGCTGTTTGAGGTACATCAAGATGAACTTTATATTCTTGGATTGCTTTCTTCTCTCAGAAGAGAATGTTTGGGCTAGCAACTGCCCTCGAGGTTTTAATAAAGCAAATTATTCTAAGGAAAGCAAAGCCAATGTTATATTAAGAAGTCTGTGCAGGTTCATGGACTGTGGAAAGCTATGCTACAAAAGACTCAGTGGCAAGCGTACAAGCACGGGCCTGTAATACAACATAAAACCACTGCAATGGAAAGGAGAACTTTCATGTCTGACCTTACCAGAAATATATTCATATAATATGAAACAATATGGAAACTGTTTATCTTGGGTGTGCTCTGTTATACTTTTTCTTGGGAGGGGGGGGGGAGGAAGGGCTTGATAAGAAATTCATCAGCAAGGAAGTTGACCATTACTTGCCACTCAGTGGCTTATTGTGCAATAATTTTCTTTCTGAGTGTGAGATTTGTTAGCGCGGTTTGGATGATTGTGGAAAATAATGTGCATAGCACCAAGGATATAAGGTACAAGCAATTATTATTTCTTTGTTTTGTTTTAAAATTGAAACTGGTTATGGTGCCATAAACCTTGTTAAATATGTATATCAGAATGTACAAAAAAAAGTTTTATTTTAACGAATTTTTGCACAAAAACATAGGTGTGTTCCTGTTATCTGTGTATAATGTCTTTTTTGACTATAAAACTGGTTTAAAAAAAAAAAGTTATTTTGCTAATGTCTGTGATGTGTCCATTTGTTTGCTTATGGATTCTTTAGGATTATCCACAAACACAAAGTTTTCTTGGCTCCAGTGACCCAGAAAAACCACAGTGGACCAGAAAAAGCTAAGCTCTTATAGGTTGCAATGCTGGGGTACACTTTCCCTGTTTTTTATGTATATGCTGGCCTATATCTAGAAGTAGAAATGTAAAACCGGAAGGAAATCGTCCGATTGGTCCTTTAGAGGGAAGTGAAGCAGCTTAATTTCCACTTGCAAATTCATTTTCCTCAATATAAACCCTGAGACAGGGCTGTCACAGGTCAAAGATCTCATTGATGTGGCTCCTACAGCCAACCCAAGATACTTGTGATAGTACATGTATGGGATCCGTTATCCAGAAACCCATTATCCAGAAAGGCCCTCTCCCTTAGACTCGATTATAATCAAATAATCCAAAGTATTAATAAAACAGTACCTTGTACTTGATCCCAACTAAAATATGATTAATCTTTATAGGAAGCAAACCCAGATTGTTGGGTTTGTTTAAAGGGGAATTTTTGTGAAAATGAAAATTTACTACTAGGTTCATCATACTGAAATAAGAAACCTTCTAAATACAATCAATTAAAATTTCAATTAAAAATTTCTGAGATAATCAAGTTTATCTTCACTATGCCTCTCTCATCATCTGTTTCTCCTCATTCTGTCTTCATTCAGGAGTTGGGTGTCAAGATATTCATTGACAGTTAGATCCAATATATCTTATTGGGGGGGTTCCTTTTGCCTAGAAGATGTATTAGAGCTCATTTATTAAAATCACCAGACATCATGTCTCTCTACATGCAGAATTTGTGCAAAAGGCAGTTATTTTGTTAGATTTTGTTTGTACTGGAATCATTTATTTGAGTGAGCTCTAAAACATCTGCTAGGAAAGGAAGCCCCCCTATAAGATATATTTGATCATTCATCTGACACCCAACTGCTGCATGAAGACAGAATGAAGAGAAACAGATGCCAAGAGAGGAATAGTGAATATAAACTTATTATTTCAGAAACAATGCAGAATTTTTAATTGATTATATTTAGAAAGTTTCTTATTTCAGTATGAGGAAGCTTATGTTAAATTTTCATTTTCTCGATAGTTCCCCTTTTTATGTTTACACAATTTTGTAGTACACTTAAGGCATGAAGAGTCAAATTACAGAAATATCCCTTATCCGGAAAAACCCAGGTCCTGAGCATTCTGGATAACAGGTAATAAACCTGTACTGCCCTCATGCAGGTAAACTTGACTATAGTAAGGCAGACAATGACAATATAGACTGGGCTAACTGAATTAGACTTGAACAACCATGGGATTGGATAAACCATAATCACAAGAAAAAGAAAACACTTCTCATAATGGTTTTGCTGGAGAATACTTCCAGGTGATTAAAATGTGAGTTCTTCAATTTCTGGGTGTTACTTCAATCAATGAAAGGTCTGAAAGTGGGCCAACTTATGCTGCCCTGCCCAGTTTGTCCTGGATCAAAGTCATTCATATATTGTTCAAGTTTTGCTGAAAGGATTCAGTCACTTCTACTCCTGATTACAGGGCTTTCCAACTGAAGGCGGAAGCTGGCTCTTCAAGAGATTTTTATGGCCTCCAGCCTGATCAAGATCTCCACTGATGCTTGTCAGACATATAGAGAAACAGTTGGACACCAGTGTCCTATAATATTAAAGGGATACTGTCATGGGAAAAAAAAAAATTTTCAAAACGCATCAGTTAATAGTGCTGATCCAGCAGAATTCTGTACTGAAATCCATTTCTCAAAAGAGCAAACAGATTTTTTTATATTCAATTTTGAAATCTGACATGGGGCTAGACATATTGTCAATTTCCCAGCTGCCACTGGTCATGTGACTTGTGCCTGCACTTAAGGAGAGAAATGCTTTTTGGCAGGCTGCTGTTTTTCCTTCTCAATGTAACTGAATGTGTCTCAGTGGGACATGGGTTTTTACTATTGAGTGTTGTTCTTAGATCTACCAGGCAGCTGTTATGTTGTGTTAAGGAGCTGCTATCTGGTTACCTTCCCATTGTTCTTTTGTTTGGCTGCTGGGGGGAAAAAGGGAGGGGGGGTGATATCACTCCAACTTGCAGTACAGCAGTAAAGAGTGATTGAAGTTTATCAGAGCACAAGTCACATGACTTGGGGAAGCTGGGAAATTGACAATATGTCTAGCCCCATGTCAGATTTCAAAATGGAATATAAAAATATATGTTTGCTCTTTTGAGAAATGGATTTCAGTGCAGAATTCTGCTGGAGCAGCTCTATTAACTGATTCATTTTGAAAAAAATGTTTTTTCCCATGACAGTATCCCTTTAAAGAAAGGTCTGGTATATATATAAGTATGAAATCAAAGTCAAACGTATTTGGCCCCAACTTCTCACTGTACAAAAGAAAATCACACCCAGGTTTTAAAAATAAAACACTTTGTTAGGACATTGTAAAAGGGACAATTCCCTTCCTAAGTAAATAAATCAGTACTTTAACTGGATGCGGAAAAGGGTACACAAGATACAGTATAACGGTAGCTAATGGAAAACAGTAGAAAAGAGGTCATTTCACTGAGCAAGAGCAAGTAACTGGATCACCTTGAGTCCACCTGGTCACTATGAAGTTATCATGTTCAATTGAGATCTATGTGGTTCCCTAACACAGCAAGGGTTGCCCCATTCTATCACAGAGATCAGCTCAAGACACAGCTGCTCTACTTGTACCAAATGCAGAAAGATTGTATCTATTGTACCTGACATGATAAAGCCACTTCAACTTCATTTTGCCAGTAAGCTCAATACAAGGAGATTAGGTTTAGTCCATTAAAAGGGCATTCAAAAGCTACAAGGAAAGATCCAGGTGTGAAATCCTTAAGGGGGAACTATTAAATAAAAATTTAATATAAGCTTCATCATACTGAAATAAGAAACTTTCTAAATACAATCAATTAAATATTCTGCATTGTTTCTAAAATAATCAAGTTTATCTTCACTATCCCTCTCTCAGCATCTGTGTCTCTTCATTCTGTCTTCATGCAGCAGTTGGGTGTCAGATGAATGATCAAATATATTTTATAGGGGGGCTTTCTTTCCTACCAGATGAATTAGAACTCACTCAAATAACTGATTCCAGTAGAAACAAAATGTAACAAAATAACTGCCTTTTGCACAAATTCTGCACGTAGAGAGACATGATGTCTGGGGATTTTAATGGAGTGAGCAGAAGTTTGGGATGGGTTGGGTGCAGGTTAGGGTCTGTTAAGGTTCAAATATCTCTGTTTACCAGAGATTGTCCATTAATCACATAAGTCCTGACCGCAATGTAAAATCTACAACAGTGCAAACGGAAGTGCCACCAGTTTTTAAGGCAGTGCTGGTATTTGAGGTCCAAAAAATAGCTTGAGGTTTACAGATTTGATATCCCTGATTTACATAATCCCTGCCGCTGTAACTAAAGTGGGGCAAAGGCAAAAAACTTTCGGGGGCTTCCCTTGAAGAACCCATTATAGAATATATAGTGGATGATCCACTAAGAATAATTAGCCAACTGATTAGCACCAACACAAGATACAGAATTCAGTGAACCCTTTGTATTCTCCTTAAAGGGATACTGTCATCGGAAAACATGTTTTTTTCAAAATGAATCAGTTGATAGTGCTACTCCAGCAGAATTCTGCACTGAAATCCATTTCTCAAAAAAGCAAACAGATTTTTTTTATATCCAATTTTGAAATCTGACATGGGGCTAGACATTTTGTCAATTTCCCAGCTGCCCTTGGTCATGTGACTTGTGCCTGCACTATAGGAGAGAAATGCTTTCTGGCAGGCTGCTGTTTTTCCTTCTCAATGTAACTGAATGTGTCTCAGTGAGACATGGATTTTACTATTGAGTGTTGTTCTTAGATCTACCAGGCAGCTGTTATCTTGTGTTAGGGAGCTGCTATCTGGTTACCTTCCCATTGTTCTTTTGTTTGGCTGCTGGGGGGGGAGGCAGGGGGTGATATCACTCCAACTTGCAGTACAGCAGTAAAGAGTGATTGAAGTTTATCAGAGCACAAGTCATATGACTTGGGGCAGCTGTAAAATTGACAATATGTCCGGCCCCATGTCAGATTTCAAAATTGAATATAAAAAAAATTGTTTGCTCTTTTGAGAAATGGAGTTCGGTGCATAATTCTGCTGGAGCAGCACTTTTAACTGATTCATTTTGAGAAAAAAAAATTTCCCATGACAGTATCCCTTTAAATGATCCTCTTGTTTAACTTTAAAATCACAAATTTTACTCTCAATTTCTCAAAATACTTCCAAAAACAATTGAGAACCCAAACAAACTTGTGTCCCTTTGTGTGAGTGAGTTAATCAATGGAAGCACCAACAAAGTATTAATCACCTAAATGGGAAGTCATCCTGACATCTGTTGCAGAAAGAATTTGTCTTACAAGACATTAATACATGAATCCATCTGCTGCTCTGGTAAGCTCCTAAAAACAAAACAAATGTATGAACAACCCTCTCCTAAAGTTATACCCAAATATTTTCTCTGATAACCTTATTCTTTAATAGTATTCTGTCATCAGAATTACAACTTTAAATTGTTATCCTCACTAATAAGCATCACTTATTTTAGCACATGGATTCTAAAGGGTAGTGTAATAAAATAGAAAAAGTTTGGTTTGCATCA
This sequence comes from Xenopus petersii, assembly GCA_038501925.1. NCBI lineage: Eukaryota > Metazoa > Chordata > Amphibia > Anura > Pipidae > Xenopus > Xenopus petersii. The sequence continues at coordinate 160,165,683 of CM076680.1, forward strand.
GGTCTAGTAAACGATAGCAACAAATAATATATTTTCTTTCCACCATGTGATCATTGAATAGTAGTTTTTGATTGGTCCATATGGGTTACTAAACTTGTTGCAAACCTAAAGGGGTAATACAAAATTTGGAACAGGTCTAATCATCTATAGCGACCAATCAGTAGGTAGTATTTACTGGTAGTGATGGGCGAATAAATTCGACTGCTAAGAACTTGTGGCGAATTTCCGCGTTTCGCCACTGGCGAATATATTTGTAAAACTCCCGAAAAAAATCGCCGGCATCAAAAAATTTTGGACAGGCATCCTGAAAAGTTGGTCGCGTCAAAATCATTGTGCGTCAACATTATTAAGACGCCCATTGACTTTAACACCGGCGTCAAAATTGATTAGAGTGACTTTTCAGGCGAGCGTCAAAAATTGACGCGTGCATCAATTTTCGAGTTTCACAAATTTTTGGCCCTTTTGCAAACCGAAACGGAAGAAATTTGCCCATAACTATTTACTGGTTTAAAAGCAGGCATTGTTTCTTTGCAAACCTCAAGGTATAAGTGAACATCAAAAGTAAAAAAAGATGGTGCAACCTGCCATGTTTTTGGCACTTTGTGCCCATTCCTGTGCAAAGAAAATTGCCCTTCAAAAACAGAACACAGAGGGGCAAATTCACTAAGATGCGAAGTTGCGCCAGGCGCAACTTCGCCAGGCGTATTTTCGCCAGCGCTCCGCAAATTCACTAAAATCCGAAGTTGCGCACAGGGGTAGCGTAAGTTTGCGAAGTTGCGCTAGCGTTAATTCGCCAAGCGAAGCGAAGTTTCGCTAGCGATGGTTCATTTGCATACGGCGCCAAATTCAAATTTCAATGGAGGAATACGTATTAGCACTACAAATGCCTAGAAAACCTTCAAATCAGCAAATAAAAATTTTATTTTGCCCTACACATGTGCCCACTGTCTAGGTAAGTTGCCATGAGTCAGGAAATGAAGGGGGGAAGGAGGGGAGCCCCAAAAATATTTTTGATCTTTTTCAGCCTATCACCCATCATGTAGAAAACACGCCAGCGTTTTTTGGGACTTAGACAAAAATGTGACTTTTTTTGAAACAATCCCTATCTACTCTATTGCGCTTCGCCAGGTCTGAGGTGGCGAAGGAAGTCTAGCGTAAAAGGTAGCGTTCACTACACTGCGCAAGTTAGTGAATTTGCGTAGTTACATCGCTAGCGAAAATTCGCCTGGCGTAAGGATGCGAAGTAACACTAGCGAAACTACGCCAGCGTTCGTTAGTGAATTTGCGCAGTAACGAAAATGCCAAACGCTAGCGAATTAACGCTAGCCTTCGGCGCTTAGTGAATATATTTACTATGCCAGAGACATATTTACCCAGTGAATACAGCACCGTCTGCATGAGGCAGTGCTGTATTCATGAGGCACAGGTTTAGAAATGTCAGTGTCCCGCATTCTGCCTACCCTTCTCCTAACTTGTACATCATTCAGGGAACACCAACTGTACCCTGGATTTTTAATCCATCAGAAAGTGCAGATGAGCAGTCAACCACCAGAGCAGGTGCTATCATAGCTTTATGGTAGATGGGTTAGTTTGCCTTTGATGGGGCTTTATTAATGAAATTAAAAACACTTGAATTGTTTCTGATATATTTTATTATTTGTAATTAAGATAGAAATACTGGCTAAAATGTAATCACTGTATATCTCAGACCATTTCTAAGGTCAAACACTTCATGGAGATCCAGTGTCTTATTTTTATGCCAAACCATATCCTTCCTGACACATAATACAAGCGGTCACATGCTTATAATGATATGTAGCATCAAGCAGAGATCTGGCAGGATGTCCCTAAACCCTTGTGCTCTGTTTAGTGTTCAGATTTCTACATATTCAGCAGGGAAACCCCCAATCTAAAAAGTAAAATAAACGAATAAAGAGCAAGTTAAATGTGATGACTTAAGTATATTTCCGTTGTGTACAATCTACTAACATGCGTAGAGATCAATTCGCTACAGATAGAGACCGTCACAGTTTTGCACTCTAACACCAGGCGAACGATCGTTACTCTGCAAATTCACTAAAGTGAGAATTTTGCCGGAGTTTCCTTCACCATCCTAGACCTGGCAAACTGATGATATATCCTCCTCAATCTTATGTCAGTTACATCATATCCTGTATGCCAAAAAGTCATAAAAGTTCTAAAAAAGTTTTTTCATATTTTACAGCGGGATTCAAACTATTAAAAATGTCTGAGTTAACATTTTTTTTCAACCATTTGAGATGCATGCTACATTTGTTTTAGGTCGGGCTTGTGTCTAGGACATTAGAGGATCTCTTTTGTCTTTATTTTGCTTCCTTGGACATTTGTAATAATAAGTGGCCACTTCAAGCATTTGCACCAACATCACTAATAAAGGAGTCTATACAATCTATATGTTCCCACCCTATTCAATTTGACCTAAGCGTAAGAGTACTAAGGAATAACGTTAGCGAAACTTCACCAGCGTTCGGCATCAGAGACGGAACTTCGCTTTATAGCCAATTAGCGTAGTGGTAGAGAATTTGCGCCTGGTGAAGTGTGGCGGAGCCTTCACTGGCCAAAATTCGCCCTTTGGTGAATTTTTCCCTATGAGAGAAGGCCTTTCCGTAACTCAGAGTTTTCTGGATAACAGATGCCATACCTGTAGTACATTAAGTGGCAATGGTATGAAACGCATAATTAAGGGAAACGTGATTTTAGAATTGCTCCCTAGCCAACTACTCCTACACTTCTCAGCCAGATGTCTATTTGGGCTTCCCCCAAATGACAAGTCTGCTTGGGTCTCAAGGGACAGACCTACACTCTTGAACTGATGCACTCTAAATGGAGCATAGATTGGCCATACTCCTTGATAGGACAAAGTACTGCCTTTCCTAGGTGCCACGTACATGTACTATTGTGTAAGTGTCATTAAAGCTTACCATAATACTGCCCTTACAATTACTATGTCTTAGCCAAATATGAATGCAATATGACTTTGGCTTTACTTTACTATTTTGAGCAGGCAGCAAGTTATTTTAAACAGGTACCAACATTCCATTCTAAAGGTTGATTTACTTGGTGCCATCAGATGGATGACGGGATATTAATCCAAAGGTTCCAATAAGCATATTTCTAGGGAAATGTGGTCATTGTTACCTTAGATATGGCTGATACTGTGTAATCTAATGGCTCTGCAAAAGCTGCTTCTTGAAGGCAGTCTAATATGAGTTCCCTCTGCAGTGTCCTTTAGATCTATTCCTCCAGAGAAGTGCCTGGAGAATTGGGCAGATCCCAAGTCCTATCTTGAAGCAATACATGTCTGATCCATATGAAATAAATAGAAGTATCTATAGAAAACATGAACCCAGGGAGTGACATTTGTACATAAATACTGTTTTTTTGTAGGTAATGGTCTTATGGCTTCTTGATTAAACGCAATGTAGACATGTAATGGCTCTCTTCTGTGCTTTATATCTGATAAAAGCCTTTTAATATGAATAAACATATACTGGAGCCATGTCCATTGTACACTTATTAATTTAAACCAATGCCTGGAGACCCTGTTTGCAGACCACCACCCATTAATCTAGAGGAGTTTGAGAAGATTGCTTTGTATGAATGATCTGATGCTGTCAGACGATGCACACAAGCACAGAGATCTCTTCTTTCTTCCTTTCTGTTCCTTTATTTATTACATCAGTTATTTCTCTTTCTACAACCCTTCTCCCACACATTCTATCCATTTTTATTCATTCAACCCATTTAGTTCATATAATGTTACGCCAATGGACTAAAGACCTTTAGAAAGCAGTGTGGTTATTAACCAATCCAGCAATAGGAGGTTTTTAAATTTAATTTTGAAATCTGACATGGGGCTAAACATTTCAGTTTCCCAGCTGCCCTCAGTCATGTGACTTGTGCTCTGATAAACTTCAGTCACTCTTTACTGCTGTACTGCAAGTTGTAGTGATATCACCCCCTCCCTTTCCCCCCCAGCAGCCCTTCAGCAGAGCAATGGTAATGCGACAAGATCACAACTCCCTGACACAAGCTCCCTGGTAAATATGAGAATAGCACTTAATAGTAAAAATCCAAGTCCCACTGCAACTCCTTCAGTTACATTGAGTAGTAGAAACAATTGCTTATCTGAAACCAGTGCTGGATCTTTCTGAAAGCACAGGATCCTTCCTTCATTCTTTTTCTTTCTTTCTTTCTTTCTTTCTTTCTTTCTTTCTTTCTTTCTTTCTTTCTTTCTTTCTTTCTTTCTTTCTTTCTTTCTTTCTTTCTTTCTTTCTTTCCATTACTTCTCTGATTAGCAGTTAGATTAGATGCATTCATGGAACATGTAACAAGCTTTTCCAGCAGCAACAAAGGCCATTTTTGTGATGCCTCAATGAAATCTTCCTTTAGTTAACAATTTGTATTTTATACATAGAGACAAAAGCTCCACATTCTTAAAAGAGTAGAATTCTATCTGAAGTCAGCGAATTCAATGCAACCTCCATGCGAAAGACTAAAAATAGATATATTTCCTGAATAATTGAAGTTGTTCTAGTCGTTGTTGCAGCTTTAGTCAGTTGAAAAGACTGTACAATAAAAGTACGGGAAGAAGCTGCATTGTCAGGTTTTTCTTAATAAAGATTGATATGTTTTCTCTACACTGTCTTAATCTTTTGTGAATGTACAAATGCATCTAAAACCCAAATACTATTATTATTCTAAATATTAAACAAGCATTAGATGAAAATAACATTCTTCACAAAATTTGCGCTGGAGGCATTTTTAACTTAATGCTTTGGCAGTACAGTAGCTAATATCCATTTCATTTTTCTCTTGGAAGTGGATTGAAAATTATTCATTCAAATCATTAAGTTCATGCAGTGTTACACTGATAGACTGAAGGACCTCCACCCGACTATTTTAGAAAGCAGTTTGGTCATTAACCCACCCAGGCCTGGATTTGTGGTGAGGCCATAAAGGCCCAATGATGAAAATCATTGTGGACAGTTAAATAGTAGAGGACAAAAGATATTTGTAGTACAAGTCTGTTTGAGGAGATTCCCCCAAAATTGCAAGGAAGCTAATGAACTGGAAGAATTGGAGGCAGAGAGAATGTGTCATTAAATAAGGCAAAACAAGTAAATATATTGAGACTGATGAAGCAATGAAAGTTTGGGGCTGTAGGCTGACATGGATGTGTAAAGCATAGGCGCCCTGAAAACAAAGCAGAGAACAGAGATAGATCAGCTGAATGGGCAGTGGTTCTGAGAATGTCCAATCATGTGTGAGTGACAACAGAGAAGGTACCACAACTAACTAATATTGAGACCATGATTAGGGGGCTGATTTACTAAGCTCGAGTGAAGAATTCGAATGAAAAAAAATTTGAATTTCTAAGCATTTTTTTGGTACTGTGACCATCGAATTGGTCAAATTTGATCGAATCGAATGATTCGAACGATTCGAAGTCAAAATCGTTTTGACCATTCCACCATTCGATAATCGAAGTACTGTCTCTTTAACAAATACTTTGACTTCATACTTCGCCACTTTAAACCTACCGAGCTGTAATGTTAGCCTATGGGGACCTTCCCCAGCACTTTTCTAAGCTTTTTTTTTGATCGAATAAAAATCCTTCGATTGATCGCTTAAAATCGTCCGAATCGTTCGATCCGAACGATTTTTATTCGATTGTTCCATCAAAGTATTTGGGCTAAATCTTTCGAATTCGATATTCGACTTCGAAGGATTTAACTTCGAGGGTCGAATTTGAGGGTTTTTTAACCCTCGAAATTCGACCATTGTTAAATCTGCCCCTAATTGTCTATAGTGCATGAAATGCGTAGGGCCATTATAGATGTATACTTTTTAATTTAAAGGGGAACTATTGCGAAAATGAACATTTTATATAAGCTTCAGCATACTGAAATAAGAAACTTTCTTATACAATCAATTAAAAAATTCTGAAATAATCAAGTTAATTTTCACTATTCATCTCTCAGCATCTGTTTCTCTTCATTCTGTCTTCATTTAGGAGTTGGGTGTCAGATGAATGATCCAATATATCTTATAGGGGGGCTCCTTTTGCCTAGAAGATGTATTAGAGCTCACTCTATTAAAATCACCAGACATCAAGTCTCTCTACATGCAGAAGTTGTGTTAAAGCAGTTATTTTGTTACATTTTCTTTATACTGGAATGAGTCTTGGAACACTAAGTCCATCATAAAACTGACACTGTTGTTGTTTTATTACCCAGCATGCTATCATCATTTATTACACACAGTTTGTTCAGTAATGCAAACTTGGACATATGTTTATACTATTCAAACCTACTTTTCAATGACAACTTCCTTTAAATACACTGGATGCCTTGTAACATGGTATATTTTGATTGGCTCATTCATTAAAGCTTGAATTATATATAGACCTATAGTTTAAAATCATCACAGAATCAGTTATTTGAGTGAGCTCTAATTCATCTGCTAGGAAAGGAGCCCCCTATAAAATATATTGGATCTAACTGTCAATGAATATCTGACACCCAACTCCTGAATGAAGACAGAATGAAGAAAAACAGATGCTGAGAGAGGGATAGTGAATATAAACTTGATTATTTCAGAAACAGTGCCAAATTTGTAATTGATTGCATTTAGAAAGTTTCTTATTTCAGTATGAGGAGGCTTATATTAAATTGCCATTTTGCAATATTTAACCTTTAAAATGGCATAAGGAGATTTTTACTTTATACTTGTGGCCCTGTGGATTTCCTAGAGTGCCTGGAGCCCTTTGATAGTATTGCTGTCCATCATGAGTGAGTGTCATTTAACAAAATTTATATATAGAGCCAGGAATCTAGAACCTGTTCTCATAGCTTTAGGTGTACCCATAGTTCACTTCTTTAGGCATATTTGCCTTCATACACAAGAGTGTGAGCCATGGCTTTGTTTATATCGACTGTGCTAGTCCCTATTACAAACATACCCATAAAAGTCACAAACAGTTTATGTAGTGTATGCACTGAGCATAGAAATATGGCAGCCTCGTTTGTGTGTAAGTACAAATCTGCAGAACAGTGTAATGCTCTATGCATAGAACAAACCCCTGCTTATTCATTAATTATAATTTCCAATTAATGTTTTTGTGCTTTTCATTTGTCAGAAAATATACTCCAGGCAAAAAGCTCAAATAAATCCTTTTTATGCCCAAAAAGGCTTGTACACTTAAGAGCATGGGGGAAGATGTTGTAGATAATAATAGTCATGCTTTCCTTGGCTGTTTGTAGCTTTGCTCAGTGGAGCTCACATGCCTGGACCTTTTTTCCATTGTATATAAAGTCAGGTTACAATGAGCAGACATGTTCCGTGAGACTGTAGTGGAAAATAAACCGATGGATCTCCAAATCTATAGCATTTATACGTCTCTTGGAGCACAAGTCCATCCATAAAACTGACACTGTTGTTGTTTTATTACCCAGCATGCTGTCATCATTTATTACACACAGTTTGTTCAGACCAGTAATGCAAACTTGGACGTATGTTTATACTATTCAATGAAACCTACTTTTCAATGAAATCTTCCTTGAAATCCATTGGATGCCTTGTAACGTGGTATATTCTCAATGGCTTATTCATATAAAGCTTAAATTATACATAGGTCCATAGTTTAAAAACATCACAGATGTGGATTAGTGGTCACTAATAATAATAATAATAATAAACTAAACTGTATTAACACTAAGGGTCATAATTATCAAGGGTCGAATTTCTAATTGAAAAAACTTTGAAATTCTAATTCAAAAAGACCAACCGAAATTAAGTTGAAGATTTTATTGGGTCGAATAGTCCGTTTTTCGATTGAATGGGCCCGTATTCGGGCCAAATTGGAATAGTTCGAAACGAAGGAATAGCGCATTCGATCTAATTCGATTCACAGTTTTTTCAAACAAAAAGTTTGATTTTTCAAAGTCCACCAATTGACTCCAAATAGGTTCTAGGAGGTCCCCCATAGGCTTAGGGGGTTATTTACTAAACTCCGAATGCAAAAATCACGAAAAATGCATGAATTTTTTTAAAATAAAATCTGACTTTTAAAAAATCACTAATTTTTCGGATTTTATTAAACCCAGAGGATGGAAAAGTCCAAATCTGAAAATCCGGCATTTCAGACCTGTTGAGGTTGCATATAAGTCAATGGGAGAAGTCCCAATGATTTTATGATGTGCGCTGGGTTTCGAGCAATATCCCGATGTTTTGGGTGAAAATGATGGAAAAATCATGAAAATCTGATTTTTTCTCTCAAAGCAAATTTTCGGGAAAATGTAATAATAAATAAGAGTAAAAAACTCAGGGGATTTGATCGGAATTTGTAGCAGAAAATATTGAAATAAATTTGGATTTTGATAAATAATCCCCTAGACCAGCAATTCGACAGGTTTTAGATGGTGAATGGTCAAAGTCGAATTTTTAAAGCGACAATACATGATAAATTTAGATATTTTAATTTTTTGCAAATTCTAGTCGAATTTGGACTGTTCCCTAGTTGAAGTACACAAAAATAGCTTGAAATTCTAATTTTTTTCAATTCGAAAATTCACCTCGACCTTTGCTAAATCTGCCCCTTACACTGTTTAAAATTAAAATTTTCCAGTAGACTTAGTCTGCTCAGATGCTATTAATTTGGCCACATGTACCATCAACAGAGTTTACCATCAGCATCCCTATATAACCCCTAGCTGTGATCTCACTCATTGGGGCAAATTCACTAAGATTCGTAGTTGCGCCAGGCGTAACTTCGCCGCACTTCGCCAGGCGTAGTTTCGCCAGCGCTTCACAAATTCACTAAAATCTGAAGTTGCGCTCAGGGGTAGCGTAAGGTTGCGAAGTTGCGCTAGCGTTGATTCGCTAAGCGAAGCGAAGTTACGCTAGCGATGGTTAATTTGCTTACGGCGCCAAATTCAAATTTCAATGGAGGAATACGTACAATCACTACAAATGCCTGGGAAACCTTCAAAACATCAAATAAAATTTTTATTTTGCCCTACACATGTGCCCACTGTCTAGGTAAGTTGCCATGAGTCAGGAAATGTAGGGGGGAAGGAGGGAAGCCCCAAAAAATGTTTCGATCTTTTTCAGCCTATCACCCATAATGTAGAAAACACGCCAGTGTTTTTTGGGACTTAGAAAAAATTTTTGACTTTTTTTGAAGCAATCCCTATCTACTCTATTGCGCTTTGCCTGGTCTGAGGTGGCGAAGGAAGTCTAGCGTAAAAGGTAGCGTTCAGTACACTGCGCGCGTTAGTGAATTAGCGTAGTTACGTCCGTAGCGAAAATTCGCCAAGCGTAAGGGTGCGATGTAACACTAGCGCATCTACGCCAGCGTTCATAGTGAATTTGCGCAGTAACGAAAATGCCAAACGCTAGCGAAGTAACGCTAGTGTTCGGCGCTTTCGGCGCTTAGTGAATTTGCCCCATTGTCCATTGTATGTCACTACTTCTTAAACCCAGACGCTACTGGAATTACTGGAATCTTGACTCCTGTTCTTTGATTTCTAGTTCTTGATCCCAGCCCTAATCTGATCTTGTCCCTGGTATTGATCTAGTGGTTTTCCCCTCAGTCTCCTCCTCATCAGTTTCCTGTTCTCAAGTTTGCCTCTGTTGGAGTGGTGCAATAAATCCTATGTTATAACATAAACATGTGGCATCTTCATTTATTATAAATAATTCTTTCCGTGCTACTTTCCTGCAGAAAAAAACAACTGTGAAGTGTGGTTCACAAAAGCTGGCACTGTTATGGTTACACGTTTTCAGATTCAGCATGGTATTTGACCAAATATATTTGCTGATGATTCAGTATTTGTCCATATCCAAATATTATGAATTTCGGCTTTTATTTGGTTATCTCTTTTCAAAGCCTGTTGCATTGTTGATATATCGAGAGTTTAAATTATATTGAGAATTATTTTATTTTGTGTTTTTCATTAAAATTATTAAGATACTGTATCTTTTTTTACTCTTCTTTGTTTGTGTATTCCCTCCCTCTCTAGATTATGGATTACTTTCTTCTAGCATTTGGGCTGAGTCTATAGATGTATGTGCCTTGTGGCCAGGGCCGGCCTTAGGCCAATTGGACCAATTGGGTCCAATTGGGCCCCGCACCTCTGGGGGCCCGCACTGCCCCTTTCCTTTCTATTTTGTGCCTGTTTGCCCTTATTTTCCTAAATACTTGCTGTGTCAGTAGCCAGCAACACTTTGTCTAGGGGCCCCGCCAACATGGTCCCAATTGGGCCCCACATTTTATAGGATCGGCCCTGCTTGTGGTAGTTGGCATTCCCCTATTGGTTAGGTGGCAGGTCCGGACTGAGAATTAAAATAGGCCCTGGCATTTCAAGTACACAGAGGCCCAATCCCCTCATAGAGGCCCAAACAGCTCCCACCAGCCCACTAAATACTAGATTTGTGTGGGATCTTATAGCAGCCCCTCTGGCATTTGCCAGAACCCACAGATTGCCAGTCCAGGCCTGTTAGGTGGCCTTACATAATCTATAAAAGGCAGGGGTGGCCTTGATTAGTCCTCTTTGAAGTTCACCTGATGAAGGATGGTGGATGGTGCCAGGAGCCTGAGGAGGCCCCAGTGAAAGAAAAAAATATAAAGGTAGTATTAGTTTGAGGACTAGCTCCTGTCATAGCTCATGCTAGGATTAAGACTTAGGGAAGGAAGTAGAGAAATCAAAGGCTACACCAAAGAAAACAGAAGGTTTAGTACCCCAGATATCACTTTCCAGTGCATGGATTCAAACTAACAGGGTAGAGAAAATGTTCTCTTATCTCTTACTTCAAAGGCATGTTACTCTGGGACAAGGCACTTGTGTAGGTACATTTATTGACTGTACTGCCCGCTGTCTGCAAAAAGATCTATCGCAGGTTACACCAATTAAGCAGTTTACTCTTGCTTTTAAGAACCACTTTTGTTCAAGGTATTGAAGTTATGCAAAATATATGTGAGAGTTCAGCATGAAAACCCACCAGAGGGGGCCCACCAAGGGTCCAGCTGAGAGAGAGCCTGATGTAACACATCAGTAGTGTTCAGTTGTGTTACTCCATCACCAGAAAACATTGCTTATATTTCATACCATATGTATCAGTTATGAGATTCAATCCCAAAGTGATAATCTAACATAGGGATTAAATGAATACACTTTCCTCAATTTACAGAAGTCTCCCTTGGTGAAAGATATACGAGACACAGGTGGATCTTCAACTGCATGATCCCTAGTTCATAGGTTGTCTTAAAATATTGCATGTTAATTGTTACCAGCAGTGTTGGGATGCCATTTTATTGGTTTTCTTTAACTGGCAAACTATCTAGTAAAAGAGCCAAATGGAGTTTTAGTCACCTCCTGCATTCGTTCTATTTTAGGGATCACGTACGTACATCTGTCATCAGAAGATCTGTCTTCAACATCCTGACTTTGACACATTGTCAGCTCTACATTTTAGTTGGAAGTCTAAGGCTTGAGTGAAGGTCATGGCTTTTGTAATGTGTTTACAAGCCCTCTCTAGTTTCATTTTGGTGTTACCCTCACTTACATTAAAACACTCTTTGGTTTTTCTATTTACATGGAGGTTATATAATGAGAAAAACAAATGTTATTATTGTAAGGTATAATGTATCTTAGTAAGCAATTTATCTGGAATTTCATCACAATCTTCAGCACAACATTGCATTAGTACAAATATTGTGATATTGTGGTATTCCTACTTCTACATTCCCAAGCTTCAGTGATTCCCAAGCATCTCTCCCATACTCTAGTTCAATGATCACCAACCAGTAGCTCATGAGCAACATGTTGCTCTCCATCCCTTTGGATGTTGCTCTCTTATTTTTGAATTTCAAGCTTGAAAGCAAGTTTTAATTGCATTAAAACTAAGTATAGTGCCAAGTAGGGCCTCTTGTAGGCTGCCAGTCCACACAGGGGCTACCAAATAGCCAAACACTGCCCTTATTTGGCACCCCAAGGGACTTTTTCATGGTTGTGTTGCTTCCCAACTCTTTTTACATTTGAATGTGTCTCACAGGTAAAAAAGGTTGGGGACCCCAGCTCTAGTGATTATCACCAGTACAAATACCCAAACAATGAGTTTAGAGGTAGTGTAACTCCCCTTAATGCAGTGGTTAAAGAACTTACTTAGTTCAAGACATTTGTCCAGGGCCACCCTTAGCTCACAACAGGGTTACAGATATATGGAAATATTGTAGTATAAACCCTATAGCCGTAGTTCCAAAAATATCTAGGACATCATAAAAGTGTTCAACCAAAATCTAGGAGACCAAATATTTATTCTTCCTGTCCTTCAGGCTTCGCTCTCCCATGCTCTAAATCCAACTACAAGCAGCACCAGATTGGGGTTTGCTGGGCCCACCGAGGTTACAACGTCAACGGCCCCTTTTGCAACCTCAAGGGCTTCCCCTGACTCCCTGACTGCCCTGCGCCACATACCCTTTTTGATTGGTCAACTGCAGGAGAGCGGTGGATTGTCCACAGCATCCCCCAGGGAGTGGATCTGGGTTGGCGGAGGCCCATGAAGTCTGGGGGCCACCGGATTTTTTCCTGGTGTCCTGCCAGCCAAGTCCCAGGACTGTTGCAGAGAGCCAAGGCTCTGTTGACTTTTATATTAAATATTGTTGACAGATTGATTTGACTGGCTGTTAAATAGAAGGAATATTTGAGAACCACTGGGGCCCAATATTTGTGTATGATGTGTTAAGTGCACAGTTATCCCCTTCTTACATCTGTTTGGCACTGTTCCCTACAGAGTCCAAGGAGACGTATTGTAACTAATGTCCAGCAGTTTTAGTGGCCAAAATGGCTCTTCCTCTAATATTACTCTCTCTGCATCAGATTGTAAGCTCTTATGAGCAGAACATTCTCCCTTTTTTTGCATTAGTTTCATGGTCTCAATAGAATAGAAGGAAAAAAACAAAACTTGCGGTTTATGGATTAACAGCTGTATTAATGAATACAAAATACCGTTTTTTGCCAGAATGGTCCCTACCTAAAAAATAGATAAATTACTCTTTAGCCAGAGAAAACCCTCAGTAAAGTTCCAGTAGCAAAGTGAGTGTAGTGACAAATGTTCTGTCACTTCCAAGTCACTAAGAAAGATTATCTACAGATAATATGTTTAAAGCACTTGGAAAAAGATATTAAAGCATCTTCCTGAAGAAAACTTACATTTCAGCTTTGAGATGCAATAGGCTGTTGGATTCAGAAGCAATAAATAAATAAGGATGAAGCAATAAAGTACTTTAATTTAAATCTGAGCTTTTACCAAAAAAGAAATGAAAAACTCTTCATGGAATAAGCAAGATGACATTTAATATAAACTTTCTGGCATATATTGAATATCAAAGTGGATATTTCTGGGTATGTGTTTTTTTCAACTTTATTCAAAAATGATATTCAATATAATTTAATTTACAGTGTGAAATGTTCAATTAAATAGAGTATTGTACAGTTATCTTCATTTACAATCTATAAGCCTTACTTTTCTGCCTTTTTTAATGTTCAGATGTTGTCAAGATCACTGACATGCGGGTTTTTATTTTTCTTTCTTTCGTTTGAATTAATAAAATTCAAGATCACTGACCCTGCAGCAAAAACTGGTTAACTGTAAGCCTTCACTTTTATGCTTTTATATCATTTTTATATAATGCTAACTGTAGCAAATATCATGCAGCATAAGGGTCCACTGGAGCAAAAAACGAATGTAAAATGCTGAAATTTTCTTAGAAGCTTAAAGGAATAGAGCAGACTTTACACCCTAATCACTTTGGAGCAGGTCCTTCATCAGGAAGCTTCCATCAGCCCCTGTGAATAATGAAAGGACCAATAATAATGAGAAACTATAAAGAAAAGTAAAATGGGACCTACCGCTGCACTGGACCCGGGGTAGTTGCTTCCATGGCTAGAAAGTAGCTGATTTCTTTATTAGACAATATTAGAGTTGCTAAATGAAATACAAGTTCTGTAAACAATTCAGTATATTTAAATGAAAATTTAGCCATTTTATTTATTTTTCTAAATTTTTATTGGGCCTTAAAGGGATACTGTCATGGAAAAACATGTTTTTTCAAAATGCATGGTTAATAGTGCTGCTCCAGAAGAATTCTGCACTGAAATTCAGTTCTCAAAAGAGCAAACAGATTTTTTTTATATTCAATTTTGAAATCTGACATGGGGCTAGACATATTGTCAGTTTCCCAGCTGCCCCCAGTCATGCGACTTGTGCCTGCACTTTAGGATGGAACTACTTTCTGGCAGGCTGTTATTTTTCCTACTTAATGTAACTGAATCAGTCTCAGTGGGACTTGGCTTTAACTATTGAGTGCTGTTCTTAGATCTACCAGGAAGCTGTTATCTTGTGTTAGGGAGCTGCTATCTGGTTACCTTCCCATTGTTCCTTTGTTGCTGGGAGGGGGGGGGGGGTGATATCACTTGCAGTACAGCATGTTTTCCCATGGCAGTATCCCTTTAAATTTTAAAATCACAATACCTATTTTTTCTCCAGGTTTGCATTACATTTATTCTGGGCACATATTTCATTTTTTATTTCTTTTTTTTCTGATTATTTTAGGGATGCACCGAATCCAGGATTCGGTTCGGGATTCGGCCAGGATTCGGCCTTTTTCAGCAGGATTCAGATTCGGCCGAATCCTTCTGTCCAGCCGAACCGAATCTGAATCCTAATTTGCATATGCAAATTAGGGGTGGAAGGGAAATTGCGTGACTTTTTGTCGCAAAACAAGGAAGTAAAAAAATGTTTTCCCCTTCCCACCCCTAATTTGCATATGCAAATTAGGATTCGGATTCGGTTCGGTATTCGGCCGAATCTTTCACGAAGATTTCGGGGGTTCGGCCGAATCCAAAATAGGGGGTTCGGTGCATCCCTAGATTATTTATTATATGTTGTTGTCTATGCACACACATGGATGGCCCCAAGGCTATAGAGCAGCTCATTTACTCTAGGTTTACTGTTACTAGATATACCATGGCCTGGATGAATGAAAACCTTCATAGACAACCCCTTTAATGTTGAAAAAGGTATTAAATGAATTCTGGGGATTGATTGAACAAAATGCATGACATCTAAAGGGAGCAACTCGTTGAAAGACACATGAAGAGGCTGCATTCTGGACTATCTCCTAATCAATACAGTAGTCAGAGATAAAAACGGCAGGGTTATAAGTATAAATGATCTCATGGGTGTCTCTGAGGGTGTCAGTGAGAATTTTGACTTGAGCAACGCAATAATGTTCCCCAAGGTAGATCATTGACTACAGAAATATGACCTTGGTAACAGAATCTCTTCAAGGATAGGAAGTTGAATGGGGGGGGGGAAGAGTGAAAAGGTTTCTTGTACATTAATTCAAGAAGCAGTGCTGCTCTGCAGGGTGATACACCATGTTTGGGGCCTTTTTCTTTATTGGGAGAACTGCAAATAGTGGTGCACAATAAGTAATAAACAATAAAGATAAGCGACGAATATACTGTCCAGGGGGAATTCTGTCAGAAAAGTACTGTTATCCTCAATGCTCAGGACCAGGGGTATTCCGAACAATGGGTCTTTCCGCTGTTTGGCTCTCCATACCTTAAGTCTACTAAAAAATCATTTAAATATTAAATAAACTCAACAGGATTGTTTGCCTCCAATTAGGATATTATATGACATATTTATATATATTCTATCTTAGTTGGGATCAAGTACAAGGTACTGTTTTATTATTACAGGGAAAAAGGAAATCATTTTTAAATATCTGAATTATTTGATCAAAATGGAGTCTATGGGAGATAGCGTTTTTATACAATTCAGAGCTTTCTGGATAACAGATCCCATACCTATAAAGTAGACTTTTTCATGTGCACGATTCAATAGGTTCATTGAAGCTGCTGAAATTAAAATTTTTCTGGTTATTTATCAAAATTCGAAAATATCGAATTTATTTCTGAAATATACTCCTACCAAATCCGCTTCGGTTATTTCCATTTATTTATCAATACATTTTCCCGAAAATTTCCTGTTTGGCGAAAAGACCCAAAAATGGTGAAAAATTCACATTGCATGTTTTTTTCAGATTTTTAAGCCAAAACCCCCGATTTTTTTGATTTTTGTCCAAAAACCATAAAATCTTCGGATTATTGCATGAAACCCAACGCAGATTGGGACATTTTTGGAACTTCTCCCATTGATTTATATACAACCTCGGTAGGTCTGAGATGCTTGATTTTCGGATTCCGACTTTTTCCATCCTCTGGGTATAATAAATCCAGAAAAACTTGAGGGTTTTTTTCACAAAAAAAAAATCTGATTTTTTTTTGGTATTCAGACTTTGCGTGACGTCATTTCGGTACTTCGTTCGCCTGCGTAACTTCGCTAGCGAAGGAGATAGACTCTACCAGTACTTCGTTCCTTAACGCCTGCCGAATTTGCGCTCTGGCAAATGGACGTAACTTCGCAAATTCACTAAGATGCGGATTTTACTGAATGTTACCTCTTGCACCAGACTTGCCATCACCACCTCAGACCAGGCGAAGTGCAAGATAGGAGTTCCTCAAAAAATAGTTTAATTTTATTTTTCCTTTTTCAGGGTAATAGGCTCAAAAATAGCGTAATTTTTTTTTGGGCTAACCGGCTTCCCCCCTATATTTCCTAATGTATGGCACATAAACTATACACTGGGCTCACGTGTAGGGCAATATAACAACTTTATTTTATTTTATTAAGGTTTCACGGGCTTGTTTAGTGTAATTTATTTGCTGCAACATATACGTCCATTCAACTTTCACTTCCTGCTGGATGCAAATTAGCCAACGCTAGCGCAATTTCGCTTTGCTTGTAGCAGTAACGATATCGCAACTTCGCCAGCATTCAGCGCCCTAGATGCAACTTTGGATTTTAGTGAATTTGCGGTGTCCTGGCGAATCTACGCCTGGCGAAGTGTTGCGCTGTGAGCGAAGCCGTCACTTGCAAATTTTCGGAGGTTAGTAAATTAGCCCCAATGAAAGAAGTCCCAAAGATTTTTTGATCTGCCTGGGTTTTGTGCAATAATCCAAAGATTTTGGTCTTTTAGGGTAAAAAACTTAAAATTTAGATTCTTTTCCCACAAACAACATTTTTGGGAAAGTGATTGCTAAATACTGAGAAAAAACCCGTACGGATTTAGTCGGAGTTTTTTCCAGATAATATTGAGATAAATTTGGCCTTTCCGTGTCTAAATAGATTTTGGTATTTTCAGAGGTCCATACACTGGCCAGGCTTTTTCCCTTAATTGGCAAATGAGACCTTTTTTAAAAATGATATTTGCTTGCAGTCATAGAGATATCGAATGATCCCGGTAGAACATCCAGCTGGTTATAGGAGCCAGTTATGAGCCAAATCTACCAAACATATTCTACTTCAGGTGAGCTTTTCTTTTTATGCATGACCAGCCTTTGTGTGCATATCAAGATCGTAGGGATAGTAGGGTAATGTCCCATGAATATTTGGCAAAGCCCTGTGCAGTATGTTTGGGTAGACTATTCAATTACTAAAGTTCTTCAACGTGCTGACAGTTGGCTTGTGTTGTATAGTAACACACGAGCAACAAGAAGCTCCTCTAGTGAAAGGTTAAATAGAATACTTAATATTATGGTACTGGTGACCTTCCCTTCACAATTAAATCCTGTTTTTTGGGGCATAAACGCAAAACAGTATGAAAATAGAAGAGATTTAAGGTTTCCCGTAGCTGAACATTATGAGCCAATGAAAACAAAATACGTTGGTGGTGCTTAAAGGGGCCACACATACAATATACTGACAGAGTCGCATTATAGAGCACATTCCTGTTCCTGGAAGATTACACAGTGCTGATGTTGCTGGCTTCTATAACCTTTACAATTTACAGTTACTTAGAATTATTATTTTGCTTTTTAATGTTATATGCACGCAAGGCTCTAGAGCTCCTCTGTGATGAATCCCAGTACTGATATTTACTTGCTCCAAAGGGAACAGAGTTCACTTTGGATAATTGCTTTAGAATTCTTCATATTTTTGTTTTCCCAAATGAGCAGTTGCCGTTTGTGTTTCTATTAAAAGAAACGCAATTAATCCCTTACACTTGCAATAATGATATTCTTGGAAGAGTCGCTATTAGTGAACGTGCTTTTTCTATGTGAGCCTTGCAGTCACTGCTGGGAATGCTATTTGGGGACACTATCACCAAAATACATCATAAACATGATACAATCCATTTAACTTCTACAGAGCTAGTAGGGTAACCGGATAGTGGTGGTATTGTCAGATTTTCAGCCTGTTTCCGATAAGAGTTTACATTCAATTTATATTGTTCTACACCAAGTAAAACATGTTAATGTAGACAATTTCACATAGGGGCCCTATTTTAGGATAAGGGGTAGGACGGGTTCACTTGCCCTTCTGTTTCATCCCTCTTTCAGGTTCAAGCTCTGCTTTGAGGTCCAGCATTGGTAAGAGCCTCCCCCCACTTGTTTATAACAAGGTTTCAGATATATGAAAGCATTTTTTGCCATCAAACCTTAGCTTCAAAAACAACTTGGGCCCAGACCTACCCCAAACTGGCCTACAAGTTGGACTTCCAGGACTATTTAGGAAACCAAATATTAATTCTACCTAAATCTCACCCTAATTGGGTACCTCCAGGTACTTATCAAATGTCCCTATGGGGACCTGTCTCACGGATTGTGAGCTGCAACTTTAATCTGAAACTAAAAATATTGTTCTTGCTGGTTGCTGGGGTCAACAGTGTCTAGCAATCAAAAACCAGATATATTTTGAATTAGGACTTTCTCATATTTATTTGTATTACTTTTTTCTGTATTTCAGAGTCTTTCCTATTCACCTTACAGTCCCAAGTCATTAAGGGACCATAGAAACCAGGTACAGGTATGGGATCTGTTTTCCGGAAACCCATTATCCAGAAAGCTCCGTGCCATATACCCTCCCCTTGGGGAGAACGCTGGGCTGTAACCCTGACACATATTTATAACTCAAGCCGTGTGTCATTGGGGATATTAATATAACTCTTTCACACATACCAGATGAGTTGAAATGCGACCCCTTTATATCTTATAGGATTTCCTCTATCACTTTTTAGAATCAACAGGTGCAGTATGGGCAAGCAGTTTCTTCATGGCCCCTGCAAAAAGGAACATTAAATGAAATCGGAATATTGACAAATACATACCAGCATGACAAGCTAGGAATTGTAAAGAATAAATATCACAGCATATGATCCCTATTGCTATGAAGGATTGATGTATATAGGGTCGCAAGCATGACTTCATTCAGGATGTGTTCAATCAAAAACAGAAAAAAAATTAAATACACATTTGCTTTTAGGCTTCACACACATTTACCATAAACAAAAGCCAATATAGGTATTCCTCTTCCGTAAGCACAATTCAGCAGGAACACCCAACTAATCTTGCTCAAACCTGTAAAAAAGGATATCATAAAAACTATGCCTGGAAAGACATGTCAGAAAACTATGCCAGTATATGTATGGTCCCATACTAAGCACAATTCAGTAGGAACAGCTCCCCAAGTTTGCTCATAGTCTGTACAGAGAGATCCCATAAATCCATACCAGCAGAAGTATTCCAATGTACTAAGCACAATTCAGCAGAAACAGCCCCCCCAAGTTTGTTCATAGCCTGTACAGAGAGCTACCATAAATCCATACCAGCAGAAGTATTCCAATGTACTAAGCACAATTCAGCAGGAAAAGCCCCAAGTTTGCTCATAGTCTGTACAGAGAAATACCATAAAACTATGGCAGCATATGTATTCCAATGTACTAAGCACAATTCAGCAGAAACAGCCCCCCAAGTTTGTTCATAGCCTGTACAGAGAAATACCATAAAACTATGACAGCATAGGTATTCCCCTGT
Source organism: Xenopus petersii (assembly GCA_038501925.1). NCBI lineage: Eukaryota > Metazoa > Chordata > Amphibia > Anura > Pipidae > Xenopus > Xenopus petersii. Next base: position 160,185,668 of record CM076680.1, read on the forward strand.
ACTAAGCACAATTCAGCAGGAACAGTGCCCTTTATTTGTTTATAGCCTGTACAGAAAGATCCCATAAAGCTATACCAGCATAAACATTTGGCAGTAAAGTTTGCTCACTAATAGATAGATGGCACAAGTAAATGTCAGGATAAATATTTCCAATTGCTTAGCACAATTTAACAGGAACAACCCCCTTGATTTGCTCATTAACTGCAATAAATCTATTCCAGCAAAGATATTAAGCCTTACCCGCAATTGTAGATCTGATAAAGGGTGGGGCTTTTCTAAAATGGGTGGGGTTTCAGACAAAGATGGAAAGTGAAAATAAAGGTCAATGTTAAATGCCATAATCAGTTGTAATTCATTCTCTTCCAATTTGATAAGAAATGAAGCAGCTTGTGATGCATTAGTGCCTTGGAAACTTGCAACCACGTCATGCTGTGCAATTTGCTGTTAGAATGAAATGAATTATGGAAAAGGACTTCATTTAGATTAACTGAGGCCGGTATCTAACAATGTCTGTGGGTTCCATCAGCACTTGCACTGAGAAGATACGGCTTTAGTTCCCTGCGAGACTGCCAAAAAAATGAGAGGGGCATCATAAATGGATAAAGGGTGCCGCCTAGTGTTTTAAGGAGACTTTTCTTGCTGGGCATCAATGCACTTCTACTGATACCCACGTAATTTTGTGCTATGGAAACATATATATTGACTGCAGTTGAATTCTGATGGTTGATGGAACAGATGTATGGCAGTTGCTCTTCTCTTCTTCCTCCAGTAATTCTAGGACAAAAACCTAGGGAGTTATTCATCAAAGGTTGAGTTGTTTTTTTCCATGAACAAATGCAAGTGTTTGAGGGTATTTTTCAGTCAAAACCCAATTTGTTGGGTTAAAAATCAAAATCAAATATTTCAATATTTATTATACCCTGAACCTGGAAATAGTTTGAATCCCAAAATACACCATCTAAAACCTGTCCAGGTCATGTAGGAGTAAATGAGGCCCCTTAAACCATTTGAAGATGTTTGTCGCCTCCATAATGTTCAAAATTCTTTTTTGGTGGATTTCGCTCAAAAACTTGAACAATTAGACTATTCGAATTTTTCACCCCAACTACACTGATTTGAGTTTTTTACATTCAAGTTTTTTCTTAAATTAGAAACCATTCGAGAGTTCATTTGAGTTCATTCAAGGTCTAAAAAAGCTCACAAAGCTCTACAATTTGACCTTTTATAAATAACTCCCCTATTGGTCCTTCTTAAAAGTTCCAAAATCTATCCCTATCTCTTAAGTCAAAAGCCTCAAGTTTAACATTCTGACCTGCCTGGTCTACCAGTACCAACCACTGATGTTACCAACTTTTATCTTGAACATCCATTTTAAACTCAACTGCTAGGATGACAGCTCTTTCTCCAAAATTATCCACCTGTTCATACACTTCTACAATATCTCTGTTGACACATTGTGTCCCCTGTATAGTAATTTATGTATAGTACTTGGACCTCCATAATTAAAAAATAAATATTTAATTATATATTCCATAGGTTTGCTTCTTTTCCACCATTAAGTTTAAGTGAAATTCTTTCCCTATTTTTTTTACAGGTATGGGATCTGTTATCCAGAATGCTCAGGATCTGGGGTTTTCCGGATCACATATCTTTCCCTACTTTGGATCTTAAGTTTTATAGAAAATTTATATTTGGACCTTAATCTACTAGAAAATCATGTGAACATTAAATAATAGGGTTGTTTTATTTCCAATAAGGATTAATTATATCTTAGTTGGGATCAAGTACAAGTTACTGTTTTATTATTACAGAGAAAAAATTCTTAATTTTTAAAAATTTGGATTATTTGTGTAGCGCTATAGTAAACTGCTTTTATGTTTAGCAGTTATAGCTACATTCCTTTGTGGGCTGACACCACAGATAAGCTCTCTTTCTCAGGGGCAAGTACTCGCAACGGGGTGGAGGCTGGGTGAAGTGTAGCTATGTGCAATAGCACAATGATGGGCGCCAGTAGTTCTTTAACGGTTGAACATTGAACTGTATTTATTAAACAATAGCACATAGATCATTCAGCACACTGATCCACAATGGAGCATAGAATAACACAGCAGCATAAAGGAAGCATATACTCACAGCACGTATAGGCTGAATCCCTACAGGCTAGGGAATACACAGCAGAGAGTAAGTTGGCAGCGTCTGATGGGTATTGCCCAGTTTTCAGGATATCTTCCAGTGGCAGACTAGGGGAACTCCTATCATCCCTATCTCAACACTTTAGTCCTTACTCCGGGTCAGTAATACCCTGGGATCTTAATCCCTCTAATCTCCTCGGCGGAGCCTTGAGCTGCTCAACTATCTAGCCTCTTTATCACTCCTAGAGTGATCTATAATTGAGTATAGCTGTCAAATTACTAGGGCCAAGGCTCCTAGGGTCGACACTACCCATTCCCTTCCAGCCTGCTTTGGTTGGACTAAAGCAATGGACCCAGACCTCATGGTTCCTAAACCTTTTATTCTCTGGCACAGTGCCATCTGGTGTACACTGTGAGAACTACAGGGGTTACATAAGCACAAGGTCCCCATAAGGACCTTTTAAGCGTCCATATAACTAGGGATGTGCCTGTCTGTAATGTGTAAGGGTGTCTAAGATTTTCACATCTCTCCATTTGGATAAAATGGAGCCTATGGGACAGTGGCGTAACTAGAGTACGCCAGGCCCCCATGCAAAAAAATCTTCAAAGGGGCCGGCGCACTCCAATCCTCATCCTCCTGCCACTTCCCATCCCACCTCTGCCCACCCACATCCAGCCTCCACCCCACCCACATCCTGCACTGACTCTGCCCAATCCCACCCTACTTGCTTCCTCGCCGGTAAGAGAGAGCAGCTGGGGAGGAGTTTTTTTTTATTAGGTATAAAGGATGCAGACCCTGCAGTCCGGCCCCCCCTGCAACTGTGGGGTCTGCTTCCTCTATGGTTACAACACTGCTATGGGAGACAGCCTTTCCATAATTCAGAGCTTGCTAAATAACAGATCCCATACTTATACTTGATGGTAACTAAGCTGCATGAATCTATAGTGGTGGCAAAACAACCCTGCTGGGTTTATTTAATGTTTAAATAGCAATCCAATTTACAGAAAGATCCCTTCTCTGTAGTGATGGGCGAATTTGCGCCGTTTCGATTCGCGAAACGGCGCCGGCGTCTCGTTTTTGACGCCGGCGCCCGTTTTTCGACGCCGGCGCCCATTTTTGACGCCGGCGCCCGTTTTTGACGCTGGCGCTCATTTTTCAGAAAAAAATTTTTTGACGCCGGCGAATTTTTGACGCGAATTTTCGCGGGAGTTTCGCGAATTTATTCGCTGGCGGCGAATCGCGCAAATTCACCGCGAATTCGCGCCTGGCGAATAAATTCGCCCATCCCTACTTATCTGCAGAAACACCAGGTCCCAAGCATTCCGCATAACGGATGCTATACCTCTACTTCAATGGCTACGTGCAGTCTGATTCATTCATAGGCACTTGTGAATGGCTATTAGCAATATGATATTGCTCCATTCAACAGAAAGCATGTCACTGAGTCCTCTAACAGGATCACAGCATTGGCCTGGGTCTGAGTAAAAAAGGTAAGTACATTAAATCTACAAATTTAGAGGTCTTGTAAGTGAGTGAACAATTTGTCAGAGTGAACCCATTTTTTTTTTCAGATGCAACCCATTTCTGCAGTAATTTAATTGCTTCTGTATACAGGCTGGGCAACGGTCCAGAGGTTCTCCTGTAAGTTCTAAATGAATTGGAATAGAATGTCTGTGTTACTAGAAAACATAATTGTGTTACTGGGAAGCCCGGCTCAATTGCATTCTCACTCCATAGGGATTGTAAACAGGAATAAAAAAACATAATAAAAAATATATAAAAGTACAAATGTAGTATTTTTGCAAGATATAAGCAAATTGAGTTTCTGCAGAATTTGCTATCTTAACTTTTAATGAATTTAAATTTTATATTATTCACAAAACTACTTGGCAACTTATAATATCCGTATAACAACAGGGGATACATTTTTACAGCCCTCCTCAGTTCTAATATCCTTATCATTTACAGTAGGGGGTACATTATCCCTTATAATACATGAGTGATACTCAGAGTTCCCTGTATAACTCAGCCTGCAGCCTTGTGCCTTTATATGGTCACATAACCCCTCAGTGACTTCTAATATCCTTATCATTTACAGTAGGGGGTACATTATCCCTTATAATACATGAGTGATACTCAGAGTTCCCTGTATAACTCAGCCTGCAGCCTTGTGCCTTTATATGGTCACAGAACAACCCCTCAGTGACTTCTAATATCCTTATCATTTACAGTAGGGGGTACATTATCCCTTATAATACATGAGTGATACTCAGAGTTCCCTGTATAACTCAGCCTGCAGCCTTGTGCCTTTATATGGTCACAGAACCCCTCAGTGACTTCTAATATCCTTATCATTTACAGTAGGGGTACATTATCCCTTATAATACATGAGTGATTCTCAGAGTTCCAAGTATAACTCAGCCTGCAGCCTTGTGCCTTTATATGGTCACAGACCCCTCAGTGACTAATATCCTTATAATTTATGTTAAGAATATAATACACTTTTCCCTAATCAAAAGAAAAGACACAGGTCAATTAAAGGACATGTAAGCCCCACACAAAAAAGTAATCAATGAACAGCCTCATTGGCTTTAGATAACTGCCACTACGGTTTTTAAAAGGTTAACAGTATGGCTGCAGCATACCCTAAATCACTTAGAATTCTTTCTCCTCCTCTAACCCACTCTGCCCCCTCCCTAGGGCATTTACTTTTGCTGTCTAACTGCCAATGAAGAGACAGCATTGCTGGTTTCCATAGCTGTCTGATCCTATCTGTTTTCTCCTAACCACCTCTCCTGAGCTCAGATTAACCATTACAACCCCAGCAGAACTTTTTATCAAAGTATGTTGTGTCTGTTTAACCTGCATTCTGCATTGCATGAACTTTACAGCATAAATGTCTCAATGTTACTGATGATGTGTCAGAGGGAAAATGGCCGCCAGGAGAAAGCTGCTATTTGTTTTAGGAAAATGGGATGGCACTGGCAAATGTAAGGGGTATATGCAATACAACTGATGTGACTTGAGTGGGGAAGATATGCCCAACATATATACATTGCAGGAAACGCAGGCTTTACGTGTCCTTTAATATACATTTATTCATGGTTTTAATTAAGGTTATATGTAACTGTTATTGATGTTGAAAGCTGTATTGGTAGGTAGGTCCCTTTTGTACTGTTGGTTTGACCCACGAAGAAGAAATTCAGTTACCAGAATACTTTGCATACTTAATCACTGGTTCATTAATCAGCTTTCTAGTGCTACATTTTTTAATATACAGAACCAGCAGTGCAGAGGAAATCTAGGGATAAACAGATATTGCTTTCAGTAGCAGCTTTATTTACACATAACCTTAAATTCATAACAAATCTGTTTTGAATGTATATTGGCAATGTGGTTATATTTTTTACTTCATTGGGCACAACTGTGTTTCTGGGTTTACATCCCCTTCATGAGAATCTGTAGAACTGTCTTTTTAAGTTTTCAAGTCAAGACAATTTGGGACTTGCTCTGAATCATTGCTTTGTTATTGCGTTTGCTCCCTGTATAATATCCCACCTCTCAGTAATGTTTCTGCCGCCTGTATCATTATACTGTGCCGGCCGCTAGAAAAATCCAATACCTTGAGAAAGAGAAAACAGGCAGAGAAAAAAGTTGCTCAGCTAATTTATTCCTTGGGGACTCGTTCCTGCAAGCGAGAGAAAAAGGACTCAGATGTAATAAGTCCAGTGGGCTCAGAAATCCTTCAGCAATTAAGAGACTGCACAGAATCGCTACATATTTACATGGCTTTGTCCAGAGCACGAATATTGTTGTAAATCATCAATTATCGACTTTTTGGGTTTGTTGTTGTGAGTAATGAAGCATTTCAGGAGGAATCTACAATAGGAGCTTGTATCTGAGAAATGTCAGATGGGCTTAAATGAAAGAGCCGGGTTCATTCATCCGTATAAACGGCTATACGCGGTTATGTGCCAAAACTGGTGTGAGAAAAATTAATATGTAACAAAAAAATGCTAAAAAATACCTGGAAAAAAATGGGGACAATCACTGCATGAGTTGGAATAGGTTGGCACTGGAGGAAGGGTGACAGTTACTGGAGTTGTGTCTATGAGGCATCAGGCGGTGACCCCATGAGGACATCATAGGTGCCATTGCAGCATAGCAACTCAGACAGTGGGGTAACTAGAAGATAGCGGGGGTCATTTATGAAGTGTAGGGCAGGGTACAAAGTGCAAAGAATCGGATGCAAAGTGCCATTTTCAACCCTCTTTGCCTCTTGCAGGGATTATTAGTTGTTTTTGTATGTAATCTTGTGTGTTCAATATATTTACCCATTTATTGTACAACACTGCAGAATATGGTGGTGCTTTATAAATAAGAGATGATGATGATGATGATAAAGTTTTCTGCATTTTGAACAGTTGTTGCATGTGTTTTTGAAGACTCTAACCCACTAAATGTTGTCATTGTAGGACCCGCACACGCATCTTCTTGCTCTGTGCACTATTTCTGTGTGCGCCTCAGGTTCCAAGACAGGGAATTTTTGGGAGCAGAGGAAGAGTGTACTTCCCCAGTCTGACCAGCACCCAACCATAACTCAAATTTCAACCCAAACCTGGTGGTCAATACACGAGTCACCGCGGGTTTCAGGCCAAACCGTTCATCACTAATGTGTATGCCAGAAGGGTAATATTTTCATTTTCCCATGGAAGCCCCTGAGCCCACATTTGCCTCCATGCCACCAGACCCCCCCACAAGATGACAAGCAGGGGGCAGTGAACATGAAGCATGATAGCCAGGCCCGGATATGCGCCAAGGCCACAAGCCCCAGGCCTAATGAGGCAAGACTCATGTAGTGGCGGCATGCCCCCAAGCCTCATTTTGAAAAGCGCTAATCACCAGCGCTCTGGCGCATTCCAGGCACACTCCTGTGGGGGGCAGGGGTTTGCGTGCCGAGTTGCCGGGCGCTAGGACCCTGCGGTGTGAAGTTGGTGGGCAGTGCCGGATTTACAAAGTGGGCGCCCCTAGGCCCACTGCCGTTTGTTGCCCCTGTCCCCTCCCCTTTATTCGTGCAAATTTTCATAATCTGGACCGGAGCAATGGGGATTGGTGCATGGGAAATTTAAAAAATGATTGTTTTTGAACCAATGTGAGTGTGGTTGAGCAGCTTGCCGCCCCCCTAAAATCCTGCCACCCTAGGCCCGGGCCTAGGTGGCCTTTCCACAAATCCGGGTCTGTTGGTGGGTGCTTGGACCCTGTAGAGCGAAGTTGGTCGGCACTAGGACCCTGTGGCCTCAGGGCACCCAAGACAGAAATCTGGGCCTCGTCATAGCTTCATACAGATGCAGGAGACCCTGAACTAGGGGTATGTAGGCAGAAGAAGTACTATATGTGCCAAGCACTCACCTAGCATTGCACCCTAGAAACATGTCTCTTCTGCCTATCCCTAGTTCCAGCCGAGACAATATTTACCAAATCAAAAGTTTGGTGGTTGGAAAACTCTCAGGCACTGGGTGCTGGGTTTGTGCCCAGCAGGGTGTTTTCACTTTAAGAGGATCAAGATTCTTTAGAGGAAACATTGGAATTAGCCAGTTTCCAGAAGTCTGCTGCAACAGGGACACCCAAATGTGGCCCATGGGCTAAATGTGATCCTTCAAAAGGTTTTTATGCCCCCACTAGACTGCTCAAGAGCCCTTATGCCTTCTTTGGATGAAACTGTCAGTTTATTATAATCTGGCCCTCAGACATGTAGTGTTTATTCAGCCCATTATTTAGAAACACAATCTGACTGCACTGCTCTACAGCATGAAGTGGTTTATGCCTCAAAACTATCTGTATCCATGAATCCCAGTCTCTGCTGCTTGTCTGCACCACCCACCACAGGAAATATTATATTTATAAAAAGGAAAATATTAAGTAATGGCTCACCTTCATTTTTTTTTAAATTGTTAGTGTGATGTAAAGATTGGTATTTGGAGACATTCTGAGATTGCTATTCTGGAATATGAATAGAAAGATAAGTAATAAAAAGTAGCAATAACAATAAAATTGCAGCCTCACGGAGCAAAATCTTTGGGCTGCCAGGGTCAGTGACCCCCATTTGAAAGTTGGAAAGAGCCAGAAGAAGGCAAATAATACAAAAATATAAAAAATTAACTTCACTTGAAAAGTTACCATGAAGGTGAACCCCCCTTTAATGTATTTTGCCATATTTTCAACATTTCTCTCTTGGGCCTGCTTCTCTCAGTTCTGCTGGACCTTTGACATCATTGTGACATCATTTTGTAAATTTCACTCCTGTTGGACTGTCTTTTTTTTTTTTTTTTTTTTTAAAAACGAAAAGAAAGAAGATTCACCTCTTACTATACCATGTCCAAATATGCATACCTATTTCCAGACAGTGCTTAATACTACACTTAATCTTAAGCTTAACATTTAGATTCATTTATTACAAGAGAAAAGAAAAACACAAAAAAAAATAAATAACACAGAATAGAAACAAAAAACATTTATTCCCCCTAATTGGCGGCTGGCTTTCCCTCTTCCCTTCTCGGTTTCAAACTCTCTCCATTGTCCCTTATTTCTTCTTCTGCCTTTAAATATGTAACACTGATGACAATAGGGGATCCTTTTCGTAAATCAGCCAGGGCATCCAGATTTTATCATATGGTCCCATGTCATTCTGCAACCTATAATTAAGCTTTTCATTGGTTGCTATATAGATTATCTTTGCTTTCAAGGATCTTAAAGGGATCATTCTTCCAGTTACTGGCTATAATCAGTCTGGCTGCCATGAGTATGTATTGGCTAAGCTTATAGGCTGATTTTGTCAAGTATTTTGGTTTATTTCCTAATAACATAACCGTAGGATCTTTCCTAAATTTTGTATGTAGTATATTTGAGAGCAGTTTGACCACCGAGTCCCAGTATTGCGATACAATTTCGCATTCCCACCATGTATGGACCATAGTCCCCTTATCTTTACAACCCCTAAAACAACAAGATTCACAGGTAGAGTATATTTTATGTAATCTGGCCGGTACCAAATATGTTCTATGTAAAATTTTAATAATTCCTGGGGAGGAGGTGAATAGGTGTCTTTTATTTGTGTCAGTGTAAGCGGTTTCGCTTTCCGTGTTAAAGATAATAAAGTAGTGATACCCTTATCTACCCACCACCCAAAAAGTTTCCTGGACATTCCTGGGGGGAACTCGTGGTTATCTATCAATGGGCTTAGTGAAGGTGAAGAAACAAAACCGTATTTCTTTGCTAGTGATTGCCAAAAATTTAACATATCTATCGTTATAGGTGACGGATCCACAAACTTTTGAAAAGGTCATTTAGACATCCATAATATATGGTGAATTGAGTATGGGTAAATTAAATCATTTTCGATCTGTACCCACAGGGGTGCTAACGTTCCAGCATGTGCAGGAACCCATTGGGCTATCCTGGCTGCCTGATAGTACTTTACAATATTTGGTGCTGAAAGCCCCCCATTTTTTTATGCAAATATAAAATTTGTTTTGATATAAGAGGGTATTTATTCTGCCAAATAAAACTGTTTATATTGGTTTGAAAAGAATGTAGTTCCTTTAATGGAACTCTTATTGGTAGCGATCGAAACAGATATAAAATTTTTGGAATCAGTACCATCTTGATACATTGTATCCTTCCGGTCCAAGACAGTTGGTGTTTATCCCATTGTTGCATGTTCTGTCTTAAAATTCTGAACATGGGGCTATAGTTAATTTTATAAAGTGAGGGTAGACTATTGGTCAATTTCACTCCTAAATATTGTAAGGAGTCGGAGGTCTTAAATCCAAAATTAAGTTCTATCAATTTCAGAATATGTCCAGGAATATTGCAGGGAAGCATTTCAGATTTCTCTGTATTTATAGTGAGTCCTGACATTTTCACAAAAGAACTCAAAGTTTCCATTAAGTTTGGTAAAGATGTCAGAGGCTTAGTCAAATGTACTAATAAGTCGTCAGCAAATAGTGACAGTTTATATTCCTTATCCCTCACTTTCACACCCTTAATGTTCTCATTCTCTCTGATAGCCCTTGCCAATGGCTCCATAGCTAAGGCAAATAGCGCCGGAGACAGCGGGCAACCCTGCCTTGTCCCGCGCTGTATCGGAATAGCTACCGGTGGAGTAGTGACAGGGAGATTCAATTTGGCAGTAGGGAGATTATAGTACACATTAAGGGTGTTGATTAATGTGGGGCCAACCTTTAACCTTTCTAGAATTCTAAACAAATATTGCCAACTAAGTGTATCAAATGCTTTCTCGATGTCAAATGTCAGCAAGCATAGAGGTGTTTTTGATCTATTTGCATATGTTGTCAAATTAATAATTTTCCGTATATTATCAGACGCCTGCCTATCTGGCATAAAACCAATTTGATCTTTATGTATAATATTGGTCAGGATTTTATTCAATCTGGAAGCTAATATTGAAGCCAGAATCTTAACATCCACATTGAGCAATGATATCGGTCTATAGTTCTTTGGAGTTAGCATATCTTTATTTGCTTTTGGTATAAGCAATATCTTTGCTTCATTCATCTCTGGAGGGATACAATTCCCTTTTGCTATATGCTGATATAAATTGCGTAAATGCGGGTTTACTTGTTCTTGAAATTTTTTATAAAATAAGGATGAAAACCTGTCCGGCCCTGGGGCTTTGCCAACCTTCAGAGATTTAATGACTTCTTTAATTTCTAGATGTGTAATCTCAGCGTCCAATATTTTACTCATTTCCTGGGTACACGGGCTTGGGCCATATTTATTTAGAAAGGTGTCAATTCGGGCTGGGTTCTCTCCCCCCCTTTGTGAATACAAATGCTCATAGTAAGCTGCAAATGTTCCTGCTATTTTTTCCGGGTTCGATGTGATTCGACCGTTTTCCAGCCTAATCTTGTTGACGGCCGGTCTACGCTGACCCGCCCTCAACAAGTTGGCCAACATTTTCCCTGGCTTATTTGCAAACTTATAAAATGTAGAATTTGTCCTGATTACCCTTTCAGCTCCTTCCAGCTGGCATGCCCTAAATGTCTCACCTCCTCAATCAATTTTCTTCTGCCAACTGTAAACTGCTGTCTATTAGTCTGCTCTAGACCTGCAAGCTCCACCTCCAACCTGTGTTGTATTTGCGCCCTCTCTTTTTTCTTCTTAGAGGCATACTTGATTAAAGAACCTCTAATAAAGGCTGTTTTCTTTAAAAAACATTTCAGATTCCTGTATAATATACGAGACACATTCAGGGTCCGCTAACAAATCCTCATTTAGTTTCCACATTGGACGTATTAGAGCAGGAGCTTGCAAGTCCAGAACAAACATTACCATATCATGGTCTGACCAAGCACATTGAAGGTGCTTAGATTCCAGCAATGCCCCTGCATCCGAAAATTTTGTCAGAATGTAATCAATTCTCGAGTAATTATTATGGGGATGGGAGTAGAATGTATAATATCTTTTATCTCCATTTACCTCTCTCCATGTGTCACATACAGTAGTTCATAGTCCCGAAGGATTTTATTAACCTTCTGCGTATTTCTTTTATGTCCAGATGTTGAGGTGGGGGAGGATCTATCGAGCATATAATTAAACGGGAGGTTAAAGTCCCTAGCCCAAATTACTCTTTCAGCGAGGGAATATGATAATTGTTCAGCCATAGCTTCTAAAAAGGCAAAAGGAGACTCTACCGGTGCATAAGTATTTAGAATCATATACGTCTTGTCATACAGTGTCCCCTGTATCACTATGTATCGACCTTTATCATCAATCTTAATTTCGGAAACTACGAATGGAAATCGTCTATAAAAAAGACTGCGACTCCACTATGCTTGCTTACATCTGAGGACAAATAATACATTCCATAATCCTTATGAAAAAATTTAGGAAATGATCGTTTAGTAAAGTGTGTCTCTTGCAGACATGTTATGTCTGGAGAGAGACGTTGATACATCTGAAATGCTATTCTGCTCTTACTTGGAGAGTTTAGTCCCTGAACATTATGTGAAATGATTTTGATTGACATCCTGTGTATAGGACACCCTACTGCTTAAAAACTTTCACTGAGGAAGGGCCATGCGGTCCCGAAACGTTTGATCAATTGTAAAGTGTCTGGAAGCACCTTGAATAAATGTGGGAGCACCCCGTTGAAAGCAAACACAGGTATTGGCAAAACTTTCTTTTCTTAAAAACTTTAGTGTCGCAACATCTTGTCCCTGGTCACCCAGCCGCCTGAACACAATAAAAAAAAAAACTACTAAGAAGAACAAAACATTTAAAACAACAAAAAAAGACAAAAAACAATCTCTTGGCTGAACGCCATTTCTAAGTACCCTTTGTTGACATTCCACTTCTATGTCTTTCTCCACATGGGAGGGCATAGTGGTGGTCCTTCTATTGGGTGAGCAAAATCCCGTTTTCTGCATAGTTGTTAAGCGGCTTACAATGTCAAACCACCAGAAAAAAAAAAGAAAAAAGGAAGAAAAAAAAAAAAAAACAAAAAACACTCATCCTCAGTGCCTGGGATAGCATTATATACTGTAGTTACTAATTTGGCCAAATCTATCCAATCACTGAGGACTTATATTGTAAACACCAAACAGCATATAAGAAAAAAAAAAAGAAGAAATCTCAGCATAACATCAAATTATGTAAATGCATACTATTGCAATTTCCATAGAGTCTAGCATTATTTTAAGTGTTCTGTATATTGGTCCCCAATCATGCTGGTCTTTACTTCCTTAAAGGCAAAAATGAAGCAGGACATTTTAACTATTTAAAGTCTGAATCTTACGACCACTCTGGATGCAGAATAAAGGGGACTCTCGATATAGCATCAGACTGTGTGGCATATATGCATCTTAATACACTTTACATATAGTCCAGCATTATTTTGGGCGATTTACTTCTATAATAGTCCTTGATCGTGCTGATCTCTGCTCTCTTAAGGGTGAATGTGGAGCAGGACGTTTTAACTGTTTAGAGGCTGAAACTTGTGACCACTCTGGGTCTGGACGTAACAATTCTGGCACTGGGTCGTTTTCCTGTAGGGGGGCCCCTCCACTCCCTTCCAAAAGTGCCAATCCCTCTGCTGGTGTCTGTATTGAATACTGTTGACCTCCCCAAATAAACTGCAGGGAGAAGGGGAATCCCCATTTATATTTCACGTTTCTATTTTGCAGTAGCATTGTAACAGGTTTCATCAGCCTACGTTTCTGTAAAGTTACTGGGGCTAGGTCAGCATAAAATTGCATCTGGTGGGGTAGCGTTTCTCTATTCACCGACTTCGTGGCTCGCAGAACCAAGTCTCTAACCTCCACATAGTGCAGCTTCAATATAATATCTCTGGCCAAGTTAGGGTCTCGTGGACACCCCAGGGCCCGATGTATTCTCTCTATATGGAGGTGTTCATCGGGTAGGTCCGGTAGCAACTTGCGTAATACCCCCTTGATCATCTCCAAGGGGTCTGTTACCACTTCTGGTACATTTCGCACTCTCAGGTTTCCCCTTCTCGTTCTATTCTCTAGATCTTCCAGCTTACTTTCAAGTTGAAGGATCCGTTGCTGATGTTCATTCAGCTGCTTCTGGTCGTCCTTTAATGCTGCTGCGCAGGAGTCTGAACGCCGCTCCAGGCTATCCACCCTTTCTCCCAGATCCTTGATCTGACGTGTAAAATCCGCCACCGCTAATTCTGTTTTGAAAATTTCTTGCACAGCCTGGAGGGCTGCTTGCACCTCCTCCGTATGGAGTTGCCGTTCTTGACTTTGCTCCCGCTCAACGCGGGTGTTTGAAGATGGCGGCTGCACGCCTTCAGTTGATCGGCGCTGAAACATTGGTGGCGTTCATGCCTGTTGGCCCTTCTTTGTTGTCAGTGGACCCATCTCTCCCGTCGTCTCAGGTTTAGTATCTTATACCTCACAGCGAAATAGGTGAAGAGCGGTTTGATCTGCTTTTTATTGCAAGAGATGCAGTACGGGTGCGGAGCTACTCACAGACTCATCTTGCCTGTTCAGCTTCGCGCATGCACACCCTGTTGGACTATCTTTATTGATTTTCATGTTCTATAAGCTGTGGGCTCTCATTTTACTACTTTGCCGAATTTCAATAAAAAGGTTATAAACACACTGTTCCTACTTGAAACACACCATCATTAGTTTGAGGAGGAAATGTTCCATGGTTTATAAACTGGGCCATAAAGAGAAGTCCTCCAGCGACAGCTTGGGAGAGGAAATGATGAAAATAGATAAAAAGAAATAAAACAACTGCTTTTCCCTCTGGTAGTATGGGATGCTTAATCTATTGGTAGGAGGGTCTTCATGATCCCTTGCAAGACAGGCACAGGCATAACTGGTTCTGTAACAATTTTGGGCCATGATTCCGCAACTTAATTAGGCCCTTACAGGCCTTAGGTCTGAAATATATATAATATACACAATATTAAAGTTGCTTGTGTCCCCTTCCCCATAGTTGAGATCAACAACAGTGTGCCCATCTCGCCTCCTGTTACAAATCATGCAGGTGCTCCTACTGGACTAATGGGCTACATTATTATGCACAGCTGACTTGCTCCTAAGCAGGGGCGTAACTACAGAGGAAGCAGACCCTGCAGTGGCAGGGGGGCCCAGAAGTGTATAGGGCCCAGCTAATCCCTAATTGATAAGTCATTTCAATATGTCTTAGAAAATAGGTCAACTTACCAATGGTTTGGGGCCCTAAATAAAATTTGCTGTGGGGCCTGGTAACATCTAGTTACGCCACTGCTCCTAAGGATTTTTTTGATGATGAGTGTCGGAAATGGTACCATCTAGGGTTGCCAACTTTCCCCAACCATAGTCGGACGGGGGGAGGATAGAGCACTGAGGCGGGTTGTGACATTATGGGGTGGGTGATGATGTTACTGGGCAGGACTAGGACATGGCGATTGACAATTGATTAGTTTTCACGTAAGTCTAGGGGAGTCCTGCCTGGTTTTCCTGCTTTGGTAAACCGGCCAGGCAATTTTCACCCTGGCCAAAACCAGGTGGCAACCCTAGCACAGTGTCGGACCTGGCAAGCGGGACACTGGGAAAAAAGCGATGGGCCCTGGGCTCTTGTGGGCCCTGCCGGCCCAGATCCACTTCTTAGTGGTACGACCCCTCTTTGTCGGGGGTCGTGGTAAAATAAAAATGTACGCACAAACCCGGCACTGTGTGCATATGCACAAACGCAACGCGGCACACCGGAGTGGCAGGGAGGGGCTGGAGGGGTGCCCTGGGGCATTAGCTCCGGGGGGTCCCAAGCCCCCCAGTCTGACCCTGGCCATTCTGACTCATGTCCAAATTGAGTCTTTTGATGCATTACAACATACTGGGCACAATTAGATCAGACACAAATCCCCCAAAGATCATAATGAAGTGGAATTGTGTTAATGAGTGACCCCAGAGATATAGATAGACTATATGGTGGCAAAACCTACTGTCATGCATGGTGAATCCATTTGGGCCCCATCAGATTTCCAAGTGATTCTGGCCTCCGACTCTGAGCCACCCTACTCTAGAAAATCCACAGTTCAATATTTCATTCCCACTTTACTTTCCATGCTATAAACTCAAGCTATGGCAACGTCTTTGCAAATAAAATTAGCCTTCCTTGTCTATTTTCATGGCGGTCTTAATGTCTAATTGCTTTAATATACGGGCGCAGCAATGTGTCGATGAATTAAACAGCAATTGGACGGGAAGTTCCATCAGAGAGCAGGTTTCTTGGCATCGGCGATGTACTTGACATTATGGATGGATGTAAATAAAAGGTTTGCTGCCATATCATTAGAAGCAGCTTGCGGGGATTATAAAGTCACAGAAGGTGGAACAATTCCCCTTTGGGAACGATACAAGCACCAGGCACTGCTGCCCCATAGCCGGGGATAGAGATGGCGCGAACTGTTCGCCGGCGAACTTGTTCGCGCGAACATCGGGTGTTCGCGCTCGCCGGAAGTTCGCGAACGTTGCGCGACGTTCGCCATTTTGGGTTCGCCATTGTTGGCGCTTTTTTTTGCCCTCTCACCCCAGACCAGCAGGTACATGGCAGCCAATCAGGAAGCTCTCCCCTGGACCACTCCCCTTCCCTATAAAAACCGAAGCCCTGCAGCGTTTTTTCACTCTGCCTGTGTGTGCTGAAGAGATAGTGTAGGGAGAGAGCTGCTGCCTGTTAGTGATTTCAGGGACAGTTGAAAGTTTGCTGGCTAGTAATCGTTTTGATACTGCTCTGTTATTGGAGGGACAGAAGTCTGCAGGGGTTTGAGGGACATTTAAGCTTAGGTAGCTTTGCTGGCTAGTAATCTACCTTCTACTGCAGTGCTCTGTATGTAGCTGCAGTGGGCAGCTGTCCTGCTTCTGATCTCATCTGCTGACTGCTGCAATAACAGTAGTCCTTGTAAGGACTGCTTTTATTTATTTTTTTGTTCCAATACAGAGCAGTATCAAGCAGATTACTAGCCAGCAAACTTACTATCATCTGTCCCTGAAATCACTAACAGCTCTCCCCCTACACTATCTCTTCCAAGCACACACAGGCAGATTTTTCAGATACATTTTTGCCCTTGATCCCCCTCTGGCATGCCACTGTCCAGGTCGTTGCACCCTTTAAACAACTTTAAAATCATTTTTCTGGCCAGAAATGTCTTTTTTAGATGTTAAAGTTCGCCTTCCCATTGAAGTCTATGGGGTTCGCGAACCGTTCGCGAACCGCTCGCATTTTTGCGCAAGTTCGCGAATATGTTCGCGAACTTTTTTTCCGACGTTCGCTACATCCCTAGCCGGGGATACATACTGCCAGTATCAGTGTCCTCGAAACTTTAAAGGTAACATAAACATTTTTTATCCAAATATATTTTAAATAATGAAACTTCTCCCGGCCCCCCGCCCTTGGGAAATACAGAAAACAAACAAGGGCTTATTCCGAATGTTCAGCTCCAAAGACTAGTTTTCCTGTTAACTTCCCCGGATAAATATTATTTTACTCTGCGGGGCTCCTGCCTGTAATGCCGGCCATGCTGTGTGTGGCTGCTCAGCTGAGAATCCTATTTAGTGCGCTTATGCCATTTCCTTGGGAGCAGTTCTTGCAAAAAAAATCATATATCATATTTTACAGGTAAACGCCATATGAATTTTCTCATTTTATGTGTCGCCCCAGTGGCTGCAAATACAATCAAATCCATTTGAATCCATTTGTTATCACATGAGACCAGAGTGCTTTAAAAACTTACCAGCATGATGTACGGCCTAAAGAATTAGGAACCACCTAAAGAATTAATGGACCACTGACCACACATAGGGGCACATTTACCTATGGTCGAATATCGAGGGTTAATTAACCCTCGATATTCGACTGCCGAATTAAAATCCTTTCGACTTCGAATATCAAAGTCGAAGGATTTTGCGAAATTCGTTCGTTCGAATGATCGAAGGAATAATCGTTCGATCGAACGATTAAATCCTTCGAATCGAACGGTTAGAAGGATTTTAATCCATCGATCGAAAGATTATACTTCGATCAGAAAAGTGTTAGCAAGCCCATAGGCTAACATTGGCCTCGGTAGGTTTTAGGTGGCGAACTAGGGGGTCGAAGAAATTTTTAAAGAGACATACTTCGATTATCGAATAGTCGAATATTCTAAAGTTTTTTAGTTCGAATGGTTGGATTCGAAGTCGAAGGTCGAAGTAGCCAATTCGATGGTCGAAGTAGCCAAAAAAAAAAAAATGAAAATCAAACTATTTTTCCTCTATTTTCCTCTATTCCTTCACTCGAACATGGTGAATGGGCCCCATAGTATCGAAGAAACTTATGGATCTCTTTCTGGGGCCCGTCTCGTGTTTATTGTTTCTATTAAATAAGAAAAACGTATTAAATCAATTTAGTAATCCTTGTTTATCCTTCTCTCCTTTCAAGTTCTGCATCTTAATTTGTTAAATGAATGTCACACTCTGCCATAGGGCAGGAGGTAAATCCAGGGTGTCATTGAGGCCTGCACTGGTGCATATATTTTGTGTGTTTTAACCACCTTATTTAACCTTGTAGGTAGGTCTGGAAACCCTTGCCAGGGGTTTGCATAGACATACAAAAAAAAAAAAAAACCACTGCAGGGAAAACTTGAATTTATTAGGTCACAACCAGGCAACGTTTCAGGCTTAGTATTGCCCTTTCTCAAGCCTGGTGCTCCTTACCCTCCTCATCTAATGATACATACATGTCACCTCAAACCCATCCCTCATGAATACAGAGCTGCCTTATGCAGTGCTGTATTCAGTGGTACAAAGTACAAGTGCAAGAAAAATGGAGAATTACACCTGTTTCTTTGCACTTTGTGCCCTGCACTTAGTAAATGACCCGCAATGGTTGATTAAAAAGGGCTTAAAGGGCAACTAAAGTCTAAAATAGATAAAATAAGGCTTGAAATGCAGTATTTTGAAGACTAAACATATGAATTATCTGCACCACAAGCTGAATCAAACAAATGATTTATGTTTTCAAAGCTGGCCACAGGGGGTCGCCATCTTGAAACTTTGTTAAACATCTTTGCAAGACCAAGACTGTTCACATGCTCAGTGTGGTCTGGGCTGCTTAGGAATCATCATAAATGATCAAAACAGCAAAAGTCAAATAATATCTGCCAGAAGCCGATACAGCAAGACTGATTAATAATCAGAATATACAGACGGCACTGGCTCCTGTGTTGTCATGTAATCAAATGTGGATTTTATAGTTTTTGTATTATTTAATCTCCAACTCTGCAGAACCAGTCTATCTGTATAAATCTGGCTCCATGATCTTTGTCCCTGCAGCTGGAGTTGGAAACAGTAAAGGGGATGTAAAGGCAAAAATAAAATCCAATACAAATCTCTTCACAGTCACCGACTGCTATACAGAGAAACAAACAAAGCTGTTTGAGTTCTGCATGGCTGGGAAGTAAGGCGGGGCTCCCCCTGCTGTTCATAAGTATGATTGTTTCCCTGCAGAGCAGTTAGGGACCGTCTGACAATTCCTATCGACTGCAGTAAATGAAGGGAAAATTTCACTGCATACAGTCAGGTTTCTTATAAAAACGGTAAACATTTTTTAATTAAAGTATATTGGAGATTGGTTTCTTTTTCATTAAAGAAAGAAAAATGGGATTTTATTTTATTGGATAACAAAAGCTCTCTCAGCTTTTTTAGGATAGCAGCTGCCATATTAGCTTGGTGTGACATAACTTCCTGAGTCTCTCCCTGCTCACTCATAGCTCTGGGCTCCGATTACAGCAGGGAAGGGAGGAGGGAGAAGGGAGAGGAGCAAACTGAGCATGCTCACGCCCGGGGCAAGGAGGTTTAAGCTGAAGGCAGGAAGTCTGATACAGAAGCCCATGAGTACACAATAGAAGGAAAGAAATGTGGTGATTCTTTTGACAGAGGACTGAGAGCAGCATTAATTGAGGGTTTGCTGGTTTTATTTATATAGACTTTTCCGATAAAGCTTACTTGGTTTTAACCTTTCCTTCTCCTTTAATTTGAATGATTTCTGCTGCCGCTCACATTTGTCCAGGAATAAAGAAAGAAACAATTGTGCTCATTCCTGTTCCAGGACTCCATGCTGCCATCTCTCAGGGCATCACCCACGTGAACATTGATTTTTCCCAGAATCTGGTCCATTCCTCAGTGTCCATTCATTGTCTTCTCATTTAAAGGAGTCTTCCACCATCATTCTCCTTCCTTTGTAAATTGGCTTTAAAATGATGTTAGTAGCCTATCTCAAATTCATTAGTGCAAAATTGCCTACCTTTATATATATATGTCTCCCTCCCTACTGTTCCTTTTCTTTCAGAATTTCCATATCCACTTTAACAAAATCAATATACTCTTCAAATGAATAATGTACCCTGTTGGGAATAAATGTACTTTTATTCTGTCCCCAGTCAATCAATATCAGCATTTCACTTGGCATTTGGCAAAGTTCAATTGCCATTCTCTTTCCTATCTGCGCATTAAGCTCTCAGTTTTCATCAGATTTGGGGGGAAAAAAACATTCTAGATTAATATTGATCTCAAATGTATCCAGAGGAAGATTGCTTGGAGGTTTAAGTGGCCTAACAAGAAGTTGCTTAATTAGAAATGCCTAGGGAGGGAAGAATGGACTCAAGAATATGATGAATTGGATCAAAGACAGAGGAAACGTGCATTAGTGATATCCCTTTGGCAGGCAGCAAATCATCTACCCAGGGAAGGTTCACTAAAGTGTATAACTTGAATTCCAGATCTGAAGATGGGAAGAAGTGTAAAGTACAATGAAGTCATCTGTGATGTCATAGGGGCTCTCTCTTGAAGCACATCAGCTCTACCCCCTGATGTACAAATCCCTCAGTTGAGTAGAGGGCCTCTCTCCCAGCGATGTAGATGCTCATGTGGTCCATAAACCATATACCGTATATGTTACCGTATATGTTACATTCTGAATGTCACTTTTTTGCCACTCTTTTTTGTCACGTTCTGAGAATTTTTAAAGGATTGTCTAGATGTTTTGCTTAGCTTGGTTTGTGCGGAGGACAGGGGTGTAGAGTTTTTAGCTCTTTTGTAGATATATAAGTGCAATGTTACAATGCCAGTGTATGAGTACAAGTATGGAAACCGAGTTCCTTCTCAAATGCAGTCCAGTCCTTGGTGCAACAAGCTTCTTGCACAGGATTCCCAAAAGCCTCATATGAGTGACAATATTTTACATTTTGCTAAACACCTTTTTTCACAGCATCGTGTCTGGTAAAAGTATAGCTTGGGTTTTGTTCACCTTTCGGTAATTGGTTTCATTGGGAGTCCTTTGCAGTTCTCATGTCACAAGCTGTCCCCTTGATCTATTATTTAAGGGGATTGGTACGGAATGTCCAGGTGATTTGCTTTGTTAGCCAGATGCTTTGTCCTGCTTTAATATCTGAGCTGGTCCTATTCCTTTCTTATTTGCACAGGGATATTATCAATATAGATGCAGCCAATTACCCTTTGATAAAATATGCCAGGATGGGACTTCATAAATTCTTTTTCAAATGGCGGGAAGGTTCATTGACCAAGTTCTGCAGATGAAAGGTCTTTCTAGCCTTGCCAGTGGTGCTGAAGATCCTATAGATATGAGTGTTACGTGGGAAGTGGCATTAGTTCATCTGCAGATAAAGGTGCCCAGCCTACATCGCTGATTTTCATAGCCATCGTCAGTTCGTCAGTGTAGACAGCATGCATTAAATGCAGTTATAACTTTTAGCAACAAAATCTCGTAACTTTACCTATACATAAAGTCCATGAATTACTGAGAATGGTAGGACTGAGCCCACCATTGGCTACTCTTCCTATAAATCAATTCAAACCCCTAGATGACTCTCAAGCCTTGACCATGATGCTGGGTTATCATTTGAAAGTCAACCTTTTTCAATAGACCAAATGTGGCAGTAGCAGTTCTTACCCCTCAAAATCCAAAATACCTGTTCAATGAAGGTTCCAGATGTCTACAGACATGTAATATATATATAACTATAAGCTACACAGAGAATTCAGTATTCAAATGCAACATTTTGGCCCTATGAAGAAGTAGCAGCAGCTACAACCATGGCGGAGAAACAAAGAGCAGACTGAAGTCTCTCCAGAATCATTTTCAGGGCTGAGCCAAAAGGACATGATTTAAGCTCCTCCCCAGTTACAACATCTTAGTTCAGTAATGCGTGACATATACTTATTGCCAGTGATACTACAATAGAGAAGTCCAGCCAGCAGAACCATTGTGACACAAATCCAAATGACATTCAGTTTAAGCTTGTTTTTCTCCTGCTGCTTTTAATCTTCTGCATATAATAGTTCAGCATCATGCTCACTTTAGTCTTTTCCCCTGTCCCAAGCTCTATTGATTTTTGCTCCCTGTCAGCCCTTATTACTTGCCAGTGATGGCTTTTCCATAGATTTGCTGAGCTTTCTGTGCATTAATACTCATGTTTCCCTGAGCCCTCAGACTTACAAATTGAAACATAACATTGTTCTTCTCAGATGTACATTGTGATATTTGGCATTTTGTACCATCATGGTGTTTTTATTAAGTACAGTAAAAGCAACGTGCAGTTATACATATAACGTGTTTAACCCAATATAGATTGTCATGGATAGTGATATAATTAAAGGAAAAGTGACATCATGATCTTGACAGTGATTTGATTCTCCCCCAATCAGTCTAAAATCCATCTGAGCGATCCACCTCCGTCTTCTTCTTCCTTTGAATTTCCCAGGGAAATCGCATGTGCAGTAGAACGAAATAGCCAACTTTTAAGTTAAAGTTTGGCTTTTCTCTATACTACGCATGTGCGAAGGAGGAAGACGGAAGTAGATCGATCTGTGGTGCTCATTGGTATTACCCTGGGCAGGTGCAGTTTTCTGCTGATAGGAGCACCGGCCTGGGATTTCAGGTAAGTTTGGCACCCCCAAGTGCTCCTAGCCTTTCCTTCTCTTTTAAAGACATTTTGCTAGCCATCCGACTGGCTTTTTGAATTGTGATTTGATAAATAAGAAATTGTGATTTGAAAATTTCAGTTTCTCATTTCCTTTCTCTTTTAAAGATATTTTGATAGCCATCCGACTGGCTTTCTGAATTGTGATTTGATAAATAAGAAATTGTGATTTGAAAATTTAAGTTTCTCATTTGAGAATGACTAGTGAAATGTCTTCAAGAGGGAAAAAATACAGCAAGCAAGGTGGCCCATCTGGGGCCCACGGAGCTGAACCCAAGGGTCCTCCTCCTGGTTTTCGCCCCCATGCATTCCACCCATACCTTTTCCTCAGGCCCGGGCCAAGGCAGCCGGGCGCCCAAGGCAATCTAGCCGGCCTCTTCGCCCCCTTGCCGGCACTGTGTTATTTTGTAAACTCACACTGGTTAGAACTTCAGACTTTTATTCAGAGTAGTGATACTACACATCAGTGTAGCCTCATGGCTGTATATCAGTTTCTGAACCCACAAGAGTCCCATGGTAAGAACCACATAAACAGCGCCGGATTTCTTTGACTGCCGCCCCTAGGCAGCGCGGTCCGACCAGGCGGCCGCGCGGTCCTAGCGCCCGCCCACACCTCCCCTTCCCAGCGCGCCGGCAAATACACGCCGGCGCAGCTGCTGTAATTGAATGGGGATGCATGCGTCCCCATAATGCGGCTGGGCGGCATGCCGCCCCTATTTTTTTGCCGCCCTAGGCCCGGGCCTATGCGGCCTTGCCGCAAATCCGGGCCTGCACATAAACACTTATTATTATCAACTAAAGCCCTCTAGTGGCTGGAGGTAAACACACCACAGGCACCACCTCAAGTGGGCATTCACGCACATCAGGAACCCAATTTGCTCTGGAGAGAGCTGGTGGGAGAAAAAAGGGTTCAGACCAGGGGAAGACTGAAAGAAGAGGTACTTGCTTGGCACCCCCACTTCCTTGCACCCTAGGCACTTGCCACTTCTGCCTACCTCCAGTTCCGGCCCTGCTTTTGCTCCTTCCACCTTAACTTTATGTCTGAAGGTTCAGGCGGGGGAGCGAACTTGGGGTCTGGGAGGGGGCGTGTGCTTGGGGTTCTGCGGGAATTGGGCCTGGGCCAGTAGGGTCCATGAAGGCCGAGGACCACCAGGTTTATTCCGGTGTTCCGACACTGACAGCAAGTCCAGTTGGTTTGACTTATTACTTTAGATATACCATGACTTGGATGAATGAGAACGTTCACAGACATATTTGGAGGAAAAACGCTTTGGTTTTAACCCACAATGCACCGTTTCTTCCCAGAATTCCAGCATCATAGCGGGGCTGCAATTCGCATACAATGCAACCTATCCTATGGTAAATTGTGCGGCACATCTATTTCCCCAGATATTACATTTGAATGGTGCCTCTTATTTTGTGTGCCATCCTATCCACTGCCCACAAATAGTTGTGATTTTTTATGCAATACAATGACGATAACCCTGGATTTACTGCCAAGTTCGGGCTGGTCCTGGTGTTAAGATGGAAATGTTGCTTGTGTTGTGGAACAAATAAACCACTCTTTGCACATGTGTTTAGTGTTCTGCTGTATTATTTCACTTTACTTTTTGGTTGGTCTCTTTCTTGCTTTTTCAAAGCAGTTGTGCCATAAGCAAAGTGCAACAGCTCCAGCTTGTGGACAAAAAGCAAATAAATTTAATCTAGTAAAACATTTGCCTTTGATTTGCTTATGCAGTTTTTAATCCCATTGCTAACACAGGTAGCAGAGGCTTGCTGGAATTTGTAGTATAAAATATAAAGTAAGTTGTGTCTAGACTTTACTATATTTACCAGGCTTGAAATTCCAACATCTTGCAATTCGGGCATTTAAAGGGAATGTTAACCCATAAACAACATTTCTGGGTAACATTGTACATCTATATTCATTCCACATTTTCATTGGTTTTAAAGTTACAGTATGTGTAAGTGGAATTGCTACTGAGAGCAATAATCAGCAAAAACAGGTCTGTTAATCAGCTGCTTCTCTTCCAGTTACAAAAGTCAGAGCCACCGCTAGAGAACAGGACAGACAGACATTGCTTTTAGCATCATTTACATATAACTTGTAAAGCAGTGAAAATGTGTAAAAAATGTATATCAGGCAGTTCCTTAGAATTACATTTATTTTCATTAGGCAAAGTTTTATTTTGGGATTGACTGCCCCCTTAAAGGGCATGTAAAGGCAAAAAAATAAAACCCCATTTTTACTTTTTTTTAATGAAAAAGAAACCTATCTACAATATACTCTAATTAAAAAACGTGTACTGTTTTTATAAGAAACCTGACTGTATGCAGTGAAATTCTCCCTTCATTTACTGCTGTGGATAGGAATTGTCAGACGGTCCCTAACTGCTGAGCAGGGAAACAATCATACTTATGAACAGCAGGGGGAGCCCCCGCCTTACTTCCCAGCCATGCAGAACTCAAGCAGCTTTGTTTATGACGATCCCTAAGCAGCCCAGACCACATTGAGCATGTGCACAGTCTTAGTCTTGCAAAGATGTTTAACAAAGTTACAAGATGGTGACCCCCTGTAGCCAACTTTGAAAGCATAAATTATTTGTTTGATTAGGCTTGAGGTGCAGTGAGTTCATGTTTATATTTAGTATACAAAATACATCATTTCTAGCCTTATTCTACTTTAGACTTTACATGCCCTTTAAATGAGTTGTTCACCTTTAAATGAAGTTTAAGTATGATGTAGAGAGTGATATTCTGAGACGATTTGTAATTGGTTTTCATCTTTTATTATTTGTGATTTTTGTGTTATTTAGCTTTTTATTCGGTAGCTCTCCAGTTTGCAATTTCAGCAATGTGGTTGCCAAGGTCAAAATTCTCCTAGCAACCACGCACTGATTGGCATAAGAGACTGGAATATGAATAATAGAGACTGGAAAAGAAAGATGAGTAATAAAAAGTAGTAATAACAATACATTGTAACTTAAAAGAGCATTTGTTGTTTAGATGAGCAAATAATTCAAAAACTACAAAAAAATAAAGGCCAATTGAAAAGTTGCGTAGAATAAACCATTGTATAACATACTAAGTGATGGAAGCTAGGCTCCTGACTGGCACCCAATTTGCATCAAATCACAAGCACAACTGTAGCCATAATAATGCATGAGATATAATTGTCACAGCCGCCGTTATGCAGGAATTATGGTGAAGAAACTGCATTATGGATAAAAACCATGGTGATTTGCATCTGAAATTGCACTTGTTTTTTTAAAGAACCCCATAGGGATTCTGCCCTTGTGAGTGAATTTGGGAGCTGTATAGTTGTTACCACTAACTAAGTTGACTGGTAAATTGGTGCTAATAAAATGTTGCCAAGTTTACACCAGGTCTAGTAGCAAAGCAAATTGGTTCTATAAAGGAAGCAGACCCCATAGCTGTGTGTGTCCAACATTGGATGGAGGGTCTGAGACCCCCTCGGGGCTTCTGCCACAGGGGCCCCACCCCCTCCATTGACCCCCTGCCCAGCCACAACCCCCCCTCCAGGGCGTACAAGTTCTGGGGAGGGAGATTGGGCGTCAGCACAGGGTTTCAGAAGGGTGTGGTTGTGGGTCGGCAGGGCCCACCAGGTTTTTACCCGGTGTCCCGCCAGGCCAGTCCACCAGGGCCTGATTCCTCCATAACATTTCTGTGCTGTTGTCCAGGCCACTGGGAGTGAGAAGGGAATACCTGCTTTTTGTCCCCAAAGCTCCCCTTGGGAACACAATGCTGAATACAGACAGAGCTATATTCATTCATGGGAGAAGCTCAGGTCCCTGCACTGCAGAAAGAGCCGTGTCAATGTTCTAAGTGTGGGGCAAGATGCAAAGTGCAAAGAAACAGGGCAGCACATTTTTTGCACCCTCCAGACTTCATAGGCCTGAGATCTTTACTATGAAATGATCGATTGCATGCAAATTGGATGCTGTTCGTATCCCTTTCCCTGGTACAAACCTTTTCTTTACATTTATGCAATTACCCTCCAAAGTATTAGGAAGAGACAAAGGAACTCATTTAATACTGGTGGGTGCAGAGCAAGGTGCAAAGTCTTTCTAGGGGTTTCCTTGCCCCCAAAACAAAATAATTTGAAAAAAGATACCAGTTGGTCTGGGCCATTCTGCCGCCCATAGCAGCTCAACTTAAGCCACGTCAGACTTTCTGTGTTTCTGCAGCCCAGTTCTAGCTGCTTCTGATGCCTCTATTGTTTTGCCAAAAGATGAACATAATGTCCACATTTTTTGCCTTCAAAGCACCTACTGGCCACTTCCGGAAAGGAACACAGAAAGTTGTACAGGTGTGGGACCTGTTCTCCAGAATGCTCGGGACCTGGGGTTTTCTAGATAAGAGATCTTTCCATAATTTGGATCTCTATACCTTAAGCCTACTAAAAATCATGTAAACATTAAATAAACTTTTTGCAAATAGTCTGGTTTTACCTGCCTTGCTTGTATACAGGAGCAATGGACATGGTGTCCCAGGAAGGAGTGCCAGGGGACGTATGATGATCCAAGGATCTGCTCTTCATTTCTGTAAATGAGCCCTATAAATTCATGTAAACAGAGTTGGAACTTTGCTAGGGGCCATGTAGGAAAGAGCAGAGACATGTTAGTCCTCCTTCTGCATCAGAGATCTTTCCGAAGTTTGGATCTTCATACCTGAAGTCTACTAGAAAATCACGTACACATTAAATAAACCCAATAGCTTTGTTCCCCTGGCAAAGGATGTTCACTCATCTGTACATCTGTCTCTGTATATCGTATGTACTAGTGATGAAAGAATTTTTTCACCAGCCATAGATTCACGGTGAAATTCCAGATTTCACAATTTGACAAAAGTTTGCCGCAGAAAAATTTGCCGGGTCAAAAAAGTCTCCCAGACAAAAATGTTGCAGAGACAATAAACTTGCTGCCATAAGGAAAAATACCCATTGACTTTAATGCATTTGGAGCAAAAAAATTTTTTCGCTTGCATAATGCGTAAACATTTATTTTTCAAAACTTCAATGTGTTTCACAAATTTTTTGCTGTTTCAAAATTTTTTTGCAGTTTTTTGGTGAAGCGAAACAGGACAGATTTGCTCATCACTATTTACATTTAATATATCAATAAAACTTGCCTGAAAAAAAAAAATAAACCCAATAGGCTGGTTTTGCTTCCAAAAAGGAATAATTATATCTTAGTTGGGATCAAGTACAAGCGACTGTTTTATTATTACAGAGAAAAAGGAAATCATTTTTATGGGAGATAGCCTTTCCGTAATTTGTAGCTTTCTGGATAAAGTATTTCCGGATAACGGATCCCATACCTGTATCTTGAAATCCAGAAAGCAGAAGAATGTGCAGTGCAAAAGAGCAATTTACAAGTTTATATTTCCTTTAAATGATTCTAAAATATTAACGCAAATGTAGGGTAAATTGTGTTCATCACCATGTATTATTATTATTGCTCAATAATCAGTAAGCGCTCCTTGTCTCTTTTTTACCTTCCTGTATAAATGAATCTCTGTCTGCCCCTCACTCTGAATGACAGCGGGTGTTCTAGAACCAGAGGGATGTGGCACAGAGTTCTACTTGGGCCCCAAAGGGGTTTGATATGGTCACACATACATCTAGAATCATCATTCAATTAATACAATACAATATGGTCACACATATTTGGGGCACATTTACTTAGCTCGAGTGAAGGATTAGAATGAAAAATACTTTGAATTTCTGAGGTTTTTTTTGGCTACTTCGACCATTGAATTGGCTACTTTGACCTTCGACTACGACTTCGACTTAGAATCAAACGATTCAAACTAAAAATCGTTCAACTATTCGACCATTCGATAGTCGAAGTACTGTCTCTTTAAAAAAAACTTCAACTACCTACTTCGCCACCTAAAACCTACCGAGCACCAATGTTAGCCTATGGGGACCTTCCCCATAGGCTTTCCAAGCAATGTCTGATCGAAGGAAAATTGTTTGATCGATGGATTAAAATCCTTCGAAGGATTTAATCGTTCGATCAAACGTTTTTTTCTTTGATCGTTCGTTCGAACTTAATGTGGTAAATCCTTTGACTTTGATATTCGAAGGATTTTACTTCAATAGTCGAATATCGAGGGTTAATTAACCCTCGATATTCGACCCATAGTAAATGTGCCCCTTAGAGTCATAATTCAATTGATACAGAAAAGGCAGAATTTGAAAGAAAAGAACAAGTAAAATCCACTAGGTGGCGCCACCTTTCTTTAATTTGCAGAGGTGACCCTAATACACAGCAGGCACCAAATGGACAGCTTCCTTATAAAAATTCAATAGACTAGAAAAACCATAAATAAAAAAGGGGAATTGGAGCAAACTGGAACACTCGGCCTTTCAAATGTGCGAGAGTTTACTATAAAAGAGGCAAATGTAAATATGCTGGTGGTTATTTTATAGCATTTTTCCTCCCTGCAAATGGCTTGGTTCATGTTTGCAGCAAGAGGAACATTTAGCAGACACACGCTGCACTTTATATACACTAAAAGGTCAAATTCTTTCATCTGGTTACAACAATGTTATTTTAAAGTTTTACAAAGGCATTTTAAAAAGAGAAGGGTTTTGCCCTCTGCAAGGGATACGTTATACGAGACATTTAAGGTCACTGCGTTTGCCATTTGCCTAGAGATAAAGTCATTTCCAAACTAAACAATTTCTTCTTTCACTTGCAGGAGACAGAAGCACCACCCACAACATTTTGGAATGACCTTGAGATCTCAGGGAAGGTCACCCAATTACCTTTAGCAGGGCTGTCGTCAATGCATTAACAGGAAGGGCAGCTGGTACATAGTAGGAAATCAGAACATTTCAACAAAATGTCATTATTTTCACCCCTGTTGGCATTTATTGAGATGGAAATATTTTATTAAAATTTTGTAAAAATGTGAATAGAACAATTTAAAAAAAAATGCTAAATGTTAAAAGTTAAATCTGTGATGCGGGAGGAGGAGATATATAGAGATGAAAGTAGGAAGAGAAAGAGGGTTAATAAGTATACCAGTTAGACATGTGACAGTAGAACAAGGCTGAGACCTTA
Source organism: Xenopus petersii (assembly GCA_038501925.1). NCBI lineage: Eukaryota > Metazoa > Chordata > Amphibia > Anura > Pipidae > Xenopus > Xenopus petersii. The sequence goes on from CM076680.1 coordinate 160,215,401, forward strand.
GAACAAGATTGAGACAGCAGGGCAAGATAAGGACAGTAATGAAAGCTGGTGACAGTAGGGGACATGGAGACAGTGGGGCAAGGCAGTGACAGTGGGACAAGATAGAGACAGTAGGTGAAGATATTAACTCTAGGACATGATGCCAATGGCAATGAGACAGTAGGCCAGGATGAGGATAGCATGTCAAGTAGTGACTGTAGAGGAAAATTAAACCAACAGTGCAAAGTGGTGAGGGACAAGATGAGAACAGTCGGTCAAGATGGGTACAGTAGGGCCGGATGGTGCTTATAGAACAAGACACAGTAGAGAGTAGGTCAAGATGAGTACAGCATCAAGATGAAAACAGTAGTGCAAGAAGGTGACAGTGAGGCAAGACAGAGGCTGTAGATTAAGATGCCAATGTAGGACAAAGAGACAGGAGGTCAAGATGAGGATAGTAGGTCAATACTGAGATAGTAGTTCAAGGTGGTGACTAGGACAAGATGGCGACATTAGGACAAGACAGAGATAGGAAGTCAAGATGAGAACAGTAGGGCAAGATGGTGAAGGTACGACAAGAATGAGACAGTAGGTCAGGATAAGGATAGCATCAATATAGAGACAGTAGTGCCAGCTAGTGACAGTGGGACAAGATAAAGACAGTAGGTCAAGATGGCAATGGCAGGACAAGATGGAGACAGGGGGTCAATGGGGTGAGTGTAGAGGAAAACAGAGAACCATAGATTCTATTCTCTATTTAATTACTTTTTTTATGACAGTGATGTTTTTAATATTGCACTGATTTTTTTGGAGGGGGCAACAAACTATAAAGGGGTGATTTGTCAACACTCGAATTCCAGTTTTTTGAAAACCAATCAACATTTGTTGCACTAAAACTTGCGAATTTGAATTAAACTCCTATATACTATATTTTGCAAGTACAAATAAAATTCATAAAGATCAAATGTAAAATGTTGCCATCTAAAAGCTGCCGTGACAATTTTAAGGCGTTTTTCAGTGCAAATCTTTCAAATTTTTAGACCCATGGAAAATGATAAATAAAAAGCTATTTGAATTTTGTCCAAGAAATGTATTTATATACATTTCCCAAAGGGCATGTAAAGGCAAAAAAATAAAATCCCATTTTTATTTTCTTTAATGAGAAAAAACCTATCTCCAATATACTTTAATTAAAAAATGTTGAGCATTTTTATAAGAAACTGACTGTATGCAGTGAAATTCTCCCTTCATTTACTGCTGTGGATAGGAATTGTCAGATGGTCCCTAACTGCTTATGAACAAGCAATCATAGTTATGGACTTCCCAGCCATGCAGAACTCAAGCAGCTTTGTTTGTTTCCCTGTATGGCAGTCGGCGACTGTGTAGAGATTTGTATTGGATTTTATTTTTGCCTTTACATCCCCTTTACTGTTTCCAACTCCAGCTGCAGGGACAAAGATCATGGAGCCAGATTTAAACAGATAAACTGGGATTCTATTTGGAGGATTGTTTTGCTGCAGCCACTGGTTCTGCAGAGTTGGATAAAGTTTGTATTAAACAATACAAAAACTATAAAATCCACATTAGATTGCATGACAACACAGGACCCAGTGCAGTCCGTATATTCTGATTATTAATCAGTCTTGCTGTATCAGCTTCTGGCAAATATTATTTGACTTGTGCTGTTTTGATAATTTATGACGATCCCTAAGCAGCCCAGACCACACTGAGCATGTCCACAGTCTTGGTCTTTCAAAGATGTTTAACAAAGTTACAAGATGGTGACCTCCTGTGGCCAACTTTGAAAGCATAAATCATTTGTTTGATTAGGCTTGTGGTGCAGTAAATTCATGTTAATGTTTAGTACACAAAATACAGCATTTCTAGTCTTATTCTATTTTAGACTTTACTTTCCCTTTAAATAAATAATTTTTAAAAAAAAATAATTAGTGTTTATTTGAAGTAGAAAAAAGCTCTAACATTACACAGACTTGATAAGTATTTTGATAATTCAGTCCCCGTAAATTTAGCCCATATCATCTGAAACAATTTCGGCACTTTCTTTAATCCCATTCATTGCTATATATGCGGCATTGCACGGGAGCTCACTGGTCATTATCACCTTTGCATGGCTAATCACTGGAATTTCTGCCACTGCTTTTTCCTGTGAAGTTAACATGACGCTTCTAGAACTGCATTTATTGATGGGATAAATAGTTTTATACATGATCTCGCCACTGTACATACCCCAACAAAACACGTCGTATTTCCATTCAGACTCGGAAAGAGTTATAGCTAAAAGGAGTGAGTGATTGGTTTTGAAAAAAACAGAAATTCTCATTCTATGGATCATAATCTCAGATTTACCTTTTTGGCTTTTTAATATATTGAAGCAATCTCAATACGCTGCTTTGTACGAGGGTAACACGCTAACGATATTACATTTTAAGCTGCGGCTCGAGGTTTTATGATACAGTGTTCTTTTGTCCTTGCCAAGTGTATTATTGGCGCTAAATAAACATGAGATATGTAACAGGAAAAGTCACAATAATCTTTTGCTTCAAAGTTGCGAATGACCACATTGTTCACAAATGGAAAAACTATTAATGTGTAAGGTTTCCCTCGACCCAGCACGTGGAAATAATCACGCTGCCTATCAGCTGCAAATAAAAACCTCTTGAAGTTTTACTAGCCCATTATTCATTTATTTCAACCTATATTTTACTCATTGATCAGCTGTTAAAAGAGATATTTATTTTTAATCTAAATTTGGGAGCTATAACATCATGAGGCTAAGAGAAAGATTACTGGGGGATCATATCGTTAAAAGGAAGATGGAAAATGTATTTTCAACTGGTTTTTAATATTTTTCAATATGGCTACCAATACTGTTAGCTATCGGGTTAAAGTAACAACCAAACAAACAATTAAGCTTCCCCCCCCCAAAAAAAAGATGCATTTCCTGTTCTTACTGGTCCTTTACCCTTTACCGTGGGCTGTAATAATCTAGGGGATTCAGCACCATTCGGGTTGCCACTTGGCAGGTATTTTACTGGCCTAGGCGGTAAAACACCTGCCAAGTCCGGGGCCGGTATTACAAATTTACCGGTAAATTTGCAATACCCCTAACAAAAGCTATTGACACGCCCCCAATCCGCTTAAAACATACCTTTTCTCTGCCTTCTGGCCATCACACACTGGCTCCTCCCCTGTTTAAGTTACGGCCTGCCCCTTTTACATCACAGTCCACCCTTTTGTCCCCGCCCCCAAATTTATGTAAAAGTGGCAACCCTAGGCACCATGTACCGAAATATCATCCAAAATGTATCCAAATGACATTCGCAATCCTTCAGCAAAACTTGAAAAAGAATGGAGCTTTATTATCTACTCTGCACCTGTCTGACCTTAAGACAAATGATTCTTTTTTTAGAGCATTGACATATATTTTCACCTGCAGCATAGATCATTGTTGATGGAAAATTAAAAAATGCAGGTAAGAATGAAGCGCTCTAGAAAATGCTCATTCCCGTCTTCCCTCACTTGCAGCAGTTGAGCGCACGTATAATGTTTCTGCTCTAGGTAATTTCTATATGAAGGAGGATGCTGGGCGAGGACAAGGGGTGCACAGGGCCGGATTTGGATCACGGGCACCCCTAGGCCGAACGGTCCTATCGCCCATCGGCGGTGCAGTCCTAGCGCCAGCCGATGCGTGATAGCACATGCCGGAGCCCTGTGGAGCTGCGCTTCCCCAGTGCTCCTTAGCAAGCAGCTGGGCGGCATGCCACCCAAAATTATTTGCCGCCCTAAGCCTGGGTCTATGTGGCCTCGCCACAAATCCGGGCTTGGGGGTGCAGACCTTCTACCTCTCTCACCCATTGCTGTCTGCAGGCACACAGTGTCTGTGCATATGGGCGTTTGCTCGTGCATAGGTGAGTTGACGTGGCGACAAGATGACGTCAATAACCAGCCCTTCACACGCCCAGTCCTTCTCAGTGGCTGCTGTTCTATGTAAAAAAAAAAAAAAAAAAAATGGTGGGTGGCTGCCCTGGCCGGCTGTAGAGATAACAGGACAGGAAATCAAGAGAAAGGGAGAAACAAGATAAGAAATGCAAAGATTGCAAAGAAAGTGGACCCAAAAGGTATATAAAACAAAGTTTTATTCAATTTTATTGTGAAAGGAGTGGATCAAGACAGAGTTCAAAAGTATGGTATATGTCCCCTTTAATACTTTTAAGTTCCGCTCAACTAAAACTTTTTGAGATGCCATAGACATGAAACAGGAACACCAGTTAAAACCCACCAAGATTCCACAGAAGTGAACAGGGAGTGTTCAGCCTCAAAACTTTTGACACTCTCCTCAACTAAAATCTTTTTAGATACCATAGAGGTCAACAGGAAATGTATTTTCAACATTCAAGGAAGTTTTTTTATTGAAGGTTTTATATTATATTCTATTGGAAAATTCTGGTTTTAGACTCCTGCCTGTTTTTTTACTTTGATTCCTGCTGCCTACCTTGACCCTTTTGCCTGTTTGTGACTACGTTTTGCCTAATCCTTGGCGGTACCTCATTACGGACTTGTTAATACCTAAACACACCAATTCCTGGTTGGTTCCGCAGCAGAAAGCCTTGGGCCCCAAAAGGACGTTGGTGAACACCGGAATCCACAGATGTTTCCCTTGTGCGTCAGAGTGTACCCACTGCCTTCATCGGTTCCAGTTTGACGAGTACGTTACACCAGCGCTGCCGTGAAGCAAAAAAATTAGGAATTTGTATATAAAATTAATTGTTGAAATCTGCAGTTGTTTCTTAGTGTGCAGGTTATGTCAAGGTAAAACAGGACAATATATACTGCTAGGTAAGCCCCCCCTACCTAAGGCATGAAGCAAACTTGGCAAGTGGAGTCAAAATAAAGTTTTGAAGAATCTCCTGTGGACCCTAGGAGCGACACCAACACTGACCAACAGCCTACTCCAACAGACAATAAAACATTTAAATATACTACTAAATATATCACTATGCCTAATGGAGTCACCATATTCCCTAATATATCACCATCACTAATGGAGGCAGCAAATTTGAGACTCCTGGTTGCTAATACTCCACAAATAACGTAACCGAATAATGGAAATGAACAAGAATGTCATCTAGAAAATTGTGAAAGAGAACCAGACAGAACACATAAGACCATTCCCAATCAGGTGTTTAAAGGATCCTATAAACACATTTGTGTACTTGGTGCAAAACTGGCCCCCGTTGCAGTCCAGCAAAGTGGGTCTAAATTACACTCTTTACTTTGCACATAAATCTCTCTACTATTTCAAATTTTATTCTTGAACCAAAAAATGTATTTATTTAGAGCTGTAATATTGGTGTGGAGTAGTCATCTTGGTGGGTTGTGCCTGATTCTGAGCTTCGAGATGGAGCCAGCACTTCAGGATGGAACTGCTATACTCATGTCAACCACTAGGTGGGGAGCAATTTTAGAAATGTAAACTAATCCTTGAGCAGAGGTGTCAGGTAGCTGCTGTCTGGTTAGGTCCAGTTGTTCTGTTGATAGGCTGCTGGGGAGGGAAGGTAGGGGTGATATTATGCCAATAAGCAGTGTAGCAGTAAAGAATGACTGAAGTCCGAGCACATGTCACTTGACCTGAGGGCTCCTGGAAAACTGACAATATGTCTAGCCCCATGCCAAATTTCAAAATGAAATAAAAAAAAAAAAAAATCAATTTGCTCTTTTAAAAAAAGGATTTCAGGGCAGAATTCTACTGGAGCAGCACTATTAACAGGTGTGTATTGAAAAAAAAATGTTTTCCCATGACAGTATCCCATTTAATAAACTCAATTGGATGGTTTTGCTTTAAATGAGGATAAATTATATTTTAGTTGGGATCAAGTACAATATTCTGTTTTATTATTACAAAGAAAAAGGAAATCGTTTTTGAAAAAATTGGATTATTTCAACAAAATGGAATCTGTGGGAGACGGCCTTTCCCTCATCCGGAGCATTTTAGATAATGAGTTTCCAGATAATGGATCCCATACCTGTATACTTAGACTTCTTCAACAAATGTGAAATTGGGAAAGTGCTACTGGTTAATAATGAAACAATCATTTTGTCCCAGTGTATAATAAGTGACACTGCTGTCATCTATATGGAGACTCTTTACCTTATGTTCCCCTATGTGTAGGTTTCCTCCCACAATCCAAACACTGGGTTAAATGTCTGCTAAATCAACGCAGCATATTTTATGGTTATAGGTTCCAAACTCAACAATCATTCTGCAAAGTTCAATAAATTAGGGCTCCTGTACATGAAGGATAGTAATAAGGAGAAGATTTTCAAGTTACAAGGAGCCATGCCCAGGCCAACTCATCATGGTGGGCATATTTGTGATATAAATAGGGATGCACCGAATCCAGGATTCGGCCTTTTTCAGCAGGATTCGGATTCGGCCGAATCCTTCTGCCCGGCCGAACCGAATCCTAATCCTAATTTGCATATGCAAATTAGGGGTGGGGGGGGGAAATTGCGTGACTTTTCGTCACAAAACAAGGAAGTTAAATTATTTTTCACTTCACACCCCTAATTTGCATATGCAAATTAGGGTTCGGGTTCGGTATTCGGCCGAATCTTTCACAAAGGATTCGGGGGTTCAGAGGAATCCAAAATAGTGGATTCGTTGCATCCCTAGATATAAAAGACAATGCTTTATCTGGAATATTCTCACCAATTCCTGCAAAATTTTGCAAGGATTTTGATCTACATGAATAGATATGTTGCTTACATTTAGATCAGATTCCACGCAATATCACAGGGAATATCTAAATATCCCAGTAGCTCCTCAATGTTTTTTTCTGCTGATTCCCAGCACATGCTCTGGGCTGCTGTCACTTACCTGAGTTTAGGGACACACAATATACAGTATATATACACAATATAAAAGTCCCCATACATGGCTAATTCAGATTCACATTACATGGCAGCATAGAAACCAGTGCAACCTGCCGCTGCATTGTTTAATAGCCAGCATCAGCTTCTGCCAGTGTTGGACTGGGGGGTCCAGGTCCAACAGGGCTGGTGCACTCACCCGCCCTGGGCCCCCCTCCACCAGCTCCACAGCTCCTCCTCTGCCTGCCTCCCCCATCAGCATATACCTGGTTTTCTTCTATCAATCATGGAAAGGTTGAGTTCAGGCAGGTGGAGGAAGCGGGTCTGGGCCGGCCCAGACCAACCATGGCTTCTGCCAAACACAAGCCTGTTTTTCCTGCTTGATGAGTTCCCAGACCTCCTAATCTTAGCTTCTTAACAGCAGCCCAGAGCCCACTGAGCATGTGCAGTGCCACTGACTCACCAAAGATTGCCTAACAAGATCCAAGATGGGGAACTGCTGGGGAGACAGCCTGAATTATTACTGTTATAGGGCTGCTGAACCTCTGGGTTGTACAATTAGTTTTTTTTTTATATAAAATACAACATTTCTAACTTTAAGACTTTAGTTCTTCTTTAATGGGGTAGCGGTTATGAGCTTTCACTTCTGTAAACAGTGCCGTTTTACACCCAACACCACTAACCTAATTTGTTTTTATTAGCTGCAGACTAAAAACTTAAGGTTTTAATTCCCCTTTAATAGGCTATTACATGACAAATAAATAACCTGAAACAACCTTTATGGTATAAATTGTCAGTGAGTTGACTCACCGAGGTCTAGGATTCCGGGGGCTGATTTTGCACTTAATATAAAACCACTATACACATTGAGTACCTCGTGCTAATGTTTTTCCCATCTGAAGAAAATAAAACAGATATGTTTCGATCACTGTTATTTCCAGGAGATATTCCCTCTTTCTGGCGTGTAAGTGGAGACCCGGCAAAGGACGATTCTTACTGTTTTCCTTCCACGTTAATGATGAGGCGCATGAGATGTCAACATGCCCATACTCAGAGAAGAGATGGATTAACATTTGCATCCACCATTCAGCGACAAAGAGAGTTCTCTTCTTTTTGTAACGTTATCTTTCCATCCTTTAAGCCCCCAAAGCAACTGTTAATAGCTCGGGCCCCGGGAAAACCGATACTGTCCTTTTAGCCTTTGTGTGGTGCTGGTCGCCAGGCAACGCAGTGCAGTTTATGAACCAGTTGGCAGGGCGATCATATTTGCACAGCTAAATGAATTAGGTAATCATATAATACTGCAGATTATATTTGTAAGGAATTTCCATATTACAATATCTGATACTCCCAACTTGCTTTCGGTTACTGCAAGTATAAGAGTTTTAGCTGAGCAGATTGTAATTGGATCCCAGGCCGAGGTTCTTATTAAGCAGTTGCGCTGAAACCGGCCCCAGTTTTATGTTGCATTAACCAGGTCACTCGCTTTATTATCACTCATTAGTTTGAGGGATAACTCAGTGTTGGTGATTCATTAACCGGAGACTGACCTTTGTAGGTATGAAAATGGAGCAGTTATGAGACTGAAAGCTGGAATGGACCACACACGCAATAGAAAGCTTCTTGTTGGCCTCCATGCAGACTATTTCTAGGAGGGTCAAGAGGAACCGAGCTAAGGTTTCACTCTCATCCAACACCCTATTATGGAGTATTATTTTATATCTGTCCTGGACCACTGGGTATATGCTGTTTCCATTTGGCTTGTTATTTACAGCTAGTATGCAGATATAGGTCATAGTGGGGAACCATGAACTTGCCCTTGCCCTTCATACCCAGCTGTGATTGTTGGTGCCTGAGGTCCAGACATAAAGCTTATTTGCCCATGCTTTAGAAATTGCACAGATAGTCGCTTGTCATCTCTAAGAGCTACTGTCTTTGTCATTTATATTAATCGACCATGACCTGTAATTCATCATTATGGTGGCGACACCTCCCTAAATATCATAGTCAAGTCTGTAGCTTAGATTACACTTTTGTGGTGTGTTTTTGGCTATGGCAACCCATTAGGTTTCCTGTTTTCATTACTTATTGAACATAACAACAAGAGTAAGCCCCTTCTAGGTACAGTATATAAGTAATAAGTATAAGTATAATGGGTCATGGTCGATTAATATCCATGACAAAGACAAGTCTTGAGTTACTTAGGGGGACCTTTGTTTCAGGGTGAAAATAAAGTTAATTAAACGGTGTCAAAGGGGAACTCCACTGTTCTCTGTTCACTTGTATCAGAGTTTTAGGGGCATATTGTCAAAGGGTGGTAAGGGAGTTTACATTTTCATAAAAATGCCCCTGCCACGTTTCAATGCAACTTAATAGGGAGCTGTAGAGTCCACATCTCATTGTAGAAAAAAAATCAGACAATATTAATACCTACTGTAAGTCTGCAGTAACATTTCCAAGATACAACTCATGTACCCAGTGCCCAAAAGCTCACCTTACAGCTCTGGCCTATTTGTGCTTGTGTTTGAGTTGGGTAAAGGAACCTAAACTTGAAGGGGAGCTGGGGGAACATTAATGCATGTGCCACCTTGAATGCAATTCTAAGACAGGTATGGAATCCGTTATCCAGAAACCCATTATCCAGAAATTTCCTTTTTCTCAATAAAACAGTACCTTGTACTACATTGAGACTTTGCTGTAATTAGTCCTAACTTGAAGCAAAACCAACCTACTATTGATTTACTGTAAATAAGATATAAACACGTAAACAACAGGAGAGGTGGAAGTATCATTTAGCATTGTATTCCCAATCCGCTTGTGGTATAGTTCCACTTCCAAATCTCCTACTCACATGAATCCATCTTCCAAGAACCACATTCATACGATCCTTTCTCTTAATTCCACTTACCGCAGGCACCCATAAATCCTCTAAAGTGAGAGAGAAAGAAGAGAGGATGGGCAGGCAGAAGTGTAAGTCTTTAGACAGTTTTCCTACCGCTTATATATCCTACACTCACAAACTAGGCTTTGTCTACAAAGCAGAAAATGATAAATACGTCTATCTATCATCTACCTTTCATCAATCTATTATCTATCTGATAATCATCAATCTATCTATTAATCACCAATCTATCTATCTAATCTATCATTAATCTATCTATCTATCTATCTATCTATCTATCTATCTATCTATCTATCTATCTATCTATCATCTACCTATCATCTATCTTTAATCTATCTATCTATCTATCATCATCTATCTAGCTTCATCTATCTATCTATCTATCTATCTATCTATCTATCTATCTATCTATCTATCTATCTATCATCTACCTATCATCTATCTATAATATATCTATCTATCGATCAATCGATCGATCTATCTATCTATCTATCTATCTATCTATCTAATCTATTATCTATCTATCTATCTATCTATCTATCTATCTATCTATCTATCTATTTATCTACATATGTATATTTCAGCTATTTACATAAATACATAAATATAATCATCATATATCTATTTATCATCTATCTATCATCTATCATCACATATCTATTTGTCATCTATCATCTACCTATCATACATCTATTATCTATCTATCTATCTATCTATCTATCTATCTATCTATCTATCTATCTATCTATCTATCTATCATCTATTTATCTACATAAATACATAAACATAATCATCATATATCTATTGATCATCTACCATCTATCATCACATATCTATTTGTCATCTATCTATCTATTTATCATCTATTATCTATCTATCTATCTATCTATCTATCTATCTATCTATCTATCTATCTATTTATCATCTATTATCTATCTATCTATCTATCTATCTATCTATCTATCTATCTATCTATCTATCTATCATCTATCTATTCTATCATCTATCTATCATCTATCGTCTATCTATCATCTATCTCTCCTAACTTTCTAAAACTTGTTACTTGGCATGGCTGGGCATAATAATTAATTAGCTCTCCTTTCATGATTACACATACAAATCTATCATGGTGAATACAAGGAGATACTTACCTGCCACTGTTTAATGATACACCACATAAAAATGTTGAGACAACAACACTACAGAATACTGAACTAAGCCCCTGGCATGCATTGCATTGCTGTATGGTAACAAATATGTATGTTTATGAAGAACAAGAGAATAAATATTGCAACACAATACCTCCAGCCTCTGAAATACAAATGGCTGTGCATCTCTCATTTGCAACAGGCATTATGTTCTACAGGAGATTAGTAGACTGTTTGCATGCTTCTGCGGTCAGACAACTTGTCAAAATAAAATCCTTTTAAAATATCTTTTTGAATCCTGTTAGGTAGTGTTTCCAGCTTCCCCAGGAATTTAAATAGTGATCATATAAGGGGCCCCAATGGCTGCTAATTCTATACTATTTATATATTGTCTAAGGCAAGAATTCAACACTCAACACTTGGGGTTGGCATTTGGTCCTGCAATAGACGCGGCCTTCATGAAAGTTCCATTAGTTTCATTTGTTGGACATTAGTGTTTCAATAGGATCTGGCATGCAAAGAAGTGACTTGTACTGTTCTATTTCCCAGAATAAATAGTCCCCTGTCCTATACTAGGCTTAATGATTGCCTTTCTTGCTCATTCCAGATCCTTTTTTGAGGATCTAGCTTATGGACATCATCATGGTGTACCACGAATCAGAAAAACTACATGCAACTGGTATGGATTCAATTCCAAATTTGATGTCATACAGAGGCAGACTTAGGGCTAAAAAATGCCATGATTGCTCCAATAAAGCAATGGATCTCAACTGCTGTTCCTTGTGTGCTTTTAATGCTGGACATGAAATATACTAGTGTTTATCAGTTGTTTCAAAAAATATTCAAAATATGCTTAAAAATAGTTAAACCAATCGAAACAAAAGTCAATCCTGCTTACTTATTGAAAAAAGAAAGAATGGTATCACAACTGACCAATAGTGGCAAAGGGAATTAGGAGCACAGGTCTGAACTTGGTTTGTTTTCCTGAGTTCAGTTTAGCATAGAACAGGGATGTTTTAATAAATAGGCAAAAAAATATTTGACATGGGGCCACCAGAACAAGGCAACCACCATCAGCCTTTGTGCTAACTTTTGTAACGTCAAGCTTTACGGAGTCCAAATGGGCAAAACTTTATCTAAACAATGTGGCTCATACACCTCTCCAAGTGCCACAATATCGTCGTGTCCCGATCAGCCCATGGCTAAGAGCCCCTACCAGACTCGAAATGGTTAAGGCATTTTTTTGGCATGATCTTCCCATAATATTTTTTTTAATTCCACCTGATTTGACTAATGTCACAGGCCAACATTTTATATTTATTTATTTTATATTTATAATAATAAATGCATTAGTGTGCAGTGTTTTCTAGAAATATACCTAGAGGGGGGCAACCCAAGATCCATTCTTAAAGGGGTTGTTCACCTTTAAATTAACTTTAAGTATGACATAGAGAATGATATTCTCGGACAATTTATAATTGGGTTTTCATTTTTTATTATTTGGGGTTTTTGAGTTATTTAGTTTTTTATTCAGCAGCTCTCCGGTTTGCAATATGTGCAATCTGGTTGCTAGGGTTCAAAGTACCCTCGCAACCATGCATTAAATATGGAATATGAATCGGAGAGGCCTGAATACAAAGAAGAGTAATAAAAAGTAGCAATAGCAATACATTTGTAGCCATACGGAACATTTGGTTTTGGATGGGGGTCAGTGACCCCCATTTGAAAGCTGGAAAAGTAAGAAGAAGAAAGCGAATTGTTTAAAAACTATAAAAGAAATAATGGAGGCCAATTGAAAAGTGCTTAGAATTGTCCATTGTATAACATTCAACAATATAACAAGTTAGCTTAAAGGTGAAGCACTCCTTTCATGGACCTGATACGCATACTATTGAATTCTATCATCTTTGATTTAGTTAGGGGTTTTCCAGTGCGACAATTGAAGAGGAAGGCTAAACAGCATTTACTTAACAATTTTCCTCTATTTGGAGCCATGTGCTGATTTAAGGCCCTTTTAGCATCCAATTCAAGTGGCTTATATAGGTACATAGCCAGCTTCCAATGCTCCAATCAAGTAGGCACAGCCTAACAGCCAAGTAAACTATAACAAAGCTCCAGTCTCTTTCAGCAATGACAAAGCCCGTGTGCAAAAATAAACAGTACATCACAGTGTTTATGTTCCCTGCAAACATTGCCATATTGTTGAAGGGCCTCTTACTGTTTGTGTCCAAGTCTTGTTAGATATACATCTTGCAACTCTATTTTTATCCTGGCTCTTGGGGGAAATGTGCTTTGTCTCTTTGTTGCAGCCTCAACCTTTGTGGCAGCAGCCATAAACACATAAAGCTTCTTATAACTTGGTGCTCCTGTATTCATATTGGGGATAGGGTTGCCACCTGGCCAGTATTTTACTGGCCTGGCTGGTAAAAATTATGGCTGTTCCCAATGTTATTAATTGGGAAAAAATATATATATATATATAAGGCCGGTATTTTTTTCCAGAATAGGTGGCAACCCTAATTGTGGAGTTACACAGAAAATCACATTTCTCAATGCAATTGGCACTATATCCATATATTGGGGAAAATCAGTAGGATTTTTACTAAGCATGCCAAAGCCTTCTGGCAAAAGTGAGACAGAAAGAGCATTTGGCCAGGACAGGATAGTGGGACACATTATCCATTTCATGGGAAATATACATAAATAAATAAAGCATTCCTTAGAAATAGTAAATGACTCATTGTATTCTTCTTCTTCTGGTTCTGGAGAAATGAATACAGTAGCGGTACATGTGTCAAGCCTTCAAGCATCTCAGATTCTATTGAGGCAATTGGGTGTTTTGCAGATGAAATATTATTTTTAAAACTTGTGTTCATAAGGTGCAAGTTGCCTTGATGTCAACGCACCTGAGCACCCAAAGGAAAGCCATGTATTCATCTAAACAGGCATTCAGTGGAGGAGGGTGGCATTTGTCTTTAAAGAGGCTACCAGTAGAAGGCTTTCTGTTGGAGAACTTCCAATTATATATAAATATATAGTAGGTATTCTCTGTTTTTGAGAGCTAAATGTGCCAAGCTCTGCATCATTCTCCACCTTTCCAAGTTTTGGAATAAATTTGGAAAACTGGAAAATTGATCCAAGTTCGATTGATTTGTGTCCACGAGGTGCTATCTTGGATGACCGTCTAAACCTCTAGATCCCAGGCATCAAAACATGTCAATGTGAGTGCATATGGATCAATTAGAGGAACAGATGTATTAAATATTCAATTGGGGTCATCCACAGTTTTTGGGAATCCATGTTTTTTTTCTCAACAGTCAGCAAACTGCCACATCATCAATATATCAGTTTGTCAGTCAAAATGTTTCCAATTCTTCTTTGGGAAGTTGAACACTGGTGTGTCCTATAGGGTGTTAGAGCTCATTTACAGAGCTGAGCTCTAACACTCTTGTGAATAAGGATTTGAACAACTCTTTTGAACACTGGAACAAAGTATCCCAGCATGGAAAAGAGATTGCTAAATATCCAAGAATTTATATTTTTCATAATTTTCATCATTACCAGAAATATTTGTAAATTTTGTTATTTTTTATTTTTTTTAAAAAACATGCTTTTAAAATAGTATACTTGTTTGTAAACACTGTAAATTGCCCACCATGGTTTGGTCTAAAAATAATGAACAAACTTTTTGGCTTGGTACAGTTTTATGGCAAAATTTGCGGTTTTGCCAGTGGTGATTGTTTTGCAAATCTGTGCTAGAATTTCATCATTTGGTTGAAAGAAAATTGGATCACACTTGACGCATCTGATTTTGCTGTGTCAAAACTGACACTGAACTGACACTAAATGCATTTTGCGGTTTCACTATTTTTTTTGTGATTTTGCAAATTTTCCAGTGAAGCAAAAAAAGTTTCCAATTTTGCTTCTCTGAAAAATTTGTGAAACTGCAAAAAAATTTGCAATGTCAATGGACATCAACATTTTTTTACACGAGACAATGCATAAAATTCAATGGCAGTTTTTTCTTATGCCAACTTTTTTGTCCAAATGCATTAAAGTCAATAGGCCTTTTTTCTTATTGCCATATTTCTTTTTATTGTCGAGGCAAATTTTTGACACAGTTTCCCCCGGAAAAAAATGATGTCGAAATGCAGAATTTTGCTGTGAATCCATGGCTGGCGAAAAAAATCGCTCATCACTACTCATCAGTAATAATATCACTAATAAAAATGATGACATCAATGTTCTTTAGTAAGAGCTATTAGTTCCCATTGTTTGTATCTCCTTTTTAAGCTAAGAGCTTTTCATGACTTCTCAAAATTGTTCACAAGTTACTTTGTTCTGATTTCTAAATAATTTACAGAGCTTTCCTAGAGCTGATATAGATGTCTTGGCTGTCCAGAGATTTAAATGTGGGAATAATTCTAGTAACAGCTGTTCTGCATCTCCTGTCGAATAGAATCCCTGCAAACAATGGAGGGAAAGGTCTTGAGATTGTCTGCCCAGTAGTTCTACCCACTGACCAACAGATGTCTCTCACTACACAATTACTAATCCCTGTGCAAAATCCGAGTGCCTCCCTTGTTTTAAATCCATTCATTCACAGTGATTTGTTCCAGGGAGAAATTAGGCTTAATTTAAACTCATTACTCATTTCTGGTTTTGATCCCACAAGAAACAGAATTCTTCAGTTGTGTCATTAAATCAAAATATGTCCGTAAAGGGGCTCGCCAACTGTTTAGCACATTGCATCTAATGGCGGGACCTCCCAAAATCCTAATGTTTTGATTGGGTTCATGTTTGGGGTAAACTGTTTATGAAATCCATGAGCTAGACGTTTTCTGGAGAAGAGTTTTGGAAAATAGAACTTATTGTTATGAATTGCTGTTGGATTCTTCTCTATTGCTCCTCCGGGAAATACGGTTGGTTTTTAGTTTCCATATTCTTCTGCATTACAGTTCTGCCGCTTCCACAAAATACAAAAACATACTTTATTGTACATGGGAAGTGACCTTGATTCTTGTTTGCATCCTTTTCTTTTGATTTAGCAGAACCTGAGTTTTCGTCCTTTTTCTGTTTTTTTCTCCATATTGTTAGAGGAAATCATGTTTAATTTACTTTAAGTTACTGTATATACATTTTACTTGCTTGTATTTTCAACCCAAGTTAAAGTTATAATTAATTTAATTGGAAAACAACAAGATTTTTAAATAACTGTTTTAATATATGTCTATAAAACTATGTAGGATGGGTACTGCCCTAGGCACCCCCCAAAGTTGTCTTTCTAGTCACAATCTCACATGTGGTAGAAACAGCACTGTTTTGTTTAAAGGGTAAGGCATTTTTCAGTAGCTGTATGCACAAAATGTCTCTGTCTTAAATATATTGATAATGGGTTGAGTGCAGAGGACTCTTATATTTGAATATATATATATATATATATATATAGGAACAGAAGGTAGCCAGCACATCACGTAACAAAGTAGACGGTGCCTGGGTGCTAACAGCAGGATATGTGATAAGTAGCCCAAAGATAGGCGAGCACACACAGGTCTTAAGAATCAAAAAAATTGTGCTTTTATTGTGAAAAAAAGTTCCTAACGTTTCGGCTAGCAATCTAGCCTTTCTCAAAGTACAGGGAAAGTGAAGCAACCAAACATTTAAACACTCAAATGGCGGGAAGGGTAGGGGGGAGTGACGTCATGATACGTCAGCGTGGGAAGAAGGATAATATAACAACAAAAAATTAGTGTACATAGTGAAAAACGAAAAGCTAAAGGAATTAAGAAACACATCCAACAAACTAAGGCAGGGGGTGTAACAAAGAAATATTAACAATATCAATATTGTGCAAATACAGAGAGCGATCTGACAGATGAAAGCATATGTACAATCTGAGCAGTAAGAGTTACTGCATCGTAGCAAGTTAAAATGCATTAACTCTTACTGCTCAGATTGTACATATGCTTTCATCTGTCAGATCGCTCTCTGTATTTGCACAATATTGATATTGTTAATATTTCTTTGTTACACCCCCTGCCTTAGTTTGTTGGATGTGTTTCTTAATTCCTTTAGCTTTTCGTTTTTCACTATGTACACTAATTTTTTGTTGTTATATTATCCTTCTTCCCACGCTGACGTATCATGACGTCACTCCCCCCTACCCTTCCCGCCATTTGAGTGTTTAAATGTTTGGTTGCTTCACTTTCCCTGTACTTTGAGAAAGGCTAGATTGCTAGCCGAAACGTTAGGAACTTTTTTTCACAATAAAAGCACAATTTTTTTGATTCTTAAGACCTGTGTGTGCTCGCCTATCTTTGGACTATATATATATATATATATATATATATATATATATATATATATATATATATATATATATATATATATATATATATATATATATATATATATATATATATATAAATAATGTATCAATTATATTACAGTCTAGGGTAAACGGCTGATAAAACCGTTGAAAACCACTACATTTGAAGATATTAGCAGGGTTTGGTCATCCACTTTGCATTTATTGGGTCAGTTTTATTCATTTACCCTTTACTGTATAGCTAAGACTTGTCAGCATGATACCATGTTTCATGGATCTTCATCCACTAGGGCATATCCAATTGAAATTTATTTTGAAAAGTGCTCAGTGATGTCATCATTATAATTAGTAGTAATGTCACTACTGTATAGGAAATATGACTTAGAAGAATTAGTCTTGAAAAGCTGTTAGTTGTTACCTGCCCCTTGCCATTACTCTTTGGGACACTGCCCCCTGTTGACTCTTGCAACCCCTATTATAATATGGCCACCTCTGATATTACGTCTGTATACCAGTCCAGGCATTATACCTCACAACAGGTTCATGGAACTTTTGCAGTCCTTGAGGACCAGTAAAGAAAACCAGAGGGAACAGACAGAGCAGACAGATCCCTTTCCATATTTCAATGGCTACTATTTCCCTCATTGTTCCATGACCTCAATAAAAGCACTTGTTCTGTGGTCTTTTCCGTTAATATTACAGGTATAGGATCATTTATCTGAAAACTTGATATCCAGAAAGCTCCAGATTATGGAGAGGTCATCCGCCATGGAGTCAACTATCACTACAAAGCTGCACAAGTCCATATTGGCAGCGACTCAGTCCTATTAGGTTTATTTTATCTATAAATGTTTTAAGCAGTCTTATGATATGGAGATCCAAATAACATAAAGAAACCTTTATTTGGAAAACCCATGAGCAGTATTGGACTGGCTGTCCAGTGTCCACCGGATCTGCAGCCCTTGCGACATCAAGGCCCCCTCTCTTGACATCAGCCCTCCATCCAACCCAACCATTGTTCCGCATCACATAAGGTTTACCTGAACCTGCGGTTAAATGGAGTGGTGGGGGTAGTGTCCTCAGTGTCATGGGGAACAGAACTGGGTCAACAGGGTCCATGAAGGTCAGAGCCCACAAAGTTTTTTCCTGGGTGTCCTACAGGCCCAGTCAGACCCTGCCCATGATTCCAAAAAATTCAGATAATAGATCCCATACCAAAACTCCTCACTTACTTATCTTTATGAATTCCAGTAGGATCTACATTACATTATCCACTTAATAATTTACAAGAGTTTGCACATTATTCCCATTCCCATATTATTCCCAGCCCCACCAGAGCTTACAATCCAATTTCCCTTCCAAATAAATATGCATGTTAAGTCCAGTTTAATCAAAAGGCGCACTTCTCATATATTTATACAACCTAAGACTCACACTCTGCTCAAGCCGACAACCAGACCTGTCTGTACATACATTTCTCTACCTTTTATCCTAATAAAATCCAAACTCCACTGCTTCCAGTTAAACATACTCGTGCTTCCAGCTGAACTGTGATACCAATAACAAATATTTACAGCAATGAAGACAGAACTCTCTCTTTCTTTGTATATGTTCAGATGTGATAGAATTTCCAAACATTCCGGTTAGCACCATATTGATCAGGAATTATAGCAGAGACATGCGGATTGAATAAACATTGTTTAAACAGTTTATTTCCTCTTACACTTAGATAAATCTAACAAACATTAAATGAACCCAATTTCTCTCTCTCACGTGATTCATCAATGTCATTGACACTATTAAACTCTTAAAAACCCCTTTCCGAGTAAAACGCTTCCAACAGTGTATTGCAAAATGGACAATGCAGATAGGTTCTTATGCAGATTCTATGATTTTTTTTTTACTATATGGGCTTTGAACATACCATTAGTTCACATCCAGAGAATTATAGATGTTTTCTGCAACACAGAATGATTGGATGACTCAATGATTTTTATTGGCTCATCGAGTGGGTGCAGAATATTGGGAGCCATTGACGTTGGACAATAAGGGACACTGTGACTTTAAAACTTGAACATTTTCACTGCTAATAACAAGAAAAGTGGCTAAATATGCACAAACAATAAAACATAAACCTGAAATTTTGTTGCCTCAGCCTGTAATTATTAGTAGGGATGTACCAAATCCAGGACTTGGTGTGGTATTTGGTTGAATCCTTGCAGTATTTGAAGGATTTTGATTTGACAGAAGCTTAAGGGACACATTTATTTAAAGTTGAGATTGTATTATTTACACCATTCCATACACAACCTTTTTTCTTAAATATGTTTAATATTGTCTATACAATGGGAAAGAAAATCCCACGCTACCTGTCTATAATGCCTTCTAATGAACTTGGAAAGGTTAATCATGTCCTCTTGCAATTGTCTTTTTTCCAGAGAAACAACTCCAACCAGTCTACCCTCAGTTTAGCTGCACGTCTCTCCAGCTCATTTATATCCTTCTTAAGGACTGGAGTCCAACTGCACTGCATACTCAAGGTGAGGCCTTACCAGGGACCTATAAAGAGGCAAAATTATGGTTTCATCCCTTGAGTTAATGTCCTTTTTTTATGCAAGACAGTATCTGGTTTGTAGCCACGGAATGACGCTGCCTGGAATCAGACAACTTGTTATCTACAAAAATCCCCAAATCCTTCTTCTTAATTAAGGAAACCCCCAACACACTGTCATTTGGTGTATAACTTGCATTTATATTATTTCTACGAACGTTCATAACCTTGCATTTATCGACATTGAACCTCATTTTCAAGTTTGCTTCCCAGTTTTCTCATTTTGTCAAATCTGGCAGCACCAGACCTAAATACAAGCCTGACAATATGATACATTAATTCAGCATGCTAGCAATCATACACATAAAAATTCAAGTCCCATGAGGTCCTTCCTTAATTGTTTCACCATTGACTGAATTAAAGGTTCAGATAAGTATGGCTTTTCCTTTATTCTAATCACATTTACAGCAATATCAACTTTGATGTCTGCTTTTTCATCGCTCCAGTCGCTAGCCGGCCTGATTCATGTTGACTCAGTAGGGTTCTCCAGAAGGCACTAATGTTGGGTTCCTGTGAGCATCTGAGAAAGGAAACCCAAGATCTATTGATACATCCTCTGAAGAGCTTTGAGAGGGACTGTGACGTGGGTCTTCAGAAGATGTTTTTTAGTGAAGACATTCAGCTTATTATTGATTTGACATGAACTTGGCCTGAGGCCCTGGGGGAATTCTCTGCATGCATAATTTACTCTTCCTGCAATTGTCTTTTCAACTTGGCAATGCACAATAATTTTTTCCTGTAAGCAGAGACTGAGACGTCATAACAGTATTGGCTAGATTAATTAATGAGACCTAATTAGGTTCATAATAAAAGCTAATGATATGATACCTTTCTCCTCTGTTTCCTGTCCACGTCCCCAAGAGGTTTACATCATGCTGTAGGTATACATGACTCATATTTCTTAAAGAGTTTATTCATTCCTTTATTTGACGTAAACAGAGTGACCAAGACAAATACTGAGCTAGAAACCATCTGCTGTGCAAAATCCTTGACATTTTATTTCATTTCCCGTCAAAGAAACATAAAGGAAGTAAATATAAAAACAAGGTCTAATTATATTCCTCTGGCACGTTAACCCATCAAAATATTTCTCCCTTTGTATACAGTAAGCCTTGTTAATTGTTTAAATGTGATACACGCCCATGTTTTTTCTACCTTTATGCCTGATAAAAATGTTTTTGCTTAATTTGATAAATTATCAAGTGTGACTGAGCACATCCCTTGGGGTGTATTTTTCTTTTAGATCATAATGGATATTTGAAGGTTTTTTTTTAATGTCTTTCAGGCTTATATCCATTCATTAATGTTTTAGTCTTCTATTGCTGCAAGGTTAGCTTTTCTGCCTCCACCCACCAAAAAATCACATTAGTATTCCTGCAAAGTCAACCAGTAAGGGTCATATATACTGTAGTTTGTCATGGTTTATCATGTATAGGCAGCAGATCATACATTAGGTTAAGGCTGGGCACACCCAAATGTGTATGTGTGGGAACTCTTGAATTTTAATTATAAACAAATAAACTCTTGGTTTTAACAGAATCTGGAGCTGCCACCCATACATGACATGACTCAAGTACAGATTGTGGGCTTACAAGCAGCTTACACTTGCAACCCTGGATTGAGATAGGACAATCATGCAGTGGAAAATGCTGAAGATATACATGAAGGATCCACTGGAGAGCGACGTATAGAAAAATAGTTTTAGGTTTATTGAAAATGGATAGCACTACATGTTTCGGACCAAACAGGTCCCTCCTCTGGTGAAAATTGCTCTTTACTATAGTGTTACACAGTCAAAGTCAGGAACACTTCAAGTTACAACAAAGAGGCATTAAACCAGTAACACTATGATTGACCTTTCAGAAACCTGTGACAAGCAAACTTGCATTGTGGGATGCCAAAGAACATGCACCAAGGAACTGTTTATGTATGGACCATATATTTGACAAAAAAAAAAAAGGCAAATGGCCGTGAGTCTTGAGTGGCTTTTTTTTCTTTCTTATGTCTTAAATTTGAGACACTCCTACTTTTTTAACTTTAGGCTTGCTAAATTAAGTTTTGTTGGATTTGTGTAACTGAACATATCTCCTGGCATTTTATTTAGCTCATATATGGCTTATTGAGTGCTTTATACTGTATGATATACGCAGGTTTTCATGTTTTCAGGGCTGATAAGGTTTGACTATATGGTATGATAACCCCTTTTCTGGAAACCCATTATGCAGAATTCTCCAGAATTCTCTTTGAATTACGGGACGGCCCAAACTCATAGATCTAGGCAGGAAGAAAGGAGAAGGAAAGTTTATTACCAATAGATTAGCCACAATAGTGAAAGCTATATTCTGTAAAATGCTTTACCATAACTGAGTAAACAGGTCTAGAAGCTCTCTCTCTCTCTGTTTATTTAGGATAGCAGCTGCCATATTAGCTTGGTGTGATATCACTTCCAGCCTGTCTCTCCCTGCTCGTTCATGGCTTAGGGCTCAGATTACAACAGGGAGGGGAGGTTCAGAAGGAAGGGGGAGAGGGAGAGAGGAGCAAACTGAGCATGCTCAAGCCCGTGTCCTGGAGGTTTAAAGGAAGTCTGATACAGAAGTACATATTTACACAATAGAAGGAAAGAAATGCTGTGTTTCGTTTGAGGACTCAGAGTAATACTGATGTATTCATATAGACCCTTCTGATAGAGCTTACTTAGTTTAATTGATGTAAACTAAACTGCACAAATCCATAATGGCAAAAAATTCTACTGTGTTTATATAATGTTCAAATGCTTTTTACCAGACTTAAGGTATGATGATCCAAATAACAGAAAGATTCCTTATCTGAAACACCCCAGGTCCCACTAATTATGACCCCATATCTGCAACCAGGGGATACATGAGATAAAATAATGTTGCCATATACTTCAGAGAACTGCATTCAACCCATGGACTTCGAGCTGGACAGGCCAAAACAACTTATAATATTAGTTCCCCTTTAATGCCAAGGCTAAATTAAAAAAAATCATCTGGTTGCTCCTTATTTATCCCTCTTTCATACAGAAGACTCATGTGAATTTTGTTATTGGGATATTTGGACAGGTTTGCTCCTAAGCATGTCTAGGAGATCCCCCATCCTTACCAGTGCTATAGAAATTAAACCATAACAATATTTACAGTTTTTATTAAAAACATGTCTTTAATTGTACGATGATAAAACAAAGAGCAGAGGCGTGGAGAAAACCTTGTGAGTTTTATTGAGTGAGTGTGTGTTGCAATACTTTGAATAACTGACTTTTTTCATGGGCAGATCTGTTCCATTAGGATGGAAGGCTATAAAATCATGTGCATAAAGATGGCTTGATACTTTCCATTCAGTCGTCTTCAGCTGTTTTCCATCTGCAAAACCTTTCATCAGCTTCTACCGTTAGCACTTTAAGTGATGGCGAGTCCTTAGTCTCCGATTGGTACCTGGGAATTCTAATATTTTATGGTTGCGTGGTGTGTTCTTTGTTTTCTTAATGTTCTTCAGAACCTATTCAGATGTCTATTAAAATCAAGACATCTTGGAACATACTGTAATTGACCTCATGCCTTATGTGTTTCCATCAAAAACCTGGTTTTTACATACTAGCGATAAATATATAAAAATGCTTGAATATAAGATGCAATAAAAAGATCCGTGAAATTATCCTATGACAGAGAATTAGGGTCTATAAAATGATATCATAAGTGTAACAAAAGAACATTTATTATTAACATCCAGGAATGCCAAGTGCTAAGCAGGCCAAATTGACAGATATTTTGTCTACTGTACTTAGAAAAGGGACAGCAGTGAGAGACATGAGTTACAGCAACAAAGAGTCAGCTTGCTGATGATTCAGGAGTTGCAATGGCTACAATGTTGGCATGAAAGATTTAGAGAAAACCATGGACCAAACCTGCCCCTACTACACTATTATTTAGAGAAAACCATGGACCAAACCTGCCCCTCCTACACTACTATTTATGAGCATTGGACATGAAGTGATTCTTCATTAGTTTTCTGATTGAAAGCTTCAGCTTTTTCAACAGAAGAGGCAGGACAGGTGCATTGGCACTTGCTGAAAATATATGAAAGTTCCAGGAGTGTGTTTGAACACAGGTACCTTTTATAAGGTGCAATATGTGTCCATTCTAGCTTGTAATTGTAGGTTCTCCAGTTGGAAAACGTCAATCGGTCACCTCCTTCAACAATAAAAATAAACCCATCCTCCTCTCCTAAGGCTATGAGCACACAGGCTGAAGGCTCTGGTTGTTGTCAGCCATCATGTCTTTGGATATTGAGAGAAGCAGATCTGCTCAGTGCCCCTGTTCCATTGATTTTAATCCAAGCAGCAGAGCTGAAGTTGAGGACAGCCCAAATACACAAAAGGAAGCATCTCCGGGCTGACCTCAGATTCAGCTCCAATGTGTGCACACAGGCTGATTGGATTCAAATCAATGGAGCAGGGGCACTGAGAAGATCTGCTTCTCTCAACCTACAAAAATATGATGTTTGCCAACAACCAGAGCCTGTGTGCCCATATCTTAATTATATTTTTTTCTATTGCCTATATAAAGAGTGTTTGTGTAGAAAGCCCCTTATGGCTCTCCTCTTCGGCGTTGCATTACACTTGGGTCACTGTGCGGTGTAGTGACATCATCATACCACCATGTCACCATCATCATGCCACGATTTGGAGCCAAATTCGAAAATAAAAGAATGTCAATGACCGTCAATGACCGGGTTCAACTGTACACTCATAGGTCTTTATTGGTTCCTGGGTGCTCCTAAATTGCTTTCCACCTTCCATTGCTTTTACTTGATTCTTCGGTTCCTAGTTTCCTGTCTTGACTTTGATTTTCCTTGCCTGCCTGATCTTTTGCCTGGATACGACTAAAAACGTTTTTAACCCTTCAATACAGTGAATTTAATTTTCTGTATTCCAGTTTCTCCTTGGTCCCGACTCCTTTGAAGACTTAATACTACATCACTACATAGTTCTTCTGACAAGGAACAGTAGGATCCTTCCCTATCTCATTACCTTTATTTACTTTTGAATATAATTTATGGGGAATTAAGGCACTGTGCAGCTTATTGCTGTGTAGTTGCTGTGTGGGGTCTTCAAAAACCAAAACTGGTGCATTTTAAGTTCAGTGTGTCCATGGTTTCCATGGTTGTACCACTTGACCTTACTTTTGGGCCAGTGGATTATCTATGAGTAGGTGGGCTTTTTAAAATTAACATCATGCAATCCGATTGGATCACTGGTGGGAAATGCATGATCTTCTCTAGTGAAGCCTTTTTTGATTATATCATCAATACGCTCATAGGGTTGTAGGGTGATTACTAAGGGTGCACTGATTGTTATGATCCTGGTTCAGCAAATTGATATTTCTTAACTATTTTTAAATTTCCTCCTTGTAGTTATAATTCCACATGAAACAAAGAAATCTTTGTTTTTATCTGAAAATGTCATGTTATTCCTCCACTTCTATTATAATGCACCTATTCAACATTAAAACCGAGCAGAAATATTCCGGACATTAGAACACTCAATTATTGGTCACAGGTAGTTAAATACCCAGTGGGAATTCTAAAGATACCCCCCCCCGTAAAACATTCCCAATTTAACATACAATACTTGCCCTGTAAAACCTCATTTGGGCATCCCACCATTCCCCTAAAATTTCTCATCAGAAAACCGCAGCTGTTTAACATTTGGCACCTGTGAAGTACCTTTGAGTGGGTCCAGACTGCCAGAAGATTTTATTGGTAGTCAAGCTAATGGTGATCGCTTGTTCAAATAGATGTAATTTTTTTTTATGGATTATATGAGCCATAGAGGTGCCATAGTAAAACTTCCTTACAAAACCACCAGAAGGACCTATATTACAGAAAGCTTTAGAGAAATAGCCTGCTACTCTCTCCTTTTAGACACAATACCTGCTTTATTATTCAGTGCATGTGGCTCCACGTTATGTATAATGTAGGCATGCTAGAAAAAATGTATTAATAAAAGAGATTGTTTCATAGCACAATGCTGTGTTTACAAACTGTTTGGATTGTCATGTTTTTACCTACAATGCAGCATTATTTTCCAGCATAAAGAATGTGTAACACAATATTCATGATTTGCCAATACAGACAACTTTTTGTTTATGCATTGGTAAATGGGTCAAAATGTGAGTTCATGTTTTCCAAGCAACTATGGTGTGTATGTAGGGATGTGAACATTTAGACACCCTTACACATTACTGACAGGCACATCCCTAGTAATATGGACGCCTAAGTGGGGACCTTGTGCTTATGTAACCCCTGTAGTTCTCACAGGGTACACCAGATGGCACTGTGTCAGAGTATAAAGGTCTTGGAAACCATGAGGTCTGGGTCCATTACTTTAGCCCAACCAAACAGGCTGGAAGGGAATGGGTACCTGTTGACCCTAGGCGCATTGGCCCTAGTAATTAGATAGATCACTCTAGGAGTGATAGAGAGGTTATATAGTTGAGCAGCTCAAGGCTCCGCCGAGGATATTAGAGGGATTAAGATCCCAGGGTATTACTGATCCAGAGTAGGGACTAAAGTGTTGAGACTAGGGATGATAGGAATTCCCCTAGACTGCCACTGAAAGAGATCCTGAAAACTGGGCAATACACATCACAAGCTGCAACTCTCTCTGCTGTATATTCCCTGGCCTGCAGGGATTCAGCCTATACTGGTTCTGCGAGTATATGCTACCTTTATGCTGTCTGATTGTTCTAAACTCCATTGTGGATATTTGCTATGTTAAATAAAGACAGTTCATTGTTTAAGCGTTAAAGAACTACTGGTGCCCATCATTGTGCTATTGCACCTGGTTACAGTTGCACAACACCCTGCCTCCACCCCTCCAGAGAGAGGGCCTCATATGTGGTATAACCACACACTAATAGTAGCTTAAACTGACTACAGTAAAGTAAGTTTACTATAGCGCTACATGTATATTGTAAAATTTCCAATACCCTGACTCACAAGGCACTAGTCCTAAGTAGGTTGACTCAAAATCCATTGGTTCTGGACAAGAAAGTAAGTCCCAGGTTCATGATTTGAGGACTGGCAGAGCTCTTTGGTGATGCAATAGCACAACCATCTCCCCTTAGAAGATGACTTCTTACTGGAATGGGTACAAGTTGGGAAGCAGGGGGTTGGGGTTGAAAATTATTTGATTGGTTCCCCACTACAAGGCACCAATAAGTGTTACTATGCAATCCATTAGGTGGAAATCACAGTTGTGTGTAGGTGCATCCCACAAAGGGTGCCCTTGAAATAACAATTATAGATATAAAAGTATGTGGATACTTTGAGTGGTCTGTGGGCCACAAAATTACTCTGAATGGTTGCATTCAGCCAACAAGCCTAGAGATGGATGGGTATCATTTAAACAACTTTCACAATGAAAGTTCCCCTTTAAATCAAGACTATTGTGAAATAAAGCCAGCTGACTTGTATCTCTCTGTATTACTATCCATAAAAATGATCTCTAAGCTCATAACAGGATTTGTATAAAATCTTGAAATCTTTATTATATTATTATAATAATTATATTATTAAAATAACATGTTTAGGCTGATGTTTCAGTCCAGTTCTGGGACTGGTTTCAGCACTCTTTGTTCAAACTGTACATATGTGTTGACCAAAACAGACAGTATTTACCCATATGAAAATCCCCTGTCTAGAGATTGTAAACTAGAGATAGCTCCCCTCTACTGGAAATTACTAGTAATGGGCAAATTTGTCCCATTTCGCTTCACCGTAAAACTAGCGAATTTCCCGTGAAATTTGCTAATTTCACGCAAAACTGTGAAAAATTAGCAAAATGCATTAAAGTCAATGAGTGTCAAAATTATTTTGATGTATGTCAATTTCGACGCCCGCAAAATTTTCATACAGGTGCCTATTTTGTCCAAATACATTAAAGTCAACAGTCATCTGAAATTGACGTGCGTCAGTTTTCATGTGCGCAACAATTCTGACGCTCGGCCAAATTTTTTGACAATACAGATTTTTTGCCGACAAATTTTTGTTGCGGTTTCGCGAATTAATTCGCCGGCAGCAAATGTGCAAATTCACAGGGAATTCGCGCCTGGCTAATTTAAATGACATTACTAGCATTACTAACTTTGGTGAGGTGCACCTCACATTGGGGGCTTAGAGAAGTGGCTATAGGGTGCAGCATAAATGCTAGTTAGGTTGAGATTTGGGGAAAATGTCTAGTTGATACCTTAGAAATACCTGAAAGACCAGCTTGACGTCTGTAACAGTAATTTTATTAAAAAAAAATTGTTTCTTTTCAAAGAAAAAAAAACCTCACCAACACAGTTTAAACTTTTAATTCGCAAAGCTTTTATTAAGAAATTACTTACCGATTCTCTGCATGCGCTCCTCTTCTGAAACGGCGATAGGGCAATGATCCATCATGTGGCGCTCAATTTCTCCTCCCTGCCTTCAATAGGAGATATCCAGGGAGGAGAAATCGAGCGCTGCACGATGGATTGTCGCCCTGACGCCGTTTCAAGCAGAGAATCGGTAAGTAATTTCTTAATAAAAGCTTTGCGAATTAAAAGTTTAAACTGTGTCGGTGTTTTGTTTTTTTTCGTTAAAAAGAAACAAATTTTATTTAAAAAAAAAAATTGCTGTTACTGGTCCTTTAAATTTTAATTTTCACAATAGTTCCCCTTAAAGGTCTTTAGCTCTTGTAAAGAGTGTTTACCTTTCCTTATCCTTTAATAATCAAAGCAGTAAGGATACATGAAGGGGCCCATTTACTTAGTTCGAGTGAAGGAATAGAGGAAAAATAGTTTGAATTTCGAATGGTCGAATATGGCTAATTCGACCATCAAATGGGCTACTTCGACTTCGAATCGAACGATTCGAACTAAAAATCGTTCGACTATTCGACCATTCGATAGTCGAAGTACTGTCTCTTTAAAAATTTCTTCGACCCTCTAGTTCACCACCTAAAACCATCCGAGGCCAATGTTAGCCTATGGGGAAGGTCCCCATAGGCTTCCTAACAATTTTGTTGGATTCGAAGGATTTAATCATTCGATCGAACGATTATTCCTTCGATCGTTCGATCGTAGGAATAGCGCAAAATCCTTCGACTTTGATATTCGAAGTCGAAGGATTTTACTTCGAAGGTTGAATATTGAGGGTTAATTAACCCTCGATATTCGACCCTAGGTAACTGTGCCCCGAAGTGTTCCATTAAACCCACTGGTCCAATTCCATTTATCACCACTCTTTGTGATCCATATATCAGCCAATTCTCCATTCCACGTACAAATATAATATATGAGGTCAATATTCCTGCATTGAGAAACTTTCTGTGTGGTGCTGAATCAAATACTTTGGCCGTATCAATGGTTACTGTATATCAAATTTAATGTAGTTTAATAAAAAATAGGCTCTACATCATGGAAATTAATGTTAAATTATTATCCCCCTTTCTGTTAGTGTATAGCAAACGGAGGTTCTGTAAGTACACGCTTCTTTGAATGTTGCATCTACAGCAGCGCTAGAACAAATAGGAATATGGCATCATGATATATTGGCAATTTAAAGGAGAATATTTGAATTTGGACGATTTATTTCTCCTTACAGAATCCCAACCCATTGTCTCAGAAACATATTTGTTATAAATATTCGAAACCCCTTAAGGAAACGGGTCACCCTGTAACATAGTACTGCCAGTCTTAAAGGGCAATAGTCATAATTCAGAAGGTATTTTGCAATATAATAAGCTTCTCACTTTCCCCACCTGGAGAATAAAATGATAACTGGTGTAGGGAGAGTGGAGACAAGTTAATATCTCATTAGGCTGGGCAGAATAGCCAGCCCTTTCTCCGTCTGTTCGTATTTTCCAAAGAATAGTTTAGGAAATAGAGAAAAATCCAGAACAAATCATAAAGTCTGATTTCATGTCATGGAACATATTTGTAATTATTTTGTTATTTATATATGTGCTGGTTCTTGCTGCTATGGCTTCTCCAGGGACACTTTGGTGCAGGTGTGTTTAATATTTTCCAAAGAGGTGACTTTAATCAGATTTCTGATAAACACACAATTTTGTCATAAGATTCTTTTTTTTTTCTTTGCCTCTATTCCATATGTCCTCACTGTTTTTCCCCTGTTGAACCAAGTTGAGTTGAAAGAGTGATGAAAAACCTCTCAGTTTAGAACTCTTGCTGTTTTTTTCCTTTATGTCCATTGTCAATTACTTGGGCAGAGGGGTATTAATTGCAAAAACCGGGAGGCTCATCCTCTTCTTTTTTCATTTTGTAAGATATGAAGAGGGCAAGTATAATTATGACATAGAAATAGGAAAGATCTTGGAAGTGATTCTGCAACCACCCTTTGTAGATCAACAATGAACAATAAATAATTTTCTTCTTAACTAGAGGAAGAACTAGGGACCTGGCATTGGTCACTGATGGGTCTCGCAATACATTCAGCCAATCAGTAACTTTTACCAACCCAATAATGGACCAATGAGATGCAACAAATCAAGATTTTTCCTTGCAATTTGAATACTGCAAACCAAATTCCAGATTAGGTACATCGCAGTGGTTCAGAATCATTACTTGTGGAAGCCATTGATTGACTGAAAAATTTAAGACCGATCAGTAATCCATGATTCAGTGGTAAACTTTACCCCCCAAACAATGTAGGTCTATATTAAAAGACACTGAGTAAAACAGCTCATGTGTAAAACCCTGCTTCATGTAAATGAACCATTATCATAATAATATACTTTTTTAGTAGTATGTGCCATAGGGTAATCATAAATAGAAAATTGCCATTTTAAAAAATAAGGGCCGCCCCCTGAGATCGTAAGATTCACTGTGCACACATACAAACCACATGTAAGGTCACATGAGCCAATTAACAGACAGAGTTCTGCCTTTTGCTTCCTCACTTCTTCCTGTTACAGTTAGAGCTGCAGTATTTCTGGTCAGGTGATCTCTGAGGCAGCACAGATAGAGTCACGAAATGGTGGTTCAAGGCAAGAGATGTAAAAGGGCAATATTTATGTAAATATATATTCCAGTTTGGTAAGATTCTTTAATATGTCATTCAATTTGATATAAACTATCTGTTGCTTAAGTATTCATTTTGGGGGTATAGTTTTCCTTTAACAGCAATACCTGACCATTCTCAGGCCCGGATTTACAAACTTGACGCCCCTAGGCCGGCTCTACTCATCGCCCCACTCCCCTGCCGGTGCCGTCCCCTTCGCTTCCCCTGTCCCGCACTGTTACCTCCACTTCCGGTTTCCCCCTGTCCAGCGATGTCCCCTTGCCTTCCAGGGCCTTCCGCTTTCTGTGTGTGCGCATGCGCATAGCTTAACACTCGGGAACAGCACTGTGCCGTCCCCTTCGCTTCCCCCTGTCCAGCGATGTCCTTCCCCTTCCAGTTGCCGTCCTCTTCCCCCTCAGTGTGTGCACGCGCATGCGAACATCTTAACACTTGGGAACAGCACTGGAGACTGACGTGAGTCTCCAGTGCTAGTTACTGATGTGGCTGGGCCGCCCCTGAAATTGCGCCGCCCTAGGCCCGGGCCTATGTGGCCTTGCCACAAATCCGGGCCTGACCATTCTTTAAATTCTAATTCTACATCATAACTGCGCTGGAAACCTTAGAGCTAGGGATGGGCAAATAAATTCGCTAGACGCAAATTTGCACATTTCGCCGCAAACAAATGAACTTGTGAAACTGTGGTGACACTTCGCCGGTGAAAAATCCTCCTCGTCAAAAAAAAAATTGTCAAAATTATTCAGACGCCCATCAAATAATTTTGATGCTCGTTGACAAATTTTCACCAATCACGAGGCACAGATTAGGCCATCACTACTTAGGGCTTATTTACTAAAATTCGTATTTCTTTTTTTTTTTTCATGAACCATTTTTACTCTATAAATTCGCATTGCGATTTAAGTGTAAAAACCATGAACAACTCTAATACAAAACTTTGCCAAGTAAAAGAAGTTGTTGAGGTCCCATAGAAGTTAACGGGGATTGGAGCTAATTTTTAACGATTCAGACTTTTAGAGGTTTTTGGATTTTTTTGTTAGTTAGTAAAAAATGCGTTTTTTTCTGTTTTTACTTTTTATATTTCGATCTTTTAATAACTTTCATGCCATTTGTGGTTTAAGAGAAAAAAATTAAATACCACTTAAATGCTAACCTTTAAAAAATTGGCATCTTAAAATCAAAGAGCAAAGCTTTAAAGGGGTGGTTCACCATTATGATAACTTTTAGTATGTTATAGAATGGCTAATACTAAGCAACTTTTCAATTGGTCTTCATTATTTGTTTTGCATAGTTTTTTAAATTATTTGCCTTCTTCTTCTTCTGACCCTTTGCAGCTTTGAAATAGGGATCACTGACCCCATCTAAAAAACAAATGCACTGTAAGGCTACACATTTATTGTTATTGCTACTTTTTATTACTTGTCTTTCTATTCAGGCCTCTCCTATTCATATTCAAGTCTCTTATTTAAATCAAAGCATGGTTGCTAGGGTAATTTGGACCCTAGCAACCAGATTGCTGAACTTGCAAACTGGAGAGCTGCTGAATAAAGCTAAATAACGCAAAAACCACAAATAATAAAAAATGAAAAACAATGGCAAATTGTCTCAGAATATCACTCTCTACTTCCTACTAACAGTTAATTTAAAGGTGAACAACCCCTTTAATGTCAATGGAATTGTTTAAAATTTTCTTCAAAATTGAATAGATAAATTAGGGTTTGGATTTTTATTTGGTCAAATTTTAGTGTGTGGATTATTTAGGTATTCAGTTGAACCCAAAAATCATGGAATCGGCCCATCCTTAAATTATATACTGTACAACTAAAATATAAACAAGGAAGTTTTAAAAATTTTCATTATCTTGAGTATTTAAAAAATGCTCAATCAATAGCTCCATGAACGCGTGGGGTTGTACGGTATATCCCAAAATACTTTTTTTATTATATAAAAATATATTTCTATTTGCTTTCAATTAGGGATGCACGAATCCAGGATTCAGTTCGGGATTCTGACTTTTCCAGCAGGATTCAGACTCCGAATTCGGAGGTCGAATCCTTCCGCCCAGCCGTACCGAATCCTTCTGCCCCGGCCGTACCGAATCCTAATTTGCATAGGCAAATTAGGGCGGGGAGGGAAATCACATGACTTTTTGTCACAAAACAAGGAAGTAAAAAATGTTTTCCCCATCCCACCCCTTATTTGCATATGCAAATTAGGATTCGGTTCGGTATTCAGCCAAATCTTTTGCGAAGGATTCGGGGATTCGGCCGAATCCAAAACAGTGGATTCAGTACATCCCTACTTTCATTAGATATTGTTTTATAAATAGTGTTTTTTTCCTTTTAAAGCTGACTTCCTTTCTTTTTGTACAATCAACATGGCAGCATTGTTTGTAATACAAATAATAGCAGAGAAGTGAGCCAACAGCTGGGCCAGGCAATCAGGCAAAAGGTTAATAAGTGTTACTCTCAATGTCTCTGATGCAGCCACAGTTGAACTGCTGAGAGTTGATTTGTAATAAATGTAAACTAGTTTTTGATTTGAAAACTTCACATGGGACCAAAGGGGTTGGCATAAGAAATAAGGATATTGAACTATATATCATCAATTGGAATTCCAAATTTACCTTCACATTATAAATGCAAGGAACAAATCCTCATGGGAGAATAACACCTGTTGCTCTGAAATGAGTTGGGAAATACTGGCTGTGCTCCCTAGAAAATGAAATCACTGACTAATAAGACATGACATTTTAGGCAAAGAGAGATATTTTCTTCATATTGGCGGTTCTTTGGAGAGCGCTCCGGGGATTTTGCGATTACTGTTAATATGGGCACATTCTTGATAACTCGGCAAAACCACTTGTGTTTCTGTATCATCCATTACCATTGAGCTGAATTCACTGGCCTGTGTCTGTTTCAGCAGGTGGATTCCTGTTTATCTGATGCTTGTTATCAGTGAGTGATCTAAGAAGGTTTGGCCCCTTTGTGTAAGACTCTTATTAAGCAATGAGATTCCCAGTACTAATTCAAGGGTCAGTGTTTAAGACCAGGCCTGGAGTTTAGATACAGGCTGAAATGCGACTCATTCTGAGGTTCTAGTCACAGTCTGTGGAGAATTCTGAATCAGATCTCTCTCAGATATCTGTGTCTGTCCTTGTTCCAAAAATTACTAAGGGGGTTCTTTATCAAAATCTGATTTTATCTCAACATTTTCTGCAACATATTCACTCTGTTTTTTTTTACACTTATTTATTATTACTTTCTTCCAAAAATTTGCTTTGTAGGATAAAATCAGATTTTCAAGATTGTTTCGAATTTTTCCCCAGAAAACTCAGATTTCTAATGCTTTTTTTGCTGAAAACTCCAAATACTCTGGGGTATTGCATGAAATCCAGCGCACATCAAGAAATCCTTGGGACTTCTCTCATTGACTTATATGCAACTTTGACAGGTCTGAGATGCCGGATTTTGTAACTCGGACTTTTCCATCCTCGGGGTTTAATAAATTCCGAAAAATGTGTGAATTTTTAAAAGTCCGATTTTTGCATTCGGAGTTTGGTAAATAACCCCCTAAATGTAGGAAATAACCTTCCAAAGGTTTTATTTATAGGGTTCATGTTTGCCACGTTAGGATTTTCTTCAGTAGGAACTTCTAGATTCCAGGTTCCTGGCAACATCCCCACATCTCCACAAGAAGAATCCAAGAGGCATGAATGATTTCCGCCATACCTTGAATGCCACCAGGGAAATACCACTGACATTTCTGCACCAATGGGAGTCTTCATACCACTTATAGTTCCTGCCTACACCTGAATGGGGTTACACCTGTTCCCACTCACAATTATGTATACCCCTGGGTCCCGGGGGGGTTCTGGTTATTGACCTCTTCTAAACATGCATCCCCCACACCTATTATCAGTGCATATTCACCCCTCAGCAAATTTGCCCCCCTTTTATAAATGCCATACAGGGTGGACTTGAGGAGCACATTGTAGCAATGTCCTGTACTTATAGCGGGTATGAATAGTAATAAGACACAAAACGGGGTACAAGGTGAAAAGCACAAAAACATTTTTGCCCCAACACTTTTTGTAGCATACAGATTCAATCTAGGGATGCACTGAATCCACTATTTTTGGATTTGCCCGAATGAAAGATTCAGGTGAATACCAAACTGAATCTGAACCCTAATTTGCATATGTAAATTAGGGGCAGGAATGATGAAAAAAAGAACTGATGGGCAAATTTGTCTCATTTTGTCCCTGAATTTTATGAATTTCTCATGAAACGTTGATTTTGCCGCCGACACCCATTGCAGTCAGTGGGCAACCGTTTATTATTGCCAGCGTCTAAATGGTTGCGGTGTCGGAACTGTCGCTGGCAGCAAATTTTCACCAGCGAATTTTCGCTGCAAATTTGGCGAAATTGGCAAATTCGGCGCAAATTTGCACCTGACGAATAAATTCACCCATCACTACACACGGTTAAAAATTTGTTTCCTATCCTTGTGTGAGAAAAAATCATATGGTTTCAGTTTGGCCAGACGTGGATTTGGTGAATCTGAATCCTGCTGAAAAAGGCAGAATCCTGGCAGACAGTGGCTTAACTACATATTACTGCACCCTACAGCAAATCTCCCACAATGTCCAGAGTTTGACCTGCTTTACCAATGCATTTTGAAATTGTGCATGAATTAGGGCCTCCTGGGCCCCTCCCCCAGCAGCTGCATGGGTCTGCCCTGGTCAACCTGGCCGGTCGCGGCATTGGCTGGAAGCGCACATGTGTGCAAATTGTTGCTTATTTGCATGTGCAAATCACTGCAAGTACGAATGGACAGAGAGCGAGGGGACTGGACTAGGAGTAGGCGGCAGAGAAGGTACGTGCCTGGCTCCCCAACTCAGCTTTAAATCAGCTTTATACTCATTTGTACAGGGCAAGACGAAGACATTTTTGAAAAAACAAAAACAAAATTGTCGCTAGATAGTAAAGTAGCAATTCTTCTGCCAAAGCAAATACAATTTAACTCCCATAAGAACTTACAGCTGATTTAAGGCGATGGACAATGTTCAGTGATATTTCGGCTGATGAGGATGTGAGAGTTGGAAATTATATCAACGTCTTCCTGGAATTAAACGTTTCCATCAAACATGACAACGTTGGAAAATAAAAGATCCATATTTTCAAGCTCGAAGTATTTCTCCAGCCTCTGTGCTTTATAAGCCGTCGCATAAAATAAGATATGTGTCACTTGGGGGTGGTGTGTGCTGCACGTTGCTCTCACATTGCTCTCATTACAGAGCGTGACGTCAGTGCGGGACTCGGTGACCACATTCCTTGCGGGACTGCGCGGGTTACAGTAATGGGATCTTATAAAGCACATTATTACCAAGTCCCTCACAAGGGTCATTATTTAAGGAGAAGGAGCAAGAGAATTGAATGTTGTTGTGCAGCTGCTGTTATCCTCAGTACAATTTGCCAGCTCATTTATGTTTTTCTTTCTTTCCTCCTCCTCCTCCTTTATATGGTTGACCCACTTTATTGCAGCTGCTTAGGACTGCAGCTGAGCAATAATTCTTACTTTATAGATTTACTTTTCATTTTTTTTACCAGCAAATTTGCAGATCATTTTAAAATAATAGCACTAAAACCGGAGACATGCATACCAGTCAAATTGTCTCTCGCACATCTTATAATTTAAAAAAAAAAAACTAGCCAGGCAAAGAGCTGAGCTCTCCCCGCACGAGAACCTTACGTACATGAAGAAATGCAAGCAGGATAAGTGTAGCTTTTGCCCGGATCTTTCGTAACAAGCCTAATGAAAAGTCATATAACCTCACAAAGGTGTTGGAAATGTGTTGGAAGATTTCTGTAAATCCTCTGCAAAACAACAAGAAAGGAAAGTAACCAGGAAAGCGAATATTAATTCCATGTTCCTCCATTAGTTTGCCACCTGTTAATCCCAATCATTACTCCGGACTCCAGCTAAAAGGCTAATCTGTAGCACATTTATGTCAACAAACTGGGAACAAAAAGCTTCCTAATTATTCCACTGAAGCGATGTCAGCTCAAAATCCAGCTCCATTTCCCCTTCCTGGCATTGTTCCAGTGACATTGAGCTGGTGTCCACAAGACTGTACCAGGAGAACAGGCTTTGGGATAAGGAAAAGCTGCCAAATACAATTTCTGCGCTCGTTATTTTATCGTGCTAATACGTGCAATAAGGAAAAGATTGATTCAAGAACTCAAAGAGAACACATTTGACTGTTTAGGTGCCACAAAGCATAGAATCTATAACATCTACTAAATAAGATCATAGTGTTGGTGCCATCTCCATTTCCAGTTGGCTCTTTGATGTATTTGTTTACAAGACAGCGCTTGCCTTAGATTAAAGAGCTGAACACGGCACTGAAAGGGTTAAACATTCTTGCTTATAGTGGCCATGTGCCAAGTGATTTCACTAATTACTCTTATTTTTCTGATGGATAAAATACGCAAAGAGCAAAACAATTTGCACGAATAAGATTAAAAATCCACATCCCGCAATGTAATATTGTCTCTTAAACTGTTATTACATTGCGAATTTTAATTGCCATTGCGAATTTAAATCGAGCGAAAATTCGTGATTTTTATTTAGAAAATCGGACTTTTAGAAAACGATTTAGACGAATTTTTATTAAACCCCAAGGATGGAAAAGACTGAATCTAAAAATCCAGCATCTCAGACCTGTCGAGGTTGCATATAAGTCAATGGGAGAAGTCCCAATGATTTTTTAATGTGCGCTGGTTTGTGCTATACCCCGAAGTTTTCAGGCAAAAAAGCCTAAGAAATCAGGTGAAAAATCTGAAAAAATCGTTAAAATGTGATTTTTTCCAGCAAATCAAATTTTCAGGAAAATGTACCGTAATAATAAATAAGTGTAAAAAACCTGAGCGGATTTGATCGGAGTTTGTAGCAGAAAATATTTAGATAAATTCAGACTTTTTATTTTAGAAAATCGGACTTCTCAAACCTGCTGAGGTTGTATATTTCTTAATGGGAGAAGTCCCAATAATTTTTTATTGTGGGCTGATTTGTGCAAAAAGCATAAGAAATCGTAGTTTTCGGGTGAAAAAATCACAAAAAATCGTGATTTTTCCCAGCAAATAGTGATGGGCGAATTTGCGTTGTTGCGCTTCGCCGAAAAATTTGCGTATTTCGCATGAAATTCCCAAAACAGCGAAAAATTTGCGAAACGGTGCTGGCATCTCGTTTTTGACGCCGGTTTTGACGCCGAAACGCCCGTTTTTTTTACACCGGCGGCCGTTTTCGATGCCGGCGTCCGGTTTTCTGGATGCCGACGAATTTTTGCCGCGAATTTTCATGGGCATTTTGCGAATTTATTCGCTGGCGGCGAATCACGCAAATTCGCCACAAATTTGCGCCTGCCGAATAAATTCGCCCATCACTACCAGCAAAGCAAATCCCCTAACCCCTACCCTACATAGACCCCCCTCCCTACTCCCCTCCAGCCCAGGTGTTACCTTTGGTAAATGCCCCTAACTTTTTACTTACCCCTCGTTGCAGATTCAGTGCAAAGGAGTTCACGGCGCCATCTTCTTCTCTTCGGTAATCTTCGTGAAGTAAGCTCCATATTGGCGCATTCGCAGTTGGAGCAAAGTTCTGGTTTTTGACGACTGCGCGTGCCCGAAAGTGGCGGAAATTGCCGAAGTGCCGGAAGAGAAGAGAAGAAGATGGTGCCTGTGAACTCAGATACGCTGAATATACAATGAGGGCTAATTAAAGAGTTATCCAAGGTACCACCTAGGCTGGGAGGAAGCAGGGAGGAGGGTCTATGTACGGTAGAAGGGTAGGGGATTTTAATATAAAGGGTTTGGTTCTCCTTTAAAAGTGCTTGAGTCTTTCAAAACAAAGTTTCAAAAGCCTGTTTGGAAAAATAACAAAGATTACCAACATTTTTTTTGGAATGAAACCATGGGTGATTGTGTGATTAGTTAGGCTCCAGCAGTCTTAAATCAGCCCCTTAGTCTCAACTATGACTGGATACTACATCTTGTGATTTTTTTATGGTTCTTCTCAAATATAAACATGCACATTTTGGTTCAAATTGGTGAAACCTTTCTCATTTGGTTGAATGCAAAAATTACAGATTTTGTACATCCCTCATTTATACAATGGAATATGAAAGACAGTTAATATCTGTCCATTCCTTTCTACAATACTGAGTTAACCAATTCTGACTTTTTTTTTGTAACTTAAGTTTTATTAAACATCATTTTTTACAATTTAAATAAGGATTAACACAAAAGAAAACCATAAAGGTATAACATGAAAGATAATTGAATAATTCAGACTTTTTATCAGTCGCACGCAGATTAAACTTTATCTTTGATTGGATTACGTTTGCCTTTCTTAAATTTTTATTTACAAAAACATAGCTACCTTTAACGGGGAGGTTTATGTATCGCAGACTAATGGGGAAGCAAACTGTTCTGAGCTGTAAATATTAAGACCATAAATCATGTGAAGTCACTTTCGGATCTGTTCCAGCAACATATTACCTGGAGTTTGACCCGGTAGTACTTGGATTAAGTGTGGATATGTTCTCTAGAAGAGGAAAAAGAGGGTCATTGCCACATCATTACACAGCACACATTTCCAGACGTTTCCCCCCTTGACATGATCAGTTTATGTACACGGCTCTGTAATGAAGTTATGCCTCTTTCTTTTAGATTGCTGTTTTTCTTAGTAACAATATGAATTAACAGATCATTAAATCCTTCTTTCCATTTTCAGTTGTGAAGAGACAGACGCAGATGGAATTTCTCAGTATTTAGGACCAAATGTGTGGAAACCATGAAAACAATTATGTTACTGTAAGCAATCCAAATATGACATGCTCTTTGTTTCTTGGCAGACTTTAACAATTGTTTATTAAAAAAAAAAAGAAAAGAAAAAAATATGCCTATTATTTTTTGGAGGCACACATTTGAACAATTCACTGATTATTGTTTCTAGCACTGTATGGGGGTTATTTGCTAAAATCCAAATTTATCTCATATTTTATTTAAAAAAACCACGACCAAAATCCCATGCCCCATGTTAACTTATTTTAAATAAAAAAACTTGATTTAATCAGATTGTGTAAAAACTCAAATTGAGTGAAAGCCAGAATTGCTCTAATTTTTCTGACTTTTTCCCATATTGATAATTTTTTTGGGGATTTTTCCCGAATTGCTCGATTTTTCAGCTTTTTCCTGAATTGTTCGAATTTTTATGGCTTTTTCCTTTATGGCTAGATTTTTTGGTTTTTTTTTCCAAATTGCTCGAATTTTTCTGGCTTTTTTCCTGAATTGCTCGAATTTTTCTGGCTTTTTCCTGTATTGCTAGATTTTTGGGGATTTTTCCCGAATTGCTCAAATTTTTCTGGCTTTTTTCCCGAATTGCTCGAATTTTTCAAGTTTTTGCCCAAAACCCACCAAAAATTCAGATTTTTGGGGCTAAACTTAGCGCAAACCATGAAAACTTCAAATGGAGATAGGTGCCTCTCACTTATACAAGACCTCGACAGGTTTCGTTTTCCAGCTTTTTTTTGCAGCATTGGGGTATAATGAATCTCGAATAATTCAAGGGGTTTTTTTCTAAAAAAAAAAAAAAAAAAGATTTTAACATACAGATTTTAATAAACACCCCCTATATGAAAAAATAATTATTTTCTTCTACATAAAAGAAACAGTCAATTTTGTGTTTTAGAATACAAAATACAAAAGAGTAAAATCATTCCTAAAACAGCAGAAATCATGCATAAAACTAAAGTTATTCAGAAATGGACCCAACATATCAATCTTGCTCATTACATATGGTAATACCACTGAAAAATATAAATGCAGCACTTTATACATATATTTAGTTCACACAAATTTAAAATTTCTTTTTCACTTTATCTAAAATATAAGAGAGAAAATAAAAGGAAACTTTTATCTATTTTAGATGGTGAAAAAGGGTGGTTAGTTGACTCTGTAGTTGAAAATAGACTCAGATATTCATCCACTCTTTATTTATCTCACAAGAAATTGAAAATGAATAAATTCATTAATGAATTCTTCATGAATTATTAATCTTTGAATGCAACAAGTTTAAAAAAATAATATGGTATAATATATGTATATAAATATATATTTCATATACGCATAAAATCCCCATCAGTGCTAATTTACAAATTACACTTGAGAACTTGGTAATAACAATTGTAGTTCGTAAAGTTTTTCAGATTTATTTTGTGTGCGTAATTGAATAGATTTCAAAAGTATAAAAACTGCCTTATACAAAGAACAAGGTCTGAGATTTATTAAGTGCAAAAAAACTTGAAAACTTAAATGTGAAAATCTAAAAGCTGGCGAGTTCATGTAGAAGTCAACGGGAGTCGTCTCCGTCCGTTTTTTTTATTTTTTTTGCTGAAATTTGGTAGACACATTGAAAATGATGAGTAGAATGTGCTTGTATTGCATTTGAGGCTATTTTTCCACATCTTTAAGTGACCAAATTTTCTAAGAAATAAGTGCATTCGGGTTTGGTGAGTTTTGAGGGGATTCCAATTAAAAAAAAAAAAACAAAATTCACAAATTTGACTTTTGATAGACTCCATAGTAATATACATAGCAGGTGAGGTTGAAAAAATACTTCTTTTTATGTCATGTTCAACTTTTTCATCAAAGTGAACCTGCCTAATTGTTAGTTGATCCAGAGTAAGGTGAAAAAACATCTGACGCCTTTCCAGTTTGCCTCAACTGTTCCTTCTAACCTCAAGAGGGCAATCGGACTAGTCCGTAGATCCACTTTGTACTTGGATTTAATTTATGGAACACTGGATTTTTCCACTTTCTAGACCGGAGTAGGGCTGGAGAGGGTTCCAGTGCCATTGCTTGATTTGTGGAAGACAAGGAGCGTCTGCTGGAATTTTTCAGAAAAACGGATACATTTTATTTTTTTGGTGAAACAACACAAATGGCATGGGTGGTTCTTCCATACATGGAAACATGACTAACAACATTTGCAGCTTCTACAATCACTCACTGAGCCATTGATAAGAACATCTGTAATGAAGGGTCAAATGTTAAATGTAAAATCATTAATCTCCTTATTTTTATGGTTAATCAATCATAAAACATTTTTAACTTGTCACCCTTTAACACTTTTAATTATTTGGATACACAGAGCTCCTGATCAGCAAATTTGACTCTGACTATGTTCTTCTTTATACAGAAACAACAGCCCACTTTTAGAGATCTAAACTGTCAGGTTTCTATGGGTTAAAACGGTCACATTTTCCAAATACAAGGTGTCCAAGAATAATTTTTTGTTAAGTATTTCATACACATCATTGGGTTGCACAAATATCCAATCAATTCAAAATGGCTGTTAGGATTTGGGTTTGCTGGGTTTTGCATTTCATCATTTGAATTGAAGAGAATCAATTCATAACTGAAAATAATGACCAAGTCAACCACTTCCTCAGTTTTCCTGTTTGGACCTTGGGATACGTAATACACCTCAAGCTAAAACACTGGTTCCATTACACGCTTGTCTCTGTTCAACATGGTGTCCCTAACTCAGTTCTCTGCTCGTTAACAGGTTCATTTGATTCTCTCCAAGGGATTCCATAAAGTTGGTCATTAGTCTCAGTGAGAACAGCGTATAAATGACCTGCCGGATGGAGTTCTCTTCCCATAGGGATTGCAATATGTTGTTAATTACTGTTTGAGTTGGTAGTCTGGCACATAAAGAGAAGGACGACAGTAGCTGCTCATCTTTCAATATACAGTCCAACAACAGGGAAATCACTTGTGCAAATACATTCCGATTTTATTCCACAGGAGCCTTC
Organism: Xenopus petersii; assembly: GCA_038501925.1. Classification (NCBI taxonomy): domain Eukaryota; kingdom Metazoa; phylum Chordata; class Amphibia; order Anura; family Pipidae; genus Xenopus; species Xenopus petersii. The sequence goes on from CM076680.1 coordinate 160,258,220, forward strand.
TTTACGTTTCAATGGAATTCTGTTCTGCAACCAACAGATTAATGAACGACTCAGAGAAAACAGTGGCATTTTTGTTTTAGAACATATTAACTGCATATTTGGTCGAAAATTTACAGTCCTCTTGAAAATTGCCTTGTGCGCATTTGAGGTCTTGAAAAAACCAAAAACCAAAGAAAAGCAAAAGAAAAAGTGACTTTTTTAGCAACCAAACTATTAATCCTTTCTGGATTAAGGGCGATTTTTCCAAAAGTCATTTTTTTATGTGTAGAGTTTATTTTACTGCTGAAAAGAAAACTTTCCTACAGGGCCCGGTAGGAGAACCTCTGTAGAATGTAGGATTGCACAATGATAATTATAGTGATGTTGCCAGATACACAACGGTGCACTTGGCTGCTTAATTCAGTTGAAAGTAATGCCAGTTGAACCTTTTAAGTTGTAAAGTCTAAAATCTATTAACTCTTGGAACTCCAGTCTAATACTGGTACAAATGGAGCAAAAGCAGACGTACCTTAACCTTGAAGTGCCACTTATTATAGAATCTATAGCACAAGCATTAAAGTACTGTGTATTTACTGTATTCTCCGTTGACCTATATAATGGCGTCTGAGGCATTTGCTAAACTGCAACTTTTTCGGGTCAGGCTTTTTGTTGCCAAAACCCGGAAAAAGTTGTGGAATAAAAACATTTCCGCTATTTATTATGTCACAATTCCCAATCCGAAAATACTCCAGCTAAAACCTATTGAAATCTTGTAGAAGTCAATGGCAGATGTCCCTTTTACACTGCATGATCTTTCTTTGCTTCATGGTTTTTGAGGTTTTCCGGGTGTTTTTGACTCTGGCTTTTGTATGATAATATGAAAAAGTCATAATTATCATACAACAATTTTCACAACTTTATCCTGTGCTTTTTAAGTTCGGTTCTTTTGATAAATGGGTAACCGGTTTTCTCCAGATATTTCACAACATATTTAACATTCATTTTACAGTGGGCTCATGTGTAGGGCATTATATTAACTCTCTTGTCTTTATTAAGGTTCCCTGGACATTTGTAAGAAAAAGTGGTAACTTCAAGCATTTGCACCAACATTTATAATAAAGACGTCCATACAACTTTAAATTTCCTGAACTATGCAAATTGACTTAAGCGCAAGATCACTATCAAATTTGCCCTAGGCACAAACGAAGGCTAGCGCATATTCACTTAGAAATGCTCGCACTGCCGAAATAACGCTAGCGAAAAGTTGCCAGTGTTCGGTGACCAGGTGTAATAAAAGTACCTGTGCAGCGGGGACGCGTGCCGCATGGTCCTTAAGCACCGGTGCCATGTTTGGTCTGCGCGCCTCTTAAAAGCGCAGGTGCGCTGGCGTGTCGCGCCAGCACATTTTGGCACGAATTTTGAACGCTATTTAAGGGCCATTCATTGTACAACCCTTTGCCCGTGATAGAACTTTGTTCTGTGGTTCCTGTGCCTTGTGCCATTTCCAGTTATTCTGATTCTGATCCTGATTCTTCGTGTTTGACCCAGCCTGTTCCTGACTACTCTCCAATCTGTATCCTGACCCTTGCCTGCCTACGACAACTCTTCTAGCGTAACCCCTTGATTGACAACCCGGTTTTGACCCTTGCCTGCCTGACGATATCCGCCTGCCTCGACCCAGTCTGTCTGACCATCCTCCTGCCTAATCCTTTTGTACCGTGACCTTCGGTCCAAAAGACTCTGCTAACAGCCGTGCCCCTTTGCCAGCCAGAACATCTCGCCTTGCACCTCTCGTTAAGTCCAGGTGGCACCCAAGTAAGCTGAGGGCTCCTCCTGAAGCCCAAAGGTGGTCACACTACTGGTGAAGCCGAGACCAGGGTACTTGGCACTTGTTCTGGTATTGGGTGCCGGTCTTGACACCAGGACGAAACTCCACATATACTGAATACCTAAGTGACCTATGACAAGCTAGTTTGGCCCAAGCATGTCTTATACACACATTTGAAAGCATAAATGTAACAAAAGAATGAAGTAGTTGGGACAAATAAATGAAAAACAGACAAATAAATCACACATCTCCCCAAAACATTTCCTTTCAGCTACTTTGTAGGCCCCATCTCCATGCCATAAGGTAGGATCGCAATTTATTTCTACGTTTCTATGATACCAGTGTATCCTTTTGGACGACAAAACCTGTTAATCCCAGTTGTCTTCCATTGGCTTGGATATACTGTGAGGTGTATGTGCAATAAAAAGCATTACTAAAATTAGTGGAACATTTAATTCATTCTATGAACCATCTGAGACTCTTTACTGCTGAATATATTCCAGAAGGAAAAAAAAGAACAGTTGAATTTGCCCTTTGCCAGTTCAGAACATTCCTTTTAAAAATGAATTTCATGAAAATGACATTTGGAAAACTCATACGTATGATAACTGGGAGATTAAAAAACACTAATGAAGTAACAGGGAAGGGGGGAATGTTGCGACTCTTGAATGGAGTTACTTTAATTTCATGTGGGCTGTCAGCTTGGAATGAGATGGACATTTAAATGAAATAATGTGTGCTAAGTGATGCATTTCATGGCAAAGCTCTTAACATAAGAAAAAGGAAATTTTCCAGTTGTGGATGATAAGAATTTTAACACACTTTATAGTGTATATTTAAGTATATTAATTTAGTGAGATGTTATTTTAGCTGCAAGCTCTGTTTTCCTGTATGGGCCCATGAAACCAGTTGCAGTAGACCACGAGAGTGCTAAAACACATTTTGGGAATCCAGAATTCATTGCTACAGTACATTCTTTGCTGGCAAAGAGCCGTGAACTATTTATACTTGAACTGTGACATATCCACCAGATGATGGATCTCGTTTTCGTGTCATAAACATCGAATTTGCTGCAGCTTACACAACTGGAATCCAGGCACGTCATGTCAGTGGGTGAATATGTGCAACAGCCTTATCGGAAAGGGCAGATAACTGCTTCTCACATGAATCCCTATTGGAGTCGCAAACCTGGATGTTTTACCATGTTAGGGCTTATTTGGATGTTAAAACAGACGTACCTCTGCCGAGACATGATCTGTTTTTCCTGTTGAACTTTAGTCTATTGTAACTGTTGGCAGAGCAATCGTTTCCTACCTTTATTTCCCAAATCATTTGCGCTTTGCACAGTTTATGTTTGTCAAAATAATTGTACAATTCCCTGGCCGCACTCAACCTAATTGCTTTTCTCTTTCTATGTATTGAGAAACAATAAAATAAAAGTATGTACAGAGTTCATTCTATTGACGTGAATTCCCTGGTATTTTTTCCCCTTCCCCTCTTGTACCGAGGAAGCAGGGGAGTAACGATAGGGCAACAGGCCCAGTGGCTGCGGAAAGGTTAGGAATCTTTTATGCCAAACACAGGTAGAAATGGAAAAAGACCAAAGAGTGTAGACTTGGAAAATAATGTTTGGGACACATGCAAAAAAAAAACCACATCTGTTATTAATAACAAAAAACTGTAGGTGTTCTTGGAATGTAGGTGTTTTGGGATGTAGGTGTTTTCGGGATGGGGAATGGAAAAAATGGCAACTTCAAGTTTATGATTGATACCTCCTGTAGGACACAAACTGTATGCTGCTAAGGACAGTGGACACTATTCCATTCTCAATATCCTTTAAATGGCTGACCACTGTCTCCTTTAATTAACCTTCAAATGAATGGTCTTATCCTGATTCTATTCCTTTCCAATCGTACCTTCAGTAGTACTACTCTAATTGGTGATCATCATCTGTTGAACTTTCTGCTGTTCCAAGGGTCTCAGGGCAATTTCTCATTACATTGTTTCTCTTGATTACATCCTTTGACTTCTTCACTCATTTCCTATTCTTCTACCCTGACCTTAACCCTACTATCTAGGCAAAAGTAACAAAATACCTAATCGCCATAGCATCATGGATGGCATTTTACTACTTGACTAAGAATACACTTTTATGACTAAGAATACACTTATATGACTAAGAAAACACTTTTCAAATTCCTTATCACTGTCAATAATTTCACTCTATATCTCAAGGCAGGTATCATATTAGACCCCATTATTATTATCATCACATTTACCAAAACCTACTGGTTCTTTATCAGTAACAACAAAAATATGTCTCTTCTTGTACCAATGTGCTGCCAAAACATGTCTACATGGACATCAGGTGGGGGCCTAATAATCTCATTAAAGGGAGTCCACCAATGATCTGCAATAGATATCCATTCCAATTCTGTCTATGGGACCCTTAGTCAGCCAACTAGAAATGAAATTGTACAATTTGCCAAAACTGTAGTTGTGGTGGTTGCCAAGAGTTTCTTGACTGAAGAGTTGTCAATTGTTTTAGGTCTATATTTTGAAAAGGGAGAAGCCCAAATGTCATACAGGTATATATGGGATCCATTATCCAGAAGCCCATTATCCAGAAAGCTTATTATCCAGAAGCTCAGAATTACAGGATCTCATAGGCTCCATTTTATTCAAATAATTAAATTTTTTAAAAATTGAAAATATTTTTCTATGTAATAATAAAACGGTAGCTTGTACTTGATCCAAAGTGAGAAATAATTCATCCTTATTGGAAGAAAAACAAGCCTATGGGGTTTATAATATGTTTAAATTATTTTTCATTGTGCAGAGCAAATTTTGGAAAGATTCATTATCTGGGAAACCCCAGATCCCAAGCATTCTGGATAACATATCCCATACCTGTATTATACTATCATATTATACTATATAACTATATTTTTTGTACTATAGGAATTTCCTTTGTGTATATTCTTTTGTATCTATTTATGCCTTTGTTGTTTTCCCTTTCCTTTTCACTAATGTCTGATTTTTCATTACATACATATATTTATATATCTATATATTTTTTGATTTTTCAGATTTTTCAAAGAATTTTTTCAAAAAAAAAAAAAAATTTTAATATTTAATTATGTTGTATTGAATTATTGGATCTATATTCATATTGTAGTGGACTGCTTAAAGAGTTTACATTTCTGATATATAATAGATTTTTCTACTTGGTGCAAATGCACGCTACGTGATTTTTATTCAGGTGTCTTCATTTGATTTTAATGATGTGTGTTATTTTAGTGTGAGCACGACAGAGGGCACTCATGCTTCTGATGAAGTGACATAATGGTCACGAAACGCGTCAAGCGCACATCCCCTGCCCGCTGATGATTTTAATCTATATCCAATAAAGTATTTACGGTTTTAACGCTGGTTCCCTGAGTTTACTGTTCCGGTGGAGTCCGTCCCAGATTTTTTGCAAGCTGTATTATACTATCATACTTCTTTATTTATACAGATCTATCTTATTACACATCCCTGAAATAGATAGTGTCTTGGGGCAGATTTCCCAAAGGGCGAATTGACTAAAGGTGGCCATACACTGAGAGATCCGCTCGTTTGGCAATGTCGCCAAACGAGCGGATCTCCCTCCGATATGCCCACCTTGAGGTGGGCAATATCGGGCCGATCCGATCTTGGGCCCTAGGGCCCAACGATCGGATCCTAACGAGGCCTTAACGGGCGGTCGGATCGCGGGACCGCATCAACGAATAGATGCGGCCGCGATCCGACGGGATTTTCTATCCCATCCGATCGAGATCTGGCCGACTTTCGGCCAGATCTCGATCGGTGAAGCCCGTCGGGGGGCCCCATACACGGGCCAATAAGCTGCCGACACGGTCTGTCGGCAGCTTTTATCGGCCCGTGTATGGCCACCTTAACACTAGCGTCAATTCACTAGTATTACTGCCTGCAGGGACATTGCCAATTTACTAATGGGCGCTGGAGCCAGTTTGCCAGGAAAAGATATAGACGCAAGCGGTCATTCTCACTCCATCGCCAGGCGACTTTTCACTCTGGCGAATGGACGTTACACCACAAATGCCCTAAAATGGCGATTTTACTGAAAGTTACCTCTTTTTCCAGACTTGCCTTCGCCAGCTCAGACCAGGCAAAGTGCAATGGAGTGCAAAGATCTTCCTCAATATTCTGTTACTTACATCATAAAAAAAAAGCATTAAAGTTCAAAAAACGTTGGCATCTTTTTCTTCTTTTCAGAGTGCTTGCCTGCAAAAGTTCTATTTTTTTTTTTTTTGGGTAACCGGTTTACCCCATACATTTTCTAACATATGGAACATTAATTATACAGTGGGCTCCTGTGTAAGGCATTATAACAAGTGTAATGTCTTTATTAAGGTTCCCTGGACTTGTGTAATTAACAGTGGAAATGTAATGTATTTGCTGCGACATATAACATAAAGATGTCCATTCAACTTCAAATTTCCGGCTGTAAGCAAATTAACCTGAGCGCAAGACCTCTAGCGAATTTGCGCTAGGCAGAAATGAACGCTAGTGCATCTTCGCTTTGAATTGTTTTCATTGCCAAAGTAACGCTAGTGAAAATTCTCCAGCGTCCGGCACCCAGGAAGAAACTCTAGTTTCTAGTAAATTAGCGTTGTCTGAGTGAATTTTCGTCTGGTGAAGTGTTGCGATTGGTGAGAAGTGGACACTGGCGAATTTTCTACCGATTAGTAAATCTGCCCCTTGGGCTGAAGGATACTCATAGCTCAATATATCAAATGACTCCCTCCAAAACAGACCATTTGATGAATGGGATCCTTAGCAGATTTGCTCATATCTTTCCTGCCTAATACTGGAGGATCGGACTTTGACATCCCTGGCTGGGGGTTGACCTTTTAACGAAACATTTCTAATAATAACAAATATGTGTTTAAATAAATTAAAATGTTGTAGTAATATTATTTCGTGTCCTGATGCCTAATACAGCAGAAACCTCCCCAGTTTTTCATACCATTACAGATGGCCAACAAGGGGAGTCTTAAAGTGGGCTCCCTACTGAAAGGAACCAAACACTGTGTAGGAACATGTGTTTCTGTAAAAACAATTCACATTAGGCCGGGTTAGGGCATAACGACTCTTACAGGTACTTCGTTTCATTCACTTTCTAAATCTGCAAGTACAGCTCTTTGCAGTTATAACAGCTGTTTCCTTTGTTCCTGTTTTCTTAACTCTGGGCTAAGCTGTTTGCAAGGGCTTCTCGAGCTCCCCGGTGTGTACTTAGAGACAAGAGAAAAAGGTCAGACATGATATTTACACTAATTCAAAATGAAGTTTATGGCACTGCCTTTACCTCTGCTTAAAATATATTGGTGTATCAGTAAAGGGGTGAGTGAACGTGCAAGACCAGAACGCTGTGCAGATATCGAGGGGCTGTGATGTCAGTTATTAAATACAAGTCTTTGAGCTGCCCATGTGGGTCGCTCTGTGCAGCACTCCTTATTCTAGTCTAGTTATGTTGTATGAATTTTTGCAAGAAAAAATATATTTTCATTTATTATATTATATTGATTTTAGATACCAAGATGTGGGTGCATTGAGTGCCAGTGATGGCAGAAATTGCAGCCAGTGCACATTTCCATCTTTGTGGCTTCTTTCATTGACACTTCACCTATTTGATGTGTTACTCGCCACTCTAGTGCTACCAATCCCATTTTTATAGGTTACATAATAGATGTAGTGTCAATGCAGCCCTTCCCCTTGTTTCTATTATTTATTTGGGATATGTAGCAATGAACCTGGGCCAGGATGTGAATAGACAATGGAATCCTGTAGCCTGGGTAGAGCTGATCCAATAAGTCCATTGGTTTCATTCATTTTGATGGTAGTCACTGTATTGGAAACATTTAAGAGATTACATTTCCAGTAGATGAAAAGCACTAGGTGATAACATCTCAGCAGGTGTCAATTATGAATGCAAGAGTGCAGAGTGCAAAATGCAATTTCGGATATAGTTTCTGTATTTGTTTACCATAATCAGTGACGTAGATACTGGGGAATACTGGAGGCACACACCCAGGCCCGCAACCCCTTGGGGCCCAGAACCACGATACATGGAATCATGGATGGCAGGGCAGTGGGAATTTTTTAGGACAAGCACCATGGGTTGTGGTGCTAGTTACACCACTGCTCATAATACAGTGCTTTTCACTTGGAAATTGCACAAGTTGCATCTATCATTTTCAGAATAGGATTGTCAGTTCTGGAGCACACGTTAAAAACGGTGTTTTCATCCAATTCACTAGATGCAAGTCTGGTGCGGCTATTGATATAACTCGCCATGGAAAGCCTGGAGCTACAGCCAGGTGGCAATGGCTCCAGAGTTTTTCAGCATCACTAGGCACAGATTTGCACCATTCATCAGGAAAGGGAAGAATTGGCAGTTATGTGGAAGCAGAGCGAATATTGATGCAGCGTTTTCATAAATGACTCCGTACATCACTATTGTGCCAGTATGCCACCATTAATAAGTAGAGGAAGGATATTTTTTGCTTAAATTTCAATAAAATCACTGATTATATTCAATCAATGTCATTATAAAAGAAAATTAGTATCACCTTACTGGTATCTGCCCAGCCAATCAGCATTACATTGATGTCATGAGTGTTGCCTCCCCAAACACAGCATAACTGCCATATATAAATGTATACTTTGCACTTTGAGAAAACCTGAAATATCTAGTCCTGGTGCTTTTGAGACTGCAAATGTGCCTATGAGCATGACTAGTATCTGTAAGATTCCATGGCTAATTTGCTTAGATGATCTTTGATTTAATTTTTCTAACTGTTAGTAGAATGATTAAAAATACTATGGGGAAATAATAAACAATTCATTTTAACCTACACTTCTTTCACAGACTTCAAATTCTTTCATAGACTTCAAATTGCTTTGCCTGAACTCAATGCAATGATAAATAACAAGACCATTGTTGAGTTTTAAAGGAGAACTATAGAAGTAGCTAGAATGTTGTACATTATGTATTGGGCCTCTGTACCAGCCCGAGGTAACCAGAGCCCTTTAGTAAAGATCTGCGTCTCCAAAGATGCCCCAGTAGCTCCCCATCTTCTTTTCTGCTGATTCACTGCACATGCTCTGTGCTGCTGTCACTTACTGAGCTTAGGGACCCACTCACAATATACAGTACACATAGAATAGAAATGTCACAATATAAGGCTGATTAGTAATTAATACAGATAATTACTACATGGCAACACATAAACCAGTGCAATTAGCATCAGAATTTAATAATCAGCCCTGTAGCATCAGCTTATATTACAGACCAAACTCATTTTCTGCTGTATAATTAGTGACGAGCCCTAAGCTTAGCTTCTCAACAGCCAATCAGAGCCCACTGAGCATGTGAGTGTCACAGACACTTTCCAAGATGGTGACCCCCTGTGACAAGTTTGAAGTCCTGGATCATTGCTGCTACTGATAAGCTGAAACTTTAGGCTGGTGCAATAAGTTCATTATATATAATATGTAATTTTTAGCCAAATTCATTTTTAGGGTTTAGTTCTTGGAAAGGCAAGAGTGGGAGCAGTTGAATTAGGCACCTGGGATTACTATAATATGTTCCAGGATGATTGCTTGAGTAAGTAGCAAGATGGTTCCTGTGGTATATTATTAATGTTAAACTGTAATTATGATCAATGCAAAGAGGAAAAGAGGAATGAAAGGATCCCTGCATCTGGAAGGTAATGGTACAGTCTGGAGCCCCCCAGTATAGGAAAATATCCTGTAGCTTGAAGACAGACTGACAGTTTTAGCAGCAGGATCAAAAAGAGAACATAATGTTGATGAAGTCACTGTATCATCATCTTTAATGTATGGCTGTCTTTGCTGAAGGTTCCTTTGGCTTTTCCATGTTAACTCCCAACTCATGAACCACCTGCCCGATGACGTTGCTCTTAGGCATCAAATCCCCTCCAAAGAGTGACCCACACACACTGTCATCATTGGCCCTTGAGTGCTAAGTCCCAGATCTGTGAAACATCTGATTGCACTTACATAGTAGAAGTAAAATGTCACTCAAAGGACTATTGAGGTTTGGGTTTCCACCGTGTCTGAAGCTGATGTGTTCATCTCCTTTCTACTGTATCAGTATTGCCATATCTATACCGGGTTATAGTACAATACTGCCCAATATATAAATAAACACAAGTCAATGCACTGTAACAAAGCTTGAGTTAGAGAGCAAGACCCTCAAGTTTTAACATTTGTTTTAGGAAAACAAGAGTAAGTTGATTGATCGCTGACAACAAACAATGGTCAGAAATGTTGTTTTTGTACTAAATAGCAGTTATACATATCCCAACATTCCCAGCTGGAAGCATATGGACCCCGGGCACTCTCATCCATCTTCTTTATATCAAATTACCAAGCTGAGATGCTGAGTCCCATGATGAACTAAACAAAGCTTTAAACACTCAGAAATAATTAGGTTTATGAACCTCACGAAAACACTGCTGATGGCATTCCACAAATACATTTTGCGGCTTGGACATTGGCTTCATTTACTTTAGTGTTCCAAATCCTTCCTGCTTTATTAAGAGGTCATATAAAATGATTTATTTGTTTGAAAGGAAATTTCACCCTATTAAAAAAAAAAAAATATAACAAAAACAGCTCCACTCGCCCACATGGTGATAAGTTGTTCATGTGCAGAAAACTGCAGAAAGATGTTGGTTTTACAAAGGTCAACCTGCTCTAACTTTGCGCTGCAAATTGGTTCCCCCCTCCATTTCTGCAGCTGTTAAAGATCAAGTTTCAGAGTCACCTGCAATAGCTCAATACAGGAACCTGCCTGTCAACCCCAGCCTGGTAATTACACCACTCACATGCCTGTCTATTCTATCTGTAACCGGTAAAGCCAAAACTTCTTGCATTGTCCAAAATACTGATACATGGTACTTACCAAAAATAGAATGCCATGGATCCAAATCAATAAGACCTGCCATTAAGAAAATTCAGTAGTCCATAATGAACCTTGAACCAACGGGAAGATTAAAGTAAAGTTGTTGACCTTTTGAATTTACCCATGTACATATAAAGGCACAAGGGTGCATTATACTGTAAATGATAAGGATATTAGAAGTCACTGAGGGGCTCTGTGACCATATAAAGGCACAAGGCTGCAGGCTGAGTTATACAGGGAACTCTGAGTATCACTCATGTATTATAAGGGATAATGTACCCCCTACTGTAAATGATAAGGATATTAGAAGTCACTGAGGGGTTCTGTGACCATATAAAGGCACAGGGCTGCAGGCTGAGTTATACAGGGAACTCTGAGTATCACTTATAAGGGATAATGTAGCCCCTACTGTAAATGATAAGGATATAAGAAGTCACTAAGGGGTTCTGTGACCATATAAAGGCACAAGGCTGCAGGCTGAGTTATACAGGCAACTCTGAGTATCACTTATGTATACAAGGGTGCACAAGGGTGCAGGGCCGCCATCAGAAATCACGGGGCCCAATACGGAAAAAAATTCTGGGCCCCTGGTCCCCACCCACCCCAGATCATGCCCCCAAGCCCCAACCCCAAACGAAAAACATTTTGTGGTTAGGGCCCCCCTACAAGTTAAAAAAAAATCATTGGTGGTCAGGGCCCTCTATAAGTTAAAAAAATTAATTAGTGGTCAGGGCCCCAATATAAATTAAAAAAAATTAATTAGTGGTCAGGGCCCCCCTATAAGTTAAAAAAATTAATTCGTGGTCAGGGTCCCCCCTTAAGTTAAAAAAATTAATTAGTGGTCAGGGCCCCCCTATAAATTTAAAGAGCTTTGATGACAGGGCCCCCATAGAATATAATAACAAAAATCATTTGTGGCCAGGGGTTCAATGAACTAAAAAAACAAAAACATTGGTGGTCAGTGGAACTTACCTTAGTTTCTGCAGAATCGAGTAGGGTGGGTGGAGCTATAGTGCTTGCATGTCCCTCCCCAGTTTCTATACTACTGGTTTGCTCTTAAGTCCCGGCAGATCTACACAGGGATTGGATAGGCTTATCCAATCACCATGCGGCTCTACGAAACTACCAATAGTTTAGAAGCTGGGAAGGAGAAAGACATGTAGAAGAAGCTCTGCCCTCCCCACCCGATTCTGCAGCTTCCTGATAGTAGTGGGGACCTGGCTAGAGAGTGAGTACAGCGGCCGGGCCCCCCTAAGACCCAAAAATCAACGGGCCCAGGACAACTGTCTCCCTAGTCCCCCCCTGATGGTGGCACTGCAAGGGTGCATTATACTGTAAATGATATTAGAAGTCACTGAGGGGTTGTTGTGTGACCATATAAAGGCACAAGTCTGCAGGCTGAGTTATACAGGGACCTCTGAGTATCACTCATGTATTATAAGGGATAATGTACCCCCTACTGTAAATGATAAGGATATTAGAAGTCACTGAGGGGTTGTTCTGTGACCATATAAAGGCACAAGGCTGCAGGCTGAAATTTACAGGGAGCTCTGAGTGTCACTCATGTATTATAAGGGATAATGTTCGCCTGTAAATGATAAGGATATAAGAAGTCACTGAGGCTTGGTTTTTTGACAAAGGCCCAATCTGGGTAGCCACACGCTTTCAAAGCTCCTCTAAGATGTTTTTGCTCTTTTTGTCTTTGGACTCAGTATCAGTTGCCACACATTCCGCTCTGTGGTGCAGAGTTCTAATGACACCCAGTTTGTGTTCCAGTGGATGGTGGGAATCAAACAACAGATATTGATCCGTATGAGTGGGTTTCCTGTATACTTCCGTCTTCAAGTTACCCCCCTCTTGGATACATATCAAACAGTCCAAAAAGGTAAGTTTGTTCTCGTGGACATCTTCCCTTGTGAACTTGATGTTATTGTCCACTGAGTTAATGTGTTCTGTAAAGGCCGCCACTTCATTGGATCTGATTTTAACCCAAGTGTCATCCACATACCTGAACCAGTGACTCAGTGTAATTCCCTGGAATGTAAGTAAGTCCCTCCTTTCCACTTCCTCCATGTACAAGTTAGCTACAATGGGAGAGACTGGAGAACCCATTGCACAGCCATGTTTCTGTCTATAAAAAAGTTTCTTGTACATGAAGTATGTGGTGTTAAGGCACAAATCTAGCAACAAACATACTTGGTTGGGACTGAGCTTCGTTCTGCTGCTGAGGGTGTTATCATGTTGCAGTCGATTTCTTACAGTCTCAATTGCCTCAGTAGTAGGTATACATGTGAACAATGAAGTGACATCATATGATACCATTGTTTCTTCTGCCTCTAGTGTAACGCCATGAAACTTGGTTACAAACTCTTTGGCATTCTGGATATGATGCACTGTATTGCCTACCAATGGGGCTAAGATGTTAGCCAAGAATTTTGCAATGCTGTATGTCACTGAATTTATGCTGCTGACAATGGGTCTTAGCGAGACTCCTTCTTTGTGTATCTTGGGGAGTGCGTATAAGCATGGTGTGGCTTCTCTGGGGTACAGGCGGTGGTATAAAACTTGATCAATGGCTTTCTCCTTTTCAAGTTGTTGTAGGCAACCTATCACATTTTTCTTGTAACCGCTGGTTGGGTCTTTCCTTAAGGCTTCATATGTATTGCTATCCCTGAGTAGTGTGGTTATCTTGCAGTCGTAGTCAGCTGTGTTGATCACAAATGTTCATCTCCCTTTATGTGCTGGCAGGATAGTGATGTTCGGGTCCTTACTCAGAGAACTGAGCGCTCTCCTCTCTTGTGTAGTAAGGTTAAAGGAAGGTGTTCTGGCACTTGACAAAGCAGCTGACACTTTTAGCCGGAGTTGTTCCGCTTCTTCCTTTTTCAAGTGATTATTTTTGATAGCCGATTCTGTGGCTATGATGAGTTCGACTACTGGTATGTATTGTGGTGTCACTGCATAGTTTAACCCCTTGGCTAGCACGCCGTTATCCGGCTGAGTTAGTACCTAGTAATAGGCAAATTTATTCGCCAGCCGCGAATTTGCGGCGAATAAATGTGCAAAAAGCCTAGCAAAATTTGCCCGAAAAAATTTGCCGGTGTCAAAATTTTTTTTTGCAGGCACCAAGAACGGGCGCCAACGTCAAAAATGAGACGCGGCGCCATTTCGCGAATTTTTCACCATTTTGTAAATTCGCCCATCACTATTAGTACCCTATCAGATAGGTTCCTAATCCACGCGTCTTTGGTGTTCTTTGGTGTCTCATCTTTCTGCCTCCAGGTTAGTTCTTCAGTTCTTTTCCAACTGCTGCTTCGGGACAGTGACGTGGTGAATTTGCTTATTTGTCGCTCCTTTCTCTTAATGTGTTGGGCAATCTGTGCATGTTCAACAAACACAACCACCATTTCCAGAGTTCCATCAGGCAGTTCTTTTGCCAGACTCAGTTTCAGATGTTCAACTTTCTGCTTAAGGGCATCAATGGTAAAGTTGATCTGTCGGACCCGTTCATTTCGTAGATGTTTTTGGGCTTTTTGTAAAATCTTGTTAGTTCTGTGACTTTTTACGGTGGAACCCAGGCGTAGGCTACAAGGGGTCCCTGATGTCGGCATCTGAGATTAAAGCGTAGATGGTTTCAATAATCCACCACTTTTCTTGCTGTTCTTTCATATTCCAGAACCAGTTTTAGAGTATTCTCTCCAAAATGAATGGCAATGAATGAAATGAATGGATGAATGAAAATCTTCATAGTCACATTGAGGGTTCTGTGACTGTATAAAGGCATACAGATGAGGACTTCTAATACAGGCCAGCGAAATATCACTGATGTTTAGTTTATTGGGTTATTGGCCCTTTAATACTGGAAGTAAAGCTTTATGATAATACATATTTTTCTGGCTCGTTGGGTCAAAACAGCTAATTTCAAAATATGCTTTATTTTTTTTACTTGTTATCTCTAAATTAAGATGCAGGATTTATGGAGTGATAAGAAAGCTATAATTTTTTTTACTTATCTCTTCTACATGTTTTCTATTCAAGGTCATGTTTTGCTCTGTAAAACAGAGCCAAGGGAATGTTACAGGCAGAAAAAGAATTTTTATGAATTAGACCTTTCATTCCTAAATTAAGGGAGATGCTGGTCAAAACAACATTTGTCCAAGGAGATGAGAACGTGGTTCCTAACATATTATTCCCTTCACTATGTCATTTCAGATTATAAACATTTACAAAAATCTCCCACACTTGCCAACATTAAGAATAATTTTGAAATACTGGTGATGTCAGATAAAATCCCAGAGGAGAGAAAAAACTTTATAGGTTTAATAAAATGAAGTTCAATTTAATAAGGTTTATGAAGAACATTTTAGGAAGGTCAAGAAAAAAACAATGTGCTTTGGTTTTTTTAGTATGGATAGGTTCCTCCAAAATGTCGCTAAATTTAATTTTGAAGCCATAACAATGGCAGCATCTGGTATAGTTACATGAAATATAAAATGCCTTGAAAGCTGTATGTATTTATGCAACTTGTGTTTACTGATAAACAAAAACTTGGTGTGTCAAGTATATCAGTTTGACCATTTCTCAACAAAACAGAAGCAAATTGACTTCTGTTTGGACTTTTTGAAGGAGTGTAGTCCAGTTGGAGACGCTTTAGTTAGGGATGCACCGAATCCACTATTTTGGATTTGGCTGAACCCCCAAATCCTTCGCAAAAGATTCGGCCTGAATACTGAACCGAATTTGAATCTGCCGGATGCCTTTGTACTTGTCGCTATTTTTGTTGCTGTTTTTGTTGTTATCCTTTTTTTTCCCAGAAGTTTTGTAAATGGTTGTCCCAACTAACCACTTTTTTTTTATCCAGAGTCGAGATTCATGAACACCAAACTGAGGCTTTGTTTAGAATTCGTGATCTAAGGACTGACATGTATGAGGTTATCAATGTGATGTTATGGTTTGCACGTAATAGCAAAATTGCAGATAAGTATGCCACAAGAATGTAAACTATTGTCATTGAATGTGAGAGGGCTAAATTCTTTTAGGAAAAGGTATCTATTGCAAAAATTGGTAAAGGAACAAAAAGCTGATATCATTTGCCTACAGGAGACCCATTTGAACAAAATTGCAGCAGGGAAACTAAAAATCCATCAATTTTCCAAGATTTATCACTCTACTTTAAAAGACAAGAAAAAAGCTGGGATATGTATAGCTGTCAGAGATACATTGGGACTAGTGGTGAAGGAAACATTTAGCAGTAGTGATGGTAGAATGGTGATTATCTTTGGAACAATCAACTCCCAAGAGTTCACATTCGCAAATATTTATACTCCCAATTCTCACCAAATAAACTTTATTAACAAAAAACTTAAAAAAATAACTACTATAACTAAGGGTAATTTATTTATAGCCGGAGATTTCAATTCAATAGTTGACCCCCAAATTGATTGTACTTCTAAATTAAGGAAAACCCATACAATATTACAGCCAGCTTTAATAAGATTTGAATTGTTTGATACCTGGAGATGTGTTCATCCTAAGGAGAAACAATTCACCTATTATTCATCAATTTACAAATCATTTACAAGAATTGATTATTGTCTCACTGACAGATTTTCTTTACCACTGGTCTCAGGTATTGAGATAGGCTTCAGAATTTGGTTGGATCATTCCCCCATAATTGTCAATTTCCAACTCCAAAATTCTTTTCCACAACCGTACCTTTGGAAATTAAATAAATTTATATTAAATTCTGAACACACTTTCCCTAGCATTAAAAAAGATTTATTGGAGTTTTTTCATTTTAATGATACAAAAGAGATTTCCAGAATAACACTCTGGAATACACATAAAGCTTTCATGAGAGGGGTGATTATGAAACAGTGTGCCATACAAAAAAAAAAGATAAGAGAGAAAACTGACCTTTTAGTAAACAAGATCAAAAACATAGAAAAGGAAATATTCACTAATGGAAAAACAAACCTGATCCAAACATTAGAACAGACTAGACAGGAATTGGCAGACTGTATGTATTATCAATAGGGATGTAGCGAACTGTTCGCCGGCGAACTAGTTCGCGCGAACTTCGACTGTTCGCGTCCGCCGAATGTTCGCGAACGTCGCGCGACGTTCGCCAATTGGTGTTCGCGTTCGATTCGAAGTAAAATTTCGTTCGACCATTCGACCATTCGACCGTTCGATCGCTAAAATCGAACGATTTCCATTCGTTCGAACGATTATAAGCATTCGATTGAATTAAAATCATTCGATCGAATAGCTTCGATCGTTCGATTCGAACGAAAATCGTTCGATCGTACGAATAAAATCCTTCGATCGTTCGATCGAACGATTTTATCGAGCGTTCGAAGTTCGCGAACTGTTCGCTTTTTTGCCGGTGTTCGCGAACGGCGTTCGCGAACATCAAATCGGCAGTTCGCTACATCACTAATTATCAATATGATAAGTGGCAGACTATTCTTAAAGAGAATTGGTACTATGAAGGAAACAAAGCAGGGAAAGCCATGGCTCAAAAAATAAAAGGGAAAAGAATATATCAGAGAATAGTCAAAATTAAACATCCCAAAACAAAAATAGAAGTACATCACCCTAAAGATATAGTAGACGCACTAGCAGTCTATTATGAAAGCCTTTACAATCTAGAAAAAGGCCCAGATATACATATCCCCACTATACAAGAGATTGACAATTATTTAGATAAAGTAGAACTACCCTCATTATCAGAAATTGAACAGAAATCCCTTGCAGTCCCTTTCTCTCAACAAGAGGTTGAATCTGCCATTAATACCCTAAAGAGGGATAAAGCACCTGGCCCTGATGGTTATATTAATGATTATTATAAGAAATTTATAAATATATTAGCAAAACCAATTACAGCTATGTTTAATGAGGTTGTCTCACAAGGTACCTTTCCCAAAGAATCATTAACAGCTCTAATTTCAACTATTCCCAAAGAAGATAAAGACTCAACAGACCCGAGTAGTTATAGGCCAATTTCACTTTTAAACACAGATATTAAAATATATGCCCGAGTAATAGCCAATAGATTAGCCCCCTTAATGCCCCAACTAATTCATCCAGATCAAGTAGGGTTCACCAAAGGTAGATCTACGAATGATGGAACAAGAAAGGTTCTTGCTCTACTTCATAAACTCAAGCTCTGTCGAACGCCTACCCTTCTCGTCTCTTTAGACGCGGAGAAGGCGTTTGACAGAGTTAACTGGTTATACTTGTCTAAGGTGTTGACAAAATTCGGTATTCCTGGTTTCCTTCACAAGGCAATATTAGCACTGTACACACAACCTTCTGCTAGGGTACTAACATCTGGATCACTGTCCTCTTCCTTTAATATAAAAAATGGTACTCGCCAAGGTTGCCCCCTTTCCCCATTAATATTTAACTTAACTTTAGAACCCTTAGCCCAACAAATAAGAAATAACCCCAAAATATATGGTATTCAATTAGAAAGATTTCATACGAAATTAGGCCTTTATGCAGATGATATTATCCTGTATATTCAAAGACCCCTTATATCACTGCCAAATGTAAATAAAGAACTTAATAATTTTTCTCAAATTTCTTTCTACAAGCTGAATGAAAAAAAAACAGTCATTCTTCCATGCTATGTTCCTCAAAATATTAAGGACACTCTTAAAAAATCCTGCCATTATTCTTGGAATGATAAATCCCTAAAATTTCTAGGTATTCAATTAACTCCCACAATTGCTCAATTATATAGAGAAAACTATAGTCCCTGGTTAACCAAATTTAAAACTAAATTAGAAGCCCTGGCAAAGATGGAGTATTCCTGGTTAGGTAGAGTGGCTGCCTTTAAGATGATAGTATTACCACAGCTTCTCTACCTGTTTAGGAATATTCCAATAAGAGTCCCTCAAACATTTTTTAATACTTTACAAAAACTACTAAACCAATATATCCTTATGAACAAAAAATCTAGATTCTCTAATAAAATTTTAACATCTCACATCTCCAACCTAGGCCTTGGTGTCCCCAACATTGAACTATATTATAAAGCAACCATTTTGGACCAATCCAGGACAATTTGGACTGAAAATATCTACAAACAGTGGCTCGCTATTGAGGAAGAACAACTTCCATATAAATCTTATAGAATGTATTTGGAGTCTAGATTGGTCTGGAAGGTCCAACAGAATATTCAAAACCCAGTGTCGGCTAACACCTTGAGAATATGGAAGGAGATGATAAAACTCTGTAAAGGAGATAAATTGGCTATACTATCTACTACCCCCTTGAGAACCCTACATACTGTCATTTGAAATATTGAATTAGATGATTGGGTAGATTGTGGAATAACTTCTATAGAAGATCTGTTGGAAGACTCTGAAATCAAAACCTTTGAGTATCTAATGACAACATATGGTATCCCAACAACAGATAAACCAATATTTGATAAAGTTTATAAATTCCTAGCCAGGCACACATATAATCCAATTGCTTTATTACCTAAAATTAATAAGTTATCAAACCAGAGGGAGCTCATTTGAAAGGCATATCCATCTTCTACAGAGCACTACTTGATATGAAAGAAGAAGCTCCTAAATGGCAATTGACAAAATGGCAGAATTATTTAAAATCTGAAATTGACATAGAAGAATGGGAAAAGGCTGTTAGATCTTTAAAGAAATCATCTCATTGTGTCAGTCATTATGAAGGCTTAATTAAGAGCATCTGGCAATGGTATATGACCCCTGAAAAAATTTCTAGGTTTGATATTAAAGCATCACCTTTATGTTGGAGAGGTTGCGGCCAGACTGGTACCATTGAGCATATCTTCTGGGATTGTCCCAAACTTAAAAAATTTTGGGACGATATTGGATATTTCCTTACAACTTCCAATGTCACTCCAATCCATTTCACCTGGCATGGCACTGCTTCATTTGGGAACCGGAGACCTGCCATCTCAGGAAAGACTGATTATAAATCATATTTTTATTGTAGCAAGAAACTTAATTGCCGTTAATTGGAAATCTGTATTTATCCCAACACTTAAAAAAGTAGAGTCAAATCTCCTGGCTGAAAAATCCTGGTCGATTAAGTGTGGCAGTCTACAGTCTTTCCTGAGAAGGGCTAGTCTCTGGCCTACTATATATAAAGAATCAAAAATTCTGGATTTTTGAAGCAATATAGCTCTCTCATAAAGGGGATAGATTATTGACCTCATCAAGTTCAGTCCTGAACATTTTTGATTAATATATGTAAAGCCTAAATCTTTATGCTCTGGAAGATCTTTTGGGACAATAGTGTAGTGTAGAGTAGAATAAAATAGTTAGTTTAATAATTTAGTTTTATTGTTTAATAATAATAATAATAATAAACGATAATTTTGATATTTTTGTAAATTGGAGCTTCTAAATCTACATCTATATGGAAATATATTGGCTGTTCCTTAGGATTTGTATTGATGTCTTAGCAAATACAGAGTGGCATATGATAACCAATGACTCCACTCCCTGAAATCTTTGAAGGGTGGTTTTAATCCCTCATTTTACAGGTTGAGGGGATCTTTATAAAAATAAATTTACTAATTGGATACTACACTGTGGTAAAAAACAGGAAAGTTGTTGTACAGTACAAAACTAAATACAGCTTAATTGGTAATACTTAGATTGACGGTTAATATATGTATTAGGAACACAATGTCATATCTGAATGACACACAGAACTTGTTTTTATAGTTTAAAAGATAAGAATTGATTGGTTGATTGGTTTCTAGGTAAATCAATATGTTTAATGTTCACATAGAACTTCTTAATAAATATAGCGTTAAAAAGTGTACTTACTCTGACTCTAAGGGATATGTCAAATTTGAGATTTGACTGTTATATTTCATTGTTAGTAATAATTACTGAAACAGGTTTAAAATGATAAGGATATTGGACTTGCTATATTGGTATGTCATTAATGCCTGTATATATGCTTTTGAAAAACTCCAATAAAAACTATTGGAAATGAATTTGAATCTGGATCCTAATTTGCATATGCAAATTATTGATGAAAAGGGGAAAACATTTTTTAATTCCTTGTTTTGTGACAAAAAGTCACATGATTTCCTTTCCCATCCCTAATTTGCATATGCAAATTAGGATTTGGTTCAGCCAAATCCAAATTCTGCTGAAAATCTGAATCCTGGCTGAATCCCGAACTGAATCCTGGATTCGGTGCATCCCTAGCTTTGGAATGCTTTAAAGCACCAGAAACAACAGTGATGGTGGTAATCTATACTAGCACTGGTATTCACCAATGGTTTTTGGACCTATGGAAATATAGTTGCAACACCAAACTGGACCCAATATCAGCAGAGGCTATAGATGCAAGATTGGGTGCAGGTACAAGATAAACGTGACTTTTAGTGGCCATACAAGCACATATTTTATCATGAAAACAATGAATGAAGAGTGATAAATGATAAATACGAAGACTACTGTCATGGAAATATGTTATTCAGTACACTGGCCATGCTTGTAGAGACACAAATCAGGGACATTATTTTTTGCCACTAATATTTTATCCTTATCATTAAAGGGATGCTATCCAAACATGGCTTTTTATAAAAATGCATCAGTTAATAGCACCAATGCAGCTGAATTCTGCAATGAAATCCATTTTTTCAAAAGTGCAAACATACTTTTTTTTATAATTAATTTTGAAATCTGACATGGTGCTAGACATGTTAACAGTTTTCCAGGTGCCCCAGTCATGTGAATTGTGCTCTGATAAAATTCAGTCAGTCTTTACTACTGGGTTGCAACTTATAGTGATATCACCCCTCTCTCTTCCCCCCAAACAACCCATCAGCAGAACAATAGGAATTCAACAAGATAACAGCCCTTAGGTAGATATGAGAATAGTACTCAATAGTAAAAAGTCCCACATTGAGTAGCAGAAATAATAGTTTATCTGAAAGCAGTTCTTTGTGCTGACTCTTTATGAAAGCACATGGCCAGGCAAAATGGCAACTAAAAAAAATATATACTTAGAACATTTTATATGGTAGAGTGAATTATTTGCAGTGTAAACAATGTAATTTAGAAATAAAAACACCACCATAAAGATCATGACAGAATCCTTTATATATGGTAGTGAATAAGTTCCTGGCGTTTCCATTGTGGTCCCTGCTAATATTTCTATAAAGTGGTCAGTGTGAAACTTTTTAGTATCCTTCATTTCAGGACTGGACTTTTTTAAAAGCTGGAAGGAAATCTACTTTCTGTCATAAATGAAAATCATGTATTTATTTTACCCTCTTTTATCTAATTTGCCATTTTACATATTAAAGAGAAATTGATCTTGAAAATAATAAATTCAAGCTTTCTGCACTTGAATTTTGAGATTTATCAGTCAGAAATATCTCAAAAAAGCTAAGGGCAGAGACACACGGTCAGATTCGGGGAGATTAGTTGCCCAGCGACAAATCTTCTCTTCTTCGAGGTGACTAATCTCCCGGAACTGCCTTCCATTGCCTTCCCGCCAGCTAGAATGAAAATTGCCGGAGGGATGGCACTCTGAGCGTTTTGTTTTCTAAAGTTGCCAGAAGTTGTCTCATAAGGAAACTTCAGGCGACTTTGATGAACGAATTGCTCCAAGTGCCATCCCGCCAGCAATTTTCATTCTAGCCGACGGGAAGGCAGGGGAAGGCAGTTTGCTGAGATTAGTCGCCCCGAAGACGGACGACTAATCTCCCAGAATTTGACCGTGTGTCTCTGCCCTAAAACCTGGATAGACTCTACAGAAGTCAATAGTAATGAGCTACATTTTTTGGCAGGTGAATATTTTCACAAAACCGCCACACAATTTTGATGTGAAAAAAATGTGGTGACGAAAACACCCAAAGGCCTCAATTTATATTCGAAAAAAGTCACTGTGACAATAAAGTTGTCTCATAGCTAAAAAACAATAAATTTTACTCAGAAAACTCCCATTGACTTCAACGTGTTTTGCAAATTTTTTCTGCCATTTATAGCAAAATGAGACAGATTTGCTTATCGCTAGAAATCAATAGTGATGGGCGAATTTGGGCCATTTTGCTTCGCTGAAAAATGTGCAAATTTCTCTTGAAATTTGCGAAACGGCTAAAAATTAGGGAAATGGCGGCGGCATCCAAAAAAAATGATGCCAGCGTCAAAAACGAGTTGCTGTCCAATTTTTTTTTGATGTCAGCGAATTTTCGCTGCGGTTTCTCAAATTTATTCGGCGACGGCTAATCGCGGAAATTTGCCGCGAATTTGCGCCTGGCAAATAAATTTGCCCATGACTAGAAATCAATGATAGCTGTGTTCTAGGCAAGCTATTCTAATTTTAATTTTTTTTCCAAACAGTTTAAATTTGTTAATTTGAGTTTGTTTCAGAAATTCTCTAGCGATCAAGGAAAAATAGCTCAATTGAGTTCAATAGGAATTTTAATTTTATGATACAGTTTAGCAAAACCTCACATTCAAAAATGAATACATAGACCAACCTTTTTAGCATGTCTTGGTTAGTGACACGAATTTGCAGAGAATTGCAGAGAAAATGTACTAATTTGAAGAATTTTGACGAGCGTCAATTTTTATCTGTGTATCAATTTTAAAATAATTGTTGCGCCAAAATTATTCCGACACCCATTGACTTTAATGCATTTGGATCGAATAGTCATGTGTATAAAAATTTACGAATGTCAATTTCAACGAAAGTGAATTAATTTGTGAAACTGCAACAACAATTCAAATCTAAAAAAAATCTACCGCTTTCAAAAAAATGGACTGATTAAAATAATTCATTTGGACCAAATAATCGTGCGTATAAAAATTCAAGTTTGCATCAAAATTATTTTGACACCCATTGACTTCAGATTTGCCCATCATTAGTCTTGGCAGCTAAAACACATTTTCTAATACGTTTTTTTCTTTTTTGAGAAATCATTACATAACAATAGCAACAAACCCCATTTACAGAGAACTGTATTGGGTTTATTCCCTAAAAGGATTGACCCTGCAATTATTCTATGCCCATGACTATTAACATCAGTTGGTTAATGCCAACACCAATGAGAAGAAAGCGTTAAATAAAAGATCTTTAGAAAGAAATCCTGATTTTATGGGATAGTCATAAAAAAGTCACATTCCAGGGAACTGTTCCAGAGATCAAATAGGTTTTGCATAATAACATTAAACTCGTCCACAAATGAGCATCTTTTGCATTATTTATTTTATAAGGTTGACGTGTCCTGTTATAGACATCAAACCTACAGTTCATTAATCTTAAGAAAAAGTCAGACTTCCAGTTGAGATGTTAGCTTGGAAAATAAAGGCTCATTGCCTTTTCCACATTCAAGAGAATGGCATGTTCCTTGGGGAGACAGTAAATTGAAAATAAGGCTGTTTCAGTTGGCCAACAGGATATGCCTGCAAATGTAGACATATTGAAATGGTGAAAAAATCTGTTTGTGCCCATTCATATGAAGCGAACGGATTATATTGTACTCCAGCCCCTGGGAACGGTGGCTACCTTCAAAAAAAAAGAAAGAAAGAAGAATAGAATGGATTTGACATCAGAACACTTGAGTGAACGGAATGGTATTTGTCTTCCCTGTGGTTTTATTGCATATTCCTGTGGTCTACACCGGAAAAGAAACAAAGCAAATCCCAGTGGCTTTTCTTTTTAATATGACAAGTCCTTAAGCAGGTGTGGACACAAGGAACATCTTTTAACGTCTTTAATGAACTACACAGCGTTCTTTGTTTTTTATTATTTTACTTATTAAATATAATTAATAAATAGTAAAAAAACGAATTTGTTAGGAAACATGGAAAAACTTGATAAGTATTGTAGTTAAAAAAATTATTTTTATATTGAAAATGAATTTGAAGTTGACATAGGGGGGAATTTTGCTCATAGTACCGTTCTGTACCACTCATACAAGAGATAATGAAAGTATAAGATTTAACAATTTATTTTTCATGCTGGAATGGTTCATCCCAATTCGGAAAATAATTGTCAGATTAATTTCCACTCGTAGTTTGCATGGAGGGATGATGATTTGAATAGGTGTTAGTACACAGGACTGGACAGGAGTGTTAGTACAGGTATGTGACCTGTTATCCAGAATGCTCGGGACCTGGGGTTTTCTGGATAAAGGATCTTTCTGTAATTTGGGTCTTCATGCCCTTAAATGCATTTAAACATGAAATAAACCCAATAGGCTGGTTTTGCTTCCAATAAGGATTAATTATATCTTAGTTGGGATCAAGTACAAGCTACTGTTGTATTATTACAGAGAAAAGGGAAATAATTTTTAAAAATTTGGATTATTTGGATAAAATGGAGACTATGGGAGACAGCCATTCCGTAATTCGGAGCTTTCAGGATATCAGTTTCCGTATAAGGGGTCCTATACTTGTACACAGGACTGTGTACTGACACAAATAATGGGAAAATTCTATCATAATTACTGTAATTTTCCTTTCCTGGACTGAAGCATGGCAGTGGGCACTAATCAGTTAACCCCTCGCATTGTGGAAATGAAAGGAAGAGCAATAAAAAGACTGTTCCCACCCCCTATCTCATCTCTTTACACTATCTGAGCTAAGGCACTGGAGGGGGTCGTGCCCACTGCCATGCTTCAGTCGAGGAAAGGATAATTACGGTAAGCATAGAATTTTCCCATTTTCCTCTCCTTCAGCATGGTAGTGGACACTTATGGGATTTACCCTAGCAGTAACCAGACCTTTGGGTGGGATTCGGCTTATTTATTTTTATTTAAATTTTGAAAAAACTTAAATTCGAAAACTGACAAATCATCCCCATGTTCAGCTAGTAGACTGCTAGCAAGGCTTCATGAGCCCCTGATTAAGTTTTCCAAGTGCACGAAACAATTAAGACTTTGTCTATCTTTGCTTAATAAAGTCTGAAAGTCCAAAGTTCTTTTACTTTACCTGTCCCGTGAGTGCCTGCTGTTCTTCTTCTTCTCTCCATGAACATACCACTAACAAAAAACAGAAACTCAGCTCGTAAGAGTCTTTGGTTGTGTATCTATGAGAGTCTGACATTCAACACCCCATAACCTTTCTATGAGGAATGGTTATTAAACAGAAAAATAAGAAAACAGAGGTACTCAGGCAATAGGATCAGTTTGTTGTATCAACACAACGAGCAATAAGAGGTACAAATGTGCTCTCGTTGTGGTGGTTAGTCTAAATCTTCAAGCCATTAAGCTAACCCATGGCCATAGCAAACACTTGACAAACACCTATATGAAGCCTGTTCTACCCGCTATAATGAGCAGTATTTAACTCTCATGATTTTCATTGTGTTGAAAATAAAATAATGGTTGTGCTTAAGCGGTAACATGTTGTGCTTAATACGGCAACGTGTTGGATACAGTTACCTTTGATTATGAAAACATTGCAAGACACAATACTTCAATGTAGTCAGAGTTTATATTACCAAACTAGAAACTTTCCATGCTAGCTTTCCATTGCTCAACAACTTTGCCATCCATACCCCAGGGATGCATCTAATGTGGACCGATACCGGCCAAGAACATTGCAATAAGAAAAACTGACTCCATTTAACTGCAAGTATTACTTACTGCCCATAATACTGGAAGGAGTGAGAAAACATTCAGAACCCCCTACTGTCAAGGCCTATTATACAAACTTCCTTGGCTGACTTCACAAGATGTTCTCCTCATATTTAGGGATGGGCGAATAAATTCGCCATGGTTAAATTCGCGGCGAATTTCTGCGTTTCGCCGCGGGCGAATTTTTCGCGAAATTGCGGCAAAAATTCGCCTCGCGACTCGTTTCGCCGCGCGTCGAAATTTTCGTCGCGCGACGAGCCACGACGCCGCTAATGCGCGTCAAAACAAAAAGACGCGCGACGAACTAAACATCACCCACAGCAGCCAATAAGATGTGAGCCATCCCTGAGCCAACCCACTGGCTATATAAGGAGCTGCAGAGGCGGCCATTACTCGTGGCGTTTCTGGTAGAGGTAGAGAGAGCAGGATAGTGAGAGATTTGTGTGTGATTTAGCTAGTGGAGTTTGTGTAGAGAGCTTTTTTTTTTTCTGAGTCAGTGCAAGTGGAGGTTGTGGATTTCAGTTTACTGTTTTCCCTCTTCTGCTTGCCTGCTCACCACCCAATAGCCCTTTTTAGGGCTAACTGTCTTTGTCTTTGTCTGTGCTGGTGTGTGTACTCCTTGTGGGTGCACACTTCTGCTGAGGGGATTTAGTTGAGGGTTTTATTTTTTTCTCCTTTCC
This sequence comes from Xenopus petersii, assembly GCA_038501925.1. Taxonomy (NCBI): domain Eukaryota; kingdom Metazoa; phylum Chordata; class Amphibia; order Anura; family Pipidae; genus Xenopus; species Xenopus petersii. The sequence goes on from CM076680.1 coordinate 160,285,309, forward strand.
TTCCCCGAAATATCCAAACCCCCCCCCTTATATATATATATTTTTTTTTAAGTTTAGTTGCCCAATATGACGGGCCGTGGGAGAGGGGGGATGGGTGGTGGTGGTGGGAAGAAGGGTGGGTTAGGGATGGGTGGTGGTGGTGGTGGGAAGAAGGGTGGGATAGGGACGACCAGGGGCTCAGTGTAGGCACTCAGACAGAGCATGCCTACTACGACCAGACTGAGCTCCTGGTCACCCTAGTTCATCAAGTAAATGCCATGCGGCAAGAGCTGGGAGAGGTTAGGGACATTGTTGACAACCTCCAGAGGGTTGTTGCTCCTCCTCCTCCTCCTCCACTTTAATTTATTTATTATTTGTTACAGCACCAGTTGTGCTATATGTTGTGAATTAAAAAATTTTTTTATATCTCTATATTTTGAGTTCATTTTTCATTTGACTAAACTAATACTCACATGGTACTTGGAATTGTTTGGATTCTAATAACACAACGATGACTATTCTTAATCGGAGTCATTAAAATTACATTACATAGTATTTCAGAATCATTACAATTACATGATGTAAATATAAGGTTCATTCACATAAACATATGGTTTATTCATTTTTATCTGAGATACAAAGCATCCAGATACTATCTGTTCAGATTTATTAGTTGTACTTGTGTTAGTAATCTACTATTAGATATTTGAAGTACAGATGGTACTTTTTGGTTAAACAGAGATATAGAGTAGTAGTAGATACCATTACCAGTTGACCAGAGGTAATGTGAAAAAATCCACAAACGTTAAAAGTTTAAGAAACTTGCAAAATGGGAGCCATTTTTTCAAGATAGGAGTCCTCTAACAATGCAGGGCATGTGTGTAGCAGTATACTAAGTGAAACACGCATGTGTATTGGTCTTCCCATGGAGTCCAATCCAATTCAGCACATTCAGACACAAAGCAAAAGATACCATGTTCATTTATCATCACAGACTACAAAGCTTGAAACTAAGGGGAAAATTTTTATTTGTAGGCCCAAAGATGAAAAAAGGTTATACAAACAAAACACCCATAGAAGATGGGCTTCATCAAATTGCACTGCGCGTCAAAAATAACGTCGCGCGTTATAACACATACTTGCGTCCGCGACAAAATATTTTGACGCGCGACAAAATCGGGCCGCGCGACTCGTTTCGCGAATTTTTCGCCGTTTCGCGAATTTCGCTGGAAATTCGCGAATTATTCGGCGAAGCGAAACGCGACAGATTCGCCCATCACTACTCATATTTCTACACAACCATTAGCTTATGGCTGAGAGCCACAAAGGATGATTTCAGTACAACAATATTTTTGTATTTCCAGTTTAGTTTGCAACAAACTCTGGTTAAATGATACCTTTTAAGCCTGAACATTTCTAAGAATCTTATTTTGGAACTAAATTAGGAATAAAGTCCCATCTATCATGGACTAATTTCAGTATCAAGCTAAGTGATCACTGACAGATCCTACTTTTAAAGCCCATAGACACTTTCTTGTTCATGTGTTTACAACATGGGGCAAAATTAAAAGTGGTCCTATTAACCTGGTTTACCTGGCTTACATCTTTTGACCCTTTACATTTGTTTATATATTTGAATTTTTATTCAATTTTGGGATAAAAATTCTACTCATCTGTGAAGAGGATGAGTCTAATATTGTTGCACCTTAAAGACAAGGTTCAACAATATTTTTTTTTTGTCAAGTGTTTCCAGCCCAACTGTACTACAGCTCATGCAGAGCCCCAGCCTGCTCCCTACTCCTATCCACTTAGGATCTTGTCTCCATTCTCACTCACAACTGTTATAGGTCCGCTTCCCTGCAGTCTAGCCAATGTTTCCATGGAGTTCTGCCCATAGGTTATTGTCTGTAGACAGTATCTCCTCCTTTCTTGTCCACCATGCGCTTAAGGTGGTCGGCCCAGTGGAGTTTTGTAACAATGGTTGAATAAATTCGTCAGGTGCGAATTTGCGGCAAATTTCTGCATTTCGCCACCATAGAATAGATTGTGGAAACTGTTGCGAAAATTCGGTGGCGAAAAATTCACAATGCCCATTGACTTTAATCCATTTGGACAAAACAGGCGCACGTAGAAAAATGATTGCGGTGTGAAAACTGTTAAGCAACTTTTGACTTCAATGCTTTTCACAAACCATTTGTGCAAATTGACAAATTCGTTCATCACTAGAGTTTTGATGTCCTGATCTTTAATCAAGAATTCCCCATGCAGCTGGTAAAGCTCCCCGTTGGTCCTGGAGCAGCACTCATTTCCAAATCATACAAAGATGTATATATTCCTAAGCACTTTCTGCTCACAGGTGTTAAGGATCTCCTCACCTAGTGGTCAGGGCCCATGCTTCACCATCTTACATGACTTTGCGACTAATTACTATTCAGTACAGTGTCTTACAGTTCTGGGAGATTATTCATAATTTAAACAACTTTCAGGCTGTGATAGCATCTGATGCCCGCATTTACTCATTCCTTGACTTTCTTTGTTTTACATGATCACAGACCCCCAATATTTGAAGCTCTACCCTCTTTCTAAGGTGCTGCTGTTAGCTTGATATTGAAATTAGTCCATGTTTACTACCCTACGGTGCCAGGTTTTGACTAAATACTCGGGACCTATTTATCAAAGGTCAGACTTTAGTGGGTTTTAGAGGTTTTTGAAACCACGCCTAAACTCACAAACTCTAAAAATACGAATGCCATGGAATTTATTAAAAGATCCAAATGTAAAAATTATGAATGGAAAATAATGCACTGAAAAATACAAATACCTCTAAAACCTCTAAAAAGTTGAGATTTTTGAATTTGTTTTAAATGGTCAGCGCAGCTCCCATTGACTTCTACAGGACTAATACAGACTAAAAAAATAGACTAATATATTAGAAAGATTTATAATCATAAACCAGAGAAAAGGGGAAAAAAATGATTTTTTTTTTAAAAAATACAAAAGAAATGATAACGCAAAAATAATAGCCCTCCGTCCCAACAAAAGTTTCAAAATCACCAAATAGTGTTGGAATTCATAAACCTAAAGCTATATAAAGTAGTAAAAAGCAAAACAAACAAATTGAAACAAGCAAAGTAATTTATTGAAACAATTTAGCTTTTAAGAAAAAATACGCAAAAGATACATCAAAATATATGACACAATGTTGGTGAAGTTGAGAAAAACATAAATAAATATAGACTTAAAAAGTTACATAGAAAATAACTTATAAGAACTTTTTGTGAAAGAAAATCAAATCTTTAGAACACAACAAATAGCTTTGAAAGAGTTAAGAAATTTTAAGGAGGAAGTACGTCTTAAGTGACGAAAGCTCCCAATGCTTTTTAAACCATGTGAATGTAATTGTCATTTAATGCCTATGATTACGTGTGGTAACACACGAAACGCGTTAGGATAATATATGTTTGTGCAATAAAGTAAAAACTTTTTTACCACTACCTGGAGTCCTGTGGAGTGCGTGCCAAGCTGCTGATTTCGTACCTTGATGTCTCCCCCATGCTGAGGGTTCGGGGAGCAGCACCCGGACCACCAAACAGGAGCGGTGAGTGACCCACAGCTTTACTATATTGGAATATTTGAAGCGGAGGGCTCGGGGCAAGTGCACCCGAGCCAATTTGAAACAGCGGTGAGCGAATTTGTAATGAATGCGATAATAGACCGCTACATAGAAAAGCATTCCAATTTGTGATATCAAAGATACGGCGGGTGGTTTGAGCGCTCCTGTTTCCATTTTATAAAAGTATTCTACAGGACCTCAACAACTTTTACCTGGAGAAGCTTTGTATATGTGGTTTTCGTGGTTTTTACACTTAATACATCTCGAATTGTATGAGCTTTTTAAAAATACGGAAAACCACAAATTTTAGAGATTCATTGAAAAAATTTCAATTTGATTTTTGTAAATAGACCCCTTAGTTTTGGTTCCTTCAGCAACCTTCACTGACTAACACTTATTTAGTCAAATAAATCTCCACTGAATTCAATGAAAAGTGATTCTGGGCATTATGTTGCCCGTCAACTCACCACTGTATGCAATACATGTCTACCTTGTTGATTGACACAAATAGTACAGGTATGGGACCTGTTATCCAGAATGTTCGGGACCTGGGGTTTTCCGGATAATGGATTTTTTCGTAATTTGGATCTACATACCTTAAGTCTACTACTAAATTATGTAAACATTTAATAAACCCAATAGGCTGGTTTTGCTTCCAAAAAGGATTACCGTATATACTCGAGTATAAGCCGACACGAGTATAAGCCGAGGTACCTAATTTTACCTGCGAAAACTGGGAAAACTTATTGGCTCGAGTATAAGCCTAGACACAACTACAGCCCTGTCTCCCAGCAGCGCACATTCCGCCAAAGCGACCCCCCCAGCGATCAACCGGACTTCTTTGCAAAGTTAATGGTGAAAGAGAATTGCCAAATGGATTACTGTGTGCATTGTCCCACTGTCCCACTACCAGGGTGCTGTGTGATATTGCAATCACTGTTAATCTTTCATATAACCAACAGAGGGTGCTGTGTGATATTGCAATCACTGTTAATCCTTCATATAACCAACAGAGGGCGCTGTGTGATATTGCCATCACTGTTAATCTTTCGTATAACCAACAGAGGGCGCTGTGTGATATTGCAATCACTGTTAATCCTTCATATAACCAACAGAGGGCACTGTGTGATATTGCAGTCACTGTTAATCTTTCATATAACCAACAGAGGGCACACTGTTATTCTTTCATATAACCAACAGATGGCACTGTGTGATATTGTAGTCACTGTTATTCTTTCCTATAACCAACAGATGGAGCTGTGTGATATTGCAGTCTCTCTCTAAGCGAACTGTTGGTATAGGAATGATTAAAAGTGACTGCAATCTCAGCTACTGACTCAAGTATAAGCCGAGGTAGACTTTTTCAGCACATTTTGGATGCTGAAAAACTCGGCTTATACTCGAGTATATACGGTAATTATATCTTAGTTGGGATCAAGTATAATGTACTGTTTTATTATTATAGAGAAATAATTTAATTATAGAGATAATTTTTAGCAGTTTGGATTATTTGGCTAAAATGCAGTCTATGGGGGACAAACATTCCGTAATTCAGAACTTTCCTGTTAACGGGATTCTGGATCCCATACCTGTAGTAAAAAAAATCAGCATGTGAAACTATACACATATATTTTTTTTATATAATAGTACTTTATTCCAAGGGCTGCTACCCCTTTAATAGTTACCAGATTAAGCCCAGATATGTAATGGGAAAAAAATATGTTCTTTCACTTGTACAATTGGTCAGGGCTCAGGTTCTTCCAAGACAAATTGATATGAATACCAGTAGCCTGAGTCAAATCTGAGCTTAAGGCTTTGTTTTGAATATAAATGCTTTCCATAACATTTCCATTATGCAAAATGTTGGTGGAGCAATTACGCCGCTGTCAAAGTCAATTGAACTTCATAAGGGATATTAATGGAATGAAACATTGAAACACAGCTGAAATTGAACAAAGCCAATGCAAAAGAAAGTTTGCCAGAGTCATTTATTTAATTGTGTGGTTTATTCCACTATTGGCCCTGCTGTCGTGCTGACATGCTGATAGACTATAAACTACTCCAAGCAATATGTCAATATGTCTCCTATGTTTCCATGTTTTACTCTACTTTGCACTAGTTAATAGTAGTGATGGGTGAATAAATTTGCGGCAAATTTCTGCGTTTAGCCGCCGGCGAATAAATTTGCGTAACTTCCATGAAAAGTCAAAAAAATGTCAACACTATTCGACGGTCATTGACTTGGGCGTCAATTGACGCGGGCATCAATTTTCGAGTTTCACAGATTTTTCGCGAAACGGGAGAAATTCGCCCATCACTAGTTAATATTGATGGACGAATTTATTCGCCATGCGCGAATTCACTGCAAATTGCCGCATTTTGCCAGCGTTGAATAAAGTCAAGGTTTTTTGATGCTGGCCCCAATTCCAACGTCAATGATAATTTACCGCACGCACATTGACTTTAATGCAATTGTCGGAATAGTCGGTGCTGTAGATTTTGATGCCGGCGGTTTCGTGAATTTTTTGCTGCTTCGCGAATTTTTCAGTGGATCGAAATGGGACAAATTCGCCCATCACTACTAGTCATTGCTATAAAAGACTTTTCACTGTAGTGTGAGCAGTGTATGTTGATGGATAAGTAGCAGTGAAGTACATGACACAGATCGACCTGTAGCTACTCAGAGGGTCGGAAACATTCACAAGGCAGAGTGAATCTACAAAAAGGTTATTTTGACGCGCATCAAGTTTGACGCCTGCAACAATTTTTATATGCGCCTATTTTGTCCAAATGCATCAAAGTCAATGGGCTTCCGAATAATTGTGACATGCGGTAATTTTTATGCGCGCGACTATTCTGACACGCATCCAAATTTTTTTGACGCGGCGGATTTTTCTCCATTGACTTTTCACTGCAGTTTTGTGAATTTATTCGCTGGTGGCAAAACATGGAAATTCGCTGCAAATTTGCTGCTGGTGAATCTATTCGCCCATTACTAGAAGAATCATTTACGAACACAGCCAAAATGGCAATTGCGCAAAATCAAAGTCAACTTGTTGTCGGTATAGATGTCGTTTGTTATTTGTGTCCAACTACACTCACTGCACTTTCTCTATAGTTGCATTTGGCACCTCATCCAATGACTCCTATTGACACAGGGGAACCCTGGAACTACTGCCACATTAAATCTGGTGGTAATTCTGGCTTCTCTCTGTGGACACAGCAGACTTGTTCCCATTAACCCAGAAGGTTCAACTCAGAGCTCGACCACAATGATGCGTACCTCCCAACAGTCACTTTTTTTGTGGGACCATCCAGATTTTGACAACTCAACGGGATTGTTACTGGAATGTCCCGTACATTCTCTTTGATCTCCTGCACTGAACAGCCAGAAATAGATACAAGTTTCTAAAACTTAATTGGCTTTTGGCAGAGAGCCCAGAATATGTGGCAGGTACACTTAGATACATTAATAACAATTTAAGAGAAGCAAAGAAACAAGTGTAACAATTTAAGATAAGCAGGTCTCTTGGGGAAACTGTGACGTGCAGCTCAAAGGGCAATTTACCTACATTAGCAAAACTGTAATAACACAGAAAAAAAACACAGAAATGTGTTCAAACTTTTATAACCTGCCAAATTTGGTAAACTGAACATGGTAATAAGGGGGTGTGTGACCACAAAAAAAGGTCATGGTCAAAAAAATGCCAAACTCCGCACGGCAAATCTTTTTGTTCCTCTTTCTGTTGGTAAATATGATGATGCTAAAATTGTGGGAAGAATTGGCACATTCTGGGTAAAAAAACCATGATGCATTATGGTGAAACCTTAATTTTACACCCCCTTATTTTAAATATGTAATATTTTTTTTATATATTATGCATCATACATTTCCCTGGTTTTAACATCTTCCTAACATAATATTAACCGTTTCAATGCAAGACCACTTTCACATTCAGACATTACACACTCCGAATTGTTCAAAATAAATGTGGAATTTACACTGCACTTTAAGGGATAAAGGAGGATTAGTTAGTATCATCTGCCCTTGGTAGGCTCTCTAGTTGTGTTATGTGTTGAGCCACTCACTGGTTAATAAAAGGTTGGTTTAGTTCTGAAGCACCGTCCTAGTTCTGTGCTGTTTGAGGCTTGATGCTCAGGCTACATTTTACTGTATTACACATAGACAAGGCTGGGCTAAAGGGACTGCCAAACGCTGCCCCCTGGTGTCACTCTCGAACACTGCATTGCTATTTATAAAACAAATCGTTTGCATCTGAAAACGACCATTGTACGTACATATAACGCTTCCTCTGGGCTTTTGGTGCTCATTTAATCTCAGATGACCACGATAAAGGCAGATCTATGTATTTAAAAATATTTTTATTAGTATTAAGCTTCGAAATATTTGCTTTTAAACATCGTGCCGCTAAACAACGCCTAGTTATTCATTTACAGTGGTTACTAGACCTGGTGAAAACTTGGCACAGTTTATTACGATACTCCCTTAAGTCTTGTTCCAGGTCTAGTAACCCATAGTAGCCAATCAGACCAAAGCTTACAAACAACTAAAAAATAAATGCTATCTTCTTGAGGTCGCAGGTTCAATTCCAACCATTGCACTTCCTGCAAGAAGTTTGTATATTCCCTCCATTCCTGCTCTGGTTTCTTAGGGGTACTCCGGATTCCTCCCAAACACATACAGGCAGGGTATGTGGCTTCTGATAGAACTAGCATGTGTGGATAGATTGTGAGCTCAACTGGGGCAGGGACTGATGGAAATGATATATAATCTCTGTACATTTTTGCAGAATATGTTGGCTCTATATAAATAAAGGCAGTGGCATAACTAGAGTGCACTGGGCCTCACTTCAGAGGGGCCCATCACACTCCAATCCCCATCCTCCAAGCCTCTGCCCACTCCCTGCCCCACCTACTCCCCACCCCAACTCCGCCCACTCCCCTCTCTGTGCCGACTTGCGCTCCGATACCCTGCTACAGGTAAGAGAGCGGCTGGGGAAGGGGGTTCTCGTTAGCTATAGAGAAAGCAGACCTCTATAGGATAATAATAGTTAAGACTAGAGAAATTCTGTTATCCACAGAGCCATAAAAGCAGACCATTTTGTCATTGTATCTAACCATCATTGTTTATGTTTTTGAACCTTGAATCAGACGTCTTTCGCTCTCCACTCCTCGTTCCGAGAACAAAACCGATTTTAAGCCTCAGTTTCCCTGCCCTTCCCCTACTGTGATCCCCAATCAGGTCATGGATTTCATTAAGAATTTTACGACACTAATAAAAAGTTTTGCAACTTCCCCGAACCACATTGTAATCCCACCAATCGCTGTAAAATCGGCTAAATGATGTTTGTATAAAACTTTTACTGTGTTTCTCGTGGTTTCATTGAAACTTTCTTTTTTTCAGTATTTGTCGCCCATTTAATATCAATCAGATTTACATATTACCTGTCCGGATCCCGGTGCAAAAACCAGTTTTATGTCACTGCATCAGAGCTTGTGTTACCCGTCCCGGTTCTACACCCCTGAGGATCTGATGTGAGTTTCTGATTAGGGCAGAAAATACTCATTCACTATAGTAACATCATAAATATTGTTCCAAAATGTCCCTCAAACTGAAACAGAAGCAGTCTCATATTTAATGTGTTACCCAGAAGCAAAGTGCCAGAAAGGCAAAGGCTCGTCCCATTTCCAGTAACAGAATCCTCTAATAAATTCTTGCCTTTTGGGAGCTTGCGTTTTTCATTCAGTAGAATCAGAACGTTCTTTTATGGCCCTTACCTAGAGGCTTCTCCGCTACTTCTCCATGACTTCCCTATAAAGCCAGACTTATTTTGAGCTTATGGTGTTTTACACCAGCAGAAATGGGCCCATCACCTTACAATTTCATATTAGTTGACAGCTCTTTTCTAAGGCAATAAGCAATTTAAACTTTTTGTGTTTTTTGGAATATTCACCTTTTTTCCAGTGCAGCTCTCTGGGTTGCTTGTTGTTAGGACTTCATTTCCCTAGCTACGAGGGAGTAGTTTGGTGCTCATAAAGGAAGATGATTAGAAGAGGGTCTGGGAAAAAAGGATAAGCAATTGAAAACAAGAATATAACTGAACCCTCATGTATTTTTTGGCTGCTGGGATAACTGACCCTGACATCCAGGCTTCGGTTGCAGGCTGTAAACATGGGATGCACTGAATCCACTATTTTAGGATTCGGCCTTTATGAAAGATTCAGCCGATTTCCGAAACTTAATTCAAACCCTAATTTGCATATCTAAATAAGGGGGGAAAGGGGTAAAGAGAACCGCTTGTGCAGCTCGCGGTTAAGACATTTTTGAATTCCTTGTTTGTGTGATGAAAAGTCAAAATCATATGATTTTTTGGATTCGGATTCCATTCCGCCAGACACTTGATTTGGCAGAATCTGAATCCTGCTGAAAAATGCGAAATCTTGACCAAATCCCGAACCGAATCCCGGATTCAGTGCATCCCTACTGTAAACAGGCAGATATGGAAAAATACTAAAAAAAAAAATAATGTAAAACTTTGCACTAAGGCTGGTGAGTAGGACTGGATTTATTTGGTGAAATCCCAGTGGGCCTCATCCCCAGCAAGTCACCATACCTGGTCTCATCCGCCCAGAATCTCTTGGGTGGGGGTAGGGGCTTATCAACTGACAGATGTATGCATTGCCAGCACTAGTGGCAGTTGGAGGTGCAGTGGGGAAGATGCAACAGGATGGTGGGTCATCAGCAATGGTCGTGGGGGACCCAGTTTCCAATGGACCTAAATACCCCCTTTTGACACTGCTTTCTGCTCATTGGTTTCTCTGGATTATCAGGGTGTATTTACCATTTAGACACTCAAGGGCCTGTACCTAAGGTGGCAGCTTTAAAGGGACGGCCCTTGTATGCCTATATGGTAAATTAAATTAAAGGGGTGCTTCCCCTTTAAGTTAACTTTTCGAATGGCCAATTCAAAGCACCTTTTGAAATTGGTCTTATTTTCTATAGTTTTTGAATGATTTGCCTTCTTCTTCTTCTGACTCTTTCCAGCTTCCAAATGGGGGGTCACTGACCCCATCTAAAAAGCAAATACGCTGAATGGCTACAAATGTATTATTACTGCTACTTTTTGTTACTCATCTTTCTATTCAGGCCTCTCCTATACATATTCCAGTCCCTTATGCAAATCACTGCATGGTTGCTAGGGTAATTTGGACCCTAGTAACCAGATTGCAGAAATTGCAAACTGAAGAGCTGCTGAATAAAAAGCTAAATAACCCAAAAAACCCAAATAATAAAACATGAAAACCAGTTGCAAATTGTCTCAGAATATCAATTAACTCAAATGTGAACAACCTCTTTAACAAGAAAAACCCCATCTTGCTGCCGGATACTTTCCCTTGAAATGCGGCAGCAGAGGTTTGTGGGTAGGGGGTACCCGGCGTGAAAGAAGTGGAAGTGATGTCACATTGCGTTACTGTGAATGCGTCGATGGTGCAAAGAGCTGCACTGAACCACAATACAGAGCTGTGGATTATTAGACCTGGTGCAAACTATTGAATATTTATTATACAACCTCCTTAGATATGTCGATCCCTGCCCAGTAGAGCTTAAAATGAATTTTCCAATCAGGGGCACTAATTCTTTGGAGAAAAACTTAATGACTTGGGGTGCAGTCGCAACCTCTGCATTTATGCGCCCCCTACAGGAAATTGCTGTAACCACCGACAAACGATTACTACTAATCTAATGTGCAACAGCAGATGAAAACCCCCCGAAATTGTTCACATTCTCTTCTTAGCCAACGGAATTTTCAGAGAAGGTCATATGGGACCTGTGTTCATTTTTATGGCCCGTTAATGCAGATGGACATTCGGAATAAAATATCCTTATAAAAGGTATAAAAAAGGCACGAACAACTGTAAATGCTTAAAAGCAGAGAACTTACAGAATAAAACTGCCAACATTGTCACAGGCGTTATTGTTCAATGATCCGTGCTAAATCCACGGAGAGAGAGTGAAATCGCCCAGACGTTGATATTTCAATCAGTGCTCAAATGGGACTGAACACAAATCCTGTATAACGGCGAGAGAACAGCAGCTCTCCAGATGCACAGGGTCCGTCTCCTAGTTAGGGGATAAAAGCTAACATGTGTAGAGCCTATTATTTTTAATGGACACAGACATAAAGTACATGATTCCTCTAAATGGACTCATGCTATATGTACATGTGGGTTACATATGTGAGCATTAATGTTATACTGCGCTTCAACCAAGCGATACCCTCCCAGCTGCTCAAAAAATGTCTTTCGATGCTGGTTTGGCGAAAGCTGCATTTTATTAAAAATGTAATATTTATTGCAAAGAAAGTTAACGATAAAAACTTTGAACAAGACAAAGAAAGTACTATACTGTGTATTCTTGTACTTGGTCCCTTAATGAATATAGTAGGGAGTATACTTTTATAGAAAATCATAGTTGGATAATGACATCCGAAATGTATTATAATTCGTTTTATGGCCTTTAATAAAAGACTTGTAATGGGGGCACCCTTGGCTGGTGGGCTGTTATCACTAGAAAGATGTTTAGGCAGGTCTTAGGGAAGCAAACGTGATAAATGAACAAAGGATGTTTATTTGTCACAGCGTTTCACCGGGTGACATTAAAGCATTTTCAAGCAGATACAAGATGAGGACAGATTAAGTCAGCAGCTTATTGGGCAGTGTATGGGGCTTCCTACGATCGATATCTGGCCAAAAGTCCTGTCGGATTGAGGACCTCATCGGTTCATTGATGCGGCCCTTGATCCGAGTGCCCGTATTCTCCTTGTTGTGATCCGATCATTGGACCCTATGCCCATGATAAGATCAGCCCGATATCGCCCAACTCAAGATGGACATATCTGGGAGAGATCTGCTCGTTTAGAGACATCACCAAACGAGCTGATCCCTATGTATGGCCAGCTTAACAGAGGCATACAGCAATGAGGACCCTTATGAAAGTAGAACTGAAGCTTAACCAAAGAAGTAGCCGTATTCATTTTTAGGGTTTAGTTCTTCTTTAATACACTTTCTACTTGTCACACAATTATCACATTCATGTTCTGTCGTGTGTCATGAAGTCTCCAGTGCCAACTGTCACCTGGGAAATGCACATGCAGAGTGTCATGAACCTGTGAGCGTGACACCCAAGTGTTCTTCCCCCGACTCCTCTGTTGTGTACAGCACAGGTGTTCAAATACTGGCCCACTGGCAGTTCAACTATGTTCCTAATAACTAACACCACAATACTGTTATCCCTAACTGGTGCACAATTGCGTCTGGGGTCCTACACTATTTGCTAACTGCTCATTGGGCCATAATGGCCATTACTGGCTGGCCCAGTTAACTCACATCTTTAAGGTTAGCTATACTGTCCTAACTAACAGCTTCCCCTGTCTGGGCACTGCTGCCAAAAAGCACCAAAAACACCAAAAAGTCTAAAATAAGGGCCTATTACTAAAGCAGTTATAAGGGTCTATTAACTAAAAGTCAAATTTTCTTCCCAAAATCCCTTTTATTCATATTTCTTATTTAGTAAGGAAAATGTTCAATTTCATTTTCAGTTTCAGATGCTACTAAATAGGTATTATACTGTAGTGCTTGCCCTATTAATTGTTTATCGTGGACACTGTTAAAGTCAGTGGTTTTGCTAGGCTCAAAACCAAATTTACAGGCCCCAGAAGCTAAAGACATGTTCCCAGGTCTCATAAATTGATTTCATTCATGTGTGCCTTCAGACATGTTTCTTTGGACCAAAAAGACTTGTGTGCTGAATGCATAGATCTTATTGTGGCCTTGTTTGTTGGGTCTTTGGAAGGCTGGCGACATCCCTAAATTATTTTAACCTCAATGAGAGTAGAGCAAAAGCCTCATCCTACTACTACTACTACTACTACTACTACTGAGTTTAGGCATGGCTGATAATTCAGCATTTTTGTGAACTGGGGACAAATTGTACCATTTGTCAAGGGATATCTGATGGAGCTTGTTCATGTGTTGGTCAGGCAGGGTGGAATATCTGGAATGGGATGACAATAGGCTGGGTCTTTGGTAAGAAGGTGAGATTCACTACGCGTAGAGGTGCATTGCTGTTTATGTAAAATACCAAGTGAGACAATTTTTTTTAAAATATATTTTTATTGGTTTCTGAATTAAAGCAAAACAGGGGGGGGGTACAGAATGGAAAAAGGTTGGGGGAAGAGGAGGGGGGAGGTCTGAGCCAAAGTACAAAATATGCAGGTCTCATTATACACTTATATGTAAATACAATGCATCATGTGATTACGTACAACAGAGGACTCCAACACGAAATGTTGCCAGACGCAAGCAATTGAAAATGCATAACAGATCACCACAAGTGAGACAATTTACCCAACCTCAAAACACTACTGGATAAATCCATCTTCACAGAAGACTCCTCCATACAGTGGGACAACATACAAGGCAACCACAGCTAAACCATACAATAGTGGCACACAGCCACAGCTAGTGATGGGCGAAGTTGTCCCGTGAAACGCAAATTTTGACTCCAGCATCAATTCTGATGCCCACGTCAATTTTGACTCGTTAAAGTCAATGGTCATTCAAATAGTGTTGATGCATGCCAGTTTTGACGCATTAGAATTTTCCGACTTGTGTCCAAAATTTTTTGTCACTACCGAAATTATTCGTTGGTGGTAAAATGCTGAAATTTGCCATAAATTCGCGTCGGCGAATTTATTCGCCCATCACTAGTCACAGCTGCACATTGCATTCCAGAGTAGCAGTGTAAGTGCACTATACATTCCATTCCACCCGGCAAAGCAGATATAGAGTTGCACAACTGACTATCCATTCAACAGGACGGACAAGATAAAGAGGTGCCCAGTAGCAGCTGCACTATAAATCCCATCCCATTATGCAAAACAGGGGGATAGAGGTGCACAGTTATAACTGCACTGTAAATCGCACTGCTAGCAAAGCAGTTAAAGCCTCTGTAACTGTGAACCATGTTTTCCTTACCCCAATAATTTAATTTTTTTTTTCAATTTGAGGTTGAAATTCAGTTACATAAGATACTGTATGTTTTTATATATTTCACAATTGATCCACCTTCGATGATGAAAAATGTCCACAGAGCGATAATATTCCTTCATTGAATTAATGGCTACTCGCTTGATCTAGAAACTTAGTTATTCGAGCCCCCGAGGAAATTTTACATGATGTAGTAGAGCGTTAGCCAAACATGATCATGGTTACATTCCAGCTCTTGTCCAGGATTTCCATTACAGTTACACTGACTTGCATTCCAGTGATGAAAAGGACACCAGCAAGTAAAAAAAAGAAAAAGAAAAAAAGACGCATGTTTCAGGGGTAGGATATTTCATTATTCATTTTATAATTTATTCAATGGGAGTCACTTTATCCTAACTGATATATAATTGATTTGTCTGCTGTTTTATTAGAAGTCAAGAAAAATACTTGGAACTGATGGAGAACTTTTTGTGTTCATTCAAGGGTTATATTTCCCAGACTTATTACTTGCTTAACCAGAGCAGGGTTATGTAGTGTGGACCAGACATTGTTTTTGAGGCCTAATTTGCACAGACCATTCTAGTTTATGGGATTTTCAGGAACACTGTAATGGAGATTAATGGGTGATCTATGTGCAGCTTAGAGGCACAGAGTATTTAACTTGGAGAAAGTCCACTTGTTGCTTCAAAGTGTCATGTCCATTCAGTAAATCCTCAATGTTCAGGTTTCCAATGGCCTCAGCGCAAGCAAGGATTTCCTTGGGGAACATCAAGGAACTTGCTTAAAGGGATACTGTCATGGGAAAAAAAAAGTTTTTCAAAATGAATCAGTTAATAGTGCTGCTCCAGCTGAATTCTGCACTGAAATCCATTTCTCAAAAGAGCAAACAGATTTTTTTTATATTCAATTTCGAAATCTGACATGGGGCTAGACATTTTGTCAATTTCCCAGCTGCCCCTGGTCATGTGACTTGTGCCTGCACTTTAGGAGAGAAATTCTTTTTGGCAGGCTGCTGTTTTTCCTTCTCAATGTAACTGAATGTGTCTCAGTGGGACATGGATTTTTACTATTGAGTGCTGTTCTTAGATCTACCAGGCAGCTGTTATCTTGTGTTAGGGAGCTGCTATCTGGTTACCTTCCCATTGTTCTTTTGTTTGGCTGCTGGGGGGAAAAAGGGAGGGGGTGATATCACTCCAACTTGCAGTACAGCAGTATAGAGTGATTGAAGTTTATTAGAGCACAAGCCACATGACTTGGGGCAGCTGGGAAATTGACAATATGTCTAGCCCCATGTCAGATTTCAAAATTGAATATAAAAAAATCTGTTTGCTCTTTTGAGAAATGGATTTCAGTGCAGAATTCTGCTGGAGCAGCACTATTAACTGATTCATTTTGAAAAATTTTTTTTCCCATGACAGTATCCCTTTAAGCTCCTTAAAGAATGCAGTTTGCA